>PUFA01000095.1:707500-1907500 GCA_003508835.1 Eonycteris spelaea
TTTTTCTAGTAAGAGAGTTACACACAATTCCATATTGTGGAACCCACGACATCTGAGTTTTATAAGAGGGATTGCCCTTGAATAACTTTGAGAACATTAGACCATAGAGTCCATGTCTTTATATTGTAGCACATATTGTATTATTTATATTAAAGTGACGTAGGCGTTCATTCGTGTTGAGAGTCAAGAACTATAAATCTATGATACCTGTGTTTTGTTGGTCTTCACCTCTTAAATGGTAAGGAAGTAACCTATTTAATGGAATTTCATTTAAAGGGCACTTTTATTAATTTTGATACCTTTGAGGAAGGGACAAACTTAGTAGCTGTGATCAGCAAAGTATTTTCCATTGGTAACATTTTATCTTTTTATTTTCTTACAATAAGACATTTAGATGACTTAAAGTTCATTGTAACTTAATCATTATTGTTTTAATGGATTCTTTTTTCAAATTGCAGAGTTAAATTCTCCAGTGTACTTATAATCGGCTATTGACTGGATAGAATTCTAAAGCCAACCTAACTGAACTTTACTATATTATTGTCCTCTAGGGTTTGATTACATTTAATGCAATTTAAGCTAAAAACTTATAAAAGAATCAGATCCATTTAGAAAAATAATAGTACTCTCTTTACTAAATAATTTTTCAAAGAAGAATATGCCTTTAGGTCGAAAGATATTGTTAGGGCTTCTTAAACCAAGTTATTTGATTTCAGATTTCTTAATAGGCATATGTCTGCACACAGACTAGCCTCAATTGAGATAAATATACTTAACCATATTTGAGATTAATTTGAGGTTGATTTATTTAACCACATAACTGGGGATATATCTTGCAGGTTAAAGTCTGTTTTATTATACACATATTTTCCTACTATTTCTAATGCATATAATATTTTATGATAAACTATTCAATGTTTTGGTAGAGTGAGAAAGAGAGAGGGAGAGGGAGAATGAGAACCAACTGTGATTAAGAAATACTTAACTTTTCCAATTGCACTCAAAATCGTATTTGAGTTAATTGGGCCTTGGATTCCTTTCCCATCCTGTGTCCTCCCTCAGGTAACTGGCCAGTGACGGCAAGCCCACTTCCAGGCAGGGTACAGAGCAGGGAGGCAAAACACGGATGCCCTCTGATGCTCTCAGGTCTCAGTGCCACCTGCACACTCAGTGCTCCCATTCTGCTTTCTGAGGCTCCGGATTGCATCTGTCTGTTCAGACCAATTCTACCTTCCTGGTATCCTCTCTTCCTTGCTGAGTCACCTAGGCCTAAGTGATCCTAACCCTACCTAGTACTTCTAGGACAATTATTTTTATAGGACTTAATTGCTGACCTATCTAATTCTTATCTTTTGAGCTCCACTCTGTCTGGACAAGATGAAAAAGTAAACAACCATACTTATTGAATAAAAACCTTTTCTGTTTTTTTTTTTTTTTTCATACACAATCTAGGTCAATAAGCCCTGGCCCCAGGACTGGAAAGTCGTATATGATTTTCCCAGTAAAGTATATAGATTCGTAACAATCACCTTCTTCCTCAAGTCATAGTTTATTATATTCTACCAAAATAATAGTGAACATCCAAAGAACTCAATCCTGTGGGCCACATCTTCAACTTTACATTTAGTCAGTCACTCAACAAAAATTTATAGAATTCTTTCCATATTTGAAGTAAAATTCTAAGAACTGGATGTACACAAGTACATTTAAAAAGCTCCTATTATAAGAAATTCATGTTGTAATTAGGAAGACTGACAATGTAAATAAATAAGATCTTTCAGATACTGATATATAATTAGGTGAAAGTAATTTGATAGTGACTAATTGACTTGCTTGGGGAAGACTTCTGACAGAAGGCACACTTGGACTGAGACCTGCATGATAGGAAACAGGCAGCCATGTCTGAAGAACGAACACTTCAAGTAGGAGGAGCAGCAAGTATAAATCCCTCAGAGAATGAGCTCAGGGAGTGATTGAAAATCAGAAAGAAGACCACTATAAATGAAATGGAATCAATGAAGGAAATAATGAAGGGAGTGAATACTGAAGGTATCGACAGAACATTGTGAGTGATTGTAAGGAGATTATATTTTTTTCTATATCACTCTTGGAAGTCGTTGCCAGGTTTTAATCAAGGGATGACAACATCTGATTTATCTTTAAAGTTACCATCCTAGATCCTGTGTGGAGAATGGAATACTGGTCACAATGGGATTCAGAAAAACCCATCAGGAGGCTGATGCAATAATCCAGGAGAAAGATGGTACTGGCTTGGCTCAGAGTAGTAACTTTGGAAATAGAAGCTTTTGAGTTCAGGTTACATATTAAGGCACAATCAATAGAACTTACTTTTGGATTGGGATCTGGTTACAATGAAGGAGTTAAAAATAAGACTGAGTCTCAGTTTTTTGGTGCCTAATTGGGCAGATAGGAAAGAATTGTGAGAGGGAATTCTGGAGCCTGGGACAAGGTCAGTGTTTCTGTTTTGGTCATGTTGATATTGAGATGCCTGTTAGACCCCCAAGCAGAGACCGAGTAGGTAATGACCATGAGTCTGGAGCTCAGCAGAAAGGCTGAGCTGGAGAGGATTAGATTACCTGGAAGAAAGTGTAGATACAGAAGGGAGGATGGGCAAGGACAGACTGTTAGAACAAGCCAGCATTGTGTGATCATATAGAGGAAGAGTTGGCAAAGAAGGCTAAAATGTTGATGTCTATGAGACAGTGAGAAAATAAGGCTCGGTTTTATTTTGCTATGGTTGCTGCTTTGTTTCAAAAGCTTTAAGAAAAAAAAAAGTGTATCAAAACGAGGAAACAATCAACCTTGTCAAAAGCTGTTAAAAGGTGGAGAAAATAAAAAGAGAAAATGAACTGTTGAAATGGGGGAGGAGAGATACAAGGAAGGGTAAATTAAAGGAATAGATGATAAATAATCTGGATCCAGGAGGGATAAACTTGTGTTTAAGCAGCAAGGTGACCAATGGGGCAATCTCACTAGGGTGCATCACTAACTCTTTTTGTGGGTGGTTAAAATGACTCAATTTAGGGGAAAATCTCAGGTTTTAGAACCAAGAGCAAGGGCTGTGTAACCAAACAACCTAGTCCAAAGCCTGTGAATGAGTAACCGGGATTCACCGGGCTCATGGAGTATGCCGTGTCTCTGTCACAAGGCAGCTTAAAATGCTCATGTAGCTTCTGACCTACAGAGTTAATTTGCCTGATTTGCTGAGCTTCTGTCCCTTCCAGCAGGAGTCCTCTCCATGATATCTCTTTCTTCCAGAGAGGATAACATACTCAACTGGAAGAGCAACATTCTTTGAGAAAAAGACTATGAGTAGAAAAGGAGAAAAGACATAAATCAATAATGCCAATGCAATGTGGAATGCAGAAAATGGCATTACAGCAGTGTAGATAATAGGCTATGGGAGATTCGATAAGGTCCCACTATATAAGGACTATAAGGAAGCAGAAACCTGGACCTGCAGTGAGGAGGGCCCTTTTGTGGGAGAGAACTGGTAAGGAGAGACTTCGGTGGTAGAGATTCCATTAGACTAGAAAGCCTGGTGTTAAAGAAAACTTCAATTTTGGGTTTGAAAAGGTAGGTTTGGGTGGAATTGCAGAAAGCCTGAATGTCAGATAAAGGGACTAGGGCTGTTTTTCCTAAGAATAAGATCCCAGGAAAGTTTGTGGATGAGAAGATGATATGAGATCAGAATGGTGAAAGCAGAAAAGGAAACTAGTCAAGCATTCAGCTTAGAGACTGTTCAGTATCCTGGTGAGATGCACTCATAGCTATCACATAGATTATGTAATTTCAAACTAACAATGTGCTATAAGGAAAAATATGCTTCAGGAATTTTGTGAGAATAGATTTTCTTTTCTTTTTTCTTTCTTCTTCTTTATTCCTTTTTGTTTGTTTGTTTGATTTTACAGATTGGTATTCTGAAGAAAAAGGATATGAAATGTAGCCTACCCCAACTAAAATAATCTGATTCAGAAGGGAAAGGAGAAAATCCCTCTTTTAAATTAAAAAAAAAAAAATGGGTCCTTTCTCTTCAGCCTATCTTTTTATTCTGGCTGTATTTCTTATGATTGCATAGGCTTGAAGCAATGGTAATTAAATACTCAATTTCTGCTAAATGGAATGACTAGAAATTATTATACTTAATCTCTGGTCACACCTTAATGCCATTTATATGAAAACATAAAGGAGGATATTATTCATGTCTAACCACAGTTTCCAGGCCCTGAAGGGAACTTAAAAGATGTTACATCACACTTAATCAATCCTGCATGTTCAAGCTTGATCTTAGCTGCCTAGAAATATAAAATTGTGTTTGCGAGACTGGGCAGGGTTCAGTCAGTTTAGATTGAGTTTCTGTAACAGAAAGAATATGTTTCTTTACACAGAATCATACAGGAGAAAAGTCTTTTTAGAATTTTAGAAAAAACAGGCTTACGAAATTGACCCACCCTTCCTTGCCTTGGGCCACTGATTCTGTAGTTTTTCAGTTTACATAATAGTTTCTTTTCTTCAGTCTTCAAACACTGCCCTAGGATCTTTTCTCTACTGCAGCTATCTTGTATTCCCTTATTGCAAAAAAAATTTCAGTGATTGCAAAATGCCTTTTTGTATATAGAAGACTTTGGGGATTTAATATTTTCTTAAAGAAAATAGCACTGAGCTGCTAAGTAAGCAGAAGTTTAAAATTGAATTTTTTTCTCATAAGTCTCTGGAAATTTTATTTTAAAATATAATAACAGCAAGACATCCAATTTTTTTTCATAAATTTCTTGGAATTTTACTATAAAATATAAAACCAACAAGGCTTCAGAAACATTATTCCAGCCAGGCAGAATTTCTCATGCAACTTCTCTCTCTTTTTTATTTTTATTTTTATACTTCTCAATAAAAGGTAAGCTCTGCGGCAGAAAACAGTAGCTTCAAACACCCCAAGCACATATATGCATTTATAGAGAGATGAACTAGGAGAATAACTTTTAAATCACTAAACCCTGGTAGTATCAGAGCTGTGGCTAAATTTTAAAATGAAAAAAAAAATTCACAGAGTATATTCCAAATCAAATACTAAAAATTCAGAAATAAATTCTTTATAATAGGAGTGATTTCAAATTTGAACATACTGGATGCATTTATCACCAAGACTGTAGCTAATACAGCTATTAACTGTAAAGTGATTATCAGCATAACCGTGATCCAGGATTTCATTTATACATTTTTCAAACCATTAGCATTAATCATGGGCCAACACTGTGGTTCGTACTGTACTTTCATAGAGATAGTGCTCTGCCCCTGTCTGCCTTTCTCTCTCTTTGCTTCTCTATCCGCAGTTGTCAGTCTCTCAAATTGACTACCAAGGGGAAGACCATATATCAAGTTGTATATTTGCAGTTTTCTAATATTTCTTTATATGTCCTTTTTATTATCTTTCCTTAGAGATTGTCAAAATTAATTATATGTTCCTTTTCCTTTACTACTATTTTCCCTAATTTATATGTAGAATATAATTTTTAATTTAAAAATAAAAGATATCAAAATAAATAAAATGAAGTTTTTTCAAAAGCACATATTGAGTAATAAGAACAAAGGAAAACACCTAAACATCTGAAAACTTATACAGGTTGGGGTGGAGGTGGTACAGAGGGACAGAGGATGCAATACATTATTAGTTGTTCTCAAAACAAATTATCTTATGAACAATTATGAAAAAGAGGTTTAGAGGATACTGTTTAGAAACTCACTCAAGATGAATTGTGGTTAAAACTCTGAACTCTAAGTTAATTTTCTTACAATGGAAAATTTGGGAACATCTCATTTATCCTTAATATTAATTTCCTTAGACATAGAAAAGAACATATGAAAAAATCTTAGAATGGACCAATTTACAGAAAATCAAAAAATTTTAATCTGTATAGCTTTTCCGAACTGCAAAAACAATGATGGTGGGGCGGGGGGGGGGGGGAGTAGAGTTCTTGAAGACATTCAGGCCTTGCTTCAAATGATCTGTTCCACTACTTACTAAGTATTTGAAATGGAGGTAATAACACCCATACCTTGCTAGGATGTCTGAGGATTAAATGCGGTAAAATCTACAAAATGGCACATGGTAAAAAGATTTTTTTCTCTTTCCTTTCTTCCCCAACCCAACCGTCACTCACATATGTGAAACACTATTTACAAACTTCCCCAAAATACTTTTACCCACTGGAGGCATAACAAAAAAGTTCAATTTAAGTCAGAAACTAATTTATGAATGCTACACAGGAGCATGCCATTAATATTATTCTAATGTTTTAGGGTATCCTCAGATGACCTTAAGAAGAGAGGAAAGATGACTATGATGGCTTATCACTGCTCTTCTTGGATCTTCGTCAATGAAAGGACATTCATTACCGGGTAACTATAGACCTGTATTATATGTTATTCCATTCGCCAGTCATTTGTGGATTATATTCCAGTGCTGTCATTCTAAGCATGGTATATGATAGACAAAATCAATAACACAAATTAACAGTTGAGACACGGAATAAGAACTTGAATAAACATTTTTCTAAGGACTGCTAAACCATAGCCTTTCATGGAACAATCACTCATATTTCATAAGTAGTGGTCTAATTTCACTAAAAACTAAACTTCTATTTTAATAGTTGGCACAATTCTCAGGAGCAGCATTAAGTAAAGGATTAAAGTCTACTTGTAAACGATTTACCCAAAGAATTAGACCACAAGCTCAATGCAGGCTTTCCTGTCCTCTCTTCTTCTCCCATGTCCTCAAGACACACTTCATTTTTACTTTTTCCCTCTTGACGTTTGGTTTGCACTATTTGGCAAAAATCCACATCTATTTCTTTGAAGAAATTAATTTATTTAAAAAGGAATGCTTCTCTATTGATAGTTGCATTTGTTAGCAGATATCATTAATCAGTAGCCAGTGGAAGGAATCAGACCATTTTTGGAACATGCTGCTAAAAGCCCATCAACTAACTCATTGCCCTTGCTTTTGTAAGTCTGGTAACAAGTAAGTGTCAAAGATTGATTTTGTTGAGGAAGAGCTTTGAATATTTTCATGTGAATATAAATATTAAGATCTGCTCACACCTTAATGTAGTAATTTATTCCAGCAATCACTTGAATTCTGTATTCTACACATTCTTCCTAAATCTCATTTGTTTTTCCTTCGAGCTGTGTTTAACCTCATTAGCAATCTCTTGGATTTCTGGAGTGGCAGATTTGACTTCAGTTAAACCTCTTGGCATCATTTTAGCTAACTAATTCTTTGCTGGCAGGATACTGGAATTGAAATGATCCCATAGCTGTTTTTTTGTACATAACAAATAGCATTTTATGTTGCTTTGCAAATAATAGAGTATGGATTTGAAAATCATAAGAATAAAGGTGACAAATGAACCTCGCTGATCTAGAGCAGAAACTGAGGAGGGGGAAAATGAAATGGTAAGAAAAAAAGGGGCACTGGAACATGACCCATGTCTTACAAGGAAGAAACAAAGCCAAATAAATGAGAGAAGGTAGTGGATATAAATGATGCAGTATTTGGAAATAGGAAAGCAGAGAGAGGGAAAAATATGGTTTAAAATGGATTTAAAGATAGAGGATAGCATAAAGTATAAGAGATAGGAAGAAGATATAAAGTAAAAGATAATAAAAAGATAATAAATTTATTTGTTTATTCCTCAAATACTTATTAACTCTCCCTGTGGACATTTGCTCTTCTGGATCTTGAGCATTCAGTAATGAACCAAACAAAACCCTTACCTCATTGGGTTGCTTCTTAAAAGGGGAATACAGTAGTCACCCCTTATCCACAGGTTCACTTTCTGCAATTTTAGTTATATGCAGTCAGCTAAGGTCTGAAAATATTAAATGGAAACTTGAAGAAATAAATAATTCATGTTATAAATTGCGTGTCACTCTGAAGAGTGTGATGAAATCCCACCATCCCTCTCCATCCTGCCTGAGACATGAATTATCCCTTTGTCCAGCGTATCTACGCTGTAGAGGCTCCCACATTGGTCACTCGGTAGTTGTCTCGGTTATCAGATAGACTGTTATGGTATTACAGTGCTTGTGTTCAAGTAACCCTTATTTTACTTAATAACGGCCCCAAAAGGCTAGAGTAGTGATGCTGGGAATTCAGGTGTGCCAAAGAGAAGCCATAGTATTTTCTTTAAGTGTAAAGGTGAAAGTTCTTTACTTAATTAGAAAAAAAAAAAAAATTGTATGTTGAGGTTGCTAAGATCTATGGTAGGAATAAATTTTCTATCCATGAAATTGCTAATTTATAAATTAAACTTTATTATTGGTATGTATGTATAGAAAAAAAACATAGTATAGATAGGGTTCAGTACTATCTGCAATTTCAGGCATCACATATCTTCATATTTTCATAAAAGATAGCCAGGGAAGTCCTCAGTGAGGTGGTAACAGTAGAGCAAAAACCTAAAGGAGGTGAAGGAGCAAGCAGTGCAGGTATCTGGCTGGGGGCATCTAAGCAAAGGGGACAATTTATAGCCCTGAGGCAGGCACAAGCTTGTAAGGGTGGAGGAAGCCAGTGTGGAGAGTGAAGTAGGAAGGACAATAGGAGATGAGGTCAGAAAAATAATGGGGCCAGAACATTGGGGGTCTCATAGGCCATTATGAAACTTCAGCTTTCCTGAGAAGTCATTGAAGGATACTGAGTACGTGAATAACTGGATCAGTCTGGCTGTTAAGATCAGACTGAAGAGAAGAAAAGAGTGGAAGCAGAGAAGCCATCGAGGAGCTGATAGTCCAGAGTAGAGATGATAGAGCCTTGGACCAAAGTGATAGCAATAAAGGTAGAAAAAAAAAAATGGTCAGATTCTAAATAGGTCCAAGGTTAGAAAGGGTGAAATTAAGTAAGAAAAATAGGAAACAAGAAGGCAAGGCAAAGTACATTTGGTGAAAAGTGGGCAGAATGACTGGAGAAGAGAAGGAGCAGTTATGTAGTGGGTACTATGTGTGTGTGTGTGTGTGTGTGAATGATACCACTTAAGGATGTCAAGGTAAGTGAAGCAAGTGGAGATACGAGAAGAGGAAAGTTGAAATGGGAAATTGAAATGAAAGACTGAGAAATTTATTTTTTAAAATATTAAGTACAGATGATTGACAATCAAGGTCAGAGAAAGTAGCATTCACATAAAACCAAAGGAAAAGGGGACAGAGATAGGTTAAGAGGTGGACATGGTAACAAGATGGGCATTGTTGAGAGGACCTGAAAGATGGCAGTTTGGGAAGAGAAAAAGACAAAGTAAAAGATGAGACAAGAATGTGAGCAATCCACGAGAGAAGCAGGAGGCAAAGGAGGCTCAAGGTAGATAGATAATGAAGATGGGAGAGTTTGTGAATAAAAGATAAGAGGCTCCTAAGAGAGTAACAGAAGGTGAAGAACAGAGTAAGAGCCCAGGACCCAAAGGAGGTCTCCCTACCATATTCGCCTCTTCCTAAAGGAAATGATGGAAGGAAAAGAGGTGTCTCCAAAGACAATAGCTCTGGATCTACACCAGGGTGTTTTTGTTTGTTTGTTTGTTTGCCTGTATGCCTTCTGTGCAGTATAAGTTTGCCCAACCAGGAAAACAAATTTACCACAGTGGGAAGGAAGTTCGGAGAGGAAAAAGTACAGAGCATAAGAGAAAAATGTACAAACCCATGTACATATTTCCTATGATTCAACTGCATAACTCAGTTCAGTTTGTGAAATCATGATTTCCATCTGCCCCCACCAATTCATTGCTAAACTACTCCTGGGCCCACTTTTCAGATTACAACTCTGAGGCTACAACCATTGTCCCTTTGTCTACTTCAGCGATGACGCAGCAGTTCTACCTCCTGGATTCCTGAGGAGCAAGGACCTTTCTCACTTAAACATTCAGACTTACCCTTAGGATTAAATTCAAATTTACTTCCAACAGGTGCCAGGTAACTTTAATCTACAGTTCCCTATCTGCACGCCCTGGTGTCAACTGATGAAAGTAGGTAGGACCCCTCTCCCTGACAAAACCTCAAGACAAATGTCATAGAGAAGCTCCTGTGCCCTGATGACTCTCGTTTGCCCTTATGGGTATTTCTATTCTTCTTAATCCCTACTATTTGTATACATGTATTTTTCTTTTTTTCTAGGTTCCTCGTGGTCCTTGAATCTTGTCGCTTTAGAAAAGCTTTCTCCCACCTTTTAGAGCTCCTAGTTCAGTTCTAATAAGATTTATGTAAATCTCACTGGTAGCTATGACCAGACAATGGTACTTTCTCATCCTAGACCATCACATTCCCTTCTTTTGTTCACCTGTGTAATCACAGTATGAAAATCAAGAATTTTCACTGACATAGACACTCATTCCATATACTGGTAGTTACAAAATTTGGGGTTTTTTGTAATATTTTATCGTTTCCCAATTTCAGCTCCTCACTTTCCCCATGAAATCCTTCCTGAATTGCAGTAAGATTTTAATTAGCCTGTGTTAATTACTTGTGTACTTGTCCTTTAAATTTATGTCTTAATTGTAAAATATATTTATATAAATTATATTTTATATATTTATATTTTATGTAATTATAAAAGCTTGAGAAAATATAGAAACATGTAAATTGAAAGAATAAAGATTACCCACAATCTCACTTCTGGGCAAAAATATATACTGTTTAATTTTGTCATATTCACCATCTTCTAAGAATTCTATTTTCCATAGTTGAGATCAGACTGTATCTTGTTTTACGCACCTGGCATTATATTATAAATATTTTCACTTATGATTAAAAAAAATCTTCCTAAAGTAGATTTTAATGACATCATAGCATTCAATGATATAGAAATGTCATAATATGATCATTCCTTTAATTTTAACCTTCAGGAAGACTCTACTTTTTTGAATACACAAGGGCTACTTCACAGAAGTAGAATTACTTGATCAAAGAGTACAAACAAATCTAACGTTATTGCCACAAATGTCTGATGAGTTTTCCCTCTCACTAACAGCTGAAATCTCCTGGCTTGTCTTTATTCTCTCATACACATATGTAGTTTCCCGAGGTAGAATGTAAACCCTTTTAGGGTAAGGCCTAAGCATCTTTTGCATCTTGTTTCCCAAAGTGGGGTACCTGGATGACTTTGGTACATGAGATGACTTTGGGTGATATATAGATAATTGTTTTTTTATTTGAACACTTATGGAAAATATTAGAAAAATATAACTAGCACAGGAAGTCTTTGATTTCACAAACATTATTGCTCATGAGAAATAAAAATTTACTTAAAAGAGGAGTCAATTAAAAACATATTGGCAAGAGGTGACACTTGGAGTTAGCCAAAATCATGAAAGTAATACATGAATAATTAGTTTGAATAACATAGCTGTAGCTCTCAGCCAGAATGTATTAATCACTTTCCTATAAAACAGCCTTAAAGTCAGCACTCTATAATATTTTTTTAACTCTAAAAAATTTTTTATACTTTCTAGTGATTAGGCATATAAAAGGAGAAAGAAAACTAACCAAATTTGAGAACCTATATGCCTTCCCATTTTATAATTGGCCTGTAGTAAAATGTCAAAATGAAACCACATATTTTTGGGAAGATATTTCTAAAGAAGGATCTATGACTCTAGTGACCCTTACTTTGTGTCATATTTTTAATAGACTAAATTGAGGATTTGTAGATTATCTTCTATAACCCAGAGCCTCTTTCAGGCCCTACTATCCATGTATTAGATGGAACTCCTGGTGGTAAAGTAAAATCTTATAACATTTATACAAACACCTGTCTTGAAGATAGCAGTTCTCAAAACATGGTCTATGGGCCACCTGCTTCTCAATCAGATGCTTGTTAAAAATGCAGATTCTGGGCTCCTCCCCAGAACTAATTAGGTGATCCTGATACATACTGAAAACTAAGAACCACTGCTCAGAAAAGGAAGAGACTAAAGTTTGAGGACTTCTGACCACCTGAAATAAACAGAATTCCTGGAGCCTGGGGAAATCTTTACAAAACAGTGGCCAGAAATTATAATAATATCACAGACCACCTGTGACAGTCAATGTGTCACAAATCTGGCAAACACCTCCATTCATTTACTCACTTAACAAATAGTTATTCGGCTCCCGCTCTGCAGTAGGCACTGTTGTACTAGGGAAAAAGATGGAATTACCAACTTACTACGGAATTTTTATTTTTTTTTTTGCAGAGAAATACACAAAAATAATGGAAATTAATAGGGAAATAGAATCTGCGTAATGGAAATTTTGGTTTCAGCAAGTATTGTGAGAACTTCATATGATCAATAAAATAAGAGGTGTTAATATTAATAGCATCATAATCAATATAATGGTTATATCTTACTGTTATGAACATTCTGAGTTTAGAAACTTCCCAGGGTGAAGGGTGTTGGCGTAAGTTAGCTTCACGCTCAAATGACTAAGGTTCCACTTGCTGTTTCATTGCCTGGGGTCACTGCTACTTTGTTGATTCACATGATAAATATTCTAAGTGAGCTGAGTTTTTTAAAAAATGGTTTCATATAGTTGTTTTCAAAGTACTTTCATTTTATGTCCTAGCTAAAACCAGGGCACTTTAGAGGTAAGTAAATGCCAACCTTGTGCTTGAAAAATGTTCAAATTCAGTTTTAGAATGCAGATCAGATTTATTCTCAGAAATGTTAGACTTTTTTCTCCTTAGGAACCTAGTACAAACCCTTGCAGACTGCAGCTCTTCCAACAGCAGCCCACAAGGCACATGTGCGTTCATGTCCTTAGTAAATAACTTTAATTAGCATGATGTAATAGATTTTAGCAGAAAGTGCATTATTCCAAACAGTTTCTTTTTCTAAGCGTGTTTGCTGGCACCTTTTGCTGAAACAAAAACTAGCCACCTGCACCTCTGAGTACAATTCAGTTTAGTACAAAGAACCAGTATTCAGTGGCTGCTCCAACCTGGCCGTTAGAGCTGGAGGGCAATGTTTGCCCAGGTCACGGCCAGGGCTTCTCTGGACAAAGGCACTGGAGCAAACACTGCGTGCCCCAGCATGCCCTGCAGGTACGTTTTGAGGACTCCGCTCTCCTGAAGGCAGCTGCTCTTGTCTTTTTAATAAAGGATAAGGGACCGACACTGACAGAATTTTTATTCTAAAACTAAGCCGGAAATGTTTGAGTGTGCTTGGCACCATCTTTTTTTATGGATGAGGAATTTTTTCTATGCGGGAATTGTTTTTAAAATTTATTTTAAAATTCCCATTAGCCATGTGTGACAACCTAGTGAAAATAAATTTTCATTATGAGAAATTCAATATCACATCTGTTACTATGTCACACAAGGTCAATAATGCTCTCCCTAGATGTGTGAAAAGCCATTTATTAAGCTGTCTTTATGTCAGATATTTTTCAGTGAATATATAGTCAGTCATAAGTATATCAATATGACTATTACTGACAATAATGTATTTATTCCCCCATTCACCTATTTCATCACTTCAGTCCTTTGAGAAACAGTAAGATCTGCCCAAGATACACTGAATATATTTAAATAGGTCTGATAAAATCTAAATTCAAAGACTCTAGACTAAGCCGTTATCAGAATTGCCTAGAGAGCTTGTTGAACTAAAGATTCCAGACCTGGTTCCCAGAATTTCTAGGTCTAGGTCAGAGTGAGGATTTGCATGTCTAATAGATGCTGTTGGTTTGAGAATCACACTTTGAGACCACAGGCCTAAAGGCCTGATAACAGAGGTAAGTGTCCAGAAGGAAAGGAACCTGGACAATTCGCTGAGAGAGACTCTCAGGTAAGATGCCATGATTTACATTGTAAAAGGACCTTCTGGCCACTGGGGGAGAATAGACTTTAGGGATAAAGTCTTAGAATAGAATAAAAGACCTAGCCTAAGTGAGAGGGTAGACTAGAACAGAGGAGTGAGCGGGAGAGCATCTCTAACACAGGCAGCCTGCCTGAGTTCCAGCAAGTGAAAGGTGGCCAGTGTGGCTGAGATGCAGGACACAGGGTAAAGCATCTCTTAAAAGGAGGCTAAAGAGGAAGAGAGACAAGCAGGGCTTTACCTACTATGATAAGTTAAGAGGTTTATCCCAAGAGCAATGAAAAAACGTTTAAGGATGTTAAGCAAAGCAGATGATATGATGAGATATGTTCTATCTACTGCATAGAGTGTGAAAAATAGATGCAGGATGTCCAGAAGAGAAACGAAGAGGTTGCTAAATACTTTTTTTCAAATGTAAGGAGAATCAGTGGTCAGTCATAGCAGCATTACAAAAGAGCAAGGTAAGAAGCCTATGTGTCAGGAAAGCTCTTGTCTTTAGCTCATGTCAGGTGGACAGTCCTGAGAGTCACTGACCACCTGTTATGTTTCAGACACTCTAGTAACAATCCCAATGGTCTAAGAGGCTGAAAGTCATATCAGTAAAATAGCTGAAAGACTTCATTAACAGAATAGATAGATTGGTTCTCCATCCCAAAGAAACAGGGGCATCAGACTGTGAAGTCAAGGCAGTAGTCCTCAACAAGCACAAAAGCCCCCAGCTGTTCATGCACACAAGGTGTTATCTTACAGCCAACCTGCATCTACTTCAGTAATGACTCTTGTTGCATGGAACAACCGTGTTGACGTTTCAACTGACTTAAAAAAAATTCTGCATTAGAAAAACCTGAATGAAAGTTTAACTCATGGAAGAATGAAAAACAAGACCCCAGTATAAGTTAGGCACCAACCTCATTGCTTCATTCCCTCATCTGTATACCCAGCACCACAGCAAATCCAAGCTGCTCCACTTCCAAAATCCAACCACTTACCATCCAGTCCAAGCCACCATCATCTCTTGCCTGGACAACTGCAAACAGCCTTGTAGCTGAGCTATCTGCTTCCATTCCCTGTCCGAAAGTCTATTCTCCCCCAGCGGCCAGAAGGTCCCTTTACAATGTAAATCACGGCATCTTGATGAATCCTTTAAAAGTTCCTGTTACCAGAGAGTCTCTCGGCGCGTTGTCCAGGTTCTTGATGTCTCAAACAAAGAATAGAGCAAGACACCGAAATACAGTAGAAAAGAAAAGTATTATTAGAAGGGCAAATATACTCCAGGCGTGGAAGTGGGCCTGAGCAAGAGAAGTGTGGCTCAAAAGTCCTGGTAACAAAGACTTCAGGGTTTTTATCCCTTTTTGCTGGGGGTGTTACTTTTCTTAGAGGAGTGGGCTCTCTTGATTGACAACTAAGATTAACAGGACTCAGTGATTCATCATTTTGCCTTCTGCGCATGTTTGTTCCCAGATTCAGCCTGTTACAATGATGTTAATGAACTTCCGGGCATACACATCAGATTATAATGATGATGTAATGAAATTTAGGTGAGTTGAAGGTCGTTGGGGTCTTTATTGATCAGGTGTGAGTGGATGGCTTAAATTTATACCTAAATCTCTGCCTACGGTTTCTTTGTGTGAGTTACAAAAATGCCTCTGGCTTGCTTAATTGTGGGCGGATTAGGGCAGACTCCCTCTAAGACTGGGTGACCTCAGTGTCTTTGCAGGCAGACCCAGAAACCCCCTAACTAACTTTTCTGCCTACCTCTTTTCTAAGAGCCGATGAACCCCCTTATTATTAGTATGGATGTTTAGGGATGGAGGTCTCTTCTTCTGTATCTGCTTCCTGTGAGAATGGCCTTAGTTCCTGCCTACAGGAGTTTCATGGAGCTCTTTCCCTTCCTGCCTCAATCAGGGTGGGTCTTGGGTTTCCTGATGAAGTGCCACCTCAGTCCCTAGACAAGGAAAAGATACCAACTCGTTATTTAAATCATACACCTATTAACTTCTATTATCGATTTGCCTATTAAGTGAGTAAAGGGAAACAGGCTTAGTTAACATATTTCTTAAAGAGCAAGAAGAAAGACCTTTGGCTTAAAGTCCCGCCCCCGCCCCAGACTCTAAGGGCCCTGCCTGGCTTAACACCATTTCTGCTTAACAATGAGCTGATGACCCTTATCAATAGCCAAAGGATCTGAGTTGCCAGGGCAATTATCAAGATTTGAGAGAGAGGGCCTTTTTTCTCAAAGAAAGGAGGCAAGAAAATTTAACTAGGTTTACTAAAAAGATTAACTCTGCAAGAGATTAAAAGATTAAAAATTTTATGAGTGATGTCCAGTCTCAGAATAATTGCCTTCCATGCTTATTCCTTGAACCTATGAATGTTTTACATTACATGGCAAAAGGGAATCAAGGTTGCAGATGGAATTAAGGTTGCTCATCAGCTGAGATTAAAATAGGGAGGTTATCTGGATGGGCCCAGTGTAATCACAAGAGTCCTTAAATGGAGAGGGCGGGGGATGAGCTATTTGTAAAGAATCAGTACTGGAGTTTTACTGGTGAGAGTGATTCAATGGCCATTGCTGGCTTTAAAGATGGAAAAGGGAGCCAGAAGCCACGGAGTGTGGGCAGGCTCTGGAAACTGGAGAAATCCAAGAAACACATTCTCCCCTAGAACCTTCCGAAAAAATATAGACCTGCGGACTCCTTTGATTATAGCTGGTGAGACCTTCTGACCTACAGAACGGTAAGCTCCTATGTTTGTGTTCTTTAAAGCCACTATGTTTGTAGTAATTTGTAACAGCAGCAATAGGAAACTAGAACAAAGCTCCTCCCCAGGAGTGCCTGAAGGAACAGTGTCCTCCAGTGCCTTACTTCAGTAATGGGGGGGGGGGGCGGGGAGAAGATTAAGTGTTAGTGAGCCAGTTATAAGTAACTATTATCGTTTTAATGGAATGGCCAGCTATTCCAACTTGCGATCTGCCAATAGAAAGATTTCCCTTCTCCTAAAAGAATAATATCACATTGATTCTCAGCACCCTACGATCTAAAAGCATGGATCTCAAAGTGTGGTCCCTGGACTAGCAGCATCAGAATCACCTGGAAAGATGTTAGGAATTCAAATTCTTAGGACCCACCCCAGACTTAATCAGAAACTTTGGGGGAACGGTTCACAACTTGTGTTTCAACAAGCCCTTCAGGTATTTCTGATGCTCACTCCAGTTGGGAACCATTGATATAACATACATGTATATACCACTGCGTTTCATGTGGTCCATACACACAGTGGCACAACATTTTTTTGTAGTTTTCAATGGTATTTTCTTGGGCACTTAATGTTTATCTGTTCTCACCAAAACAATTGGCTACAACAAGAAACAGATTATTTCATCAAAATGGAGGTAGGTTCAAGTCCTGATTTAGGATTAAATAGAAATATTAAAATCAGTGCTACATTGTAAGTAATGACAGGGCAAGCCCCCACCCCCCACCACTCCCGAGTGAGAGGCCTCAAGTCCTGCACTGAGAGACAGTCGGTGAGGGTCCTTGGCTTCGCACAGGAAAGAATTCAAGCGCAACTGAGATTAGAAACAAAAGGAAAGTTTATTAGAAAAGGAATAACGCTCCACAGACAAAACATGGTCTCCTCTCAAGGACAGACTGAGAGAGCTGAAAAGGAGTAAGAGGAACAGAGAGAGAGAGAGAGAGAGAGAGAGAGAGAGAGAGAGAGAGAGAGAGAGAGAGAGAGAGAGGCAGGCAGAGGGAGCAGATAATGAGGGAGAGACAAAGAGATCAAGAAAGAGACCCCCGAGTGTGTGGGTGTCGGGAGCCACACAAAGACAACAAGATGGCCACGGTTCATGAGGTTCCTGCTTCACTTCCTGGAGATTAGCTGCAAGCCCGCGCGCGCCAAAAGATACTTTTCTCTCCCCTCCTTCCCCATTATCTTATACCAATCAGAATGTAGCTTATTGCCACCCCTGCTACGCGGCCAATCCCCTGCCTACATGTATCCTATAGCCCACTCCGCCCTGAACACCAGTGTATATATACCCCTGTCTCACAATAAAATTCGAAGGCTTGATCAGAGTATTGTCTTGCCTTCGCTCTTCTCTCGCCCCCATTTTCTTTCAGGTCGGATCCTCCTCGTCCCCACAAATAACTAGGTCCCGCGGGTCGGGACAAGTGGCGCCCAACGTGGGGCTCGAGGCTCGGATCCTTCACAGGCGGACCCCCGAGTAAGATATCGTCTGGCCAGACCCCTTTTTTGATGATGCAATAGGAGACGCCTTTCGCCGCTCACGGAGGTCGTCGTCCCTGGTGAGTACCGGCCGCCTTACAAGAAAATGGGAACTAGATTAAGTAAAGAAGCGGTCTTCATAAGAGACCTAAAAAGTTCACTTAGGGAGAGAGGAGTTCGAGTTAAAAAGAAAGACTTGGTAAAGTTTTTTATTTTTGTTGATGAAGTCTGTCCGTGGTTTATTGTTAATGGCCCCGAAATTCACCCTAAAAAATGGCAGAAAGTAGGTAGAGATTTAAATGATTATCTTATCAAAAACGGTCCCGATTCTGTTCCTGTTTCGGTATTTTCTTACTGGGGTCTTATCAGAGATATTGTTGAAACTACTGACCCTGATAAACGCCAACTCTTGTCAGTAGCAGAATATTGCCTTCGCCCTCTATCTCGGGCAGCCTCAAGGTCGTCTCTTTCGGGCGATCCCCCTGCTCCAAAATCAGCTAAGTCCCCCTCCCCCAGCCCGACGCCATCTTTGCTCAATGCCCTCCCTGATGCCCCTCCCAAATGTTGCATTTATCCGCCTCTCCCTCGAGATTCGGACCTTGTTGATACACAAAAGGTTTTTCCGGTCCTGTCCAAGGGCCAAAATGGCGAGCCTTTGGATCCGGGAGACGCGGCCGAACTAGAAGGCGAAGCGGCCAGGTATCACAACCCAGATTGGCCCCTTGCCGCCCCGTCGCTTAATCTCCCTTCTTACACTCCCCCTATTCGGCCTCCCAATGTTTGCGCCCCGGCCTTTTTGCCCCCGTCGGCCCCCCCACTGCCCCTTCCGGCTCCCGGTCCTGTTAGCCCCCCTACCGGTACTGAAGACCTCATAGCGCAGATAGTAGAACAAAGAATAACCCGCCATCTCCAAAAATTGGTTGTTTCCCAACCTTCGCAAAAGGGTCCCTCTAGAAAACCGCTTATAACCACAAAACCTAAAAAACTGCTCTTTCCTGTTCTTACCCGGGCCTCCGCCCGCTCTGACCCCGCCTCCACAACACATAGTCCGGAGGAGGGTGATATCGAGAGCGGTGGCGAAGATGCCCCTGCAGCCCCGGAAATAGAAAGTGAGAGGGAGGAGCAGACTGAGCCGGAGCCGGCCGAGCCTGCTGATAGCCCTAGAGAATTTTATAAAATCCATTTCAAAAGCTTAAAAGAGCTGAACGCGGCCGTTAAAGCTTATGGCCCCAATGCCCCTTTTACTCTTTCTGTTCTTGATTCGCTGTCTCGAGGAGGACATTTACTTCCAAGTGAATGGCTGCGTATAGTCCAGGCTGTGCTTACCCGTGGTCAGTTTTTAACTTGGAAGGCAGATTTTGCTGACCGCTGCCAGACCATCGCTGCTGCCAATGTAAAGGACCCTCATTCCCCAACAGCATCCTGGACTTTTGATAAGCTTACGGGACAGGGCAGATATATCTCTGAAACTAGGCAGCAGCGCCTCCCCCTTGGTCTTTTATCTCAAGTGAAAGATGCGGCCTTGGGCGCTTGGATTTCACTCCCTGCTTCCGGGACTGCTAATACTCCCCTAACTAAGATTACTCAAGGCTCGCAAGAAGATTACAGTGAATTTGTTAGCAGGCTGTTAGAGGCCGCCGAAAGAACACTTGGTTCCGAGGCTGCCAATGATAAGATTGTAAAACAGTTGGCCTATGAAAACGCCAATTCGGCATGTCGAGCAGTCCTCCGAGGTAAGACTCGGGACAAAACTCTTGATGAAATGCTGAGAATGTGTAGAGATGTTGATCCTTTTACATCTAAAGTTCAAGCCCTTTTAGCTGTAGGTGCCGCTGTTCAGACTCCCCCGGCTTCTTATCCTCCTCCCTTCCCCAGGGGCGCATCGCCTATGCGTAACTGCTTTAAATGTGGACAGCCAGGCCATTTCGCTCGCCAATGCCCTACCACGGCTCCTCCTCCTAGAGTTGGGTCAATCCCCGGCATTTGCCCTCGCTGCCATAAGGGGCGGCACTGGGCCAAAGAGTGCCGTAGCAATCCAACAAATCCTTTTTACAGCACCACAAATCCTTTCACCCCCCCCTTTCAGGGAAACGGGCTGAGGGGCCAGCCCGGGCCCCCCAGCCAATTCCATTCCAGCCGGCCTCGGGGAACAGCCAAGCTGTAGCACTCCCGCCCTCTATCGGGCCACACCCGGGAGTGCAGGACTTGACCTCTGTGCCCCCTCTTGCGTCTACCCCTCAGCTAGTACCCATTTGTAACAGCTCCTTCTCACCCCCGCTGTCCTATGAATATCTTGTCGCACCCAATGGTACTTATTTTGCTTGCTCCTTTGGCATAACGCCCTCCGTTAACCCGCGCTTACTAATATCTAACAATGAATATTGTGTTTTAGTCATGCTCATGCCCAAAATTTCCATACATCCCACGAAGACCTCCTTCCATATTACTCGGGCTCTGCTCGTACTAAGCGTGAGCCGGTAACCGCCATTACCTTATCTGTATTATTAGGATTGGGAGCAGCTGGGGCCGGAACAGGCATTGCCTCCATAATTACTTCTAAACAACAATATTATGCTCTTAGTCAGGCTATTGATAAAGACATACAAAATCTGCAAGAGGGTTTAGACAGCCTGAAGGAATCTGTTGTCTCTCTCTCAGAGGTAGTGCTCAAAATCGCCGAGGGTTAGACCTCCTCTTCTTGAAAGAAGGAGGCCTCTGTGCTGCTCTTAAAGAAGAATGTTGCTTTTATAAAGACAAAACAGGATTAGTACAAGATAGCATCGATAAGTTAAGAAAAACCTAGAGGTCAGGCAAAAACAAAGGAAAAAGATGAGGCCTGGTACAAAAACTGGACTCTGCCACCCCTTGGCTACTACTCTGATCCCACATCCTTGGACCCTTGGCAGGATTCTTCCTTTTAGTGTCTCTTGGCCCCTGGGCTTAAGAAAACTGACAGTTTTTATTCGAGAGCAGGGTTGACCAGCTCGTCAAGCAGCGGTTGCTGTTCATTATCACAGACGACTTACAGCCTGTGATGAAGAGTCTTGCATCGAGCCAACCAATGCTCCAGGTCTCCGGTTCTCAACTTTACAGGCGCCTCGACCGTGGTACCATCGATTTTGGCGCCGTACTTAATATGGCTCATATGCTGGTCCGCCAGAACCAGGCATACCCCTAAGTATATGAGGGTATGGGCATCGAGATGAGTGCGAGACAAAGTACTGCAAGGGAGGGTTCTTCCTAGAACCTCTCTGGTCCTCCCTGAGAATACGCCTGGCTTGCATAGAGGTTGGTATCCATATGTACATAAAGCCTTGATATATTAAGATCAATTTGGCTTTCAGCTCTGCCTCTCCTCCCCAAAAGATACCGAGAGCATTTGCAGGATGTTACCCTGCTGGAGGAGCCAGGCCTCTATTCCCTCACTCGATTTTAAAGGGCCACCTTTCTAAAATAAATAGAAAGGGAGGAGATGTCGGGAGCCACACAAAGACAAAAGATGGCCACGGTTCATGAGGTTCCTGCTTCACTTCCTGGAGATTAGCTGCAAGCCCGCGCGCGCCAAAAGATACTTTCTCTCCCCCTCCTTCCCCATTATCTTATACCAATCAGAATGTAGCTTATTGCCACCCCTGCTACGCGGCCAATCCCCTGCCTACATGTATCCTATAGCCCACTCCGCCCCTGAACACCAGTGTATATATACCCCTGTCTCACAATAAAATTCGAAGGCTTGATCAGAGTATTGTCTTGCCTTCGCTCTTCTCTCGCCCCCATTTTCTTTCAGGTCGGATCCTCCTCGTCCCACAAATAACTAGGTCCCGCGGGTCGGGACATGTGGGGAATTCAGTTTATATATCATTCTCAGTTTCTATTTTTCTTCAATGGTATGGGTACATAGCCTGAAAGGTGTGGGTACGCAGTGTGAAAGGCCTATGTGCAATCTCAGCTTTTGTTCTATAAATTCCCTGAAGAGAATAAAGTTGGGTTTATTTTGCATAGGTTATGATTTGGAGACTCTGTTTTCCTTTTATGGTGTGGGTAAATGGTTTGTTACTAATCCTAGCAGGAATCTTTCTTTGTTCTATACATTTCCTCATGGTCTGGCCTGTAGGGCTGATCAGCATATTGCAATCTCTGAATATAGCTTGATTTAACATTTAATTCTCACGTCTCTTCCCTACATTCTTAGGGCTATGAATCAGAGACCATACTTCTCATTGTTTCAGGTCAAAGAAGGAAGTTAGAGCGTGGACTTCCCTCATTCTTTCTGCCCTGTTTACAAACTGCTTGATCTGCTCCTAGGATATCAGCTGCATGTGATGATAGAAGGCAAGGTCTGATATGGAAGCAGTTCATTGCAGCTGCCAACTGGAATAATAGCTTGTGAATTTTTAAAAAATCTTTTTCATAAAATTCTTCAGAAGCCAGACCATAGAGGGAAGGAGAACAGTTATGTCTCCCCTCATCTTAGGTTATTGGAAAACATGCTAGTATGTTAAACATCGATACTGTTATTTATCTTTATAAAATGATTCTCTTAAAAATCAGATATCATATCGAGAGCACATTTCTAGCTAGTGCTACAAACGCTAGCATCTTAATAAATGGTACAATCCTCCTTTGCCTCTCCCTTTTTATCCCCTCTTCTGTGTCTTAACATCTAGTTACTTATTTCTGAGTAGTGAAAGCCTCTCTCTTAAATGGTGGAGTTTTCATAATCGAGAAAATATTTGGGGTGTTTTTCTTTGTTTTGTATCTACTGACTAGCTATCATTTTAAGTTTCTTCTTAATACTGTGAAATTATTTCTTCATCTTTAATCATTTTGCTCTTATCTGACTTCTAGGAGTTGAGGCCCTAAGAAAAGTTGACACTTACATCCACTAACAGCTCCAGGGCCATGTTTTACAGGGATAATCGTGAGAAAATGATCCCCAAAATATAAAAGTTACAAAATGACTCAAAGTAGCCAGTGGGTGGTTAGGAGGTGGAGGTGAGACAGATCTAGTTATATTACTTTATTGCTTGGATTTCTAATAGATTTCATGAAACTCTCAGGTCCTTTTTATTATTGGTTGTCAGCACTGAAGAGGGAATCAGGGTCTAGGCAAGAACCGCTTAGAAGAACAAAGCAAACAAATCACAGGCACTGACATCCCAATTAGCAGCGATGATTTATGATACTTTGGCAGAGTTGCTAGAAGTGTTAGAAACTATTCTTTTTCAAAAAGGGCAGACCCTCCAAAGGAAGTCAGGAAGTTAGATGAATTTGTAGCTTCCTGATAATTTAGGGTTCACATTTTTTCTTCAGTCGTGATAGTCTTTCTCTTCCCAGCTTCTCAGTTTTCAAACTGTAGAACGCAGTCCCTTCATTTGCAATGGAAATTTGAATAACCTACTTTGCTAGCTGGGTCAGGTTTGCATGCAAAGGTAGAAAAGGATTCTTTCCTCATCGTTTGAGCCAGGAGATGAGGCCAAAAGCAAAAAAAGTTCTGAGCTGTAGCTGCTTCTGGAAGAGGGGCTGCAGACATTTGCAGTTTTAATTCCAGAATGCAAGTTGACAGTAATGAAGGATAAAGTGGGTTAAGAGAATTCTGCTACTGCTTGCAGATGTCAGGAGTGTGGAATGATGGTTTATCTTGGCAAATGTCTTAATGATAAGGCTCTACTTAGTCTCTGTTCTCATATTTCCTGGTTCCACCTTTCTCAAAACGTACAGGTGTTTATATTATGCTTTTATTGTAAAATTATGAAAACATTATGAATTGTTTTAATATAATGTATTATTTATTCACTTATATAGCATTTGGGAGGTATACAGAACTACAACACAAAATTTAAAAATCAGTTTTAATTTTCAGCAAATGATCCATTTGTTACCTTTACATGTTTAATTTATAATTATTTTATTAAAAATACATTAAGTTTTAAATTGTTTTTGAACCCAACATCAAATCGTTAATCTCATTGCGAAAATTTAACATTATGAACAAAGTCAGTGAGGGGAAAGGGCAAGTTAGCTTTTTCATTCTACCTCAATCTTTCCTCTCTTTGAAGACACTCTTTCAAATGTCAAACATGGCAACACACACAGCAGAATGTTGTTTCTGATGCTGGCATCACAATGCAATTCTGTGGCAGCCTGAGTTGAAGCCTGAATATTTTCCAGCAAGTAGCACAAACTCAGGAAGCACAGCCATGGCCACATATGCCTTTGGCGGATGTGTTGGGCTGTATTTTCCTCTGAGATATATTTTGTGTTGTGTGGCAGTCTCTGAAGTTTGTGTTGGATTATAGCACAAAACAATATTTTCGGTTTGCCTTTAGTGAATCCAAATTGTAAGAATCACTTAGTAAAGAGTGGGACACAGTTTTTTGGTTTCCAAGAAAGGGATTAGATATCCACGAAATTATGCCATAAATCATTATTGAAACAAGAGAGAGAACTCTTATTACAACTGTAGTTGACATCCATTCTATCTATGGTTGCAGGTCAGAACTCACATCTACCCATTATGCTATCCAGTATCCATGCATATTGGACTTTTATAAAATTAAATAAAAATTGTTTTTTCCAGCCAGCTAAAAAGTGTGATTAGATTGAGGAGCTCATTTCTTGCTTAAGTCTATTATTCATGGCAAACATCAGAATGTGGGTAATTCCCATCTGCTGAGCAGCTGTAATTCAGGCCACAAAGTGCAAAGTACACCTAGTGTTTTGCAGTTAACACTGGATCCACTATTACTCATTAAAACTGATCTGGGAACCTTAAAGGAACAGGAGCCCTGGGCTTTCCTCTGCACCCTTCCCCTACACCTGTCCCCCCACCCCATGTTAAGTCCCTTGCTGGATAGCATTCTTCTAGGAGCTGTAATGAATAAATCTGGGTGTCCATCAGCATTATCAGAGAGATCCCCTCTCTGCACTGCAGTGTACGGTGCCAGTTTCTGTCCTGGGGAAGCTTATGATTCTGTGTTCATTTAGTTAGAAGTCTAGTTTTTATGGAAGTTTACCATGCCTTAGTTTTGTAAAAACACTATCAAGATTATATACTGTGTGATGATGTTTTCTAAAAGAATTCAGCTCTTAGAAAATCAATTGATTATATATTACTGTAATGTGTATGGAGTGTTTGAGGTTTGTGTCTACTTCATGGGTACCCCTGTGGTTTCTAGACATCACAGATTTGTAAATTTAGAAGATTGGATATGGAATCTTTTTTATCACCCATTTTAAAGCTTTGTTAGGGAAACTGAACAGTCGCGAGGCAGTCTGGTCTTGGCCGAGTGGGGAGCTCTTTGGGGGCTGAGAGGAAAAGGTGTGCAGATGCTCTTTTCCCCTTTTTTGAAGGGGATGGAGGTCCATTTGTAACATTTAAGTGGGTCCTAAAAATCTGTTACAGTTACCACTGGCACATCACAGTGTATATTAAATTGGTGTGGACTTTCTGACTAGGTACTGCCTAGATCACATTTTAGTGATTAGCTTTGAATTACCTAATGAAGCGTCCCTAACCTTTTTGACACCAGGGACCCATGCTTCTATGAGAATCTAATGCCTGATGATCTGAGGTGGAGCTGAGGCAGTGATGCTAGTGCTGGAGAGGGGCTGCAAATGCAGATGAAGCTTCTCACTCTGGCCTGCCGCTCACCTCCTGCTGTGCAGCTGATTCCTAACAGGCCACAGACCAGTATCAGTCCATGGCTAGGGGTTGGGAAGCCCTGCTCTAAAAAAAGTCTGGAAGGAACTTAAAATAAAAATAGGCATTAAAATAAAAATAGTTTAGATCCTTCAGTATTTGCGGCACATTTGATTACTTTTCCATGGAACACAGCCTTGCTCTTGTACCTCTACTCCAGTACTGCTAGGATGGTCCCACCCATCCAAGATGGTCCCAACTTGCTGTATTTTGTCCTGTCCTGAAATCTGTTTTCCATGAACTCCCTAGTGGCCCTTAGCATCACCATGTTATTCTCTTGCCTGGAACCTTCAGTAATTGCCTGCAGGCTTAATTCTAAGCTTCTTTACAATGTTTAACAAGGTTCCTGTCCACTTCTTCAGCTTATTGCTCACCACTCCCCATTTTATGTGTTATATACTCTTAGAATCCCAGCTGTTTGACTTTTCTCCACAAAACCTATAGAAAGAGCTACATGTTCTTGTTAATGTTTCTTTGCCTGGTAAGCATCCCAAACTCTTCTGTACTATAAGCAATAAGTTTGCTATAGGCAACATCTATTCTTCGAAGCTCTCAAACACTCTCAGAATATGACGAAGGGCTCGTGATTATGTGCACACAGTGACTGTATGAATGAGGAACCATTAGTACAGATCTTGTGAGAGCACATAATTTGAGTCAGTCTGCAAAAGATCAACTTGACAATAGCGATTCAGCTTCTTGTGCCCCTAATGCCAACAAGTCAAGTTAGAATGTTTCAGGCTACATTTTATTCTCAGCGTTGTGTTAGACTCATTGTTTCATCAGGTGTATAAATGAATCGTCTTCAAAATTTCTCTGGTAAGGTACATACAATTAAAATGTGATGATTTTATAGATGTCAAATTATAATGTACACCTGAAATTTATATAAATGTATTAACCACTGTTACCTCAACAAACTTAAAAAAAATGTGATGATGTTTTAATATTTGGAACCCATTCATCATTGCTGTCATTCACTCAACTTTTTGTTTTTTGGTTTTTTTAATTTATTTTTTTAATTTTTCAATTACAGTTGACGTACAACAATATATTAGTTTCAGGTGTTCAACATAGTGCTAAGACATTTGTATAACTTACAAAATGATCACCCCGATAACTCCAGAACCAACCTGACACCATAAATAGTTATTACCTTATTATTGATTATATCACCTGTGCTGTACTTTATATCCCCATGACTATTTTCTAACTGCCAATTTTTTTTCACCTAATTTCTGAATTTCCTTTACCATTTCCTCACTTTACGGCATCATTAATTTACTTAATTTTATCTCGACACTATCTTAATGCTCTACTCTTCTTCCACACTCTTGTGTCCTTCAAAGTGCCATGAATAGTCAGAAAGATACTGCCTGTGGTGAGAAATATACGTAAGACTTGCAAAATGTTTCTGTATCTGAATAAAACTTGATTAAATTACTCTGTAGTACACATAGTTGATAAATTAACTGACTTACTCTATAAAAGGCCAGGTAATACATATTATAGGCTTTGTGGGCCATATGGTTTCTGTCAAGGCCACTCAACTTTGCAGTTATAGCAGCAAAGCAGCCATAGACAGTAAGCAAATAAAATAAGCAAAGCAGCCATAGACAATAAGCAAATAAAAAAACTATGGCTGTATACCAATAAAACTTTATTTACAAAGAACAGATGGCCTGAGACCACAGTTTGCCAGCTCCCTTGGTCATTTGAAACCTTATTTCTGTGAAAGAAAATTTAATCAGGTTTTGTTCAAATACAGAAACATTTTCCGAGTAGCTTGTTCCCAGAGAATACTTCTCATTATACATGGCCCTGAGGTAAACATTTTTAAGGGTACTTGAACCATACCTTATCGTGCAGTTTTATCAGAAACAGGAGCTGAGGGGATAAGATTATGTAAAAGTTCATTTGCTTTAATAACAACTCTCACAGCTCAGCATATCAGGAGTCGCATCCCAAGTGAACCAGAAATTTCTGCATGCTGTCCTGGCACTCAAGAATGAGAGCAATAAAAGTGTTTATGCTCTTTATGGGAACTATAATTTTTAAGAAATAACCCACAGCAATGACTCCAAGGAAACAAAATCAGTGTGCCCAATGACACTTAGAGCAGAAGTACTCATTAACAATAAAATTCTAAAGTAACCCAGTCGCGGAATGGAATAATAGCATGCGGAAATTCTGTAAAAAAATTTTACATGGTGATTATGTGGAAAGTATTGATCCTTGGAAATGTGTACATGAAAAATTACAACTAAGAAAAGTTACGTAGAAAAAATATGTTTACATGATCTCAAACATGTAAAAATTCACATACATGAATTTTTTTGGTATTCAATAAATATTTATTTTAAAAGAGCCTACTAGGAGCAAGTCCCTGCTCTAAGCACTGGGAAGAATACAGCAATGAATAAAATAGATCAAAATTCCTGCTCTTATAGAGCCAATAGTCTTATGGAAGGGAAATAGATATTGAGGACGAAAGAGATTGATATATATGGAAATTTAATATCATGGGATTTCTCCCCCACAAAAGTGCTTATGTATTTTTTTAAAGCCCCCACCCTTCATTTGGTATGTTTTGTTAGAAATAAAAATTCCTCTGATCACTTCAGTCAGTATTTGTTAAGTTCTTACTATGTGCCAGGCCTTCTTCCAGGCACATGGAATCTATAGAGTGAATGAAATATACAAACATGCCTATTCTCATGAGCTACAGTTCAGTGGGGAAGACAGAATACAAGGTAATATAAAATATGCTCTTAAAATAAGGATGTCCATTATAATACATAAGAATATATAATAATATATTTTTAAAGAATATAAGTAAAATCTATACAAAGTTAGATGGTGACTAAAGGGCAGGTGTAAGAAGGAAAGCAGGATATGGATGCGGGAAGAAGGCAAACTTCTAGATTGGTGGTCAAGAAGAATTCGTTGAGAAGATCACTTTGGAGTAAATATTTTTTAAAAAAACGAATGTGCTAACAGTACGATGATATGGGAGAAAGATTATTCCGGGCAGCGGGATGAACAAGTACAAAGACCCTGAAGTGAGAATGTGCCCAGAGTGTTCAGAGTACATCAAGGCAGCCAGTGGGTGAAGCATAGTGAGTGAAGGAGAGAGAAGTAGGAAATGAGATTGAAAGTGTAACAGCACACCACATCACATCTGGCTTTTGAAATCATCGGAAGGATATCAACATTTATACTAAAATAAAAAGATATTAGAGAATTCGAACAAAAGAGAAATATGATCAAGGGTGTATTAAAATAACCCCTGCTGTTAAGAATAGATGATAAATCCAGGGAGGCTTTTAGGTGACTGCTAATATAACACAGGAGAGAGACAAAAGCTTGGACAAACAGAGTAGGTAGGATAAGCATTTTTAACTGGTGACACAGAGGAAAGGATGAAGGTGTGGCAGGAAATAGCACTCCCTCTGCCAGAGTCCACCTGCCACAAAAGAAGATATTCAGGTGATATTCTAAACCCTTGCTCTATTCCCAGTGGGAAACACAAGGTCAGGCAAATTCTAGGTGCTTAACTTGGGTTGGTTAAATGTTGCAAAAGAAAACAGAAAAAAAAAGGAATGTGAAACCAAATTTGCACGTCATGGCTGCTTCCTGCTACAGAACACTCTTCGCATGCTTTTGTCTTCAGTCATCTTCCCTTCTTCGGTTATTTATTTAAAAATTATCACCTTTAACTTTATTGAACTCCTAAGGAATCTTCAGTTTTCAATGACTTGGATTCAGTTAGACTGACACAACAGTAAAGATTTCAAGTAACTATTGTTTTCTACCTAATACCTTTACAAACTGAAAACACTATTATTGCCTTTACCATTAAAAAGCCTAAAACCAATTGCAACTGAATGTACTTCTTTTTAGGGAACAACTCAATTCTTTATTGAAGACCTACAACCTTTTTTATGGGAACCAGAAAAATCTACATATTTTATATGGACAGGTAAGTCCATCAAAGAAATACAATACAGGTAATGCACAGAAAAAAATTCGGTAAAGATACAGAGGAGTCAGATTAAGTAAGAATCCATAAGCCAGCAGCACAAATGGTCTGGGAGAAACAGGTGAATCTTTAACATGATCATGAGTTGTTTTTTTGTTTTGTTTTGTTTTTTTGTTTGTTTTGTTTTGTTTTGTTTTGTTTTTAAGTGTATCACAAAATCTCAGTTCCTGAACATTGTTGACTTTCTAAACATTTTTGGGGATAAGAAAACATATTAAATATCTTTAATGACATTTGCCTTCTGCTTTAAAGACAGTGCATTAATACCTTTTGAACCAAAATTCCATTAGAAATCTATCATGATACTTTCTTACAAATGTACCACGTTGTATATAGAAGGATGTTCACATTAATACCATTTGTAATGGAAAAAATTTTGAAGATACCTTAAGTCTCTACCAATGAAGAATTGTTTGAATATATCATGACATATCTGTAACTTAGTTTAATTTGCTTGTTAAAATGAATGAATATTAAAATGAATGTGTAGTATGTCATAAAGATAACACATTTTAAATTGTTAGGGAAATAATTCAGGGAAGTCCTGAAACTAGAAAGCATTTTTGGAGTGTAATTGGCAGAATAATGTAAATACTGTCCTCAGAACTTTCTTTTCCTTCCTTCCTTCCTTCCTTCCTTCCTTCCTTCCTTCCTCCTTCCTTCCTTCCTTCCTTCCTTCCTTCTTCTTTCTTTCCTTCCTTCCTTCCTTATTTGAATGTATCATTCTCCATTAGTTTCTCTACTCAGTCTTGTACTTTAATGGAACTCACTTCCCATCTTTACAATATCTTCATGGTCCTAGGGAACATTAGAAATTTCTAATTTTCCATTTTAAATCTTCAAATTTAATGATACAACATTGACCTTAGGCTACCAGGATTTGGCTTGCACCTGCAGTTGGGACAGAAAGACAATGTACAGACCACTCTGGCCTTTACTAGTGAGCTTAAAATTACTTTTCCAAATGTAATAATATACAGAAGAATAACTCCTTTATTACAAAAGGGCCGAGTTTTAAATTATTTCAATATTGTCCTATATCCTAGATCTCTAATATATGTAATTTAAAAAAATAAAAATTTAGGAAAAGACAAAAACTTTAAGAAAATAATGATTTATATTTTAATTCAATAGTTTCCACAAAATTTATGATGTTAAGAAGTTCATTTTGTTTTGGAAAATGTTTGAATGCCTTTTCCACATCTGAATCAGTCAGTGCTCAATTTACAATACAAAAGTCACTTAATTTTTTAAATAAAGTCTCATATCTTATATAATGTTTAAAAATTATATTAAGTAAAATATACAGTGAGAATATCAGATTGCTTAATCTTTACTCACTGGTCAATAAAGTTAGAATCCAGAATTTTCCAAATCTTCTGACTTAGTTACAATAACGGACACTTAACAAAGGCAGTCCATGCAGGATAACATGTAGCTTCTTTAATCTCTGATTAATTAATTAAACAAATATTTATTGTCTACCAGGTGTTAGACACTGTTCTAAAAACGAGATATGGCAATAAAAAAAAAAAAAAACCTAGACACAATGTGCTGCCATAGTGCAGCTTACATTCTAGTAAGGAATATGTCTTTTTCTAGTAGACAGACAAGAAACAAAAGTGAAATGTGTAGTGTCAGATGTTGAACAGCAAAATGAGGAAGCAGGCTAAGGAATCTAAGTGGGGTGGAGGAAGAGGAATATTTGACCAAAAATGGAAAGATGTGAGCAAACTTTGCAGAAGTTTATGGGACATGCATTCTGGCAGAGATAGCAACCTGAATAAAGGTTCTGAACCTGGCTCAAGTAATTGAGGATTAGTGGGAAGTCAGTGTGACAGAACCTTATGAGAATGGGAATTAGGAGACAATAAAGCTAGAGTGATAACTGAGAAAGGGAAGGCACCAGAGTATGTAAGGTCTTGCAGATCATTGTGGAGACTTTTGCTTGTACTTGGAACAAGATAGAAAGCCACTGGAGAGTTTTGACTGTAACAGTGACATTATCTAAAAGTATTTATTATAGAAATAACTACTGGGAACATATGGAGGAGCAAGAGAAGAATGAAGTAGACCAGAAAGAAACTGGATTATTGCAATGATCCAGGCTAATCATGACAATGGTATGGACCAGATTCATGGTTATAGATGTAATAAGTATGGCCATATTAGGGATATATATTTTAAGGTGACGCTAATAGTATTTGGTAATGCATTGGATGTTGCATATGAAAGAAAGATTAATGGTGACTGTAAAATTCTTGGCCTGAGCAACTAGAAGGATGGGGGTGCTATTTACCAAGATAGGAATGACTGGGAGAGGAAAATATTTATCAAAAGACTATCAAGAGTTGGTTAGGAACAGATCAAGTTTGATGTCAAGTAAGTAGTTTGATAACGAGTTCAGTGGGGAGGTTTGACCTGGAGACATAAATTTGGGAATTATTTGTTTAGAGATGGAATTTAAGGATCCTTAAGGTCATCAAGGATATTGATATAGATCTAGAAGACAGATCTAAGGATTGAGACAATGAAATTAAATAAGTATAAATAAGGCTTCAAGGATAATTATTTAATCTCTAAAGAAATTTTTTTCTGAAATTAGAAAATATTCTAATATTCTTTACTTGAGAAAACAGCATTGCCTGGTAATAGAGTATTTCTTTTTGAAAGCAAGAATTAGATAACCTCAGAAGAGCAGTTATTATTTGAATTTTTGATGTAAGAGATTAATTGAAGTATAATTAGGCAAATGAAGGTTGTTATACATCAATAATTGAAATGTGGTATCTGCATTATGTACTGCCATTTCAGAGAACAAATTATGTTTAGTCATCAAAAAAAACAGGTTGGTGACCTGCCCTCTCAGTAATCTAAAATGTGAACTCAAAAGTGGGGGGAAGAGCAAAACTCTGATTCAGGAGTGGCTCCAAAGCAGGTTTATCACCCAAAGAAATAATATGCAATAATATTCATTGAACATGTATTAAATACCAGGTTCTATGAATTAGGAACTATTATGATGTTCATCCTTCAGAAGAAGGAACCCAGGTTTAAAGGCATTCAGACATTTGCTCAAAGTCACACAGCTAGGAATGGCAGACTCAGGGTTCAAACACAGGTCTGTCTGATTCCAGAGTCTGGATTTTTCATTATGCTCTCAAATAAGAACTAAGTCACTTATGTTTTGTAATAATTGATTTTTCATAATAACAGTAGTCATTGGGTGGTTGAAATATAACTCTTCTTAGTTTATTTTCCAAATTGCCTATAAAGATAATATATTACTTTAATAACAAAGTCTTTTACATATACAGAGAAAAATTGATTAGAAAATAAGTTCTATGGGCATGTACTTTGTTATTAATATTTACATCCACTGAATAAGTCTTTAATATATGTTTGCTAATTTTTCTTTGTGTGGAGTGGTCTTCTTTTGTTATAATATTTCCAATATAAAAGAAATCATTCAAATGTTATTGATTTTTTGAGACTATCATTTCTGTTTTATATTTTACACTATTTTCACATACATTATTTTACTCATTAAACTTTGCATAATAATTTTGTGAGTTAAATTTTTCTTATACAGAAATGAGGAAAGAGCCACTAAATCTCTCAACAACTGTTCCCTAATTTCTAACTTGGTAGTTTTTAATTCTTCTTTAATTTTAAGTTAAACAGAATTAGAGAATGAAACTTCCACTTAATTGAAGAATCATAGAGTTCAGAAAGCATTTTAACATACTATGTCCTCTGGTGAGTATGTCATTACCATTATTATGACTTAGTCACTTCACTGGTTTTAGCTATTTTCAAAAATAAAAGTGTTTCAAAAATAGCATTAATTTATAGGTTAATTGGAAAGCCAAACAATCCTACTTGGGAATTTCTTATCTATTAAGATGTCTTGCAGACTCAATTTCTATATCTTCAGTTAAAACATTTACCTTCTATAAATAGTACAAGAACAATGGTTGAAATAATTGGTTTCTTCTCTAGACGGAAGATGGTAAACTAATTGTTGAAGGAATGTTGGACATTTTGGGGAGTAAAACGGTATACAGCTGAAAATACAAGATGAGAAGCAAATCCCTTCTTTTACTGTGTTGAAGTCACCAGATGTCTTTTCCAAAAGGTAATTAAGCTCTTTCACCTTTTAATTCTTTCCAAGATAATCTTCATATTTATTCACATTCTCTGTTAAAGATGGGAGCTCAATTAAGTATTGATACAAATCTCACTTCTCCAGCAACTACATGAAGTAGGTGTCCAGAAACCAGGGTCTGAGAAGTTAGATACTCAATCACCATGTAGCAGAACTGGACTGAATCTCAGGTTTATGGTCCAGAGCCCATGCTTCTTGACCTTTTTTTAATTGTATTGCCTGTCTCTGGAGACTGCATTCCTTCATTGGAAAAGATAAAATGTAAAGGCAAGATTTCATTAGCCCTGCCTTGGCTGATGAGATAAAATTTAAATTTCTCTTCTTGGAATAAAGGGCTCTTCCTGCTTTCTGAAGACTTAATTATCCTCCACCTGATGGTCCTGATCCTGTTCAATAGGGCACAGCAAAGTGTATTCGAAGCTCAATAAATGCAAATATATATATATTATTAATAGATATTATATATTATATATCAGAATAATATATAATATTCTGATATATTATATATAATATATTCTGATATATAATATATAATATGTTATATTATATATATTACATATATTCTTATGTTATATATAATATATTATATGATATATGTAATATATTATTATTAATTTATTCTCTGTGTATGTGTGTGTGTGTGTATATACACACACAGAAAACTAGTTCTCTGTGTGGGTTTATGCAACTGTACCTTGAATAAGCAAGTTGGGCTGATTTTTCATTATCCTTTACAATTTTTAGAAAAACTAATAAATATTCCCAGAAGCAATTATATGTATAATATCTTTTTCTGTTTTCATCCTCCCTCTCTCCCTTCCTCTCTTCCTCTTTAATCCTTGAGTACCCAACTCATCTCCATTTATGTATACAAAAAGGTTACCAAGCCTTCGCTTCATCCATCCTCCCATCCATAACTAGATGAGCTGGAGTTCTAGCAGAGAAGAAGATAGAGAGCTGCCAAGACCAGTCAACAAGGCAATAATGATACCTTTCCACATACAATAACAGATTGGTATCTGCATGATGCACCTCCAATGGATTCCATTTGCATTTTTCATTGTTTATCAGAGCATTGCTGTTAATCAAACAGGAATAATCTCCTTTAGATTAAAGTTAAGAAAGAATTCCCTAGAAAATGTTGCTTGCCCTTTACTACAGTAACAAGACTCATAGGAGAAAGTCTTGCTATGTATCAGATCTTTCTGGTGGGTAAGAATTGTCAGAAAAAAACATCCCACTCCTGTCTCTCTCAATACAAGAGCAATATTAGATTCAGTTATGATTAATTAGCCAAGAATCCTTCTTGGGAATCAGCTAAACACTCAGCAGGAAGGTACAGCATAATTTGGAATGGCTATCCCCTTGCCGCTGGTTTCCAGTGAGGTCCACAGTCACCTAAGGTACTAAGATTTGTTTCAATCCATTCCTAGACACCCTCACTCTAGTTGCCACCCTTAAGGTGGCATTTATTTAAATTCTAATCCTCAAATGAAATTGTGTAAAGAAATGGACTATTCGCTCACTCTGTAAAATATCTCTCACGTTCTCTTTCCCATACTGGGTTTCTCTGAGCAGAACTTATACCTCTGCTCTGACAGGATCATAGATTGATATCTCCATTGGGAGATGTGAAGTAAAGGAAGTGGAAGTTGTGGACTCAGCTGCAGGAAGGGCTGCCATCTTGTGCCTTTCAGTTCACCCTTTGAGAGAATCATCAGTTTGTCATGCTAGTTTGTTTTAATTATCTTTGAAATGAGTCACACTGAGTCAGCTTAATGGGACTGGTAGAAGCTTAAAAATAAACCAGTCTGTCTTAGCTGTGACCATTTATGATCCTTTATGGATTTGATCCTATGGACAGTGCTTTGATCTCTTATATTTGATCCAGGTATTTACTTTTGGAAATTTTTCATTAAGAAAAAAAGAAAAAAAGAAACAGGCTTATTGAGATTATGTTTGCTGAACCAGTTTTCATTTCTGTTTTTAATGTGTTTCCAAAGTCAGCTTTGGCACATTTTGGGCAAGTCATGACAGAATGAAATAAAGAGTGAAAATTGGAAAGGTGTACATTTGAATAATATCAATAGTGTTTACTCTTTCCTACAAAATGGATAGAGAAGTGACGGCATTCTATTTGTCTGTCAAATTTCTATCTCCTTTTTCTTTTGCAACTCAATAGAAAACCTCCTCACAATTTAAATTTGCTAATGATATACATTTCTGAAGCTTGGTCTTATGCTCGGGCAAGTTAAACTATTTGATATTCCATAAAGTTCTAACCAGTTTTCTATGGAAAACTCTGGGTAACTATCTTCAACCTTAGTCATGTGCACAGCTGTATGTGGCAATACTTCAAATTATAAAGTCCAAAGCTGAAAATTGGTGTAGTTTCCTAAGATGGTGGGGAGGAAAAGAGGCTAAACACTTTATATATTGAGCCATGTTTGTCTCCCTGTATTTTTGTGACACTACTAAGCTGTGAGAAAATGAGGACAGGTATCTAGTCTGCCAGTGCTTCTAAGAATTTATAGGCATTCTCATCTCCCCTGTATAAAATAGGCTTGTTCTTTGCAGATTATGTAATACTATATATAGAGAACCCTAAAGATTCCACCAAAACACTATTAGAACTGTTCAAAGAATTCAGTAAAGTAGCAAGATACAAAATTAATATTCAGAAGTCAGTGGCATTTTTATACACCAATGGAGAACTTTCAGAAAGAGAGATTAAGAGAACAATCCTATTTACAGTTGCATCAAAAATAGTAAAATTCCTGGCAATCAAATTAACCAAGGAGGTAAAAGACCTCTTCTCAGAAAATTATGTCATTGAAAAAAGAAACTGAAGAAAATACAAATAAATGGAAGCATATACCATACTCATGGGTAGGAGGAATCAATATCATTAAAATGGCTGTACTACTCAAAGAAATTTATAGACTTAGTGCAATTTATATCAAAATACCAATGGCATTTTTCAGAGAGCTAGAACAAATAATCCTAAAATTTATATGGAACCATAAAAGACCCAGAATAGCCACGGCAATCTTGAAAAAGAACAAAGTTGGAGTCATCACATTACCTGATAACAAACTATACTACAAGGCTACAGTAATCAAAACAGCATGGTACTGGCATAAAAACAGATACATTGATCAATAGAACAGAACAGAGAACCCAGAAATAAATCTATGCCTATATGCTCACTTAATATATGACAAAGGAGGCAAGAATATACAATGGGGTAAAGACAGTCTCTTTACCCCAGTAAATGGTGTTGGGAAAATTGGACAGATACATGCAAAAGAAAAAAAGAAAAGGAAACTGGACCACTTTCTTACACTGTATATAAGAATAGACTAAAAATGGATTAAATACCTAAATGTAAGACCCCAAACCATAAAAACTCTAGAAGAAAACATAAGCAGTGAACTCTCTGATATTACTACTAGTAATTTCTTTTCAGGCATATCTCCTCAGGCAACAGAAACAAAAGGAAAAATAAACAAATGAGACTACATCAAACTAAAAAGTTTTTGCACAGCAAAGGAAACCATCGACAAAACAAAAAGTCGCATGAATGGGAGAAGATATTTGTTTATGATATATCTGATAAGAGGTTAATATCCAAAATATATAAAGAATAAGTAAAGAAGTATTTAAAACACATATTGACCACTCTGGTATAAGTATTAATTTAATAACATTATAAAATTGTTATAAATTAGAGTGGTATGCCTACCTACAGAGGCCCACAGTACTAATATAAATACCATACATCTGAACAGCATCATAGATCTCATTATGAGTGGAGTTGATGTCACTTACAAGATTTATTATTTTTCAGCAGAATGACACGCTGGGGAGAATTTGATGATCTTCATCATATTAGTGAACTGGACAGGACCCTGTTTCCAACATCTAAAGCAAAGTCCCAGGAAGGTCAGTGTCAAACTGTTTTTATGGAGGAAACTTTAAAGCATGAATCATAAATGTTTCCCTGAAAGTTAACATTTTACACACTGCTACATAATAAACTCTTATTTTACACTTTTTAAAAAAGGCTTTTAAAAGCACATTAACTTAAGTTGCTATAATTCTGGAATGATGTTTAAGAAACTTACTTTGCTATATAAAGATATGATGATTTCTAAAAATTACATCAAGTCTTTTAAATTTATTAGATTGGGGAGAGCTAATGGTTTGAATAAAGTTTGTGTTCATAAAATTGTTCAGTGTTTTCCCCAAGAATAGGTATCATTTATTATACTCAGTAGGTTTTTATGTTAGGCCATGCCTCTTAGAGTGAATTCCACATCTTTTTAGAAGTCAAACATTTCAGTTAGTAGATATTTATATAACATTGCTTCTGAGAAAGAAGCAGATACATTGGAGTCACTGTTTATATTTGATGGAGTTGTTTCAAGCATTTATTTAAAAAAGAGAGAAATCTACTTAAATATCAAATGAGTTCATATCAAACTTGGCAAACCAATGGAAATGCCAGCTCTTATGACATGTGACATCAGCAGTCATAATAATAATAATGATGTGATAGTAATGATATTAATAGCTGTCTTTTACTGAGACTCACTCTATTAAGTGTCAGGCATAATATCTTATATTTTCCATGGATTTTGTTTTTCATACAATATATAAAGATCCAAGGAGTTGATGACTGAAGCCGGGACCAGGCTTATGTTCCTGGGTGGTGATATTGCTAAGCCAGCTTCAGACCCAACAAGGGTTCCTGTTGGCATTACCTTCATGACTACTAACAACTTCCAATTTTTATTTATTTATTTTTTAAACCATTCTCAATTCAGCTAACTCTGCTGTCACTATAAGAACCTAGATTTTATAACAAACATAATGTTCCTTCCAGGATTTTCTTATCTTTGTCTTACGGCCTCTTGACATCTTTTATATAAGGATTCTTCCAATTGGCCCCTTGAAAATATTCACCTGAACCCAGGAGAGTTCCAATATCTTGACACCAAAGGTACCATTAAAATCTATTTGTATTTAAATACCAGTGCTAGAGAAAGGTGAAATATCTCATGACTATTTAATGATACTCCAATTGTAATAGAAAAATATTTAAAATACCAAGGTAAAATGGAACACAAATGCCACCAGACAATCCTGTTCTTAAATAAGAACATTGCTATTTCCTTACTGTTTAAAGGCATTAGGGTCAATTGCTTAGCTATATATTTACTTATTACATATACAGATTCTCTCAGAATGCAGAAGTGGGCAGCTAAATGATATGGGCTTATCATCTTTATTCTTCCCAGATTATTTATCCTATCATAGCAGCACCCTGACACCTCATGCCGATGAAGAGCTAGAATCCCCATTACTCTATAGAACCATGAGTGAAGCAACGCTGGTAAGAAAAAGGATGAAGCCTCCAATGATGGACAGAAAAGACAGGCGGAACCATCGGGCCTCTATTAATGGACACTTTTATGACCATGAAGTGAGTTACAATTCCACTGGTGCTATTTAAGATAGTGTTGTCTATTATGCTAACAATAGTACTCAATTCAACTTATAATTAAAAATAGTAACAATAACAATAGTAGCAATATATCTAATGTTTATTGGATATTCTCTACATATTAATTATTAAACTGTTTTAAATTGATTTTTGATGAATTATCTCAATCACTAAAACAATGCTATAAAGTAGATACCATTATTTTTCCTACTTTACATATGAGTTAATAGAGGTTCACAGAGGTTAAGCAATTTGTCTGAGGTCACACTGCTTTTAAATAGTAACTTTGGACTTGAGCTCAGCTTTGTCTGACTCCAGAAACCGAAATCTTAGCCATCATAATGAATGAACTCTAAATGGCAGGTCCTATGCCAAGCACTGGAAATATAAAAATGAGTCAGTTGATGTCTCTGCCAGCAATGAGCTTGGGACATAAGCAAAGAAACCAATACATTGACAAATGACATTAGAATAATGTAACTGCTACAATAGGGAATGGTTCTACATTTGAACATTAACAATGAAATTTTAAAAAATCAGCCATGGTCCTATTTATTCCAGTAAATTAAATTTCTAATTTTGCCTTGTTCCCCGACAGGTCTTGGACATTATATATTATGTATATACATACATACACACACACACACACACACACATATATAATGTATATATATTATATATATGTATATATAATATATGTGTTACATATTATATATATATATATATACATACATACATGTGTCATTTTTTATTCAATTGTAGTGTAGTCTAGACATAATTTGTATCCTGATTCTTCACTTAAATTTACACATGCCTTTGCATAGTATTTTGCTTTACTGAAGGTAGAAAATATATTATTTTTCTAAAACAAATATTTTTTATGTCATGTACTTTAGCAACCATTTACCTATTCATTGAATACATACTTTAAAAGCACTTAACTCTGTACCAGGCACCATTCTGAGCCCTTTAATACAAAATATTAACTCATTTCTCGTAAGCTTTTTCCTGTAGGGATTTTTACCTTATTCCATCTTCCACCCCATGAGGGTATCACTGTTGTGCTATTGGAGATTGGTAGGGACAAAACTCCCTTCTAAATTCCTTGTTCAAATTAGACATGTTTCTGGTTCAAGAATTATCCTCCTGGCCATAAAATAACATTGACAATTCCCCTGTGGTTGTCCAACTACCAATTGTCCTGGTTTCTTCTTCCCCTCAGAATTATGTTGTGTGTGGTTATCTTGCTAGGTGATTTGTGTTAAATAAGGCTGTGAAAGCCACATTGTTTCAAATGAGTGGCGTCCAGACTAACAGTCTGTGCTAAGAATGAAACTGGCGCTAAGTTGGCAGTGTAGCATCATGATTAAATGGTTCAGTGTTTGGGTGCTACAGCTTGATGAACTGATTTCAAATTCTTGCTGAGCAAAGTTAAAAATTTATTCAATCTCTTAGCCTTAGTTCCTTCATTCTTCCTACTTTATAAAGTTGTTAATAGGATTAAATGAAATAAGATGAATTCAGCACAGTGCCTGACACAAAGGAAGAACTCAATTTATATTAGTTTTATTGTTGCTGATCGAAAGAGATAAAGCTGGGACTACATATATTTTATACAAATATCATTCACTGAAATTTAATAACTAGCAAAACAGAAAAACAAAGAAAACTCAAAAGCCGAAAGCCCTCTGTCAACAGGTATGCAATTATGAGCATCTAGAAACTTAAATTGACATAGTTTTAAAATATGTTTTATATCACAAAACCTCTTGATAATGCTAATGTTGTTAGACCATGTATAACACCCATATTAGAGGCTTATATTGTGATATTTGTAGATAAAGTATAGATATGATTTGACCTGTGGTATATTTCTATCCATGTAATAAAAAATAACTTTATAACAAGGTTCTATTATGTGTTTTGACCAACAAAACTGATGTAAAGAATGCTGTTTTAAATAAAACTCTGAAAAACATGATTATAAATTCATCATATGTTAGCCCATTAGAAGATCTCTTAGAGATCACCCTCTTATAGTCTTACCCTCTTATAAATGAAATCACTGAGGACTCTTCATGTCTCAACCTTGAGTTGACAAAGTTAGAGTTAATAGAGAGTAGATTCTAGGTCTTCTGAATCCTAATGTAGTGCTATTGACAAACACTATGAAAATATCAAACCACATGTCTAACATATCCTCGCCTTATTGCAAAATGCACATATGGTTCTCCAGGACTCCATAGAACTCATAAGCACTGCTCATAAGTGTCACAGTGACTCACTCATCTATGCCTTATCATGTCCACAAACATTGAATTTTTTCATACTTAACAAAACTTAATTCTTAAACTTAATTTCCTGAAAACATTTTCATAAGCAGGTTTTTACTCAAATGTGTGCATATATATACTTTAATGTTTATTTACTGATCTCCCAATATAGGGCTTATCTATCTAACATTCCATTAAGCTACGCCAAAACCCACTCACCTCCATTTCTTCTGAACCCACCCTATTTTTAGTCTTCGAACACTTGAAGATCACACATAAACTTTTATTTAATGTCCTTTTTTATTTTAAAATAAACATTTATGCCATTCTTTTTACAATCTGCTACCTAATGAGTGAGAAATTTTCTTTTTCATACTGTAGCACACATAGTCATATTTCCTCTGAGAGTCATAAGTTACACATACACCATCAATTACCCACCTTGTGAATCTCTACTCACTATTTTTTTTAAATTTGAACATATATTATTTGTATTACAGGAAAAAATTAATTTTGTCTACTTATGGTTGTTTTAAGGATTAAATTAGTATTTATACGGGACTTAGAATAGATGTTGGCACATAATTAGGACTATGTTAAATTAATAATTATTTAAGAATTCTATGTCATTATTTGGAATAATATTATGTTCAGGAATTACATATTCTGCCTAATAACCACTAATTTACTTACATGTTGAGTTGTCTAAATAGATTAATCAGCTCTCGCTAAGCACACATTCATCTTAATCTCTGGGTAGATTTGTAACCAGGAAACATGTTCAAGTTAGGGAACTCCTAGCTGAACAAATATTATTGGCCAGCTTTTTCCAAAGTATGTTTCATTGGTTATTAACAAGTGTATTTAAAAGAGATAGTATTTATTTTAAAATAGGAATAATGATCAAATTAAGAGTGAATAATTCATAGTTATATGTTGGATGTGAGCATTTTTTTTATATGATATATTATTAACCCCCATGAGGGATGTCTCAGATGTCTCTGACCATGGAAACCTTTTACCATGTTTCACCTGGAAGGCAGACTCTTGATTAGAACAACTTGTGGGAAATACCGTGCTAGAGCTTCAACTGGTAGCACTTTTACCCAAACCCTCAGGTGAGATACAGGCTGAACCGTAACACTGGACCATTTCTGACCAACCAAAAAAGGAGTGGTTTCATATGGTTCAAATGAAAAAAAAATTTAGAACAATTATTTCTAAGCAAGAGGAAGATATGGCATGTGAATTAAAAAAACAAACAAACAAACAAAACAAAACCTATTCACATTACGTTTTATTTGTGGTTAGTTACAATAGTTAACTTACTTTGAAACTTAAACTACCCTAAACTATACTAGTAAAAATGTTTTGAACATTCTCAAATAATGTTTTACCTGATTTACTCTAGAAACAATATAAGGTTACTTAAAAGGAGACACAATATTCAAGAAAACAAAGAAAGCAAAAACAAGAAAACAAGTTTTTTAAACTGATGACCTTGGATTCTTTGGCCTAAAGAAGGCCAGTTTCAAGATATTGATTGTTGTTATTTTGAAGTAATTTTAAGGACTAGAATGACAATCTTTTTTTTTTTTTTTTTTTTTTCTCTGCAGACATCAATTTTTACTCCAGCCTTTGGATCAGAAACTAAAGTCAGAATAAACAGTAACATGAAAACTGAAGAAGTAATAAAGCAACTCCTCCAAAAATTTAAGGTAATTTTTATTGGTGAACTGAGCTATACATATCTTATATATAATTTAATTGTAGACACATAAATGCTCTCTTCCAAAAAAGACCTATGAATATGTAAATCTAAATTAAATGTTTAGTTTTGAAGAATTATTTACTAAATATGACACCTTTTATTAATTGTGACCTGAGAAAGTACATTATTCCCCGAGAGCAGAAAAGGTTTTATGTCTGAAAGTAAAAAATGAAAGTGAGGGAATGGATACATAATTTGAATCTAATTGGCTTAGAAAACATCATATGAAAACCAAGAATTCATGTCTGTTCATTTTTTTTCCGCCTACAGATTGAAAACAGTGCCCAGGACTTTGCACTTTACATTATTTTTGCAACAGGAGGTAAGAAAGCTTGATCACTCTTTTTACAGGACTCCTTTGTGTTAGTTTTCTGCCCACAGGGAAGACAGAAGAGCAGTTTACCTCATTCTGTAGAAGAAAGGGAGAGAAGGAAAGAGGAAAAGAGGTGAAGGTGTTTTAGAAGAACCAAAGAAACCAAAGTATCCTAGAAGAGTTTATAATACAAAAGAGTTTGCTTGTTGACCAACATTCAATTATCTGAATGGTGATCAGAGTCCTTGAGAATCTATGAAAATTCCCAGGAATTGTTAAGCATTTAAGTCATGTTGACCTCTGTACTCTAGCTCTTACTAGAGTCACTATTGCGTAGCATTTTTCTCTGATCTTGTTAATATTATCTTTCTTAGCAGAGTATCTGACACATTATAGGAGTGTTAACTCTTCCTCAGTAGAGAAACATACTCAGATGTTGGTGGTAGGGAGTAAAAGTAGAGCATGGGAAAGTGCTATACGTGGGGGTTGCTAAGAGCAGGGAGTGAAAGAGATTAGAGAAAACCTAAGGTGATACTAAAATTTTTGAAAACTCAAAATTGAAAAAATTTAAATGTTAAATTGTAGAAATATTCCAGGTTATAATTTAAGTGTCAAATTGTTAAACCAGAAATGAATAGAATAAATGATACCTTTTGATGTCATAATAACTATAAGAAAATGAAAACTCATCTCCAAACATATACAAAAATAAAGTCCTTATAATTTAATATATATATAATATATATATATACATACATATATATATGTCCTTATATATATATAAGTCCTTATAATTTAAAAGCTTAAATTTAAGAAGTATATATATATATATATATATACACGTATATATATATATATATATATTGAAAAGTCCAAGGAGATATATATATGTATGTGTGTGTGTGTGTGTGTGTGTGTGTGTGTGTGTGTGTGTGTGTGTGTATTTAGGAAAAAGTTAAAAGGTATAAAGTAAAAGGTAGAAACATTGGACTGTGCAAAATGTAACAAATATAAACAATTGATTATGAAGAATATCAGAAAAAAATATCAGCGCCTAACATATTAAAGAGTTCTTACAAAATAATAACAAAATGACAACCAATTCAATAAAAATAAAAAGTATGATAAAACAATTCAAAAACTAAAACATTAAAATGACCAGTAAATATTTTTAGGAAAAGTCTTAAAATCAAGTAAATGCAAATATTCATGGAAATTCAGTAGTCAAGGAAAAGCAAATTTAGTCTAAAATGCAATATTATCTCATACTTATCAGACTGGCAAAAATTTTTAAATGATTCTACCTATGACTGGTATAGATAAAAGTGAAGGGTAATTTCATGCAATTCTGGTGAAAATAAGACTATCTGCTTTTTCAGAGCTCATCTAGCAGTATTTATTAAAATTTACAGCATACACACAGGCTTTATCCAGCAATCCCACTAGTGAGAATTTTTATTTCACAAAAATAAAAGGACTAGTACCTATGGATATGTGCAAGGCTGTTGATAATGACAAAAAGCTAAAGACAAGGTTATCAATCATAGAGGAATGGTTGAATAAGTGATTATTACTCAGATATTAAATAGAACGAGCTAGATTTATACCAGTTGAATGGAGGAAATTTTACAATATATATTAAATGAAAAAATGCAAGATACCTAAAAATGTATATCTATCATCCTATCTTTGTAAAATAATTATATATCCCTATTTAAATATGTGGTATGTATGATTACATGATCAGGGAGAAAGGTATGGAATGATAAATATCAAGCCCTTAACATAAATAACCTGGTTAGGGTGTTGGGGAGATGCAGAAAAGAGGATGGGAAGGTGAAAGAATGCAGAAGCAAAAACCCCACTAAATTATGATATTAAAAAAATATGTCTACAATAAAAATAGTGAGTTATGATATTACCATCTTTATGTATTGTGTGTGTGCATATAAAGAGATGTATGAAGGGATGGCCAATCAATGCATAATGCTGATTACCTCAGAGTTCTGGGATTCCAGGGAATTTTCCTTTCTGCCTAACACTTTTCTTCATGGTTTCAGTTTCAATAGTGTGTGCGTATGTGTGTAACTTTATTGAGGAATAACTGGGAATGATTGACAAATATAATTGTATATATTTAAAGTTTACAACATGATGATTTTGTATGCATACATTGTAGAATGATTACCAAGATAAAGATAATTAACACATTCATCACTTCATGTAGTTAACTCTTTTTTTCATGTGGTAAGTAAGGATGCTTAAGATTTACTCTCAGCAACTTTCAAGTGTACAATACTCTGTTATTAGCTATAGTCACTATTATATACATTAGATCCTCAGAACTTATTTTTCTAATAACTGGAAATGTGTACCCTTTGATTTAGATCACCCCATTTTTCCTCCCCAATAGCATGTGTTATTTTTTATAATCAGATAAAATGTCTATTTTCACCATAAAAATGTAGTTCTTTAAAAGTTTACCTGTGAGAATCATGTTTTCTTTCATATTTTGTATCAAAATTTCTCACAAATAACATAAAGAACTGAAGATAATCACAACTAGGATCTTTTGGGCACCAGGAACAGAGAAAAGAATGTAGCATATACACCTGTCTGGGTAATAATCTGGAAAGTAAAAATAGATCTATTTTAATACCTTATATCTACTAAGCCTATGACCTATCACAGTGTTTCTCAAATTATAGTGTACTTCAGAATTACGTGGAGAGTTCATCTAAAGTACAGATTCCCAAGCCCTTTCAGATCTGGGGACAGTCTAAGAATATGTATTTCTAATAATTATCTCAGGTATTATGAAGCAAAATTGTGAAGCAAGAAACCTTGCTCTATAATACCAAGAGTGGAACAAACTAAAGATGCAAAACTAAGTTAACATAAGATGTAGGGGTCAAAAGAGGATCTAGTGCGTTAATAAGAGGAGCTAAATTACTGAAGTTCCCATTTCTTCAGAAATGGTAGCGGAATTAAAGCAATGAACTCCAACTTTGTGGATACAGGAATGGACAATGTCACTTCAATTGTGGGGTGGGTGGCTTTTGTGTTCTAGATCCTCTCATGACTTTTTTCCTGGGGTAAGTCCAGCCGAGGGAATGAAAACAGTTCTGAATCTTGGACCTTTTAAGAGCCCAAGGGAATTTATTTCATAGATAGATGATAATGTAGAAAGGACTAGTCTACCCTTCCCTCTTAGTCTATTTCAACATAACGAACAGATCGTTCTTTAACAACATAAGTCAGACCATGTCACACCTCTTCTCAAATCCTCCAATGGTCTCTCTTCTCACAGTAAAGCCAGAGTCTTTACAGTGGCCCCATTCTTTCTTTATTTCATCTTTTGCTAACCCTCCCCTTATCTTCTTCATGCCAGCTACTCTGGATCCTTGTTGCTTTCGATGGCATTAGGCATGTCCTGGCCTCATCTGTGCTTTACTTGTTTACTTACTCTGTTTAGAACACACTTCCCCCAGATAGCTTTGTGGTTCCATCCCTTATCGCCTTCAAGTCTTTACTCAAATGTTACTCGTTCAGCGAGGCCTTCCTCAGCCACCCCATTAATAATTGCAAACTGCAATTGTACACACATATTCACATATTCACACATACACATACTTTCTGTTCTCCTTTCTTGTTTCATTTTTCTTCTGAATACTTATCACTAACATATGGCATACTTTATTGATTTATCTCCCTTATCATTTGTCTTTTCCAGTAGAATGAAAGGAAGTGATTTTATTCTTTTCTGTTCTGTAGTGTATTCAGCAACTATATAACAATATCTGACACATAGTAAGAACTCAAAAAAATATTTAGGGAAGGAGGGAGGAAAAAAGATGAGTATAAGAGCGCTAGCTTCATTCCAGCGAAAAATGAAATCACAGATGTGAAACTACTTTGACAGAAAGTTGGAAGTGCTTTTGTGATTAGAAGTATTTATATTATAACTGTTGGAAATTGGATGTTCTAGTAATATACCAAATTGGAAGTTATTTTCCTTCTTATCTCCTTATCATGGCTGAATAGATTAAGCCCCTAGATGAATGATGTAATAAAAGCACCCCAATATCAAAAAATTCTGTATATGTTTTTAAGGAAGTGCCACGGATTTGATGTGATATGAGAAAGAAGGGAAGAACTGAAGATAATTACAAAGCTTCAGACCTACACAACTAGAAAGATTTGGAATTACATTAACTGAACTAGGAAGGAATCAAAAAAATTTTTTTAAATGAATGGATGAAAAATTACAAAGAAATTTTGTGATGTGTTGCTTGATAAAAGGCGTAAATGAAACTGGAGATTTGTCTGAACATCCTAGCCAAAAACAAGGTTGAATTTTCTGAGATACAAAGTCAAACCTTGAGGGATAACATTTTTAGATCACTTAAAGGTTTTCATTGCAATTTAACCTTTTGAGTGTGTGCCTCCAATGGTATGTTCTTTTTAAGTGTTTTTTTTTAAGCATGCTAAAAAATATATGAATGGATAAATTATCTTTCTTCTTTTTCTCTAGTACAGACTCCTGACAGTTCGTTCTTGTTTTCATTTGCAGAGCAGAGACGGCTAAAGAAGACAGACATTCCACTACTGCATAGGCTCATACAGGGACCATCCAAAAAGAATGCTCGCATTTTCCTCATGGATAAAGATACAGAAGAAATTAGCAGTGATGTATGGATACCATGGCCTGAATCTGTCTTTGCTTCCTCCTGACTCAGAACTTCTCATATAAATGTTCTGCTTTCTTTTTGTGTATGTGTGTGTGTGTTTTTCTTTTCAGGTAGCTCAGTACATTAATTTTCATTTTTCTCTCTTGGAATCCATACTTCAAAGATTAAATGAAGAAGAGAAAAGAGAGATTCAAAGAACAATAACAAAGTAAGTCAAGAGCATGCATGCTAGGTGCTTGCTTCTTTAATAGGTTCAATGCACAATATGTGTTCAATTTTTAATACTATTTCTCTCCTTTTCATTTTCAGATTCAATACAGAAAAGGCTATTATACTGAAATATCTTCAAAGTAAACAGATAGTAAAAACAGAGACGACAGTTTAGTAGTACAAGCTGCTATTGCTAAACCACTTCAACAAAATTAGATGTTATTATTTGATGAATACATACATTCTATATTTGTATTCATACATGTATATGAACTTGAATCTGTAAAAAACTGAATGTTGAAAATGCTTATCTCTCTTTGAGGTGATAAGGTCAACTAGAATTCACAGTTGGACTGAAATTAACTTGAATTTAGTTTCAATAACTGAAATAAGTTTGGATACTATGTATTCCGAATAGTTTTTATAGCAAAACACTCAGAAAACTTGAATTTACATAACATCTTTAGATATCATGAAGTTTAAATTTCTTTTAGTTTGAACATCAGGAGAACTGGAATATCATCAATCAATTCTCAGAAATGATTTAGAAGTAAAAGCTGTAAGCTCTTAAAATAAAACAGAAGCACTTTCTTACTCCCTCCAAGGAATCTGATGGTGACAGTGTTGTACAGCTCCTTGAAACTCTAACATTTTCATAAAATCTGGAGCTGTCTTTATATGGGTGACTTTTGGCTATCTGTAACATCAGAGCTATCTGTTCTTTGGGAAGGAAAAGATTACAAACTCTGTTAAGAAATCCAGATTGTAATTTCCTCAACCTGTGCCCTTCTTTTTGCTCTGTTCTTAAGAATGACTTTCATTCTTAAACTTTTATTCTTTTAGGTCATTTGAACTAGTCTTCTTTATTTTTCCAAACAAATATGACACAGAGATTTAATATATTTAAGTAGCTAGGCCAAGACTTAACTCTCAATAACCATTGTTACCGAATGACTACCAAAGTTAATGCAGAGCTATAGTAGCTGAAGCCAGGCCAGGAATGCAGAGTGCTGCCCTTTTTCTGCAAGACATCTCATTCTACAAGATAATGCTCGAAGTACTTACAAGTCTGCTTAACCGATGTGGAGAAAAAAATACTGAGAATGCTACAAGCATCATCTATGATTTTATTTATGAACTCTATATTAAAATGGAGTTGTATACAGCTTTCTTCCATTCTCTAAACTACTTCCATTTGCATTTCTCATAACCTTTGTATTCAATTGTTGGATTACATTTTACATGTACTATGGGATAAGGTTATATGTACTAAACCCGGTTGGAAAAATAATTAACAAAATATGAAATATTTTTAAAACAAAAGTGTTACTTCTCATTGTCACCGAATCTAAATTGGATGAAAGGAAAAGTCATTTTCAGTCATAGGAAATCTCTTACTGTGTAAAACAGAGGTTTGCATCTTTATCCTTTTGGCTGTCAATTAATTAGAAAATAGTCTCATCTTGCTAAAATAAGGCAAATGTAATAGTTAAAATTCAATAAACTTATAAAAAGTTTAAAGGAGCATCAAGTACTTACCATAAACATGACAAAAGATTCATCTTTAATATATGAAAGTCTACAAAATTCATCAGAAAAATACCTTGGATAGGTAAAAAAAAAAAAAAGGGCAGATTACATGCAAAGTAAAATCACAGAAAAGGAAATGCAAATGACTATTAAGTACGTGAAAAATGGGTATCTTAACAGTGATCAACTGTATAAATCTGTGTCCAATCAAGAGAGAGAAACTACACAGAAATTTAAAAAGGGGGCATTTAGTATAAGGAATTATTAAGCCATGTTTAAGAGTAACTAAAACATGGAAAGAGAACTCTAAAGGGTAGCCTAAGTCTGAGGATGAGTGCTCCAAAAAGGAAAAGCTAGGAATGAAGGGTTCAAAATTCACTGGAGGAAGTATGTTTGCAGCCCACTAGATGGAGAAGTTTGCTGGTTACCCAGACTAGAGCCAGGCCACAGCCAGAATGCAAGCAGAAACAACCCTCCAGGGTACAGACCAACTTGGGCAGCTGACCGGGTATATAGAGAAACTTTGGACTTTGCTGCAAGTGCAAGGCTCAGATCATATGGGGTCTGTGTCTAAAGGTCCCCAGGAAACAGTTTGGGGAACAGGTAAGCTAATGTTGAAAGATGAGCACAAAGATGGAGTCAGGGTTACTGCTGCAGTTGCTGCTAGGACTAGGAGCTAGAGGGTCCTCCTTTAAAGGAACCTGGTACAACTGTGTGTGACATGGGCTGTGGCATTTTCAAAGCTTCATGGGACAAAGGTTGAGCAAGTGACTCACTAGATGGCCAGCCTCACAGGGCCTTCTCTGGGAGCATGAACCTAGTTGAAGAGAAGGTGCAGAGAGCAGTGATTTAAGCTAGGGTACAGGCCTGCACTGGGGCTCCAGGCTATGCCACCACAAATCAAATCAGGAGAAAAAGGGGTTGGGGAGTAAGTGCTAGAGAAAGCTGCACCCTACAGGCAACTAGCACTGCAGAAACCATGCAGGGCAGAGCAGTTGAGAAAAAGTCAGTTTCCCAGGAGCCTGGCCCACCAGGCCCTAGGAATCAGGAAAGACCAACTTCCTCCTATAATGCTTCTTTGGTGCCCTCTACTGACAAAGCGCGGCACACGATCTGCAAAGAAAACATTTAAAGGGTCCATATCCATTTTACAGAGCTGACAGCCAAGAATGAATTTGGAGCACAGAGGCAGTAAAATAACCAGCATGTCAACAAAACACAAAGTAAAGAAAAGTGAAATATACTTTTGGTCTATTTAGTAAAGATTAAGGAAAAGATATTATTTGGCAAATTATAATTATATGAGCTCTCAAACTTCTGGTATATAACTTTTTTTAAAAAAATGATTGAGCCGTAAGCTCATCCTATAATTCTACTTTTAGGGTCTTATATTTAAATAATCATAAAAAGACATTATGAAAGATACTATATTCCTATTTATTGTGATAAAAGGAAGTAAATAGCCTAAATGTTCAAAAACAGAAAGATTATTAAAGAAGGAAACATTTGTCCATATAATGTTATTCAGCTATTAGAATTGTTTCCAAATAAATTTTAATTATAGGAGTAAATTCTCCATATATATCTAAATAAGAATATATAAATATTCCCAAATGTTTACAATTCATAAAATATATTTTTATACAAGTGCAAACACTAATATTTGTACATACAACTTGCAAACTAAAAACATGTTAAATGTGGTTATGTCTAGTTTGCAGAATTATGGCTGATTTATTTTTTAAAAATTTTTCTGTGCTTTTTAAATATTCTCTAATGAAAATGTTTTACCTCTTAAATCAGGAAATAGGAAAGTTATTATTAAAAAGTTACCAACAGAAAGTAGCAAGCACATGCAAACAGAGTTCTACCAGATGCAAAAAAATTTTTAATTATTTAAATGAGACATTAACAACACTCATGTAGTAGTTTTAATATATATCCATAAAGTCTTTAATGCTCCTTTCAAGAAGAACAGCCAATTTTGCACATCTTGCAAATGGATTAGACTTAGCGATTCCATTCTAATAAATAGAGGAAAGCAGAAGTGAAAGCTTGCAACTTTGGAGACTAGATCATGAAAGTTGCTGTGGTGTCCTCCTTGCTCGCTCTATGGATCACTGGCTCTGAAAAGGCCACCTGCTATGTCCCTGGGGAAAGGCATACATGACAAGAATGGAGACCTTTTGCCAAAGGCCAGAAAGGAATTGAAACCTTCCATCCTCAGCTGGTTGAAGGGCCATGTGCTAGCCCTAGTCAAATCTTCAGGCTACTACAGCCCTGTCTAATAGCTTGACTACAACTCATGAGAGACCCTGAGCCAGAAAACCCAGCTATGTAACTCCTGGATTTTGATCCTTGGAAACTGTGTAAAACAAGAAATGTTTGTTGTAGTATGCTGCTAAATTTTAGGATAATTAACTTCACAGTAGATAACTAATACAATTTTTAAGACAAAAATAAGTTTACTTTAGACTCATCTTTGCTTAATAGAAGAATATAAACTTTTGTCACAAAACTACTTATCCTTGCTTTAGATGGTTTGAATATGTCACCACCAGTTAGATAGTAGTTCAAATTCAATCCCAGCTACTGTTATCCATTGCTCTATTTAAGGTTGTGTCTTGTGTATAGAATGTGTTCGATAAAAATCAATTGAATAAAGGGCTGGATGAATTAATGAGTGAATAAAAGAATAAGCAAGTGAATTATCTGAAATATTTTTTTGTAAAATCCCTTGTATATATGCCTCCTTTTTCACAGATCTGATCTAGCAGCTGAAGGAGTATATATAGAATATTTTATTATCTCTTGGTTGTATGAAATATTCAGTTAGACAGTGTTACTATGGAATTTTGTTTAGGGCTTTTCAGATTGGTTTCAGGAACTGAAGGGGAAAGATGTCCGTTTACAAGGCAGTTGATGATGGCAGGTGTAATTATTATGTTGATATTTCTATGCATGCAAGGAAATAAAAGAACAAGAAGCAACTAAATAGGGCAAAACCCTACAATGGCATCCATTTGGCTTTTAAATTAATACTAATAGAACACCTATTAGACTGAGCCATTTGAAATGGTCAATATTTGACCTAAAAGGCAGCAATTTCATATTGTTTAAACTGATAGGACTTAACAATTATCAAGCACTATTTTAAGTGCTTTACATATATCAACTCATTTAATGTCTATCACAGTCCCAGGAGGAAATCACTCACCCTAATTTTGTAGATGATGAAAGTAAGCCATTGAAGAGAGAGGTAAGGAGATTTGTTAAAGTTTTCAGCAAAGGAGCTGGGGAGGATTTGAAGCTACGGCTCCAAAATCCACACTTTTAACCATACGGCCTCACCCTAAACTGAGAGTATCTCTCAATTTGGCATTCTTATGTGTCCTCATTTGTAAAATGGGAATAATAGTATCTACACCATGAAATGGTTGTAGGTGTTATAGGAATAATACATGTAATAATACCATACAATAATAATAATACGTGGCTAGCATTTTACACAAAAGCGTATGGTAAATATTAGTTATAATTAAACTACATTGCAACCCTATCTTCTACTGTCTTATGCCCACAGATTATCTTAATTCTTGTCTTAAAACTAACTCATTCACCATTCATCTAAACACCTCATGCTCTACCACATCTCTCTGTTGAAGCCATGCTCATTGTCTAGTCCTTGACCAGAGTCACTTCTTCCACGACCTCTTCTGATCCCTGCGACAATATGTGCTCTCAAACTTCTGTGTACCACATTATCACTTAACTCTGCTTTTGTGACAATGGAAATTTGAAATTTACCCATTATTATAATTCCTTATGTGTTTATATCTTATGTGAACTTACTAGCGATCTGGTCTTATCATATTCATGCTATTCCCTGAAGCACCTGGCAGTGTATTGAATGCAATATGTACTTAACATATATTTATTGGATTTAACTTGCTAATGTATAGAAACATGTTGAAACCACTGGAGTGAGGAATACTATTTAAAATCAAGTAAATAGAATTAAATTATTTTATCAAAATAATTATTTAGTAAACACTAAAATATTACTACTTATTTTTTATTACTCCCCCCACAAAATCTGGAAAAGTAAAAACAAGTCCAAATAGTAAGTTCTTTATGTCATGCACACCAAGATTTCCAGGAAAAAGACTGCTATTACAAATCATCACTGAAAGCTCAAATTGATAGAAATATACTAGGACCCCTTGGTTCAATGTTCGCATCACATGTATAGGATAAAGATGAAAGGCAAATAGTTTTGAAAGTAACTTTATTATAAAGTACCTTTCATTCAACTTGTCAATAAACAGTTTTAGTAGCAGCATAGACAAGAACTTGGAGTCTTTTCTTTCTGGAAAACTAATAGCCAGTTCCCAGTAAATGTGGCAGCCTATTCAACTACCTGAGGCTTTTCAAAGGCCCCTTGATTTCATATTTCTAATGCCGCTTCTAAGAACCAGGAAGCTTAGGAAGGGAAAAGAGAATGAAAGTGGATTGTATGAGGGTTACAATAAGTAAATTTCTCTGCTGAATAGGAATGGGGAGATCTAGTGTAGACTGTTTCGTGTTCTTGAATAACATTATAATTAGCTGAAAAATTATTTTGTTATTATTTTATTTTGAATATTTGACATGTGTTTTCTTATTCATGGAAGATAAAATGCAGATCTCAGCAAAGATCCTACATTGACATTTTCTGGAATTATTTGCTTCCCAAAAGAGATTGGCACTTTTCAATCAGTTTGGACTCCTACGGAAAAAAAAAAAACAAAAAAACAAACAAACAAATAAGACATCTGTGAGAGAGGGAGGGAAAACAAACAAAAACACCTAAATAGCTATGATCCCCAAATAGAAAATATTTACAGCCTCTCTGTTATATGCCTGAGTTGGGCTTTAATGTACTTGTTTCTCAAGGTCATAGAATTTCTCAGTCTTGATGATTTAATTAACTGTAATGTCTCCTCATTTTCAGGACCCCAAATTTGAAATAAATAAAAATTTGCTTTCTTCTCACAAATGGAACTCTTTTGCTACAGGGTAAAAATGAACAATCAACATCAGCTTCTCACTGAATTTTAAAACTGTTCAAGGCTAATCCTGGGCTAAATCATCACATAGTCGGGTACAGGGAATCAAGAGGAAGAAGACACTAAAATAAATTAGAGTATCTCTCTACCCTCTTCATACATACTGCTATAGACCTCTACATCACCTCCAGCAGTTTTTCCCAGTTTTTACCTGTATAGTCATTGTTCAAATAAAAATCATTTGTGGAAGCCAAGATAGGTAGATAGATAGATGATAGATAGATAGATAGATAGATAGATAGATAGATAGATAGATAAAAGTGAGATTTTTAGCAAAGTGGATATGGGACCTCCAGAACTCCACGCACACCCCACCCCCGCCCCGCCACACACACACAACAAACACACACGCATTCTGAGGGATAAATGACTTGCACTCTTACGAGCCCTTATGATTCTTTGGAAAATGATTAGAAGTCTATCAATTTAATCCTCCTTTTTACCCTCAAATAGTACCATACCTAAATCATCTAGAGAGAGTAGAATCTATGTAGGCTCATTTAAAAACTGCGTCTAGAGTTTAATGTACCCTAGCTTCTTTGGTAACAGACTTTTTAAACCAATCTTCATGGGAAATTTTTCTGTAAGTAATCACTAGACTCTCATATTCAATCTTGTTCATTTTTTCTGAACCAAACAATAGTGGAGGAAGTCATATTTCTCCATGTCAGTCCTTCCTGACTTAATTTATTCCATAGCTCTCTGGTGAATTTCTAATTTGTCATGATAACAAATACTGGGGGGGGGGGGAAGGGGGGGTGTTTCTGATAGAGCTAAGGTAGAAGGGATGCATTATAATAATGAGGACTGCCCTGCATGAAATAAAAAGTAACGATAACTCTACATCTTGATGTTAGGCCCAAGCAAGATTTTGAAATACAAAACATGAACTTGTATGATGGAATGCAGATAACAAAGAAAAGAAAGAGGAAATATCTTCCATATGTCAAGACCAAACCAGTCACTCTTTGATTCGCTATAATCCTGGGCTTTGTTGGGAGACTGCTAACATGTCACCTATCCTAAGACTTTGGAATAAACATTGCCAGTTTATTTCTCCATATCCCTTGGGATGTGCTTTTCAATCCTTTTTTTCATTCCAGATACTCTTTAGACATGATGATTTGCCAATACCCTTTTAAAATGTGTTGTCTCTCATTTCTTCCAAAATTCTAATGCAATAACAATAAAAATATATATATAAAAACAAACAATCACTGAAAAGAAAAATCTCCATCAATGTAAGAGATATTGATAAACTTCTGGAAAAATAAAAACAAAGCCATTTGTATAATACTAACCAACCTCCTGAAGTGCAGAAATAGGAGCTCAGAAAAGTAACATGAATAGATATACCAGCAATTGAAGATCTGGAAGTCATTCATTCCCAAGCTTTATTGGTTCTTGTCTACTGCACAGCCTGTTTTTCAAAAGATTCCTGTTTTTCAAAAACTGCCTAAAGATTCCTGAAGCTGCCACTATCCTTTCAATAAAATAATTTTTACTTATTTGAGCCAGATTTTGATCCTATTATTTACAACTAAAGAGTCCCAACTGACATACCAGAAAAAATGCTGTGCAAATATATGGGCAAAATAATGTTTACAAATGCAAGAACCCAGAAAATTTATATCCCATGTGCTCATTGTGGAAAAATGCACACATCCATCCATACATACATACAAATGCAGGCCAAGGAAACTTAAAAGAATTTAAGAAAAAAGACAAATAGGATTTTAGAAATAATGAAATTTACCAAGATTACACTGAAAAGAAACCCCATGTGGACAGCCATGAATCAGTTCTAGAAACTATTAGATCCAAACTGAAAGATTAAGTCAGTTTTACATTTCTAAATGTAGCTTTAAGGGGAGAATATTCTATTACAAAACCTGTATGATTAAGAATCTGAAATATTTTAGTGGTGTTATTAAAGTAGGTGCTTTATTTGTCAACAAGAAAAATGAAAGGCAATTAGAAATTCTCAAAAAAGAAGGATACACTAAGAAATCATAGTTCAAATGTGCAAAACTAAATAAATGTGGCATGTTTTTTTCAGTTGATAGTAGCTAAGAAAAGACACTTCATTTAATCTTGACACCTTTAGGTGTACAGAATAAGTCATTAAACTTTGGTTAATTCATTCACCAGTATTGCTATATAATAATATTCTAAGTAAACACACTATTGAATATAGTATTTAATGGTTTCCAGTTTTTTGCATCAACCTATTAACAAAGCATATAAATCTTATATTTACAAAGCAGGATGAGTAAACCCAGACAGTGTAGAAGTAATGGTATAGCTTTAAAAAGGAAAGCCGGCAAAGAAATCAAAGGAAATTTAGACATGTTAATTATGTTTTAGAGAATCATCAGATGCTGACTGAAGTTGCAGGACCAAGAAATGGAATATAGAACCAATATAAGAACTAAAAGTACTTTTTAAAAAAAAATTGAGAAAGAATCTGCGGGAAGGGTTGTTGGAAGTTAGTGTAAGTACATTATATTCTTTAAGTATGGTAATATTTTAAGAAACTATTAAAGTGATGATAGTAATCACTAGGAGAACTAAAAATAAAAATTTTTAATTGCTTACCTTTTGGGAATGGGAACTATGATCTGCTCTTCTGTTTAAAAATTTATCATGTTTGTATATTACTTACATAATTTTCAAAAGTTATGTAATGTATCATAAAAAACTAAATATAATAACCCAGAATGACCTGACCCATATAGATTGGGATTATCACATTGGTTAACTTGATGCTTATTTTCCTTCAGAAATGCATTCCAAGATTGCAGTACTTTTGATAATAGACCCATCAAGTTGTTAGTATAGACTACTTAAACCAGCAGGTCTCTTCATATAAACTTGTGTTAAGTCACATCTAAAAGCAGCAGTCAAAATGGCAGGGTAGGTAAATTCTGTGCTGGCCTCCTCTCACAACCACATGAAAATTACAACTAAACCACAGAACAACCATTACTGAGAATTGCCTAAAGTCTAGCTGAACAGAAGTCCTATAACTAAGGCCATACTGGTAAGAGAGGCAAAGATGCAAAATGGATGTCCTACATCCAAGCAGAACAATTAAAATCAGAAATTATATCTCAGCTGCAGAAATCCCCCCAAAGCAGCAGGGTCCCAATCCCACACTGGGCTCCATAGCCCAGAGCACCAGTGCCAAGAAGATAAGTTCCCACAACTTCTGGCTATGAAAACCAGCAGAGATTGTGGCTGAGTGAGACAGAGGGTGGCTGGAGTCTCAGGTGTTTTTCTTAAAGGGGCCTGTACATGAACTTACCCACTGATGGACTCACTCACTCTGAACTCCAGCATTGGGGCAGCAGCTCCAAAAGTACCAGAGGCATATGCAGAAGAATTGAATTGTCTGATTTTAGGATGAGGAGTGGTGGGGTAGCTTTCTCCCAGACAGAGATGCTGGCAAAAACATTGTTCCTTTGTTGAGCCCTCTCCCAACCCAGCATGCAGTTATAGGCAGGCACCATATCTGAGTATCCATCAACCTAGCCAACACTATTCACCTCACCTTGGTGATTCCCAGAGACCCTGCCCCACCTAACTTGTGGGCCTACTCAAGCTGTTTCTAGTGTCTTTTCCATACAAATGATCTGTGCTGGATTATTCCACAGACTTTCTTAAAATCCAAAGGTTCATGAACCCCATAAAAGCAGCATCTGGCCTCAGCATGTCTGTACCATTTGCTACGCAGCCCCAAGCCCAGTACTAACAACAGCCAGTCTTGGTTCACAGCTTAGTCTCTTCCAGGCATCCCCAAGCTTAGTACAAGTGGTAACCATCTATAGATCACTTTGTAGCTCATACCAAGTGACCCTAGGCAAGACATAGGCAACACTGACCTTGGCCTGCAACAGAGCCTCTCCCAAGAACCAGCATACCCAGTGGCTAGCTTCAGACCACACCAGAGTACCACGCAACTGCCTCCACAAATTACACACCCAAAGGAGAGAATGGGCAGGGATTAGAGCCCCACTAAAATGAATCCTGCTCCTTGGTATCATCCCCTGCACAATAGTTCCTCCACTGTGGTCACAGTCAATCTTTGCAACCAATCAACCTAAGAGTCAAAACTTCTCAGTGGTGCGCACACAGCAACCTAGGCTAAATGACAACAGAAGGACACATATAACCCACACAAGGGACTCACCTGGAGCACCCAGCTCAGGTGATCAAGGAGGCTATGACACTGGGCCCCACAGAACACCTACTACATAAGGCCACTCTACCAAGACAGGGAGACATAGCAGCCCTACCTATACATAGAAATAAATACAGGGAGGTAGCCAAAATGGGGAGACAAAGATACATGTCCCAAATGAAAGAAGAGAGCAAAGTTCCAGAAAAAGAACTAAACAAAATGGAGACAGGCAATCTACCAGATGCAGAGTTCAAAACTTTGGCTATAAGGATGCTCAGTGATCTCAGTGAGAACTTCAACAAAGAGATAGAAAACATAAAAATAGAGTTAGAAAACATAAAAAAGAACCAGTCAGAAATTAAGAATATAATAACTGAAATGGAGAATACATCACAAGGAATCAACACTAAATTAGATAAAACAGAGAATCAAATCAGCAATTTGGAACATAAGGTAGAAGAAAACACCAATCAGAACAACAGAAAGAAAAGAAAATCCAAAAAACAGAATAGTTTAAGGGGCCGCTGGAACAATATCGAGCATACCAACTTGCATCTTGGGGTACCAGAAGGAGAAAAGAGAGAGCAAGGGACTGAAAGCCTATTTAAAGAAATAATGACTGAAAACTTTTCTAATGTGGTAAAGAAAATATACATACAAGGCCGGGAAGTGCAGAGTCCCAAACAAGATGAACCCAAAGAGGCTCAGACAAAGATACATCATAATTAAAATGCCAAAGAGAGAATTCTAAAAGCAGTAAGAGACAAGCAGTTAGTTACCTACAAGGAAGCTTCCATAAGACTGTCAGCTGGTTTCACAACAGAAACTGTTCAGGCCAGAGGAATTGGCATGAAATATTCAAAATGATGAAAAACAAGGACCTACAACCAAGATTACTCTACCTAGCAAAGTTATCATTTAGAATTGAAGGATAAATAGTTTCCCAAACAAGAAAAAATAAAGGAGTTCATCACCACCAAACCCGTATTACAGGTAATGTTAAATAAACTTTTTAAAGATGAAAAAGAAAAAAGACAAAAAATATGAGTAATAAAATGGCAATAACTACATATCTATCAACAATTACATCAAATGTAAATAAATTAAATGCTCCAATTGAAAGACATAGGGTGGCTGAATGGATTAGAAAACAAGACCTTTATATATGCTGTCTGCAAGAGACTCATTTCAGATTGAAAGGTACACTGACTGAAAGTAAAAGGAAAGAAAAAGATATTGCAGGAAAATGGAAACTAATGAACAAAAAAGCTAGGGTAGCAATATTTATATCAGACAAAATAGACTTTAAAACAAAGGTTATAACAAGAGACAAAGAAGGACCTAGTTATCCCCCTTCTGGGTATTTATCTGAAGAAACCAAAAATATTACTTCAAAAGGACATGTGAATCCATATGTTCATTGTAGCATTATTTACTATATGGAGGCAATCTGAATGTCCATCAATGGATTGATTGATAAAGGAGAGGTGGTACATATATATAATGGAATATTATCTAGCCGTAAAAAAGAATGAAATCTTGCCATCTGCAACAACTTAGATAAACCTAGATGGTATCATACCGAATGGAGTAAGTCAGACAGAGAAAGATAAATTCCATATAATTTCACTTATATGTGGAATTTTAAAAAAACAAAACAAAACAAACAAACAAACAAACAGGAAGAAACTCAGATACAGAGAACATTTTGATGGTTGCCAGATGAGAGGGGAGTTGGGTGGCTGGGTTAAAAAGGGGAAGTTATTAAAAAGTACAAAAAGGTAGTTACAAAATAGTCATGGGGAAATAAAGTATAGCATAAGGAATATAGTTGATAATATTATAATAACTATATGGTGTCAGATGGGTAGTAGATTTTTGGGGTGATAACTTTGTAAGTGATATAAATGTCTAATCACTATATTGTATACCTGAATCTAATATAACATTGAAGTGTCAACTGTAATTAAAAAAATAATTATTCTTAAAAGTAAAAATAAAAGCAGGACTTTGGGGTTGTTTTTATTGTTGGATTCAAGGCATGTGTTATTTTCAAGGCATCATTTTAATATGCCCAAATTTCTGCTAATTCATGTTAACTTTCTTCTATATTATATTCTTTTGATTGATAGATATATAGTTCAGGTTATAGTTATCTTTCACCACTCATCTTAAAAAGAAAATTTTCTCCTTGAACCTGCTGAGGACTATAACTCACATTATTATTTCATGAAATGTGAGATGTCTTTTCTTTGGACAATTCAAATTCACCCTGTGTAGCTGAGTTTCTTATTTTATTCCTTCTTTATATTTAATTCTTACTCTTGCCAACATTCCAACATGACTTTGCTGCATTTTTTTCTCCTTAGAACTTGACCTCATTCTGGCTAACTCCTCAAAATACAGCTTCCATCTTATCTAAAAATGCTTTACCTTCCCAATAGCCATTGCTAGAAAGACAGTCTTCAAACCTGTCTGCTTTCTTTTTTAACAGGAAAAACAGGTTCACATAATTGGCTATTTAATCAAAGAAGAAACAAAAAGAAAAAAGAAAATGCCTGTAGGTCCCTGGGGCAGTTGGTCTTTTAACCTGACCTGGAACATCTAGACTGCCAGGTGGCTGAGCTTCTTCACCTCTGAAATTGTGGTTCCATGGAGACTCCCAAAGCCCCTAGGTATCATTCCTTTATACTATAGTCAAACCTAGACTCCTTCCACAAACACAGAAGCACAAAGACAAATTCTTGATGATAAGATGTCAAAATATTTTGATCATCTATTACCACATTTTTTGTTAAGCCTAATAATATACTATAAAATTACTTTTTAAATAATCTAGCCTTATATTTATATTTAATAGTCCTAAATTCTTCCAATTTTTTCCATAAATTGTTATTTTCCAATTGCTTTATTATTTCTGTTACTGTCTTTGGTTCTCACTTCTCACTAAAAGGCATATGAAAACATTGGGAGCAGATGGGGGAATAGTTTGTAATTATCTACTTGTACCTTACAAAAGTGGTTCTTGAAGTGGTCCTCAAGGGCAAGAAAACTTCAAGAAAACTCCCTTGGAAATTTCCAGGCACAGGCCCTTCTGCAAAAGTGTTTATTTGTGTGGCTATGGGGTTGTTACACAGGTAGAGACATGTTTTCTGAATGCTTTACAAAAAGTAAAACAGCTTTAAAATAAGTAAATGGATTCCAGTATAGGTAACTATTTTAATTTTGTGTATCAGCTAGTCTGGGAGTCAGTGAATTTTTTTCCGTGAAGAGTCAGATTATAAATATTGGGGGCTTTGCAGTTCATACAGTCGCTGTTACTACTACTCAATTCTGCAACTACTCAATTCTCTTGCTGTAGACAAATAACAGTAGTAGGCAATATGCAAATAAGTGGGCATGGCTGTGTCCTGATACAACCTTATTTACAAAAACAGAAAGTGGAACCGCTTTAGTCCAAGGGCTGTAGTTTGCCTATCTTTGACTGGACTACAGATTTATGACTCTCAAAAAATGTACATGTACAGTTTGGCTGATTACATAGAAAAGAGCCACTAAAGAAAATTAAGGCATTCGTGAAAATTGTTACCTGTGAAAATATTTTCTTGGGCCATTGTTAAACTTAGGTCTTAACCAGCCCCAGCTTGTTTTGACTGTAAAGGCTGCTATGTATATATACATACATATATATATATATTTAACCTGAACACTTACTTTCCTCTACTCAGGTAATATTACCCACTATATCCAAGTTTCTGCTCCTCAAGTCATGCCCCTGAGAGAACAGTCTATTCCAGTTCCCCTACATGAATTTACATAAATATTCTGTGCCACCATGATGTTCTTTGAAATTTAAGTCACACAACTTTATTATCTTATGAAAAATCATTTCCTTGTTAACTATATGCTATTAGATAAATTACAGAAAACGGTTTCCTGGTAGTCAGTCTGGTGTGTGTGCACAGATAAACACTCTTCTCTGGCCATCGTTCTTTCCAATTCTTCAATCCCTATTCTAGTCATCTTCTGGCCACTGAGAAAATGAAATCCTTAGGTTTCTTAGTTAAGCCCTAAACTACATTTGGTGACTCTTCCTGATCGTGCCCTCAGAAATATCTAGAACAAAACTATAGTTTGCTCAGATAGGTCTTCAAACTATTATTTCTTTTACATTTCTCTATATTTCTAAGGACTCCACTTCTCTACAGTTATCAGTCTTCAATTCATCCTTCTCTCTTCCATTCCCAATCATAAACATGCCCAGTCCATATGGTATCATGACTCTTTTATTCATCTTTATCCGTGTCTAACACTCCTAATTTTCTCAAACAAACATAACTATTAACACATCCTAAAACCAAATATATCCATCCATCTAGATAGTGATTTTCTCCTAATCCACTCATGATTGGAATGGAGAAAAGTCTTTTTTTTAACTTTAAGAATCCCAAAGAGTGCTAAGAGAACAGGCAAGGAAATAGGAATACCTCTTCTTGGAAACATATTTCACTTTTTTCTGCTTGGCAGCACATCTTCACTAGGTGAGTGAAATCCGTAATAATTGATTGGAACTGCACCTCTGTTGCATATGGTTTCTGCTTCACAAGGTTGCTGAGGAGCCTGGATCAGAAATGAGTGGCAAAAATACAAGCACTACCTGAGTTCTAGAAGGTCAGTTGCAGACCTGTCTTATTTAAAGCTGCACACCACACCTTTTCATCACTCCCACTCCTGAGTTGAAAGGCCCTCAAACTGCCCTCATGTCTTCATATTTTTCACAATGTTCATCTCCATCTTCATGTTTTATTCAGCATACTTTTCCTCAAGCACATCTCTTCAGTGTATTATATTAAATTTAATTATCTCTATGTAATTATTATTAGAGTAACATTTTTGTTTTCTACTTTCATTGCATTGAATGGTAAATAGGTTATATAGTAAATTAAATAGTTTTTCCTCTACGATTTGTTATAAACAACATTTATTCTAAACAACTAGCTTCAAAACCAATATTACAATATAACATATCTGGAATTAGAGGGTCCCATAGGTTATGAATGATAAAACCAATAACCTAATTTAAAACTTCAGTGGCTTGATAGTCATACCAGATTTCTCTCACAGAATCAGTTTCCCTCACAACTATATAAACAAGTGTTTAACCACTTTGAATATTTAAAATTGTAACCAGTTTTCTGCCTATTTAATAAAATAGTATTCCAAATCTTCCCTTTTCTACTGTTCTAGACCAAAAGAGATTTAACCACACACACAAAAAAACCAAAAAACCAAGGCATGAAAGATAGAGGAAATGTACATTGTTTGGTATTTTACTGTGTCCCAAAAACAATTACAAGTAGTAACGTCCAAGATCTTAAATCTCAGATCACCATGACAAAAATAATAAATATAATAAATTTGAAAAAGTTTGAAATATTATGAGAATTACCAAAATGTGACACAGAAGCACAAAGTGAGCAAATGCTGTTGGCAAAAAAAAAAAAAAAAAAAAAAAAAGGCAACATCTGTGAAGCACAATAAAATGAGGTACGTCTGTACTTGTGAGACTCATCCTGAGATAAGAAGTCAGGCGCACGATCTCCATTCAGTAGGAAAGGCTTGGTGAGTGGAAGACAGGAGGAATTCTGTGGTTCACTAGCTGGGCCTTCCTTAGACCCATTTATGAGTCATTTGGAATTGTGATAATTCTTTGAACAAGTTCTGTGAAAGTACTTTCATTAAAGTCCCAAAAACCATCAAGACACAAGCAGCACTATCATGGCACTTGCTAAAAGCACATAATCCTGGGGGTCAGAAGAAGGTATTATTTTCTTTTTACAGCCGAACATAAAGCAGCTTTGTCACTTCAAGGGAACCAGCCTGCAGTCAAGCAGGAGACAGCAGTACCTGGAGGGCAAGACTGTTCCCAGTGGCACAGAAGCCGTGCCAGGAGAGCATACCTGGAGAATTACTGGCTGGTAAGAGAGGTGCAGGTAGTTTCATAAGCTCTTCCCTAAGGATTATGAGGACAGTTGCTGACGCTGAAATTCTGTATACGCAAGTAGTAGCAAGAGTATGCAAAACTTCATTATTAAATATTAGAACCAAACACTGATGGACAGAGGGCAGTTGTGGAAGTATGTATATTCTTATATATATATTTTAACAGGTATCTCTGCCAGGTTGGAATAAAAATATTATATTTTCTTCTCTCTTCTGTATTTTCTAAATATTCTGCAATGATTATGTATTACTTTAATAATAAAATAAATCAATATTTTAAAAGAAATAAAATAGTATTAGCATTATGTTTTTTGTCCAGCTGTACCTATTCAATCTTCTAATTAGGCCTAAACTTGATTCCGTGTGAAAGAAAACATTGTACTTGTTTGTAAGTTTCTCTATATAATTCAAGTTTCTGTGGTTAGATATATAGCCAAATCAGTTATACTATCTTTGAATAGTTTACAGTTTACTGCTAGTTCATACAAAATCTGGAATTCTTTCCTTCTAATGTCATAAAAAAGGCACAAACTTTGAAGTCAGACTTATTTTGGTTCAAGTTAGATCCTCCATTTATTTGTGTGATGGTAGGTGAGATACTTAACCTCTCTGACCTTCATCTATAAAAAGAAAAGTTGAATACCAATATTGCAATGTTTTGTGAGGACTGAAAATAATATCTTAAAGGGCTGAGTAGAGTAACTGGTATACTGAAGGCACTCAATACATAGTGGCAAGAGTATTAACAATGAATCATTATAATAATAATAGCACAACTTGCTTTTATTTCAAATTATTGATTGCTTCCGACCATGGTCTCCCTCCTCCTTGACTCCCACAATAAATAGTACTGAGTCAGCTGGTTTCTGAATGCACTTCCCCAAAAGAATCAGTAGAGGGAAGACGAGCATAACTGCTGTGTTTCCAGAAGGCCAGCCAGCAGCTTATTAAACAAGGAAAACCACTCTCATTGTACGGGATAGTCAAGGGAGAAAACAGTCTCCCGTTACAAGAAGGCAAACCTAAGGTCTGGGAATGAGATTCAGAGCAGAGGTACCAGGATGTCATGTTAGCTCTCCTCGGCACTGCAGATATAAAAGCTGCCATTTCTACAACTGGGGACACTGTATCACTTGGAAGCTGGACCCACCCTCCCCAACAACTATGTCACATACTTGTCATCTGTTTGCAGTTAATTTACCTCTGCTGTCCCCCTCCTCCACTCTGATCTCTCTACCTACTACTTTTATTTTAAAATATTTCTCCTAACCTTTTCTTTTCTTTTAGTTTTAACTTTTTAAAAATCTTCAGTGTTATTTTAAATTCTCAATGCCATCAACTTATTTCCAGTTTTTCATTCTATAGTATTAATTTTTTATTTTCATTAAATTTGTCCAACATTTTAATTGAAGCACATTTTAGTCTTTATATACTGTCTTAAATCTTACCATTTCGACTCAATATTTTTCTTAATTGGATTTCAAATTCTTTTACTTTGAACATTTCTATTTTTCCTTTACTATCCATTGAATATTTTTTTCTCCCTCCAGAAATCCCTTCATTAAAAAAATATATATATATATTCATTTTTTGTGTTCGGAGAATTTATGTTATGATGGTCAACCAGAATTATATGGAGTGAAAGTCTTTGCCACTATCTCAGGAAGTTGGAGGTGTTTTTTCTACCTGGACTTTCACTCCCAGTATGGATCCTTCTAGAATATTCCAGAAATCCCCACATTAACTATCTCTGTGCTATTGTTTTCTTTATTGAATTCATTGGAACAGGGATGATTCTTAATATTTCACACTTATTATCATCTAGCCCTTATATGAAGAGCTCCATGTTTTACAAATTATAACCAGTATTATAATACCTCTGTTAGGGCACACTAACAGCTAGATGTTGGTAGGTAATTATATACGCTGACTTAGACTGCTGGAGTGCAAATTCTAGCTTAACAACCTTAGCTACCTGTTGCATGATCTCATACCAGATCTTCTTCCCTTCATAGCTTCTTCCTCATCATTGAGATGGGATAACAATATTATCTCATAAATTTGTAGTAAGGATTTAAGGAGATGACATACATAAAGTGCTATCTCTATGCCCAGAGAACTTCCTCAAGAGAAAGAAAATCCTGCACTCTACAAATAAAATAGACTTCTTTCTCCTTATGTTCTCACATCAAGCCTGGGCTAAAGAAGGAATGACTAACTAAATGCTAGTGTTTTTGGGGGTGGTTACTGGAAAGTTTTAAAGTCTAGTTTGTGATTATATCACCTTGGGAAATGAAGAAAAGGCTTCGAGGGTCACCTGGCTTATAAATTGCAAGTGCTATGATAAAGCAGAACAAGTAACCACCTTGTACTTGCTGACCAAAAGAATACGTTCATCCCTAAGGCAACAAATACTTGGCCTCACTTTGTAAGATGATATTGTTGGACTAGTAATATTTAGACTCTGCAAGAGCAAGTCTTAAAGTAAATAAATCAATTAAAAATAAACTACCACCTATAATGCTGTTGGAGGTGAAGGAACAAGGAGCAGTGTCTGCTTTTCCTGAGAATGGGATCAAGGGCATATGAGGAGGGCAAGAAGCATGGTGGGCACTATAAGGGAACTGATCCGATTGTCAGGGGTTGGAGTGCTTTCAATGCTTCCTGTTGATTCAAAGAAACTAGAATTTCACCCTTTGGCTTTTCCTAAAATAGCCACCTTTTCTCCACTCCAAATGGGGTCTCTAAATGACATCCAGCAGCAGCAGAATTCATTCCAGGGGAGAATGCCTAAACTATGAGAATATCTTGGCTCTAGGCTCAGGATTGGGGCTGGGGATGAAGAGATGGATGATTGATGCCACTAAGAAGGACATTTTTTTTTTTTGTCTGCAACTGAAAACAAGTAGTTTCTTTACTAAGATCTGACAATAAGTACTCCATTTGATCTACCTATGTAGGATAGAGAGAATTGGGAGAAATGCCTACCAGTTGTGACCTCTTAACCTTATGCTCTCAGAAGCAAAGGGCAAGACCAGCTGTCCTAAGGTTGTGTGTGCTGCATATGCTACTTCCAAGACCAAGCCTGTCATACCTCCATCACTTCAATCACAATCAGAAAGCTAAATCTTCCAGATCATGTGTCATCATACTGATGTTTCTACATCCTTAATCTGATCCACCCTTGTCCTCCCTAACTCCTCTCCTTGTCCTCCCTTACTCATCCTCTGTACGTTGAGGTTTTCTCATCAGAAAACTTCGCTAATCTGCAGCCTCTTCTCTGAACTTCTTTTTCTTGCTTTAAATTAAAACATGAGGCTCCCCAGAGGACACAGTTTCCCCCAAGACCTCTCAAGAGGAGGCTATTTTTGCTCAAACTCCACTTACCTTAGCACCTAGTTCTCTCTCACTGCTCCCAACATATCTCTCCTTCATCCGCTTTTAAAAGTCATAGCTCTTCTGAAGTATATGTCATCAAACTCTAACTTCCCCTATCCCTATTTATTTCTGCCGTACATACAAAGCTTTGTCATACCTGTCATTTTGATGACTTCGGACTCAGTTTATTACCTCGCTTTCCATCATTATCTTGACATTCATCATTTTCCATAGTTTTAACCATTCCATTAATGATCCACATCTGGCAGACTGATTTTAAAAAAATAGACCCAGTTGTCTGCCTTTCTCTGTATCCATGTTCTTTACAATGTTACTTTCAACTCTCCTATGAAGAAATAAAGTCTATTTCCACACCTGTTTAATATGGGCTGGCTGTATCACCTGCCTTACAGGAGAATAGATATGCACTTTTCCAAACCTGGCCTTCATGAGATCTCTACACTTTGCATTTTTCCCTCCTACCGTATGAAAATGGTTTAGTTAGCTTGCCAGAGGACAGAAGACCATGTGTAGCAGGGACAAGGCATCCTAGCCAAGTCCAGTTAACTCTCATCTGACATAGCAGCTGACTTAGCAGATTATCATAGACTTTTGAGCAAGCATGCTGAGAATGGCTGCGGCTTGCCCAGGCCAACAGACTCATCCAATCAACCCACAGATACTTGAGCAATAACTGATGCTGTGTTAAGCCACTACGTTCTGGTGAAATCTGTTATGCACCAAAAACTAACATACCATATGAAGAGAGGATGAGGGAAAAGAGAATTGACAACGAGCTGTAGCAGCAGGAGGAAAATAAGGTAGGCGATGCTGTAGAATGACTAAATATTCTAATAGATGATGTGAAAGCAGGAGTGGCAAAGACCACTGGACTGAATTCTATTGCTGCATTTTCCAGAAATCCTTTTTACATAAAACACACATTGGGAAACCCTGATCAAATGTAAAAAGATAGTATTCTGCTGGAAACATTTCTGATCGATAGGCTTCAGTATTGGTAACAGCAATCAAGTCAAAATAGTACATTATAAAGTAATAACACATTCATAAAATTTTCTAATTTATAAATGTTTTCATATGCATTATGCATATGTTATATATATATATAATGTAAACACACACATATATTTCCATGGTCGTATATAAGATTGGAAAGCATTGTATATACCATTTCTCTCACCTTCCTCTAAAGATCCATCTGCAGATTAAGAATATAACAACCCTACCTTATCCTCAATTGGCAGTCAAATATCCTTACTTAGAAACACAGAATATCTACAAATCATTTCTTTCTGTAGCTCTAGAAGTAGAAATTTGGTTAGAAGTTACAAGGAAACAGATTTCAACTTAATAAAAAAAGCTGAGCATATCTAAAGATAAATAAGCCTCTTTAAAAAAATGGTCTTCTTGTCACTGGAAATATTCATGGAGGGGCTTTACAGTGTGTTTTAGAAGAATTTCCTAAATTTGGGAGTAGGAATAATAATATCTAAGCTTCCTTCCATTTTCAGTATTCTTTGATATTATATGTTTATAAAAGATGTATATGGCATTTAAGTTTTTATTTCCAGTACTGTGAGTTTCTAGTGATATTCTATTCTATATTCTGAGAAGTTACTACAAAGCCCTATCTGGTGCAAAAAAACTTCACAGTAGAGGGTGGGAAAGTGGGAGGAGAAGGAAATCAAGGCTTCAAGGTGTTAGATTCACGAGCATTATGTTATCACCTAGCTGGCACCCACTATAATTACCCAAAAACCATTCTTCCAGACAGATACAACAGCCACTCCTAGTAACAGTAGAAGTGGTAGTAAAAGCAATAACATACTATAAGGTGATACACATCGCTCTAAGAGAATGTTCCAAAGCACTTTCCTAGCATACTGGTCTTGCAGAATCTCAACAGTTTCTATGGCCCAAAGAATGCTGTGTTAGAACAAGCTAATTACTTTACTACAGAACTTCTGTGACTTCCATTGTTAATGGAAGGTATGAATTCTGTGTAGCAAGGAGATACAGTATTCCCAAACTTATTCAATCATAGAACCCTATTTGTAGGATACCCCTTATAAAACCAATATTCCAAGGTTCACATTTTAGGAAAAAATACATTAATATACTTCTCTGATCAATAGACTTCAATCTCATTAACTGATCAAATTGGGCTAGCAGCCATATAGCCATACTTGCAAAACTGAATAATATTCTCTATTATACACAACATTTAGCTGCTCTATTAATTATGCAGTACTTATATCTGTGCCCACATCACAGTACCCTATACCTACTACTTCGCTGGCAATAAAGAACAAATTAAACAAAGATCCTTACTTTTGCTTTGCAGTTTGGAATTCCTCCTCAGCTTTGCACAACTCTTCTGTAAGGCTGATAACTTGGTCACAGGATAAAGGTGGAGAAATGTAAGTTCTATCAACATGCAGATCATCAAAGCATGGCTTCCTGAAGGCATAAGAGTCATCACAGCAGTGACCCACACCATCATTGATAGGCTCTGCCTCATGTCTTCTGCATAAAGCTCCAAATATTAGTTTAGCCTTTTACAAAAGAGAATTAAATTAAAAGCCATAAAGTTTGTGGTCATTATTTTCTACTTATAAAAAAACAAGATTATGTTTAAGTTTTCTCAAATTCTAGTTTCTGCTAGTCTGAATTTCATGGTTTGGGAAAAAGCAAGAGTGTCAGGCACATCCTGGCTCTGAGGTTTGTTCTCCCTCTTCCTGTCATCCTCAGTTGAGTTTACTTGGATTCCCCTGCCCTCATGTTCCTCCCCAGACCAGTTTATAAACCAGTATTGACTCAAGGCAGGAGTTTTCTGTGCTTCATTAAATTAAAATCAAGTCTCAAGTCAACAGTACTGTGAATTTGACTCAGATGTAAGTATGATAATTGTAGCAAAGAAGGAATGCAAAATGAATAAATGAATGATGAAGAAAATTCTTGGATCCTATTTCAGCTATCTCCTTCATTTTCTTGTCCTCCTGTTATATTCTAGAACTGTTACCTTGTCTTGCTCCCAGTATGCCTGATACTTATCCTAACGCTATTTGCAAGCCTGCCTGTATGACTCTCTGAGTATAATGGATACCCAAATTTGCTGTCACTTATGTATTTGGAATGAAGTAATTAAAACCAGTAAGCATCAACATTTAATTTATGAGTTTATTCATTTTAAAAATCACCAAAGAGATCATCTAAAAATAAAGCTTTGGGAATATATGTCTAATTGAAAGAGTTCTCCAAGGTAAGCATGACTAAAAACTAAAAATGCATAATTAAATAAAAGGAAGGCAGGGCTAGGTAATAAAAAAATATTTTAATCTGCAACCAAAACAAGTGTATCTTATCAGAAGAAAGATAAACTTAGCATAAAAGAGATGCTCTACCAAGAACAGAGGGAGAAAAAAGTTGTCATCAAACAAGAATTCAGTGGTGTTAAAATAATACCACTTGAGAGACACCTAGAGACTAGATCTTGGAATCTTGAGCATCCAGGTCCCTGGAGAGATGTTTTCCATGCGAGGAAGGAATAATTTATTATTCTTTAGTATAGCATGAAAAAAATATATATCATTCAAGACCATGACTGCCCTTCCTCTGATTCCATTTATACAAAATACCCATATTCTAATTCAACCTCCCAAGTGTTTTGATTCAGGAAAAGGTATAGCTTAGTTATGAGGCTCAATTATTCCTGCCATTGGAAAGACATTGCTCATTGTAAATGAATATATTGGTATTCTGTCTAATAAAATTAATACTTGTGACTTTGATGTGAGATAATAGAAAATATAAATATTTGTACTTTGACCCTAGTTCCTGGCACAGGGCTTCTGAAACTCCCGTGTAAATTTGATAAGAGCAGTAGGAAGATCTTTTGTTCTAACAAGCAACCCTGGGTAGGCTCCTGGTTTGAGGTTGGTCACCAGAAAGACCAAGCTACAATTAAAAGCTTGGAATTTTTAGCCTCATTTCTCATTCTCCAGAGTGGGGAGAGAATTAACTGATTATGTCTGCATAAAGAAGCCTCCCTAAAAATCCCAATAGTATGGGATTTGGAGAGCTTTAATGTTAGTGAACACATCCACATACTGGGAGTGTGATGTACCCCAAATCTACCAGAACAGAAGCTCTTGTACTCAGGACCTTCCCAGACCTCACTCTGTGTATCACTTCATCTTGTTGTCCATCTGTATTCTTTATCATATCCTTTAATAAACTGGTAAACGTAAGTGTTTCCCTGAGTTCCATGAGACATTCTGGCAAATTAAAACCCTTGAAGAGGGTCATGGGAATCTCTGATGTATAACCAATCAGTCAGAAGCACAGGTAACAACCTGGACTTGGAATTGTCATCTGAAGGGAGTGGAGATAGTCTTGTAGAACTGATCTCTTAATCTTAATACTGTCAGGACTGAGTTAAATTACAAGACACCCAGCTGGTGTTGCAGAGAATTGCTCATTATGGAGAAAAATCTACACACGTCTGATGTCAGAAATGTAATTGTGGTAGCAGCGTGAGTAAAGGAGACACACAGGAGAAAAACTGGTTATTTTTCCTACACATTTGATTAGGATGAGTTAGTCTGAAGTCAGCATTATCTTTGAAGATGCTTGCAAAATCACTTTTGTTGCCTTGAAAATCTGAGAAATAGACCCTGGGGTATGATCCAGGCAAAAGGCCTGCTGACTCTGACATCCCCAATGTTAAGGATGAGGCATCTTTATCCCTGTTGCTAATCAAAGACAATAAGCATGAGCTGACCTTTAAGAATTTCTCCCAAGGATAGAATTATTAGGCTCCATTGACACTTCATAGGTGTGTCCACTGACAGATTAATTGTTGGGGGTTGGAGATTAGAACTTCAAAAACAGGCAAACATGAAGTCAAGGATGTGCTTACTGTGTCCTCCACACAGACGAACTTTTGCTCATCACTTAGTGGGCAGCATTTGGTTGCAGCAGCTGCCATATTCTTTGTGAACACAATCAACTCTTGAGCAGATAGTTGTGGGGCTTTCTTAGTATAAAGAACCAGGAGCCTAAAAGAATAATTTCTTCTTACTCCTGGCAATGACTATTTGCTTAAAATGAAGAATTCTACTGTTTTCTTCAATATCCAACATTGTCTCTGATTTAGGATGAACAAAGCATTAAACTGGGTTTAATCCTATCCATTACTCCTTGTTCCAATGGCCCAATGGCTTATTCAATATACCCAGCATTCTCTTCCAACCTCACACATTGAAATGTTGACTATGTTTCCTAGAGAAGGGGTCTTCAAAGAAACACAATTGAAATGTTAACTATATTTCCTAGAGAAGGGGTCTTCAAAGAAACACAAGCTGAGAAAGAACAATTAGGGGGATTGTTTTATAAGCTATATAAATATCTAACCAATGTACTGTATACTGAAACTAATAAAATAATTTTTAAAGGCAGATATAAATAGACATTTTCCCAACAAAGATATATAGAAGGCCAACAGGTACATGAGACAATATTGAATATTGTCTCATGTACCTGTTGGCCACTATTTATAGATAGAACCACTATTTATAATAGCCAAGATATGGAAACGACATAAATGTCCATTGATAGATGAATGAATAAAGATGTGGTACACACACACACACACACACACCACCACACACACACACACACACAATGGAATACTACTCAGCCATAAAAAGTAACTCTTGCTATTTGCAACAATATGCATGGACCTTGAGAATATTATGATAAGTGAAATAAGTCAGAGAAAGACAATACTATATAATTTTACTTATCCTAGAATCTAAAAAATAAAAGAAAAAACAAAACTCATAGATACAGAGAACAGATTGGTGGTTATCAAACAAAGCTCATAGATACAGAGAACAGATTGGTGGTTATCAGATATTTACATAGCTTATAAAACAATCCCCCTAATTGTATGGTGACAGATTGTAACCAAACATATTGTGATCCCTTTGTACTGTATACAAAGATTGAATTATGTTGTATACCTGAAACTAATATAATGTTATATACCAACTTTATCTCAATTATAAAAATATGTATATATATGTGTATATATATATGTATACATATATGTATATGTATATGTATATATATATATGGTTAAAATGAAAAAAAAGAAAAGAAACACAAGCAATACAATTTTGAGTGTTTTCTTTTTTGCTTCCATGTGTCTATTTATGTGGAAGATTAATGCTTTGCTCCTAATTACACTGGCATTTAGTAAAATCTTTTTTACTTTTTCTGTTTCTACTTCCTGGGAAGATTCAGCTATATAGATTTTTCTTTTGCTTTCAGTTGGGAACATTTAGGAAAATACAAATCTCTTTCCTATACAATATATAAACGTGAATATTCATAACAGTTTTCACTTGTTTCTGTTAACATTTATCTTTAGAAATATAATTTTAATAACTCGGTCTTGTCAGACTCCAAAGACTTTAAAAATTATTGTCTTCAGGAAAAAATAACCTACAAAAATTTGTTCCACCCTGATTGATCTTTTTCTACTTATCAAAGATAACTATTTGGGTGACTACAAAATCAGACTAAGAGTAAACAGCTTCTAAAGTAAATATATGCAAAGGCCATTAAAGCTTTTATTGGTTGTCTACAGTGTGTAGAAATAGGGCCTACATCCATTAGGAAATGGTCCCTACTTATAGAGCGCACACCCTAGTGGTAGAAGATAGATAGACATGGAAACTTGGCGAGTGAGAGGAGCAGAGTGCCTTAGGTGCACATAGAATGACATCGAATCCCATCTCAGGGAGATCAGGCAAGCCTCCTGGAGGAAATGGCATGTCATTTAAGATCTGACTATAATAATGAGAGAGGTAGAGGGAAGTGAAAGTGGAAGGGAAGTATTTGGGAAGTTGCTGGGTGTGATTTTGTTTGGGGGAGGGGGTTAGGAATTGGAGAGAGGAAAAGGAAGAAAGTTTAATTATAGAATCGGAATTACATTGTTTTGAAGATAATTACGGTTGATGTATAAAGAGTGGTTTAGAGGTGGGCAAAGGCAATGTGAGGGAAGAAACAATTTGAAGGCCATTTCGGTAATCCAGGGGAGAGATGGTGGTAGACTGCACTGGGAGAGTGGTGGTGGGAGCTGAGAGATGTGGAGAGAGGTTTTAAGGAGAAAGACTATAGACCTGAGTTTGAGGACAATAACAAAAAAATCAGAATCAGTTCTTGCATTTAGATTACAATGAAGTTGGGGGAAGAATTTAGCTACAACATTCAATGAGACAGTCAATCTAATCCCGTGGTTCTTGAACTGTGACTCCTGCACCCCTGGGAACTTGTTAAAAATGCAAATTTTCAGGCCCCATCTCAAAAACTTTGGGGGTGGGGGTAGAGGACTGTATTTTAACAAGTCCTCCAGGTAATTCTAAAGTTTGGGATTTGCAGATCTAATACTTAAACTAGGTATTAGCAGCTGAACACAATATAAAAGTAACAAGCTAAAGATACTCTCCAAAACAAGAATACTTTTTTGGGATTCATTATTCCAAGTATTTAATTTAATCTCAATAATATGGGACATTATATCAAATTGAACTTTTCCTTAATACTCTGCTTCTAAAGAGACTATTACACAATGATCCTAAAGATTGCTAAAATGGGCTTTTGTTTTTTGATATATTATATTAACCTTTAAATTTTTGTGAAATTTACCAATGTCTCTGCACACAAGTTTTATGTGTTCCCCTGGCAAATAACTAAGGTATCCATTTATCTCTACTTTTGGTGGTAAAAATACTAAATTTGATATATGGACCTGATTTGAAACAGACAGGGACCCTACATTAGGTCTGTGTTGCAGCTTTGACTCAAAATTGCAAAGTCTCAAACTAAATGTCCAGGTATAAGGAGGGGCCCTGGTAAGATTAGAGGAAGGCAGCAAGGGCTACTTGGTTCCCTATCCTCTGGGCATTGACTGAAATCTGGAAACTGGCCTGGAAAGCACTGTAAAATCAGCAAAAGTTATACAGACATCTATCTTATCGAGATGAAGTTAGCTAGGTTAATTCAGAACTGATTTTTTCCCTTGGCTTCTAAAGTTTTTAAGATTGAATGTAGATTCTTAGCAACTCTCAGCATCAGGAGTTAACAAAAACTCACTACACAACTATAAATCTGGACAATATCTTACAAACATACCTGTCATGGAAGTTATTATCTCCTAATTTCTCACGTAAATCACAATGATTTTTAATATGCCATGGCTTTCACGAACCACCCTTTGAAATGCCTCTTTCTGAAAAATATAGATAATTGTGTTTATCTATAATTGCAACAATACATCTTGAGGTAAGATTGCAAAACCATCTTCTGTAATAGTTTCATGTTACTGTTTTCCTAAACCCAGGGCTTTATTTACTTACTGAGTTAACAAATCTTGAAAAACACATTTTGCTGAAACAGAAATGACCATGTACTTTGTGGAGAAAAAAAGAGATATTGATATTCAGTTTCCCAAAATAAAAATTCACTTGTGATTAAATGGCATATTTTACAAGCACAAGGCAAATTCAAGAGGTCAAAAAGAGATCATCAAAGGTAGTTTATAGGGCTAAGTTTGATTGGTCAGTGTGTGTTGGGGGGAAGTGGTATTTTTAATAAATAGCCTTTTTCATAAATAGCAAATATAGAGATAAAGATATAAGTATAGAAATATAGACACATATTAAGAAGTCACAATGTAATAAAAGCATGTACCAGCCTTGAATATAGTAGAACACTCCACAAATACATTTTAAAGTTAATGATATGGAATTCTCAGTGCTAACTGCAAATTTGAAGACTTCTTGAACCTGTAAATAAATTCCAGTGGGAGGATATGGGTGACCTTGCAGGCTTAGCTCTTTGGTAAGAGCACAAAATCCGGTCACCTGATTCTAATAAGCAGTGTTTGTCATAGTAAAAATTTTACCAGCTTGCAAACTATTTACCTGGATTTAACCCTTAGCCCTGACCTAACTGCCTGTGTGACACTGGGCAAGTCACTTAAAGTTTCTGAAACTAATTACTCTTATCTATAAAATGTTGTTAGTAATTCTGGCATTGCTCATATTACCAGGCTGTTACAAGGATCCAATAGGACACTGGTTGTAAAGTTGCTTTGTTAGCTCTAAATTTCCATGCTCCGGTAAGGTGCTATTATCATAATGACTATTGTGGAGGTTGGCTGGTGCTGCTATGAAAGGCTGCTAATCTGCAGGAGACTGAATCACTTTCATTTATCTTCCATCTGGGGACAGGAAGATGCTAGTGTACCTGCTCCAGCTCTGATAGGACGAGAGATGCCTTCCTTTTCCAACAGACCCCCAGGTTAGAATAACAAAAGCCAGAGCCACCTGGCTCCTGGTAATCCTAAATAACTAATCACCTGGTCAGATTTGTATGGTCATCTGCTTTTTTCATGTTAAATGTGTAACAGGAGCTGCTGCCTTTAAACAATAGAATTTCTAACCTAAAATAGGAGCAGTTTCCTGGCTTGCTTGGTGGAAATAGTTGACCTTCCCAAGCCCTACTAGGCTATACTTTCATGTTACCTGCTATTGTGCCAAGACGACTTTCACTTTAAAGAGGAGATTGCACGGAGAAGGTTCGAGAAGCACAGACATTATAAGATAGTGATTTGCATAAAGAGTTGCCACAGTATGATGATAAGGCCTTTGTTTTAGATGGAAATTGTATTTCTTATGCAGTGCAGCAATTAGCAAGAACATGCATAGTCATTTTACTAACAGCACTGTAATTTTTCCTATGTTTATAATCACTTGTGTATTAAGTAACAGGTTGAAAGATAAAAAGGCATTTACCCCATAGCTATAGCATTCCAGAGGATTTTCTAATTTACAGCATTCTTCCAATAAATTTTGATATACTATAACCACTCTTAAAATCACTGGAAGTGCCAACTCTGGATGTCTTCTTGAATATTCATAAAGAAACCTGTAGTCATATGAAACACATTAGAAAGTAAACAGTGAAAGTCAAAGGCCATTAGTTTTCTTTCAAAAGCCAATTATAATTAAGAAATGTATTAACTATTTTAATGACTGACATTTGGAAACCTTGGGAGGCTGATAGTTTTTTGTTTTTTTTTTTTTTTTACTACATTTTGAGATAAATATTCCAAATCAATAAAATTATGTAATTTTTTCAGTCACACAGTAGTGAGTGGCAGATCCAGAACATGAACCTAAAATATCTTGATTGGCTGATAGCTCCTGGTCCAGGATCTCTACTTACTTTTACTAGAAATTAATTTCGAGTGTTTGGGTGAGAATATATTTTTCTCAATGATCTCTGAGGCTAGATTTTATAAGTATTACAATTCTCAATGATCTCTGAGGCTAGATTTTATAAGTATTACAATTCTTCTGAAAGAAAGTGCTATATATTAATTCACCGTCTTACTCTCTTTTCCACATAAACCTTCAAGCATGAATAGTTCATGCACAATCTACACATTCTTCTGGGTTACAAGAAAGGAAAAATTGGACTCTAGAATATTTTCAAAGGAACTATAGAATCACAGGAAGCACCTTAGCAGGGGCCTTATCCAAACACTTCAGTTTTACAGCTGGAACACAAAAACCTGGAGCAATTAAGTGGCTTAATCTACATTCCAAAGTTTACGCATGACAAAGCTAAATTGGAATTCAGGTCCCCAATTTACAGACTAATGTGATTTTCACTAGGAAATTTGTGCCTATCAACTTTTTTTATATCAAATGCAAACTTAGAAATAAGTGGGTTCAGGAAGTGACATTTACTTTTACAAGGCATTATCAAATGTAATTTCAGAAATAATAGCTGTAGTTATTCAACAAAGAACTTAAAAGAAAACTCAAATTCTTACGCTTTGTTGGAATGTAGTTGCTTCAAATAATGTTTCACAAAGAGACTTCGAAAATGTTCCAATCACACAGCAATATTGCCTTAATACTATATATTGAAATCAGTTTGTCTTATGCTCAAATTAACACACACTTCTGAATGGACAGAAGAGATGTTAATACTCCATCTCTCTAATCTTTAAATGCCACACCAATGGTTTTGGTAGTAGGTATTAAATTAATTAAAAGAGCTTAATCTGAAGCTCTTAGAGATGACTCTAAGCCCCTTAGAGCAAAGCTTGCAAACACTGGACACCCACTACATTTTTAAAATTTTCTGTTATTTGTTAACACTTAAAAATCTAAAGACTTCCAGCTTCTCTCAAAATGTAGTATATCTAACCATCCAAAGCCTGCATTCCATATAGTAATAAGTAGCTGAAGCTATATAGTAGCTGCTGTGGACGAAAAAGGGGCCCTTACTAAATGTGGAAAAAGGGGAGGTCAGCATGGTGGGCCTTTCAAACTCAGAGAACAAAATTAATCACGTGAGTGGTTTGAACATATAAATTCCTACCTAAAAGCAGGTCATGGCAGGTAGTCACATCCGGGGCCTAGCTTTCTTGACAAAGTTCAGTCTTTACCTTAAGTGAGCCTGTCTTTTGTCTTTTTTGCATCTAACAAACTCTTGGAATGTCACAATAATCTTTTTCCAGCCCCTGAAGGCACAACACACCTCGGGAGACCACAGAATCCTTACTTCATTGTTACCTTGTTCCCCAAATACCATCTCTAAGTGTTGTTAATGTTAATTATTAACTAACCCACCAATGTAAAAGAAGTTCGTGTCTCTGTTTTACTTCTTATCCAATCCTGGAGATTTCCTCACTTTCTTTCTCCCAATTTCTTAATCTGTCACCAATGGGGTTCATGTAATCCTCCTTACATGTCTTCCTTTGATTCTAATGTATAAAATAAACTGCAAAACTGCCATTCTCTGGAGCATTTTCTCAATCTGTTGAGATTTTGCTTCTCAGTAGTTGTCATTAGTTTGGCTCAAATAAACTCATTAAAATTCTCTATAGTTTGGACGTTTCTTATGTCAACATTGCCAATTTTGGACTTCACAAAACATCTCCTCTTGGTCACAGCATGTAGGCACTCATTTACATCACTGCCTAACCTCTGTTATCATGTAAGTTTATGATTCCATATAATATTCCAAAGAATTCATAAATACAATATTCCATCATTAAGATTTTATAAAAATCTATATTACTCTTGTAGGAAATCGTCTTGCTTGTCAGTGAATTGTTTGCATACAAGTCGGTCTTCTGTAAACCTGCTGAGTGGCAGGGATGAAAGATCAGGTTTATCATCATTTTCTGAGTTGATAATGCATTCCCCTCGGAATGGCACTGGCAGTGCACAGTATGGAGTGATCTTGCTGGATAGGATTGCCTGTTTAGAACAGTATAGTTCATGAGCTGGCTCTATAAAACATAAAAGGTAACAGTTATTTTTGATGACTTCATTCTGAACTTATTTATTTTTATTGTTACTAGTAGAAAACCAGAGAAAAAACCTTGCATCTTATATTGCTTTATCCTTGACAAACTGAAAGACCAAAAAAGTCATTTATAGTGACTCATTCTAATAAGAAAAGCTTATTTCTCTATTTGAGCTTACTCGAGTGTCTTTTAACATCTCTTAAAGAACTTTAAAGGGAGACAGACCATATTATTGTTTCCATGTTTAGTCCAATGAAATACAAATGAAGACTTTTATTATCTTGCTTTTGTTTGTATTGCTTTAGGATCCTAGTTTAAGAAACATTTGTCCCTTGTCATTTACTGTATGTATTACTATTATATTACTATAACATTACTATTATTCTTACATATTTAACACATTTACTTACACATCATGAACACAAATAATTGTGTGTGCGTATGAATAAGCTAGCCCCTACACTTAAGGAACTCACAATTTAGTTGGAGAGTCACATAACTAAACAACAATAATAATGTATTATAATAGAAGTTGTAATAGAAGTAGCATATATGATACTTTGGAAGAAAAAAGAGATTTGCAATCCAGACCAAATGGAGGTCACAGCAAAGATCTTGAACAATTTGTCTTGAAGGACAAAATACATGGAAACAAAGAGGAGGAGCATTCTAGAATTATTCATCTTTATATGTAAATAATCTTAGAGGTGAGAGAACATGATACATTTGTGAAATGATGTATAGGATATTTGGAGGCTATCGAGAAAATTTAGTTGAGAAATGATGAGGCTTGAACCAAAGGAGTATGAGTATACTTAAGAGCTACTGAGAAGTAGAATTGAAAAGATTTTAAAATACAGTAATTAGATTGGGGCCAGAGGATGAGGTGAGGACAAAGAATCTAGAATAGTATAAGACTCTGGGGTGATGGTATCAATTTTACCAAAATTGATATTTAAGAGAAAGAAAAAAAAACAGGTTTGAAGAAGATTGCTAAAAAGGAAAACCAAAGAGTTCAATGTTGTAATATAGTGTTAAGATAATTTAAGGCATTTATTAGGCATCTTCACGGAGAGTACCTCTAAGCAGTTGGAACAGTAGATTAAGGACTCTGGAAAGAATGGGCCAAAGATATAGATCTCTGTCATAAGTTGAACCTACATTATGGGCTCAGGTTGAGACTGATAAGAAAAGAGTGTGTGCCTTAGTTAAGTAACTAGCAAGCTCTCAGTGGCTTAATAGAACCAGGTTTTTTTCTATCTCAATTAAGTCCTATTGAGAAGGAAGAGTCGTGCCTCTAGGCAGTAGTTCAGGGAATCAGACTGACAGAGCCTCTGACATCTTCAACATATGGCTTCTAATATTGCCTTCAGGTTGTGGGTGTTTGGGCCAGGAGATTTTTATGAGCCAGGCTTAGAAATGACATAAATCACTTCTGACCAGAACTCAGTCAGGTGGCCCCACCTAGTTGCAAAACAGAAAAGAAATGTAATTCTTGACCAGCAACTTCTAGACCATGGAAAAGGAGAATGAATTCTTGCTGATGGCTACCCAGTTCTTAGTAATGTTTAAAATAAGAAAGGAAAGACCAAGACTAAATCTATTGGGAATGCCAATTTTCAAAGTTGTGGCAAGAGGGAAGGCAATTGATGAAATAACTGGAAGAACACAGGCATTCCAGGCAGATGAAAAACTTCTACCATCTATTGTCTTCTATAGTACCTTTGCAGGCATCACTAGAAAAATAAACTAGTACAGTGGTTGACAGCTATAGCTCTAAACTCAGATGGTCTGAGTTCTAATTATGGTTTTGCTACTTCCTAGCTGTGTGACCTAAGCAAGAAACTTTACATCTTCATGCCTCAATTTCCTAATCTATAAAATGGGGATAAAACAGTACTTTTAAGGTTGTAGGAATTAAATGATTAATATTTATTAAGAACAAAGAAAGAAGCCTAGCTCAGTAGTGCTAAAATAATGTTTGTCAAATAAAAATGAAATTTAGAATTAGTGTCTAACACACAAAAAATATTTTTTAAAAGCTAGTATTATAGCAATTATTATACATTCTTAGAATTTTGGTTTAATAATGCCTCAAAGTCATAAAAAGAGAGAAAACCTTGTAAAATTGAATTGTGTTGACCGAGTGATACAATAGACTGATAAACTATATTAATTTATATCACTTAATATTAAAAGTTGATATCTATTATAAGCATATTTGCTTTGTGAGTCAGAGTGATGTTTTGATCATGGTATGATATCATGAGCACTAATAAAAACAGAAAAACTTTCTCGGACACACAATCCATACACATTTCTGAAAGCATTAGGAAAAATATCCTAATCATAAGAGAATTAAATCAATATAAAAAATAAACAGTGGAATATAACATATAAAAGAAATGATAGTTCAAGTGAAATAATTATTTTAACAAAGTTATTTAAAAATAATGAGTGTAAACAAACTAAGAAGCCAACCAAAACAATCAAGATAAAGCATCTAAGCAAATTTGAGAGAATTAGTAAATTAAAAGCAGAAACAGTAGAATTGATAAATAAGTCCAAGAACTTTGTCTCAGAAAAGAGCAGTAAATTAAATAGTCCTTTCTCAAAGCTAATTAATTAAAGAAGAAAACACAAATACATGAGTAAAGAAATTATAATTACATATTTGATTTTCTAATCATCTAATAATATTATTATTATTTGTAGAACTCTATTCCTAAATGAGAAAATGCTGAAGGAGACTTTTAAAGGGAAATGTATTTAAACCCTTGACAAAAAATAAGTACATTCTCATTATTCTCAGTTGTTATATAAATACTGAATTGGGCGGAGGAGGGGGATGGAGTACTGAATCATCTACCCTAGGGGAAATACAGGGTTAGGTTCCTGCAAGTCTCATAGCACGTTTTTCATCAACAGATAAAGACATAACCTTGTTTAATGTATCTTTCTGTTTAAAGACACCTTATGTAATATGTCTTGGCAATCTATTCACATTGAACTCACAGCCACCAGCACTGTTACTCATTCATGAACAAAGCTTATTTAGTACAAGTATTTTCTCTCCAACCCACATCACAGTCTTCTTGTGCTTAGAACACTAGACCTCTCAGCACTACCCTTGAGGCCATTTTAAACAGCTAAATCACCAACAAAAAGCACAAAAATGAGGAAAATGTGACATTAAATACACTGCAAAAAACCCCATATTTACAGTATAAGAACTAAAACAAGGCAAAGTATCATTTGGTTGGTTCCTTCTCAGCTGGGACTACGTGTATCAGGTGATCCAAATTTTCCACTGCTCTGAGCATGCACAAGTCTGTGAATTACCACAAAAGTGCTGTGAATATTGATTTTGGAGTTCCAAATAAATTTTGGCAGTTAGGTGAATTCATAAGTACAGAATTGTGAATAATGAGGATGGATTGAAAAATGCAAAAAAAATCCATAACAAAATAAATAAAAAAGCTGTCATACCAGTTTCTAATTTTATCCTTGCTTATTTCACAGCAAGTTCTTCTAAATCTTCACAAAACAGGTAAATATCACTATATAATTTATTTCAGAAAATCAAAAGGAAAAAATTCTAAATCATTTTTTAGGAATTAGCAAACTGATACCAAAACCTGATAAGTGGTAATTACTTTTTAAAATTCATTAATACCACTGTCACCTTATTTAAGCATTATTTTAAAGACTGACTAAGTTTGAAGAAAAGAGAAGATCTACCCTGCCAAACACACATGCTACTACATTTCCATCACAACAGGTCTGATGTAGATTTTTAATATCAATGGCCAATTTGGCAATTTCAGAAAAGTTAGCTTTAGGTTGTTTTTTAGTCAGCAGAACCAGTTCCCTGAAAAGAAAAATAACATTTTAAACAATAGTTTGAATTAAATCCTTTCCAAAATTAGTTCTAGCTCATTGAGTAACCAAAAGAACAAAAACACAGTTGCAATATAGGATGAGGATATTATAAATGCTTTCTATTCTCAGTGATAGTACCCACAGTCATACATGATGATCTGTCACAAAACAAACACAATTCAACACATAATCAAGGAATATAGTCATTTTAATCATTTAAATTATTGCTTAAAGAAATTCTGTTGCTTAGAAAGTAATTTGGATATTTATCTGACCTGACTTTCCAAGTAAAATTTTTCATCATAAAAAAAAAAATAATAATTACGAGGCTTGGGCTGGCCTTTCTTTTTGACAGCTGAGCACATCCCTTTAATTTCTCTGGAAATAGGGGAAATGGACTTGCCTCGTAAGGAAAACTGAGCTCCAGACAGCCCAATGTCATCCTTAATTGGGGGAGAGGGTGATACAAGGAAGATGCATGTCTCCAGTGTTAATTTGGACAGAAACACACAATCTGGCCAGAAAGAGGCACACTGAGTAAGATCAGATTCTCTCCCACCCTAAACCCTTACAGCCCCACCCCCAAAATGCCACTGCTCTTTGTGTTCTGCATAACATTGGGCCAAAATCTTTTTTATCTTCAAGAGAAAAAAATACCTTTCGGCCTTTAGCCTTAACTATGCAGAGCGATAAAGTGCCTGAATCCAAATGTACAGAATATTTGTGCAGGAGGAAGTGACTAAGGAATTTGAGAAGATGGAAGAAAGTTGAGGCAGGAGATAACTGGTGAAGGTGAGGATTGTGCAATTTCAGGCACTATCTAGCCTATGAACGCTAGTAGCTTATTTTGGTTTCAAAGTAATATTCATAATAAATTAATATTTGTAATAAAATAAACCTAGCCTATTGAACAGGCTAGTAGCATATGTGTAAGAAAAAAGCAGACTGAGAGAATTATTAAACACAAGATAAATGATTTTCAAATGAGTTTAACCAAAAGGGGTGATCCAACTGTGATGAAGTCCACAAATCTAAATAGATAAACTTACACTGCTTTTGCTACTTTGTGGTTGAATTTAATTCCAATTTCACATAAATGGTGGTGCCTCAAAGATATTTCTCTAATGTATTTACTGATGGGTTCCAGCTGTAATTAGAAAAACAACTCATCCAAGAAATATGGTAAAACAAAAAAAAAGTTAATTTTATCATTAGTAAAGAAGAGAGAAAAAAAAATTGTGTATCTCCTAAAAAATTAGAAAATTTTTAGTGTCTTATTTAAAAGGTGCCAAATGCAATAGCATAATGCATTACCGCTTATCTACAATATATGCTCCAGTTTTGCTATACATATTAATGAAATGCTTCTGCCCCAAATATGTTCATATTCTTCAACCAGGGATTTTTTACTTTTGTAAGTATTACAAATGAACTTTTCAAGATAAAAACATAATAATGAAAAAGAAAAACATGCATGTTTTGTTATGATAGCAAAAATTTGGAGACAAATAAAATGTCTTAACAGAAGGGTGATGATTAAATAAATAATTTTTTTGAAAAAATGTGTATTTCTAATAAAAAGTATGTTTAATCTATAATCAAAACTATATATTCAGTGTGATTATAATAATCTACAAAATAACATTTATAAATATAAAAATGAATAAAAAATATACCAAAATTAATATCTTAGAAATATAAGTAATATTTTAAAATTTCAGAAAAGTTCTATTTTTTCACTTAAAACATTATATTGCTCATATAGTATTTTTACTTTAGGCACCCACACTTTAAAATGCTTTTTTAAAAGAATACATTAGAAAATATATACAAAGTAAATATTCAAACCCAAAAACTGGCAAAATAATTGTAATTACGTTTTATAATTAATTATAAATATAAGTATTTTTATCCTTATTTTGTTGTATTATACTCATTTGAAATTAAACACAAACAAGCTTATCTACTTCTTAAGAGAGTATCTGAGAACTTAACTCATAAAATTGTGTCAGATCATTGACATGATTTTTTGCACAATTGGTTATGTAATTTTTTTTCTAAGGATGGAGCCAGAACTGCTAGGAACAGACATCCTGGAAGCAGCAAGACTGTAAACATCACAAAGTGAGGAAGAGGAGGAAAGAACTTTTAGTTAACTCACAAATATATGCTTATGCTTAAGAGCAAGGGGCATGTTACACATTAAGGAAAAATTTCCACTGAAGAGGATTAAGGTTAAGAAAACTTTGTAACTTAAATTAGTAAATGCCAAGTTATCTACAAAACTCATCTTAATGAAAAGCTAGTTTTTCAGAAATTCCAGGTAATGAAACGTAAGTCTGTATAATCACTTGCTTTGAAACCAAAGACACGCGCGCGCGCGCGCGCGCGAGCGCGAGCGCGAGCGAGCGAGAGAGAGAAACAAAAAACAAAAACAAAAGACTATTCTGCTTAGGAATTCAGAATTGGCTTCAGAAGGAATCGGAGTTCACCACGGAAAGAATGGAGAGGGAGGTAAATATAAATATATGATAATAGCTACAATTATTGAATACTTAGCATATGTCAGCAACTCTTTAGCTACAGTATTTAATATCTTACACAAGGGAGACAATGAAGAGCTCAATAGAAAAAATAGTTTAGAAGAATAGAGAAATGGGGGATTAAAGGAATATGAAATAAATTCTCATTGAATAGAGCAAAGAAAACAGCAAGGAAAAAGTGGCACTGCATTTAGCCTTGAGTTCATCAAAGTGACTATCAAACTACTGTACATTTTAACATGACCTTTGGAAAACCCATCTGGTGCCCCGCTCTAGTAAAGATGGTTATTTGATGTTGATACTTAGAAACTTTAATGAGCATGCATAAAAAGTTTTAGCATGGAACTCATTGCTGATTACATTTATTTATATAGGTGTGACAGACTGTATTAAAATAAAGTGTGGCAGACTGTATTTCCCAAAGATGGCTACAATAATATCTTTTATCCTGTGCTCTTCTTACAATGAGTTTTCCATTATCTTTCCAATCAAGAGGAAGAGTATTTTATGGTGTTTCAACCAACAGAGTACGGCAGAAGTAACTTCTGAGGCTAGGTCATAAAGGGCCATACAACTTCTGTTATATCCACTAGAATATTTATTCTTGAAGACTTTGACCATATGACCAACTGCCTTGAGGCTGCCATGCTGTGAGGAAGCTCAAACTAGTCAAGGCAGAGAGCCCAAAAGGAGAGTACTTGAGATTATATGAGGAGAAATAAATGTTGAACCAGTCCTCAGGTACTTCGGCCCCTTAGAGATCCAGATTCAACAAGTGCCTAACTATAACCACATGAAAGACTATGAGCCAGAACTGCCCAGATGAGCTCTTCTGAATTCCTGACCTACACAGATCTTGAGAGATAATAAAATGATTGTTGTTTTGAGTTACTAAATTTGGGAGTGTTTTGTTATGTAGCAATAGTAACTGAAATAATACTATGCTAGATTACGCTTCTAAATTTTAATGACTATACAAATTGCCCAGGTATCTTGTTAAAATGAAATTCTATTTAGTAGGTCTGGAGAAAAACTTAGATTCTGCATTTATAACAAGATGTCAGGTGATGCATATGTTGCTAGTCCATAGTCCACACTTTGTATAGCAAGGCCCTAAATAACAGTTAACAAACGAATATTTTACCTTTATTTGGAAGCATTCAGTCTTATTTTCTTCTTGGCAACATGACTGAATAGCTGTTTTATAGCAAGTAGTAGTGGGTCCATACAAGAATGGATGTCTTCTAGAAGTTTCATAAATATACCTATAATTTGACAAATATGAAGATATGTAATTTGGAATTCAAAAATATGTGCTGATGCCAATTCAGAAAAACTTAAGATTCATTAATTTTGTTAACTTGAAATTTTAGAACATTATGGTGAAAAAGATGAGATAGCACTATACTTAAACGCATCAAATGTTCACTATGGACAGATCATGGTAAGGTTAGTCAGACATTTGCTGAGTGCCCACAAAGTGACCCAGCTGTACCTTCTAAGCCAGTGGGGAAATAAACCAATACTCAAAACGTATCATTCTTATATAAGTAGTAGAAGATAGAAAGTTAAATGTCAAAACCGAAGATTTGTAGATGCAGGATTGTACAGCAGGGAATTAAATTTAGAAGCTATTGGTGGGTGGAGAGGAGTCTCAAGATCAAGTTCTTTCTGAACTACGGAAGTTACTATGCTATCTGTTGATTAAGTCCAAAAATAGCTGACTTCTTCTCCAGCTTTGATATAAATTACTATTTCCTTAATTGAGGATTAAGTAAAGTTATTGGTTTATAATTATGAGGCAAGTAGATAGAAATCTATTTTCTCCCTGAATATTTATGATTGTATGCATATAAGTTAAAATCAGCACATAAAATTACTCCTTAATTACTGACTTCATTGTAACTATTCAATAAGAGGTTAAATTCACTGCCTGAGTATTGATTAGACTTTTTAATCCCTGAATATTCAACCTAACTCTGATTCTATACTTCTCACGTACAGTGGATAGCACTGCAGTAAATAGGTAGCTAAGTTCATATTTTTTCCACTTGGTTGCCCAAAACTCCTTCCTTAGTCCTTTCTCCCTAAGTGGCTGGGGCCACTTAATTTTTTCTTGAAGGCTCTGTAGTCTCTGGGACAATTTTGGCCTTCTATGGGTAAATTCCTTCTATGGGTAAATTCCTTCTATGGGAAGGAATTTACATTATTTAGCACCAAGTCATCCTATCTGCTCATTCACGCCTGTTCTAGAGTTTCGCTTCTAAATCTGAAATCAAATCTCCACCATGCTCCTTGCCCTCTAGATCCAGCAATCAGATATTTGCCCTATTTCCATTGTCTGATACTGTATTGAAAAGATGGCCAGAACTGCATTCCTTAACTGAAGCCTGGTGTTTATTTCTCTTGCCATCTCTACCTTTTTAGGTATTGATTTCCTGCCTCTAAATCCCGACCACTTGCTAGCACCCCACTCTCAACAGATAGACTTCTACACTAACTAGAAAACCAAAATATAAGAGTACCTACCCATTTACCGTAATGTTTATCCACTCCAGGTGGGAATTATAGAATCGGAGTTCTTGAGTAGAAAACTCATCTCTAATCTACAGTTTTTACTTACCTCCTAGGTCCCCAGTGACTGACCATATTTCCATGCCTATCACACATCCTCTCTATCCCTTGACAAACATCCTAAATACCAACACCCTGCCTGAACTCTCTGTTCCTAGTCCTCTCTTTTTCTTATGCTTTGTCTATTTGACAATATCTTTCAACTTAATTTGCTACTCGTCTGACCAATCTAATTCCTAAGGAGATGGGTCCTTTACAGGTCCTGGTCATTTTTATGTTTCATGGTGCAGATATATCTGTGCCCTTTTCAGTTCCTAACACCATAATTGTGATTCTGAGGGAGAAAAAAATATATCTTAGCTCAAATCTTCACTTTAATTTCATATAATAAAGCTTTCTATTTGTAAAACAAACAAAACAAACAAACAAAAAACCTGTCTTCAAAATTGGAAAATACTCTTTTTCAGACAATAGTAAGGAAAAATGACTTACCTCTCCTTCACTGACACTTGATTCTCTTTGACAATCTCACAGACTGGCTCAGGATTTGGAATTTGGAATATATCGCTATGACCTGAATCACCTTTTTTGTATAATAGGAAGCACTTGTGTCTTGCTGTGTTGTTTCTATTGCAACAGTTGGAAAACACAAGTTTATCAGCCATCCCTTGGTTATTACAAATATGCTCTAAGAATTTTGTCATCTGTAGGAGAAAATAAGAACTTAAAGAGGACACTTGTGTGGTCTACATTTGTAACCACAGGAAAGGTAAGAGACATTATTTTTAAAAAAGCAACTGAGTGCATAATGTTACACCTCGAATCCAGTAGGCTTGGACATAGCTCCTTTGAGCAAAAGTCTTTTAGATTTTTAAGTCTAAATTCCCACATTCTGAACAATGACCAAATAGAATTTATCATTCTCTTCTTTCCCATGTAATTGCTTCATTTTCATATAGTTGATAGTTTTAATATAAATATAAGCCAGAATATACAGGGCCTAAAACATCAAGGTATTTTTAATGAGAACTGTTAGGTAGCTAATCAGACGGGAGTGACAGGGGAACAAAGGAATGAGGGCCTGGCCTAGGGACCACCCAAATAACACTATTGATAGTTAGAGAATCCTTCCTGCATCCCTGAGACAAAGGAAAGGAGGGTCATAGTCTTTGCTGCCCTAATCTGGCCACAGACATCTGTGCGGAAGGTCAATATATACTATGTTTATGCCTGAGGTTCATGAATCTAATTATAACACTGAATTCTGGATAAGCACATGCACACTAGGCAAAGTTACATAGCAACCAGGTGTCAGTCAAAATGACCTCACCTGCCAATCACCTAGGAACACCTTTAGAATGCAGACCTCTCTCTTTCCAGGTTACAGCTCTCCATCCTCCTCTGGCTGTTAATTGGTACCAGTCACCGATAAGGTCATGTTTTTCGTTTGCTCTTTCAAGTCCGCTTAGGGTACATAACCTCATTTCCATGTTGCTAGCCATTTTAGGCTTGACCTGTCTTCTACCTCATACTATGATTTTAATAAACAAATATTTCTCATACTCGCTGGGTTGAAAATCATTTGTTCATCAGTGAAAAGGCCCTAGAAGTGTGTTACTGGAACTCCAAATGCTCCAACAGTAACAGGACTAGGTACCAAAAGTAGATGGTAGGGTGCTTTCTTGCTTCCTAATTGTTTTCAGTTTGGTTTCTATGGAAATTTATTTTAAGGATCGAGCCCTGAAAAAATGTGTATTCAGTGTCAGGTATTCAAATAAAAATATAATAATTCAGTCTTTAAATATCTTTAGGTGGCAGTAAATGTGTGGGATGCTATAAACTTCAAATGGATATGGGCCATCACCTGCAAAATTCTTAATCTTTTTAGTAAACCTAGTTGTGTGGAGAAAGAAAAATAATTGTAATCAGGCTCCCTCCCACACCCGTAGCTAACTTCTGAGCAGAAAAAACTGAGCACTTCTCCCTTTAAGTAACGTCGTGCCCAGTACGCGTGTGCGTGTGCAGGCTCCCATCATCTGGCAGTGTGCCACTATTGTTTAACCTATGTATGAAAGGCACCACCACCATGTGGGGTGCCCTTACTGGAGAACTGCCACTCTTGCTGGAATAAAAAGCTATGTCGCAGTTGCCTATGGCTCCTCGCATTTTCTTCTAATTGCCCTAGCGTACCCCTTATCTCAGAACCCTGAAACTGCAGCAACACACTAGTTAAGTCTTTTCTTTCCTCCTTTCTTTGGAGAAAGACCCTCTCCCTTGGACTTAGATAATTACCTTGAAACTGGTGACTCAGGTCCTCTGGCTATTGATAAGGATCATTGAAACTCAGCATTCTCCTTGGCCCATTATAAGGCAGGAATGGCTTTAAGCCAAAACAAGGGCCTTTAGAGTCCGAGAAGGGAAGAGACCTTTAACCCAAGTTTTTTTTTCTTTTTTTCCTTTTACAAAATATATTAACCAAACTTGTTTCCCTTTACCTGTTTGATGGGCAAATTAATAATAGAAATATAACTAGATATATGATTCAAATAACAAGTTTGTATCTTCTTTTTGTTCCTTGTCCAGGGACAGAGGCAGTATTTAAGCAGGAAACCCAAGACCCCGTTCTAACTGAGACAGAGAGGGAAAGAGCTCCATGAAAACCCCAATAGGCAGGGACTCCTCCTCGGCAGGAAGCAGATGCAGAAGAGACCTCCTGTCCCTCAACATCCATACTAATAAAAAGGGATTCATAGCTCTTAGGAAAAGGTTAGGAAGGAAAGTTAGAAAGGGGGTTTTGGGTGTGCCTGCAAAACAAACACTGAGGCCATCCTGTTCTAGAAAAGGCCACCCACAATTAGGCAAGCCAGAAGGCATTTTGGGGCTAAAAGTAACTCATACAAGGAAATAAGTGAGCAGATAATTGGGTATTAGTTTCACCAGTCACTCGCACCTGTTCAGTGAAGACCCCAACGACCTTTGATTCACCTGAACCTCATTATACCATCATTATAATGTGATGTATATGCTTGGAAGTCCATAATATCATTAACCGACTGAATTCTAGGAATGAGCATGTGCAGAAAGTAAATGATGAGTCATTGAGTCCCATCCTTTTTAATTATACCTTAAGAAAGCCCTCCCTTCCAAGAAAAGTAACCACCCACAGTAAGCAGGGATAAAAACCCCAAAGGCTTTGTTACCAGGCCCTTGAGTCACCCTTCTCTTGCTCAGGCCCTCTTCCATGCCTAAAACTGTTGTTTTACTCTACCTTCTAATAAAGCTATTCTTTTGCTGTTTTACTTACTCAATTTTGTTCGAGACATTGAGCTTAGACAAAGTGTCAAGAAGGAAACGAAACCCCCCTCTCCAGTAACAAAATGACATGTTTTTAGATTTGAGGGATAAGAGCATAAAACATTCATCTTTTGCAATGGAACTAAGAAATCACTATAAAATTAAGTGAGGCTAGCTACTGGCAAAAGTACTTCATTTAAAACATGTTTCAAATAAGACTGATGATTTTTCTGTCTACTTTGAGTCTGATAAAAGATAGGTAGGTTTTAACTCCCAAGAAGATGAAGTAAAAATATATACAAAGAAGAAAACTACTCATTTATATTTTGTTTGTCATCAGAATAATTGATCAAAATATATAGAGAGATGGATAGATGGTAAGAATATGGTAGTGTTTTTTCAAAAACTTGCTAATCACAAGATAGACATACTTTATAATAGACAATGGTAATGCCCGAGATTATCTATTAACTGGAAAAAAGAGCCCCTAATAATATGTATGTCTTCTTTTTCATATTCTCTAAGAAACTTTTTAAAGTTAATATTCAATTTCCCAGGAACCTTTATACAAAGATGTCAGATAATAGTAATTTAGTGATGGAAGCAGAGCAACCAACTTAACAAACTGAAATTCTAGGCCCTAATTAATTCTGTTGGTTCATCTTCTAGAGATGAACTAATAAACTATAGGTTAATAAACCTACAAAGATCATGTCTTGAGTATGAATTATGTACATGTCGTTGGCTTACAATCCTCTTACTAATTATTCAACCAGCCCCACTCATAACAACACTTTTTGGTTATAATTTAGCTGAGAGAGAGAGACAGACAGACAGACAGAGAGACAGAGAGAGGACAGCGAGAGAGAGAGACATAGAGAGAGACAGAGAGAGGCAGAACTTGATTTACCAACCAACTGGTAAGAGCATTCTGAAGGTGACTCATGTAGCTTGAGGCTCTTGCACTTCCCTGCAAAATCCAATAACTCTTTAATTATGGTTTGTACTTCTTCGAAAGTTGATTTCTGAAGAAACTGAGCAACCATAATGCTAACGCTGAAATATAACAAAATTCTGTGTGTTAAAGATAGAATTAAACTATTTTCCTTCATCATTCTTTGTTATATCACTGTCCCACTCCCCTCTCTATAAATTACTAATGCAAATTCAAATTTCAGACAGAAGAATATTTATAATAAAACTCACATGTCTCTTAAGTTCTCCTCCAGATAATTCTGGCTATTAGTGTGCTGCATGGCTGAAAAAAAAAGTGAGATTTTATATGTATAAGAAGAAATTTTCCAAATTGAAATTCCCTTTTATTATTCTGAAACCTGTGTTGAACTACTCGTAAATTTTCAGATCTATTTTTGGTTACCATAATGAATTAGAACAAATCATCAGAATATATCCTCACTGGCATTTAAACTTAATTCTGTGAATGACTTACTTCTATTCAAATATATTGTGTAGTTAAAATATATCATTGAGCTACAAATAAGTTACATGTACTTGTGTTAATACTTCTGAATTAATTAAACTCGATGATTTGATTATTTGACTCTTTACATTGGAGGCTACCAGCACACCCAAAAAATATTAAGAGAGTTAGAGTTTAGCTTTGGGAACAAAAGTGTAAACATTAACACTTTGTCAGGCTTAATTTGGCAAAAGCAGTATCTCACACATCTTGGACTTGCTCATCATCTTCATCTTCTTTATCACCTCTACCTACAACATACACATATGCATGTTCTCTATTGAAAACAATGCTTTCTTACACTAACAGCTTCTAAAGGTCTTAGCTTCTATCTATTAAATAAAGAAACCACTATTATTCACTATATTAACGTAAGAAACTGTTTCGGAGACAGCTATTTTGAGTTCACCTTCTAGATCTGATACTTAATGTAGCCTTGGGAAAATAACTTAAGCTCTCAGAGTTTGCTTCTCTATAAAATGTAGAGAAACTTTGGGTGGTTGTCAGAATTAAATGAAATCGTGTGTGAAGCACGGAGCACATTACCTGGTTTTTAATATACACTGAATAATTAAGCTCTAATATTATTCCTGCTACTGTAAATACTGTTGCTTTATCTGAAGTCATTTATCCAATTTTACATACAAGTTTGACATGTATCATTCTCTCACCTAGAGTTGAAGTAAGGCTAAAATGAGATCTTCCTGTAGGCTGCCTCAATAAATTAACTCTCTTTCTGCATTCACTCCATAGGTTAATTTTTAGCACTTTTTCAATGACGCTATTGACAGTGATGAGCACTGAGAAAGATGTCTTTCCATATGCATTTCAGAAGTCATCATTGTCTTACTCTAGGCCCATGGGACCTATAGATTATAAATAGGATTCCCTACCTGCATCTAGAAAACTGCTCTGCAGAGTCTGGCACTTAATGTAGCTGAAGAAAAGAAAAGTTATGAGTCTAATAGTCTTCATTATTTCAGATGAACCACTATAGAAAGTGTTCTATCATTCAAGAGAATTGAAGAATCCTTTTATAGTCTTTTCAAGTAATTAGAATTAATAATTAAACTTTTTCTGTGGATATTTTTTTTTCCAGGCCACTATGATCAAAATGAAGAAATTCATGACAATGAAAAAAATTGTTGATGGATAGCCATTCGTTAATGAATACTGGATTTTAAAATGAGTCATGTCAATATACTTGTTTTTTCAAGATTACACCATGTAGGCCTTGTAATAAAGTAATCAATAAATACTTTTGGTAAATATCTCATTTCCCAGAAATGCCTGTTGGCACGTACAAAGTTCTAAAGTGACAAAAGAAAAGACAAACACATACCATGCAGATTCAAATAAATGGTGAAGGCCCTGGTTCCACTGCTAGGTGCATTTTCAAGCTCCTGGAGAGAGTAGGGAACATAGGCCTCTAGAACAAACCCAAAGGAATGGGACCTAATTTATCGAACGCTTCCTGTGAGTCTGGTGCTTTATATGACAATATAATAACAGTACTCTCATTCTTTGAATGAGGAGTTAAGACTCAGTCATATAATTTTTTCATGGACTCACAAGTAAAAATTCAGGTTTATCTGACTTCAGAGTCTACAGCACCCAAAAGCTAGTATTAAAAGCTGAGGTCCCAATATTCCTCAGCTATTGTCTGCTTCACCTGTCATCCAGTTCTTGAATTTAAGGCAGGAAACAGGTAATTGCTGATTAAATATAAACTCTAAGATAAGTGTAAAGTCCAAGATTTTTGGAAATGGGAGATCACAGGTTACTACTTTAACTATTCCTGTCCTCAGTTTCCTCATTTATAGATGGAGGGTTTGGATCAGATAATCTCTAAGGCTGGCAGTCCATTGCCTGATTCTGCTACCCATGTATTTTCATTTCTGGTCTCCTAAGCAAAGAAATATCACAAAAGAGATATATTTGCCTGAAAAACAACAAAACTATTATTATTTAAATTTGGATGCATAGCTTATGGTAAAAAACATTGATGGCCATATGTGATAGAAAGCCAGGATTGGCAAAGGGAAGACTATCTTTGGCAGGTTTTTATTATTCTTTTTGGAGTTCTCTAAAACTTCTTAATGTTCAACATATCTCCTGTTGTGCATCCTTAGAGCAATGGAACTATCTAAGCCTACAGGAACTTCTTCGAAAATGGACCTGTTATTCTATGGATGGTAAACCTTTTGGATGAATGCTGCTAGACTGTCACTCATTACAGGCATTACTAACTGATCGCTGTGCTCTTTCTACCTGGACTGAGTGAGACTCAGCCTTAGAATCATTCATTCACAGCACAATGCCACAGGACAGACACTATTAATTGAATAGCACTTCAGGAAAAAAGATATTGTATGTGTGCTAAAGCAACTCTTTAAAAAAATTTTTGGACAAAATTAACTTCCTATGAAAAATATCCTCTCAGAGTAAGAAATTCTTGAAAACATTAAAAAATGTTAAGTCCTCTGCTAGTGACTAACAGTGGACTTTCAGACAAGTAGTGGGACATTTAAGCAAAAGCAAGATAACGGATTTTTTGATAGAATTCAATGACAGCACAGAACTTGTCCTCTAAGAGAATAAGGTCTTCACACTGAACTTTAAGATAAAAAATGGGAGGTATAACAAACACTGATGATTTTTTAATGATTTTTAATAAATATTTGCACAACAAAACTAATTCTTGTCCAAGTCATAAAAAATAGAGTTCAAAGGAATCTTTAAAAAATCAGGACTAGTTCCCTAGATCTTACCAAAAACCTAGGTTGTGACTCTAGCACTGGACAGTTCTTCCTGTATCAAGTCTAGATGTATTCTATTTACTGGTCTGAGTTCTGTCTGAACAATACAGAGTAAGTGTGACTTGTCTTCATTCTAACCCTCTCTTGTCCAGGTAAAATATGTGTTTTGAATAAACCATTTCTCTTCCTCTTTGCATCACAATGGTTACCTCCTTTTTATCAGTATGCTCTCTAGCACATCCATAGAGAGTTGTACAGCAATGTCCTCTGTGATAATTGAGTCTTGTGATGGCAGCACGTTTCTGGGGCTCTGGTTTCATATCTGCAGCTCTTAGCACACAGTATTGGACACATAGCAGAATCCAGTATTAGGTACAAATTGAATTAGCTAACTGTGCTCTGTTTCACTTCTGTTAGATGACTTATTACATTATTTAAGTAAAACATTCTTCCTTGTTATCCCCATTAGTAAATGAGAGTGTTTGGAAAAATGATAAAAGGACAAAATAGCTTCATGAATTCAATTTCTATTATCCGCTGGCTATTGTATTGGATACTTTATAGCATAGTAATTTAATACATTTCTCTAAAGCCTTTGCAACATGAAAATTATTCTTCCACCCTAAACAAAGAGATAGAGATGTAGGAAACTGGTCTGGGGCCATACAGCAAGTTACTGGCAGAAGGAATTTGAAAAACCCCACCCTCATCTCACCTTGCACCTTCAGCTCATACTAAGTGCCTGTGCAATGTGCACTCACAGCAGAGGCCTTTTTCCATCTCTATAGCTATGATATGTGTGATTGTTCCCTTACTATCCTTATTCCCCACCCAGCAAGACAGAAGAACCATATCTAATTGGCTCACATTTGTATCCACAATGTCTGACACACAGTAGCCATCTAATTAATATTTATTGAATAACTGAATAAGAATCCTAAAGACTATGCTCTAAATGCTAAACCAAAAGAACTCTGTGAATATTCTCTAGCATTATCTATTAAATGATTATCATCTTCAGTTTCAAACTTTGAAATCCTAAAAACCTTCAAGTTTAGAGAACGGTAATGTGATGCTCAGGCCACAAGCACATGGCCAACCTTTATTTCCTGGCTTCCCAGTTTTACCACTTCCTCTCCTTAGACATCACTGCTAAGCACTTACAGCTCCAACATAATTTTGGCTTGGAAGGGAGGCAGAGAAGAATCACTGTCGCTCTTTGCTCTCTAAATAACACATTTTACAAGGTATAAAAAATGGCCATACCTGAGAGGTAATGTATATAGGGGTTAAGAATATTGTTCTGGAATTAGAGGACTCAAACCTGGTTCTGCCCATTAGTCATGCCATTGAACAAATTAGTTTATCTCCTCAAGTCTTAGATTCCCTATTTGTAAAATGGGAATAGAAATAATGTCTACTTCATATAGTTCTTAGAATTAAATGAGATAATGCATGAAAAGTACCTAGACAGTGTTTGTCAACATTGAAGACATTCAGTGCCAGCTAGAAACAATAGTAGTAATAGCAGTAGCAGCGTCAGCAGCAATGCCACATGGCCTCCACTCCCCACTTCCTTCCCAGTGGCAGCAAGAATGGGCATCTGTGATAATTCTGCCCACATGATTGCTCTTCGAGTCCTGCCTTCCACAGGGTAGGTTTAGCCGGTGAGCCAAAGATGCAGATGGAATGAATGAATTGTGATTGTTTAATTTTGCTATCAAGTTGACACATGACATAAGTCTTTGAGAAATAGATTTATAATTTTGTTGTTTATTGCTTGCTGCAATAACATGATTTCAGGTAAAAGTTCCAGAGAATCCTTTTACTGTGTTCTGCAAAGAAAATGAAATTCACCACAGGACTGATGGAAGCAGGTAAGTTGGCCTTCCTCTATTTTCTCCACAACCTGGAAAGAAAAAATTATTATCTTCTGCAGCAAAAGAATATGAAATATTATAACCTTGGTGATGAAAATTATGTCTATAAAAAATTATCGATGGTAATTATGTTTTGCCTCTTGTAGATCCAAATCTACTCTTTGAGATGGTACAGGTCTCTCTTCCCAGACATTGAACATCATCTCTGTATCTATGTAACATTTTGTTCCTAAATTTTGTGTGTGAGTCTTACATAAACTGCAGAGGAGAGGGATTCCTTTATATATTTGAAATCACAAACATACTGCTTTTTGTTATGTAAATACTGCAGCAGACTCTTGGAACAGATCCAATGGGGCCTGTCTGCCATCCTAACCCCCTCCTTTCTGTCAATCTTCGGGTATTCGATTGCTTCCACTTTCTGGTACAGATTGCTGGGTGCAACAGCAGAAAGGCAGAGGAATGGGTGCTTTTTGGCTACTTAGGATACTGCTTGAACAGTAAGAAGTGCCAGCATAAATGCAGCAGTACTAGCCTATAAGGAGTAGAAGATACCCAGGGAAATGTTACAGGACCAATATTGGGGTCTGTTAGATACAAGACATGTGGATTGACCCAGAAACGGACAGACATTGAAGCATGAGAGTTGAAAAGCCAGGGCAACCCAATAAGCTACAAATATATTTGGCATTTGATCAAGATAGAAAATATTACCTTTGCTGGTTTTTAATTTATATTTCTTAGGAAGCCCAGCTTTTGGCTGCCAATTTTGGACCCTGAGAGGTGGAAAATACAATGAATGAATGAATGAATGAAACATATAGGAAAAAATTGACATTATTTAAATTCAGAGACGTATGTTGCCTTGAATTTTGGAAAAAATTGAACAACTCACATGTTATCAGAGAGACTGTGAATACTCTTCTTCAAATGAATTTGAGTTCAGACACCCCAGCTTTCTATGAACTGCCAGTGAATTTATCTCTTCCTTTACATGGCCTCAAGGTACACATGCACTCAGGTAAATGCTAGGTATTGATTAATACTCTCTAATTATATTAAACATATTTTTAAAAAACTAACAATATGAAGCCTCAAAATTCTCACAGACTAAGTGCTCTCTTGGAAAGTGTAGAAAGTGCTCAACCATAATTAAAGCCATGTGTGAGCGTGTGCCTGTGCGTGTGCATGAAGTGTGCGAGTGCATGAGCATGGATTGTGAGTCTGGAGTGGAGTGGGTGTCACTAGGGAAGATACTGTGAAAGAAAGTTTAAAGAGAGTGAAGAGATACTTCCCAGCCAGCCAGCCATGGAGGCTGACATTCAGAGGCCCCTGAGGATCCTGGAAGACAGGGTGAGTCCGTCACAGATGCCAGTCACTAGAGTGAGAACAAGCAGGGACACATCTCCTTTCTCTTCCCCTGCTACCCTTACTTTACATCCCACTTCCTCACATCATGCACATGTATTCTCAACTGAGGGATGTTGGGATAAGTCCCTGGAATATAAGATAGCCACTCCCTGAAAGACCTCACGTACTAACACCCTTCTTTCTCCTCTCCCTCTGAAGCTGATAATTTTCTTTGCAAGTCAGTGTGACTATTTGTTTTATTAAGATGATGGGTAATTCAAAACAGAAAAGTAAGGACTAATGGCATAATACAAAATTAATGATCACCAGCCTCCTTTACAGATAGTGAACTGCAGTTTAAGGCCAAGACTGGCGGCCTCAGAACCCAAGTTTTCCTAACAGCTTTTGTTACACCATGTTCTCACCAAGGAAACAGTGACAAAATGCTATTAGAGATGCTGCATATTAGCTTTGCAGCAACCGTGCTCTCAAACATAGGCTGTAGACATTGCGGGGAGGGAGCAGGGCCCTGTGGGGAATTTTGTTTTGTCTTATTTGACCAGCAATACCTGTTAAATTTTAGTAGGAAATAGAAGTAACTACCTCTTCATTAAAGCAGGTTTCAGGCCCCTCCGCTTTGCAGCACCTGTCTACTGCATTAGCGGAATCTGTCAACAATGACCACAGCTCCTCGTCTGTAAGTTTAGGCTTCAGCTTCACTAAGTTGACAAGAAACCTGTGACCAAAAAATGTCAAACAGAATTGATTAAAGATTTCTTTCTTAAGCTCCTCTTCTCCAAAATGCTTGTTATCGTTTCGCACGTCTTGGGGGTCTCAATTTGGGTAAGTATAAAAGTTAAAATATTCTACTTTTGGAAGGGTCTTCTGAAACTCTCCTGTTAAACTTATGGGTTGGATTCCATGGTAACGTTCTTTATAGAGTTATGTAACGATAGACAAAATGGTATAAAGATGTGAACAGGTATTAAGTCTTCATTATGCACAGTATTGTAGAATATGTGACTATATTCAATCTTTCCGAAAAATTAATTTCCCAGACAAGGTCCATTCCCTCTTCCTCAGTAGCCAAATGTTGTTTCCACTCCACTTGAACAGACACTGCCTGCACCGAAAAAATCAGTCTTAGTTCTTGGCATTTATAGCTTTGCTGAAGAAAATGAAAATAAAATTGCTATCTCTTTTGGGCCTCTCTTATTTTTCAAACATTAAGCAAGATTCTCAGGGCAAACATCTAGAACCTTCTCTCTAGGAAATCCGATTCATTATAAACCTACCTATGAGTCTTTTTGCTCAGTGCCCTAACTCACCTTTCCAAATCAGGGTCTGCTAGATACTCCAAGTCTCTAGCAAAGGAAAAGACTAGGTAGGTTTTGATATATAAATATGGCAATCAATATGCCCTGGTGTTTGTCTGCGTCATTTTTCTGAGTAGGAAAGATGGGATGATTTGATGGAACAGGATTGTAATACGAATATCACATACGCGTTGAAATGAAACTTTTCATTAATGCGTGTGTGTCTTCAGACTGAAGAAAAAGATGAATGGAAGAGAATATTAGTACCTGTCTTTCTTTCCCTGGAGCTCCTCATTATGAGCCTGACACAAGTCTGTGTGAAAGGTAAATAAACCCTGAGAGGCAGTTAGAGGTACATATGTTTCATCTGCTTCCAAGGCATCGAAGCAGGACCTTCTGAAGGCAAAGTTGGTTTTACAACAGAGGTCCACAGCAGGGTTGATGGTTCGATTTTCATTTACTCCACATATCTCTCCAAGAACTAAATCCACCTGTACCAATGAAAGTGGGAACTTAGATATGACATTCAAACTTAAATGGAGCTTTGAAATATGGTTAGATGAATAGTTAGATTGTTCTAAGATTGCTGTTAACTTTACGAAGAAAAACCCGTGCACTCATAACACAACACTACGTACAAAGAAAAGTAGAGGCTGGGTTCATAAGTGGTATTATGTATTAAAAATTTTCAAATCATAGCAATATAAATGCCTTTAGAGTAATTTCTTGTTAGCATATATACAAATTTGTACTTGTGAGCTACAACCAGACAACTAAAAGTGGTAGCTAAACACTGTGGCCCTTAGATTTACTGTCCTCCTGATATGTCCCCCAGGGTACTGCACATTCTGGACTTACAGAAACACACCCAACCTGTGATTAGGCAAGAAGCAGAAATTCTCTCACTGAGCTGGTGGGGGTAACAGGAAGAATTCGTAACATTGCTTAAAATTATAATGTTTCCTGTATCATTCTGAAACAATTGTGATTCCTAAGGCATTTGCCCTTACAAATCACTTCAACTATAAATAAGTAAAAAGGTGATTTAAAGAACCCCAAATAAATATTTAAGACATTCCCATTTGCTTCTTAGGATTTTGATTCAGCGAGCCAAAAAGGAAACTTGACATTCCTTGCTTAACAATTTCAAAAACAATGAAGAGAGGAAGATAGAGAATCACTATAAATCAATGAGGGCAGATATCTTTTTTAAAAATTTATTTCAGGAATAGTTAGGTATATGGGCCATGCTCACCAAATTATCAACACAGGCAAACTCTTCACTCAGTGTGCAGCAGGTGGTCAAAGCTGTCACCATTTCCTCGCCAATAAAGGTCAGTTCCTCAGTGGAGAGCTGAGGGGCTATCTTGGTGAGTTTGATAAGGTAGCTGAAAGGACATTTGTCTGTTTGGTTCTGAATGAAAAGCAGATACTCATTTTTCCCTGTTTACCTACGCAAAACTCTGACCCTTCAAGGCTATGGAATATCAATGTAAGGGCAAGGTGAACCTCAGCTCTCTAGTGGAAAGGTAGAGAATGATCTCTTCACTCCCTGTTTTCCTACACCCTGCCTCCTAAATCTCTGTATTTTGGCTTCCTTTTAATTTCATGGTAATCTCAGAAACTCTTAGAACTCCCCATCCTATTTTCCCTGTGAGATTAGGAGCTCCTTGACAGCAAATACCTTGGCTAGTATGTAAAATCCTACTTGGAATCCCTTGCATGGTTAATACATATTTTAAAGGGAGAATTAAATAAATACACATTTTAAATAAATTGCAAAAAAAGATAAATCTGAAATGAAGGAATGTAAGATCTTTAGCGGGCTGAGTTTGACTTCTCAGCTAACAACCCCATTACAAAAAAAGTGAAATCATATTTTTTTAAACCATGTTTTGTTTTGATTGGAAGATATTTGGTTTCAACACACTACATTAATTCAGAAAATTCAGAATAAATTGCATATTGTTCATGAATGTTCACAAGAGTCCTAAAAAATAAATATTAAATGTTAAGCAAATCCAGAATTATTTCTATAAACTTAGTGAAATGTGCTTTAATGCTGAGCAAACCATGTTTTCCTTGGGAAATTGTAACAACTTGAAATTTGCTCCATCCCACCCTCCTCCCCCAAATGAAACAGAATCCAGAGATTTTGGGTTGGGAGTAGAAAAGGCAAGTCCAAACAAAACCTAAAGCATTAGAGTCAATTTGTCCAGAATCCTGTATTTAAAAAAAATTTCAAGTCTTATTCCTGATAAAGGCTCAATTTGACAACTCAGTGTGCATTCTTGACTTTTGTGAGTTCATTCTTTGCAGAGTTTATGAATTCTGGAAGTTTATGAATGCCGTAACTGGAAGACTGAACTAAAATTTTGACTCTTTGTAGCTCTCATTATTTTATACTGGTCACAAATGCTAACGTCCTTGTGCAAACAACTTACTGGTATTTCAAGTCATCCTTCCCCAAACTCCGAAAATGATCACATTCTCGTTGTACTATCCTGAGGCTTTTCTCAGTTGTCTCATTGAATTTGTTTTCCTGAAAATAAGAACAATCATGTTTATGAATATTTTATCTAAAATTTAACCATAAGCTTCACGTTAACTTGTTAAATAGCTTTTATATTTATATAATATTTTCAAACTATCATTACTATACTTTACTCAGTAAATCGAGAGTAGTTTTTTATATGTGTGTGTAGAATTTGAATCTTATCAATTATAGTTATAAATTGATATGTTTTTTGCTTAAATTTGGAAGTCCAAATTTTTCATCATTATTTTGTACTTTTTTTGGTAGCACTTTCCACTTTACAAAGTATAATCAAATCTTATAGTGACAATGATCATATTTGATTCTCACTTCGAAGTGACCACAGTAGTTGTTATCTATGTTTTTACATACAGGAAACTGGCCTTATGAAGTCAAGTGACTTCTCTGGAATGTCCCAGCTAGTAAATATTGCTACAGAATATTTTTAATCTCATTTATATTTATGTTATACCATATTTTTCATTATTAGAATTGGAACTTAAAATCTCTAATAATTATCTTAAAATATTTGACAAAACTTCTCTCATGTGGCACGAAATTGAACACCTTACTGAGTGAACACCTAAGAGAAAACTACACATCAGTGGATGAATGCTGTGGGACAAATTGTGTTGCCATGTAAAAAAAAAAATTTCTGTCAGTATGATTTATTTAAGGATCAGAAAAAGGTCTTCCTACTTCATTGCTCAAATATAAATGTATGTCAACTGGTTTTTATGGTAAATGGAAGAAAATTTTAAAATAAAAGCAGCACATATCAAATGAATGAGAAATAAATCAGAAAGGTCAAATGATTTCTATAACACATGAGGAGTTTATATGAATTGATATTAAAAATACTAATTTTAACAAGAAAATGGGTAATCGACATGAAAAATTTGTTCATAGAAAATTTATAACTACTAGAGCTAAAATTATAAGGGAAAACTTAATTTCACTTAAAAATCAAGTAAATGTTTGCTTAAAACACAATCAATGTATTTTGCATATAAAACTAGCAAACTTAACCTCCACATACAATGTTGGTGAGGGTGGGGGTGAAATGAGCATTTTCAAGCACTGCTGTAGCACTCTATGCTGGCAAAAACTCTCTAGAAAGTAAATTGGCCATTTCTATCAAATGTTTTTTTATAAAGTCAATATATTTTGACCTTATATTTTCCCTTCTGATAATCTATCTTAAGAAAATAATCATTCATATTAATAAAGATGAATGGAAAGAGATACTTACTTTAGGGTCACTTATAAAATTAAAGACAACCTAACTAAACAACTAAAAAGCCCTACACATAGTAGGAAAGCAGTGAAATAAATTATTATGATAGCATACCATCATTTAAAATAAAGTACATTTTGAAGAGTTTAATGACATAAAAAGTTTTCTATGATACTAAATAAAAACAGATTCAAAAATTTCTTAAGAAGTATTATTTCAATCTTACTTTTAAACGCACAAACAAATATATGTATATTTGCATTAAAAAATGAAAGAAAATGTTAATTATAGCTATTTTCCTATGACAAAATCAGAAAGTTTTAATTTTATTTTTTTTGTAATTTTTGGTACTTTTCTAATCATCTTTAATAATCATTTATTATTTTTATAATCATAAAAAATCTTATATGGCCCAATAAAATACAGAGTACATAAATAAATATATAAACATTAAATGTTTAATGGGAAGCATTTTTTGCATCAACACACAGGATCAATAGTTCAAAACATCAACCTTAAACCCAAATTGATGTTGGTCTTCCCAAAGACAGCCCATGGTGAATTTAAAGTAAAATCGGGTTGGTCAATCACATTTTTACCCTCTAGACTGAAGTAAAACCTTGATTTCAATTTTTAAGTGTTTTCTTTTTTGTTTTTTCTTGATTCGGTTTGATTTATTGCTCTGAGCCTACAAGATAGAACCTACCGCATTACTGTAACAGTCTGGAGGGTTTTCGGTGATGCAACAGTCTTTCAGGAGATCATCATACACTCTAGCAATTCTTAAAAGCTCTGGTACAGACAGTTCTGGGTCTCCTTGAGTATTCATAAAGAAACCTGTGATATGTAAAGAATTTTGTATATTAAGACTTAGAGAAAGAACAAAATACCAAGTCCTGCTGTTTTTTAGTCTAGCCAGGTCTAATACTGAGTCTGCTCTCCAATGCTGGTTTGATCAGGAAGTAATTTAAGAGGACGTTTTGACTACAGGAGATCTTTTCACAAAGATTCTCTTTTATATTATGTTTTAAACTAACAATGATTTTACACGAGAGAATAGAATTGTCAGTTATTTAGAATATAATTAATTATTAAAATGATTTAATCTATAAAGCAACAGAAATAGTATACCATGCCACCGATACTTTAGAAAATACATATCAAGTATAATTCTATTGAAAAATTCACTCAGACTTTCAACTCGAGATGGTGGAAATATGGCTTTCTCCCCACTCCCAGTGTCACCTCGGCGAGAAATTGTGGAGAGGCCTTCGTCCAATACTTCATTCTGTCACTTGTCAAATCTGGGAGTAATCACTCCTGCAGCTCTAAATCATTGTCAGTGGTTTCCATGGCCTCAATGAGAGGCTCCAAGGGTAAAGACTGGTGTGATTTGGGGAGAAAGTGGGAAAGGGAAAGCAAAGAGGCCAACAATTACTAAGCCCTTAGTAGCTGCTAGGCACTGGATCAAGCTTTGGACATAAGAGGTAAAAGTATGTTTTGTAGCATTTATAAACACTTCCTTATTTACCTTCACTTAGTCTTCAAGATAATACTATTTTATAGCTGAGGAAACTAGCCTCTGACTAGTTAAACACCTTGCTATTAATGGAAGTATAAAAGTTGAAACTAGGTTCCCTGTAAAGCCTATTTCATTCTTTTTAAACCAAGCTAACTTTCTTCTCCATAAAAGAATCTTATCCATTCAAAATAAGTTAAAATGGTGTCCATGTTTTGTAAGAGCAATATCTCTCAAGAATTTTTCAAGTCCAGAGAACTCTTTTCAATCCTTTTGTTTTACAGCCTTTGACTGTCTTGATTAATCTTGATTTTTCTGACATCATCTCTCTTTCTTCTGCATCTGCCTTCTCAGTCCCATTTGTGGGATATATTCCCGTATCCTAAACCAGTATTGTTTAACTTTCAGCTAATCAAGTGCTCCTCTTAATATCCAATATAAGTCATGGACCTTCTCCCAAAAATAAAATTACACCTAAAACACACCTCAAAAATGTTGCAAACAACACTCCCTGGAAGCCTACTCGAGCTTGGCAAATCCATTGAGGTCTTGCGTCAAAGGTTTCCATCCACAAAGACTGCACCTTAAAACTCTGTTTCTGACTTAGCATGCTCATTGTTGCTCATCATTTCTCTCCACGATTCAAACACTATCTGTGTTGTAATAGTGATGAAGATGAAGAAGATGATATGATGATAATGATTAAAAAATACTTTCATTTAGCGAGCATGTGTACAAGAGAGTCAGGCACAAGTAAAGTGCATTACATCTATCATTTGGTTTAGTTTAATTTGACTTAATACTCTGACTCATGAGACTCAATAGAGTGCAGTGGTTCTAGGATCAGGAATCTAGACCCAGACTGCTTGTGTTTGAATCCTGGTACTACCACATATTTGCTGTGTGACTTTGCAGCAAGTTATTTAACCTCTGTGATTCAGTTTTCTTGCCTATAAAAAAGGGATAATAAAATATTCCAACATCAGAGGGTTGATTTGAAAACCAAATTGGTTGGTAGATGAGAAGCACTTAAAATTTAGTAAGTATTCAATAACTTGTATTTTTCAATGCAGAACTCCTTCTAGAGCTCCAGGTTCGCATATAAAATTGTCTCATGACAGTCCCTGTTAGTTACTCTACAAGCCAGCCCCTCAAAGTCAATGTAGATTCAAACATATTCTCTTACCCCCAAAACCTGCTTCTTCACCCATACTTCTCAACTCATTAAATCTGAAAATTACTCACCAAACCACCTAACACCAAACTGGTCTTCATTCCAGATTTTTCTAAAAACTGAAGGTGATTTTGTTCTGCCTTGTTCTTCAGTTGATAGTCCTTCAGTGGCACCTCATTAACTTAGCATGCCTACATGATCTGACCCTTTTTGCCTTTCACTATCCAGTCTCTCACTGCAGATTCCCTACTCACAGCCACGTACACAACAAGTAGTATTACACTTCCATCCATGCTCTGCCTAGGTTACCAAAATTTCTTCAAGAACTTCCTCCTGACTAAGACTTTCCAGGATCCCCAAGTACAAATGGCCACTTCCTTCCCTCTCCTCACATTGCTTAGCATATAGTGCTATCTGAAATAAAAGTGCATTTCTTGCACTCATTTGTATATGTCTGTCTCTTCGCATGTCACACTCCCTGTTGATGCAAGCTTACTTGAGATAAAAACCCTGTATAACCTAGTGAAGTCCCCAGATTATATTTAATTGCCAATAAACTTTGAATAAATGAATATTCCATGAATTTTACATATGATGATCTAAAACATAGAGAGGTTAGCTTGTCCCGGTGACCCAATCAGGACTCAAATCTTATCCTTTTGGCTCCAAGTCCACTAGTCTTTCCTTGAATAGCTGTGAGATGGCATAGCACAGCAGTTACGCCTGCAACTTCTTAGGCCAGACATTCTGGGGTCAAATCCTTACTCTGCCATTTTTTAGCTATGAACCTTGAATAAGTTATTTAGCTTTTCTGTACTTCATTTTGCTTTTCTGAAAAATCGGGGGAAATCATACTTATTGTACATGACCTTGTGAGAATTAAAATAGATAATCATATAAAGTACTTAACCCATTGTCTAGCACATATCAAGCACTCAGTAAATGTTAGCTATCACTATAATAACACAGTTGCATTTTTGTAAAATGATGTGAAAATACTATACCTATAACCTTGATTTTTAAAAATGATTTGAATGATTCCCATTTCTTCCACCCAAATTAGCTAAAATAGGTCAAGTCATAAGTTTCTGTTTGCCTTATAAATTTCAATATAGAGTTTTGTTACTCGGCCATGAAGATGTCTTGGTTAGCATTTCGTTCTTCACACACATTTTTGTTTTCAGTAAATTTTGTTGCCTTTAGAGATAAATCCTTTGGTCTATCATCTTTATTTGAGGAAATTATGCACTCGCCACGCTCTGGTATTTTCTTTTCACAGCACTCTTTGATTTTGCTGGAGATGGAATCTTGTTTTGAACAAATATGGTCCATAACTTTGCTCTGTATCAAGTAAGAATGAGAAATGATGTTATTTTCACAATTTCTTCAAGGCTGGATTGTCCTTCATAATAAAATGAAAACTGATGATGAGCATAACATCTGAAATAGCTTCATCAGTTAATTTGATAGATAAAATTCATTTAAATTTTATGTTGATTTAATACACATGAAGTTTCATATTAAAACAAGCTTTATTTCTCAGGATTTTAGATAATATATTTATGAAAAATAGAGTCATAAATTCACATTCATTGTTAAATATTAATCTTTTAAATATTTTAGCTCTACTCCTCTGGCATATAGGCATTTTAAATTCTAAATGTTGTGGGGTTTTTTTCCATAAGAGTTACATGTGATTCAATGAGGGCCACCAAAGACATGTAACTTTAATATCTATAATCCTACATTTCTTCTCTTGTAGCCTGAAACTACATTGCCAAGTACACATTAGAAACTCAATAAATATTTGACAAGAAAATAAAAGAATGGTAAACAAATGAACTACTACAGCAACTACCAGATAAATATTTCTGAAACATAAGAAACTGTTCTACTCATTATTGTCATTTTCTATGGATATTATTAATTCAAAGCTGTTTGAATTATCAAATAATGTACAAAATAAAAAAACCTTATTCTCTCTCCCTATGTCTCATTCCAAGTTCAACCTCCACATAAACTTGTGGGAATAAAGGAGAGGGTGACATTACCTTATTTTCACAATAGTTAGACAATTTTTTTAAATGTATGTTTTTCTTTAAGTATAGTTGGTATACCATATCGTTCATATTAGTTTCAGGTATACAAAATAATTACTTGACATTTTTATACCTTACAATGTGATTACCACACTAATTCTAGTAATTACCTGTAACCATGTAAACTTATCACATTATTATTGACTGTATTCCCCTTCCCCTTTCTACTCATTCTCTCACCCCCTCTCTTTTTGGTAATCATCCCTTTGGTCTCTGTTTTTATGAGTCTGTTTTTGTTTTGCTTGTTTATGTGATATTGTTTTGTTTTTAGATTCCATGTACAAGTGAAACCATTCATCTTTCTATGCCTGACTTATTTCACTTAGCATAATACTCTCCAGATCCATCCATATTGTTACAAATGCCAAGATTTCACTCTTTTTTATTGCTCCATAATATTCTATTAAATAGATATACACCACCTTTCTTTATTCATTCATCTATCGATAGATACCTAGATTGCTTCCATATCTTGGCTATTGTAAATAATGCTACAATGAACATAGAAGTGCACATATCTTTTCAAATTAGTATTCTCGTTTTCTTTAGATTAATATCCAGAGGTGGGGTTGCTGGATTGTATGGCATATCTTTTTCATTTTTTTGAGGAATCTCCATACTGTTTTTCATAGTGGCTGTACCAGATTGCAGTCCCACCAACAGGTATTCTCTTTTTTTCACATCGTCTCTAAAACATATTATCTGTTGACTTTTTAATGATAGTTTTCTGACATGTGTGACGTGATATCTCATTATGGTTTTGATTTGCATTTAGTTCGATAAATTTTTAAAAGCTAATCTGGTCCCTAATCCCTTCTCCAGACTGTTCAGAATGAGGCTGCACATTTTTCCTACTCTCTGATCCAGCTTCACATGAGCCACATTGAGTTCCATCAAAACACCAGGCTCTTCCAGGACTCATTGACTGTGTTCAAGCTGTTCCTCCTGCCTGGAATCATCTTCTGGTTAACAATGAGGGTGAAGAATGTGATGAAGCTCTGGGTGAGAAATGGAATGGGGGTTGGCACCATGTTTTCAGTAAAGTACATAGGACCAGAAAGAGCCACTTTTTGCAAAAACATACACATCTCACCTAAGCCCATCATCATTCTAGGCAATACATGTCTTATTGTCTGGAATGTGCTTCTATTTTGAATGAACAACAATTTAATTCCTTTTATTTCTTCATAAAGTCATCAAATAGGAAACAGAGGACATAATATGATCTCTTTGTCTCCGCTCCAAACTTCATAGAAAAATCTTTAATTATATTCTAATTCAGTACATTATATTTACATTCTACAGTGTAAATCTATCTCTATAGACAAACAAACAATATAAAGGTAAATATCAAGTGAGATAGCTTTTAAGTGGAGTAGTATTGAAACAAAGTAATTCTTAGAGACATCTATTGTCCACTGCTAGAAATAAAATGTGTGTATCTTTATATTCTAAAATTAAAGTTATTTAATTAACACACTGTTTCACTGTGAATTTAAAACAGTAAAACTAAGTAAAATTCACTAAGGAAAAAAGTCTAATTTTGACTAAGTAGTCAGAATATTTTAAATGAAATTCTATTATTTTTGTGAGCATGAACAATTTAAATTAGGTCAATATATTTACCAATGTATAGCCTTGGAGAATCATTTTAAAGAATAGATTCATTATAAATGGTGATATTCATTTATTTGGAAAGACTTTCTAAATAGCCTCAGAAAACCCAGAGCAATTAAAAACATAATGTTAAAAAGTCATTCTCTGAGTTTTATTATTGATTTCTAATATCTTTAAAAGAGAATTGGCAATATTAAAGAAAACTTCAATTTGGCCTAAATAAATGTTCACACATTTTAAATTCCTGAAGTTTTATGTAAGGACATTTAGACATATAAAATAGAATCTGCTGAGTACTCTAAAAACAATCCCATGTATATAGATACTCAAAGTTCTATGTTATATTTGGGCTTATTTGTTAACATTTTACCTTGAATTTTACTTGTTCTATATTATTATTTAACAATTTATTAATGTTCTGATTTCATTGTGGTAAAGTAGCCACATGTTAGTGCAACCGCAGAATTAAAAAGGCTGTCAAAAATTACTATTTTTACTTGGTGTTAGAGAATATTTACCCAGCCTCGAATGCAGTGTACAGGATCACCTTCACAGCATCCATCAAATTTGGAAGAAACGTCTTCTAGAAGGGAGATGAGTTCTTTAAATTCAATTCTGGGGAATTTTTGACTAAGTATAGCAATGTTTCTGGAAAGAGAATTGATAAACCACTAAGACAGCTTAAACAGCAACTAAGACAAGAGGGAGTTCTTTGATGATACAGTATAAATTGCTACAATAAACATTGAAACCCTTGTTTTTTTCCACAGATATCTTTACCAAATAGCTGTTTATACATTGCACAGCCCACATGATCACTTTGAAAATTGTAGGCTAATATTTCGAGTCCCAGATTAGGTCAGGGGAAAAAGGGCCTGAGAGATGTGCTCTCTTCCATAATTTTTATATCAAAGCACATCTTGTGAGGACCACTAATTCCTGTTGTAAACCCATGGCATGCATAGATAATCCAACACAGAGTTCTTTTCTAATGTTCTATTTGAAATTTCAGAATTTTTCTCAAAATATTGAACTAGCACCATTACTAATTGGTTAGGGTGAGCAGTTGAGATAAAATTTATTCTTATAAGATGGTCTCTTGGCCATTAAGGTCAAATATGTATGGATAAGTCAGTCTAAAGCACTTGGAACTTTTAAAATCCTGGCTGGGAACCCCCAGACCAATTCAGATTCCTAAGTAACCAAAAAATATCTCATAAATAGCCCTCTTTCTCTCTGAGGTCTTCCCCACCTATCAAGTCTTTTCTCATTCCAAACTAATGTTCTGTCATGAGCTGTCCACATAAATCGAGACCCACATTAAAACTTCTGGGAACTGAGAAGAGTATAAATAAAAAGTTATCAATGACAATAAAAATGGAGCACAGATAAGAAAATTCAAGTAGAGACAAAATACATATTATAAAACTCACATAGAGTTTAAGACTTGCAGTCCAAATTTCAAAAATGCCCCACAGACATTTTTTTGATAAGAAGACAATGCTTTTAAATATTGTATGACAGATTTTGCCTGAAGGAGAAAAAAAATTCTGTTGAAGGAAGAGCAAAATCCCACTATTCTCTTATTTCTTAGGTATGTGTTGACCAAATTATTTCAAAGTTTGCTCAGAAACAAACAAAAAAAATCTATGAGATTTTTATTGTAGTAAATTTATATATCAAAAGAAATATGCAGTTGTAGCACATTTGAAGGTGGAGGAAGTCTTTCTAATAACTGAATTGTACTTCGTGCTGGGAAGGTGAGTGGTACAGTGTGCTGTGAGCTTGTTCATCTCTACTGGGATGATTCCATTATATGGTTAGCTAAGAAGGCTTGCCAAGGATAGAAGATAAATTGTCATCTTTTACCCTGAGTATACACTCACTAAGGCTTTTTGAAAATGCTTCCCATTTTCAAGAAAGACAAAGCGAGAAGAGAGACCTTGAAGTAGGCAATTGTCTTTCGAGGGTCTCAGGTACTAAGAACTTTTAGATCAGCAACAGATGGTCAATGGGTTGAAAACCAGTAAAAGTGGAAAGAGATGGTTATAAATGGTAAACGACTTTTTCACTATCACTTAATTTTAAATAAAGATCTACTGTGTTGGGTGACGCCTTATCTTTTAATGAAATAAAAGTAATACCCACCTTTGTTTGAAAGCAGTTGGCTTTATCTTGTTCTTCACAACATGTTTTAGTTATCTCCTCAAAACGAGCAGCAAACGTTAGAAGTGTAGGGGCAAAAACAAAGGGGTTTCTCCTGGAAACTTCATAAATATAGCTATTTAAAAAAGTAGAGAAGGAGGAGAAGGAAAGAAACAGGAATGAAATGAAAGAATGATAGACAATAGAAGGAAAGAAAATGAAAAGGAAAGGAAAAATAGGAAAAGACAAGGAGATCCAGTTGTAAAAATGAAATTACAGAAAAGGCTTTCCCATCATAAAAGTTTCTAGTATAAGGTAGCATTATCCAGTCAGTTTCCAATAAAAGTTTTTAGAGTCTTATCATTGAAATTGCCACTTCTAAAATAAGAGTGATGATGGCAACTCTAATCTTGAACATTAAGATGGCTATTGACCTTCCCTCCCAATGCTGCTACATTGTCAGCAGCTTTCTCTTCCAGGTTTAAAAAATAGCTACCTAGACACACTCCATTTGAGATTCAGGAATTATATTCACTGTGTTCAAATGAACTAGTGATTTAGGTTTCAATGAGTATACCAGCTTTCCAGAAAAAGTCTCTGTTTCTTTAATTAGTGCATTGTTATAACAGATTTTTGCTTAACGTCTATTCTAGGGTTTATCACATTAGGAAATTAACATTATTAATGAAAGAATCTTGAATGCAGATTTTATATTGTATTCATGTTTATGTCCTCAGCCCTGAATACAAAATCTGATATATAACACATGTCAAATGAATTAATCTATCAATGAACACAACTATGTTCTTCTGTAATAGATATTAGATACTCTTCAGCCTAAGAATATTTCTTCAATTAGATTATTTTTCTACTAAAATGAAACTTACTTGTTTAGAAAAGATTCACTGTTATTTTTATAAGCCTGGCATTTCTCTTCAGGATCCAGAGTAAGGAGAGGGGCAGAAATTCTACACCAGCTTTCTTATTACGAAAGAAACAGAGTCTTCTTTCAAAGTCAACCTTATTGCAGCAGTGTGAAAAATTATGCTTTTGTGGCAGCCCCTCTATAGCACATATCGCTTCCTGTAAAACATCATTCTGGACAACAGAGAAGTAAAGAAAGTTTTCATTCATTGTAAAGTTTCTCAACCTTCTGAGATGACACAATAATTAGTAAGTATCACCCTTTGGGAAATAGATTGTAATTTTCTCAATATCACCAGCAGATCATCTTAATTCATACCCTTGGCAATTATCCCACACTTTGGGAAACTTCCTATATCTATCCTGAGGTTCATCGAAATCTTAATTTTTATTTGCTGCCTATAATTCTCTTAAATGACAGCTTTTTTACTTCCTCTCCCAAAGTGACAGAATCAGAGTGTGAATGTGGTATTAAAGTATTTAGTAGTGATGTTTGGTAATACTTTTCTAGAGATGCAGATGGCGACTATAATTGAGAAAAGCCAAGACAGAGGGTGTGATAGTAGATAGTAGACATTGAGACAGGAAGCAAGGGGGATGCTTCTGTACTTCTGTGTGTTTTGCCAGGTTTTTGGCTGCCCCATGATGCAAGCTCATGGCCAAGTTCTCCTGTGCGTCATAATACAGAATTGCATCTCTCCTAGGAAACTAACTTATCCTAAATACCAGGCCACGCAAAATAAAAATGAGGAGCAGAGCATCTCTCCTTTAACATTTTCAAGCTGTAAGAAATTTGTTTAAGAAATACAAACAATTTACTTACAGGTAATTTTGAGCACATTGGGAGTGTCATGTTAGCCAAGCATTGATCTTTGTATTCTGTCATGGCTTTCCTCAACATTTCTGCTTCTTCAAAGGATGCCTCCTGAATATATTGAGCAAATGCAATGATGGTGCTACAACAATCCACACAGAGTACAAAATGATTATCTGCAGAATTTCCATGTATGTCCAATAAAAATTCACAGGAACATCTACTTCTTGACTAGCCTCAGGAAATTATCAAAGTGTGAGGCTGTAAATTCTACAACTTCTTAACAATTCAATTGCTTCATCTGAATTTTATGATTAATGCTGTATTTACTTTTTTGATACTATTTCTATTTAATTGAATTACTTTTAAGAAGCATAAACATTTTTGGAATATATCAGATGTGATTATAGTAAACATCATCACCAAACATAGCTTAGAAAAACTCACATATATCCAATATTCTCCTCTATAAATTTCTGGGTAATCCTGAAGTCATCTGAAAAGCAAAAAGTTTTAAGTTATTATATGCCCTGATATTTTAACATTTTCCTAATAAATAGCTACATATGATATTTAAATTTATAAAGTATGAAATAGAGAACTGATGGTAGAAAATAATTTGGTATACTTAACAAGAAGGAAAAAAGTCATATGGACCAAATATAGGATTTTTATCACATCTTATTATGGCCTCGAGATATATTCATTAAATTGAATTGACTTAAATTAACCTCAAATTGACCAGACTTTAGATTTGCCATTGATGGCTCCCCAGCCACAAATGTCAAATACAAGCACCACTTCCATGTTAAGTATTTATCACATATGAATAGAAAAGTAATATGAAGGTTAACTGATATGTGATGTAATGCTACAACAAGACACAACAAGAGATACCATAGCATGCTGGTGGTCACTTTACACAGTTTACAGGGCTAGCCCAATGCCGATATTTAGGTAATTTCTGGATTAGTCTCAGATCATTGATTCCCTCCCAACAAGCATCCACTAATCAGAACACATTTATGTTTGTCCATGTAGACAACTTTTATGGAGTTCTTACTTTTGAAAATTATTGTACTGGACACTATAAAGGAATAAATAATGAAAAAGATATCTTCCCTGGACTTCAGGTCTCTAAGTACTCTCACAATGCAAGTAACTCTTGAACATAAGTATAGTTTAATTTAGAATGTAAATGGCATTCTAAAGTAATGTGGGTAAGTATATGATAGGATTTCTTCATGGGTGAGAAACCAGAAGTGGATTATAGGAGAAATGGCATATGAGTCAAACCTTTAAAATGTACCAGAGTTCAGCTAGCAGAGAAATAAGTCTCATCTTTCTGTGTGGATAGATGACATGAATAAAAGCACAAAGGTGAGAAATCTTGACATTTATTAAGAAAAGTCGATTAATCCACTATGATGAGAAAGTGAGTCATAAAAAAGAATAGAACCTAAGATAGGAAGGACCTGAGTCGATATTATGGGAGTCTTGCATGTAAACCTGGGAGTTTGGGCTTCAGTTGGAAGCCATGAAGAACCATTGAAATGTTTACATAAAATAGTAATATGATCGTTTCTATATGCTAAGAAATACCAGCCAGGTAGTGGTATAACTAATGTGCTAGGATCTCTCAGAGTGCCTGATAAATAAAAAGTGACAAAAACTATGTCAAGTAGATGGAGGAATGAATGGATGAATAGAAAAAAGCAAGAAGCCCATCAGGAGGCTTTTACAATTTTTCTATTGAGAAATCAGCAGGACATAAATTTTAGTAAAAGTCATGGACAGGCAAAATTGATATGCATGGATGCAAAAGATATTGGAGACAAAAACCCAACAGGATTTTTGAACAAATTATAACAAGGAGCACAGGAGAAAGAGAACTGAAGTATGACCACTCTTCATCGAGCCCTGTGACTAGTCTCACTAACAGGCACTATGGGAGGTACCAAATTCAGTAAGATATAATCCACATTTTCAGGGCCACTGTGACACTTATGGAACCTTTGTGAAAATTCCAAAAAGGTGCTCCTTCCAGTCTAGAAGAAATACAAAAAGATGCCTCCTCTGAAAGACGAAGTTTGAAATGTTCTCCTTTTGGATAGAAGATATATAAAAGTCACCCTTTCCTCTAGGCTGACACTGCCTTTGCCAGGCTTAGAAAGGAGGGGGATAGGGAGTATGGAAAGGCTTGGGGAGATTTATAAACTGTACAGCTGGAGAAAGCAGAGTCCTGCGTACCCTAAAGATGTTTTCCACCCGATTGGGAGATATGTTAAACAACTAAAGGTTCCACAAAAATCCCAACTCAAATTTAGTGTTCAACTGATACCACACACTAGACACATTTGCAAGGAATATGAATATTTTCACATCCAAATCATACTTCTCAGCAACACTTTCTCTACTGACATAAGGTTGGTGACCATTTGCTGGGTGTGATAACTGTTTCTGTCTATAGATTGGTTAATACGACCACAAAAACACCAAAATACAAAATCTGGGAAGGTTAGTTTAGGATATCTGATCAGTATTTACAAACTAGTGCTGTAGGGGGAGGAACAAGTGAAAAATTAAGTTGAAAGAAAACAAAATTAAAAGAAAATAGAACTTATCCCAACTTAGTCATTCCTTAGCTGGTATAGAAGTAAATTTCTTACCTACATCTTGAGGCTTTGTAGGCAAGGTTAGGGATTCAGTCAAAAAGAACATTAAAATAACAAAACCTCTGAGTTCTAACTGTTTCATTGCTTTAGAAGTCACATTCACAAAGGAAAATAATTGATTGAAGGAAGTCAAGTTTTTATATTATTCTTTGACACTATTAGTAAAAAAGTAACCTGTTTAACCTATTTCTCACAAACCTCATATTTGATTGTTATTTGATCACACTGCAGAAATTTTGCTAATTATTAACTAGGAAGAAATTATCTCTGTGTTTCACTGGAAAAATCTATGGAGTTAGAAAAAAAGTCCACAAGTTAAGTATGCACAATACCTAGTCAAATAGACAACTACAGAAAGTCTTGAAATATTGCAAATGTTAAAAGAAAAAGGGCTAGAATAAATAATTTGCCAAAGTGAAACACAACTAGAAAGTTGTTATATTTCCCTGATAATCAAAGGAACCTCAAAATAATAATTTTTAGACACTTAATAGAATTTGAAAAAGTAAACAACTAATATACAGCATATATATACTATATAACAAAACAAGTGCCCATATAACCAAAGCTTCTGGAAAAGAAGTTTATAGTAGAGATTAATAGTCTTAAAGATATTCACATTATTTGAATCAATCATTCAAATTTTTAAACCTTTACTAAGAACATGATTCCAAGTATGGAAATATTTTTAAGTATATGGCAAAGAAAAATAAATCTATTTCTTAGTTAACGTTTACTAAAAGGGCCTGAAAGCAATGGCAACCAAGTAGAAAGGAGCACATTTAGTGTCCCATCTTGGGTTCTAAACATGGTTCTCTACTAAAAGGATACCGAGCTTCTCAGAGAAATGAATGGTTCCAGGGCTGGGATATGGAAAATATAAGATGAGTTGAGAACATTGTGTCAGAAACTAAGGAAGCAATCAAAAACGGAGGGGAGCATGTCAAAAGGAGACAGAAGCCAATGAGACAATTTGATAACTAAAATAAATAATAACAGAAACGCATTATACTCATTAAGTTTTTAAAAAATAATTCACGAATCTATATCAATATAAAAGTAATAAAAGTGGAAGTAGGAAAAGCTCTTCTCTACAGAAAAATACCAACTAATAAATGTAGTTAGAAATAAAGCATAACCGTTTGTAACTAACTACCATAGTAATAGTTAATTTAGGCCAGTTTCATAAATGGACGCTAAAGTCACTGATGAGAAATTATTGGGCAATAGCATATTTACAGTTTCAAAGTATCACTCTACAGAGTACTTATTCATTATAAATGGAAAAAGATATCTTTATAGGTATATAAACAAACAGTGGTATAGTCACTCTATGGGTCAATATTTGTCTTTATAACTAATGAATACAAATAATATGTAATAACAGAAGGAAATAGTTTCTATGTAATATTTGAAGAAAAAGCAGAATCTAAAATTTTATATTTATATGCAGAGGATGGTAGAGTTAATAGACCTATTAAACCAAAAGGAAGGGGCTAGGAGTGAGAGTGAGAAAGAGAGGATGTGGAAGAGAGAGGAGAAAAGAGAAACTTATTTTGTCCCCAGACTGAGAACCAGGCAACTGGTATGGTCAGCATCTTTGGTTGCAGCTAGTAAATGTTCCTGATTGTTCTGACCTCTAACTGGTCTTTTGTCAGGGAATAAAACTTGCTTTTAGGTCTATTCAATGATTAGTCAGAGATCAATTTGCTTTTTATTTTCTTCTCAGATATGGTAATCCACTCTCATCAGTGGTTTCACTTTCTGTAGTTTCATTTACCCACAAACAACTGCAGCTTGAAAATATTAAATGGAAAATTCTAGAAATAAACTATTCATAAATTTTAAATTCCATGCCATTCTGAGTAGTGTGATGAAATCTCACACTGTCTCACCCAGGGTGTGAATCATCCCTTTTTTCAGTGTGTTCATACTGTATATGCTCCCTGCTGGTTAGTCATTTAGTAGCCTACTTGGTTATCAGATCAGTTATGAGAGTGAGAGAGATTAAGAGAGAGAGAGAGAGAAGGAGAGAGGAGAGAGAAAGGCACTACACTCACATAACTTTTATTACAGTATATTGTTATAATTGTTCTATTTTATTATTGTTATTAATATCTCCCTGTATCTGAATTATAAATTAAACTTCATTATATATATATATATATATATATATATATAATATATATATATATATGAAAAAACAATATATAGGATTCAGTACTATCTGCAGTTTCAGGCTTCCATTGGGGGTCTTAGAATATAAATAACTCCTACAGATAAGGGGGACTACTGTAATTATTATTTGTGATTACTGGTTCATGCCTGGCAATTATGATAAGAGAGCTCCATTCTACTCATTTCACAAATATAACCCCCTGTCACTGATAAGAATGGATTTTTTATAATCATATAAAGTAAAACAGCAGTCTGTGCCTAGTTAAAAACTTAAGGCATTTAAACTAAGTTTTCTTCCTGGTCATTTTGAATTTGTTTGGAATTATCTAACTGCTAACTCCCTCATTCATAGGTAATAAATTTTGAAACAGATAAACATGCCTAGGAAATTTTGCTTCAACAATATAGACACATACATTTACATATAGATATTTGAAAAAAAAAAAAGAGACAGACAATGATATATTCAAAAGACTGAGAAATCCTGGAAACCATAAAACAGAGAGGATTGAATTGATGAGGAACATAGAGAAGGAACTTCAGCTCAAAGTGTGGAAGTTAAGATCAGTTTTTCCAGGAGCATTTAAGAGAAGCTCTGAGTCTGAAGAATATAAAGAGCATATATAGGATATAGGGAAATAATCAGGAGACTAAAAAAAGCTAATTCTGAGCAGCTAAGTAGAAGATGACACCACTTCCTTTCTCTGCCTCCACACACACACACAGATTACACAGTTGGGCAACTATGGTTGGTGTTTTTCAACTTTAGATCAAAATTCAAAAATGACTCTTTCTTAGTTTGGGTTGCCCAAAAGCAGCCCTCTAGACAGAGACTTGCAATTCGGAAGTGATTCAAGGAGACTCAAGTGAGAAAGTGAGGAAGTGAAACCAGGAAGGGAGAAAGGTAATAAAGCAGGTGTTAAGAAGAAGAGTAACAGTGTAAGCACCTGGGTGTAGTCCTACTTAGAACTGTCTAAGAAGTGGAAGATTTCCTAGAATTGTCCTTCCAGAGATTAGGAAGCTAGGGCATTTATCTACTGGGTGAAGTATACATGAGCAAGAAAAATAATCATGAAAACCCTAAGAAGACGAAGACAAAAAAAAAGCTACTGGCGTGAGGGTTGTGTAAAACAGCACTATCTGATAAAACACATTCCATAACATCATAATAATTAATAAGGTGTGGCATTGGCAATCGAGAGAGAGACTGATACAACAAACTAAAAATCTAAAATTATATTCCAATACCTATCCATCCAGTGGGATGATTCCAAATATACAGATCAAAATGTAAAAAAAAAAGTAAAGTGGAGAAAATTTTCCCAACTATGATACAAAACCCAGAAGCACTAACAAATTCAACAGTATAAAATTTTTTTCTAAGACTTTATATGGAAAAATGCTATAGGCAGTCAAAAATATAGAGGAAAAACCAAGAAAAGATAGCTGCAAACTCTACCATAATACACAGAGTTCTCAGAAGTTTGAAGAAGAAAACAGACCAACAATCTTATAGAAAAATAGTAAAATAATATAAACAGGTGGTACACAACAAGAAAAAAAAACTAATGGAACTTAAACGTTAAAAAATGCTCATAAGAGAAATGTACATCTAAACAACACCCAGTACAATTTCTTACCTATCCGATTGGCGAAAGTCAAAAAGCTTGACAACATATTTTGAGGATAAAACTCTGGGGAAATAGGTCTTTTCACCCATTGCTGGTGAGAATGCAAAATTGTGATGCAATATCTATGGACGGGAATTTGGAAATATCTGAAAAATATATTTATGTCCTTTGAGCCAAAAATTTTCTAATGGGTACATATCCAAAAATATACAGCCACTATTACTAAACGACTAAAACACTAGGTTATTAATTGTGGCATTATTTGCAGTAGTAAAAGATTGGAAATAATCCAAATGTCCATCAATAGAAGGTCATTTAATAAACTATAGCATATCCACACAAAGATAGTCTATGAAATTGTTGAAAAAATTGAAGAAGAAACTTATGCATTATATCAAGTGATTGCCAAGTTTACATTTTTAAGAGAAGAAAGCAAGATAATATGTAACCTCTTGAGTAATATAGACTAGAGTGATAGGATCATATTTATATACATATTTGTTTAGATATTAAAAATAAAGAACAGATGGGTAAACCAGAAACTTTAAAAGCTATTATTACCAAAGGAGAAGAGGGTAGAAGGGATAGTGTCTTAGTTAAGACTGTTCTAACAAAATGCTGAGTGGTTGATAAACTACAGAAATTTATTTCTCACAGTCCTGGAAGCTGAGAGTTTGAGATGAGTGCCAGCATCCAGTTGCATCCTCATGTGGCAGAGAGAGGGTATCAGGGTAGTGCTACCTTGTACAGAATGAATTAGAAAATACTCCCTTCTCTTCAATTTTTTTGAAGAGTTTGTGTCGAATTAGTATTATTTCTTCTTAAAATGTTTAGTAGAATTCACCAATTAAGCCTGGACTGTTCCTTGTGGAAATGAACTTAGCTAAATTTGCCATTTTTTAATAGATATGGAAATAATCATATTGTCTGTTTTTTCTTGAGTGAACTTTGGTAGTTTGTGCCCACTTCATACAAGGTGTCAAATCATTATTGGCAAAATATTTTTCAAAATATTTCCTTATTATTATTTTAATATCTATGGTGATATCATCTCTTTCAATTTTGATATTGGTAATTTGTCCTTCCTCTTTTTTCCACTAATAAATCTGGCTAAAGTCTTATCAATATTATTGATAATAACCTTCTCAAAGAACCAGCTTCATTGATTTTTATCAATTTTTTGCTTTCTATTTTATTGATTTCTGCTTATCTTTATTATTTTATCTATATTATTTTCTTTCTTATGCTTATTTTTTAAAGCACTCTTTTTTTTTTTACTTTTTTTTTTTTTTTTACTTAAGGTGTAAGCTGAGTTCACTGATTTGAGACCTTTCTTCTTTTATAATATGTTGCCCAAGCATAACAGAAATATATAAATTATAAAAAAAGGAATGCCTTCCATGCTATAAATTATAATTTCTTTTTTAGTGTCATCCCACAAATTCTTATATGTCATATTTTCATTTTCGTTCAATTCAAAATATTTGTAAATGTTCATTGTACTTCCTTTTTGATTTATGAGTTCTTTAGAAGTGTGCTATTTAAGAACATTTTGGCATTTCCAGAAGTTGCTATTATTTATTACCAAATTAATTTCATACTCTCAAGCAATTCTCTGGACTCTCTCTTAACTCTCTGAAAGTGACATCATTGGAAGGAGACAAATTTCTTATATGCTAATCAACCGTAGGAAGATAGAGGGGCAGCCACGATGTTGGAAGAGCTAAAATTGTAAACTTTTTTATTTTTCAATTACAGTTGACATACAATATGATATTAGTTTCAGGTGTACAACATAGTGATTAGACATTTATATAACTTATGAAGTGCCCACCCTGACACTGTACATAGTTATTACAATATTATTGACTATTTTTCTTATGCTATACATTACGTCCCTATGGTTATTTTTTAACTACAAATTTGTACTTTTTAATCCTTACCCTTTTTTATCCCAGCCACCTCCCCCCATCTGGCAACCTCCAAAATGTTCTCTGTATCTGTGAGTTTCTTTCTGTTTTGTTTATTTATTTTGTTCTTTAGGGTACACATGTAAGTGAAGTGACATAGCATTTGTCTTTGTCTGACTTAATCCACTTAGCACAATCCCTCCTAGGTCCATCCATGTTGTTGCAGATGGCAAGATTTCATTCTTTTTTTCATAACTGAGTAATATTCATTGTATATATGTACCACCTCTTCTTCATCCATTGATAGACACCCAGGTAGCCTCCATTATTGACTATTGTAAATAACGTTACAATGAACATATGGATTCCCACATCCCTTTGAAATAGTGATTTCGGTTTCTTAGGATGAATATCAGAAATAGGATAACTGGATCCTTCTTTGTCTCTTATATCCTTTGTTTTAAAGTCTATTTTGTCTGGTATTAGTAGTTACCCCAGTTTTTCGTTTGTTTCCAGTTTCATGAAACATCTTTTTCCATCCCTTTATTTTCAGTCCATGTGTGCATTTTGATCCAAAGTGAGTCTCTTATAGGCAGCATATGTGAGAGCCTTGTTTAGTTATCTATTCAACCACCCTATCTTTTGATTAGACCATTTAATTCATTTACAAGATGCAAATTGAAGACTGAAGCTGGCTGTTACTAGTGCTGGGCTTGAGACTGCTCGGCAAGAGGTATGGGGCGTGCCAAGGCCAGATGCTGCTTGTTCAGGTTTTGTGAACCTTTGTGAGATTTTAGGAAAAATTGCGGCATGAGTCAAGACAAGCCGTATGTAAGGAAAAGTCACTGGAAGCAGCTTTTGTGGGCCTGCAAGTTAGGTGGGCAGGGTCTCAGGGAATCACCAGGGCAGATGGAATGATGTTAGCTAGGTTGATGGAGACTCAGATATGGTGGCCTCCTATATCTGCGTGCCGTGAATGAGGAAGGACTCAACAACAAAAAAAAACAATTGTTTCTGCCAGCACGTCTGTTTAGTAGAAAGCTGCCTCTTCAGTTCTTGATGTGAAGCCAGATAATTCAGTTTCTTTGCATATGTCCCTGGAACCTTTCAAGCTGTAGTGCCTGTGCTGGAGCTCAGAGCAAGTGAGTCTGTCAGCAAGTAATAGCACAGGGCCCTTTAAGTGTGACACCTGGGACTAGTAACCCTCCTCGCTAAGCCACAATCTCCTCTGGTTTTTATAATTAGGAGTTGTGGAATCTTTTGGAAAAGCTAATTCTCATGAGTGGCTCACTTGTTTTTAACAATTTGTCACTCCCACAGGAATTTTTAATATCAATAATGAGCAAGGTAACATCACTATAGATTCAAAGGATAACAAAGGACTCTTTTGAAGAAAATTTTTCCAATAAATTTGACAACTTAGATGAAATAAGCAAATGCCTTGAAAGACACAAAGTACCAAATAATAAAGTACCATAAATAATCTAATTTATGTTTCACAGTGACAATGAGGCAAGGGACAGTCTTCTTTGCAATTTAAGAACACAAGTTAGAATCTTTTACCCCCTCCTATCCACCAATCCACCTATTCACCCTCTTTAAAGACAGCTATTCTAGACTGACACCTCTCCTCAGTGCTCGTTAAACACACACACGAGATCTTAAGAGGCTTTAACCTCTTCAGTGGTTTCTTAGATATTTTATGTTACTTTCTCAGACCCAGGCTTCTTCCTCTTCCTGATGTAGGTTTTAGAAGATGGAGCTGGCAACTCCTTTGGTTCCTTATAAGAATAAGTAGCCATGTGGTATTCACCTACATATCCAACAAATATTTATAGAATAACTGTTATGTTCCTGCACTGTTCTACATGCTGAGGAGAACAAAAGTGAACAAAACAGACTGAAATCCCTGTCCTTATGGGGCTTACACTAGTGGAGGTAGACAGAAAAAAATACTAATAAGCAAGTAAAATCTAGTGTATATCAGATGATGATAAGTGTTGTGGGAAATAGGGATAGGAGTACTATTTAAAATAGAAAGACATCATTATTTAGCAGCTAATAATGAGTAGGAGCCTGAGGAGTTGATGCAGTGAGCCCCACACATATTTGAGAGCAGTTTTACAAGCAAGAAGAATCACAAGGGCAAAATGATGAGCAGGAAATTAATTGGTAACTTGTTTATTCTGTATAATGTTTTCATATTCAATTCTACTTTATCCTATTGTGATCACTAAGTTAATACTTTTCATAATTACCACAAAATCAGACAAGATCCACAGATGTTGCAACAGAATTGAAAGAAAAATGTAAAGTGCGAAGCAATTGATTTAGAACTGAAAGCTTATTTTATTGCTCTGAAGCAATTGGTTTCTCCTGGTGGAGAGGCCAAAGCCTGAATGTAATTTTTAGGTTTCTATTCAAAGCTAATACAATAAACAACCTCCCTACTGGGAGACTGATTTTTTTTGTCACCACTTGCTGACCTTGCCCCTCTTTACTCCTTCTCCTCCCCCTACTCTCCAGCTTCCATATTATGAGTTATCTTTCTAAAAGCTAACTACTGATGGCTCTCCTCTGCTTAGATATCACTTTGGTCCTCCATTACCTATGAAATATTGCCCAAAGCCCAGAAAAATCTGGCTCAATCTCACATATACAAAGCTTGCATATTTTGCCTCATCTTCCATATCTATACCCTTCTACTCAATCTGTCCTCCCCTAAAATTATTTATGTTTTCTGAAAAGCTATTATACTCTTTCATAAATTGGGTTTCTCTTTTACTTGGACTGATAAATACCCACTCATCTTCTAAGAATCTTTTTAAATGTTTTCCTCTTCCAGTGAGAAACTTCCCCCAATCAGAATTGGTCTCACCTACTCTTTGATTCTCTCAACAATTTGTCATCAGATCAATTATAACACAATCCATTGCTATTAGCTGCTTCCTTCTCTACTGAAGCAACTGGAGGACTGTGACCCAGAGCAGGACCTTGTATTCAGTGACTGTTTAATAAACATTTGTAAAATAAAAGTTCATTGATGAAAATATTAATTATGTTCACTCAAAACAACTGCAGTACAGTTAACAATTATGTTTTAAAATGTCTGTGAATAGAAAGCTGAACAAGAGTGAGAAAAAAGTAAATATTAAACTTTGAGTAGCCCCATTCTTGATGGATCCTCTAAAAATATAACAATTTCTTTTCTTATCCCTAGATTATCTGTTAAATGAAAGTGGTCATTTAATGAATGATGTGCCACAGCAGCACCAAACAGTTCCCAAACAGCTTAACTTGGGAACATTTTTTTTATTTCACCAAATAATCTAGCCTTAAGTGTTGTAAATCCATCCTTGAGTGGATTTAATCTCCTACAATACTCAATGCTCAATGCTTTTTGACTGTAATCTGCTTCAGACTAAGGTATACAAAACTATTTAAAGAAATCATTTTTAAGTTTTCATAAATAAGCAGCCTAGGGAAAAAATCATTTGAAGATGTTTTATTTCTAAGGTAAGGAAATCTCACATAAAAGTTTTCATCATTTTATTAATTCATAAAAAGTACCAAGTCATTTAGAATTAAAGAGAAAATTTCACACCAAACCATAAAGACGTATTTTGTCTTCTCTTCCCCCTGTAATATAAACAAAAATACATTAAGTACTAATTAAATGAACAGGTGCAGAAGGTAACTGGTTCTATTATTTTATTTCAGAAAAATATTAGATAGATAGGAAGGTATTCTGATGTCCTTTTTCTGAAGCCTTTGAAATACCCTAAAAAATTTTAAGTTAGTTGAGTCACTAATTTAGTATTGTGTTTCAGTGTCTTTCAAATAAAGGTTTTTTTAATTAAATTGCATTTATTTTTTAATGATATTTAATGATAGCTCTTAGCATATATTTAATTATGAATTGATAGGGGGGAAAGTCAACATATAATTTAGCCTTGTCTAAATTTTTTGTTACCTGAAGTAATTTATACTCCCAAAGCTGCACGAGTTTTTGAAATCAGTTTTGGACCCTGAAAATTAAGAAAAAATAAGAATCATTAGATAAAGAAATAAATGAATGTGCAATCATACAGTTAATTCTCTAATATCCAAGGGTGAATTCACAGGTTTATAAATTAATAAAATCAAAAATCGAGATATACATTTCTGATGCCTACAAGGTAGGACAATGAAAACCAGAGAGAAAATAATCTACTCATATCAATAGTAGATTTTTTTCTTGTAAATCAATCTCTAAAACACTGTCATATACTTTAAGTGTACACACTCAAACACACAGATATATTACCTACTGAAAACTCAACCACTTCTAAATGTTACCTATCTTGGAATTTATATTAAAATATAACTTTTACATTATAAAATAGATAAAATTGGCAAAAAGGCAATTATAGAAATAAAGTTTAAAAAATATAGTGATGCTATAGTCAAATATATTAAGTAATACAAACTAAAGGCTTACAAAATGTAGCCAATTACAAATATAGCTAACATTGCTAATATTTACATTAAGATAATTCCTAAATTACTACTCTGTTGGTATTTAAAGGCATGTTTCCAAATGAGTTCAAATATATTTTCTATAAATATTCCCCCCATATCCTGTTTGGACAATTCATTTGTTATTAAATCTTTTTAATCCAATTAACTAAACTGATAAATTTTAGGTCAGAAATTAAATTATCATCAACTAATTATATATTCACTTTATCATTTACTAGAAGATAAATCAAAATTACTATTTTATTAATGTCTTTTAAAATTATATTTCTTTCTAATATTTGTTGAGAAACTAATTATCTTTAAATGTTATAAAATTCTTCGATCTATTCTAAATGACATTTAAAACTCTCTGGCATTTTTATAACTTTCGATATAGATTTGAGCTGGTAGGTTATTCTTTTCATTATTCATTGCAGGAAAATTCTGAACCAAGTATTCTGAGTGTGTAAACGAGTTGTATATACCTCTTCTGCAAAGCAGACTTCCTGTTCATGACCCTGGCAGCACTTTTCTAGTAGGGCAGAGAAATCTGAAATGACAGCCTCAAGTTGTTCTTCTGTTATTTGTGGCTTTTGCTTCACGAGGTTAATGAGAAACCTATGATTTAAAACAAAACCAAATACAAGAGAAGTCTATTATTCAATTACATTTTTCTAAAATCTTCTTAGTAGAGAGAATTTCAGAGCACCTAGTAATCCTTACTCTAAGCCCTCATTCCATCAATATTTCATAAGATTTAGCTCATATATTTAGTTCTAACATTCTCGTCAGAAAGACTGAGGCTAGAAACATGGCCAAGTGTCCTACTTGACTGGACTGGTGCAGATTATAGATGAAACATGATTTCATAGTTCCACCATTCCTATATTTATTGAAATACAGTCTTTTTCTTACTTACCCAGAATATCCTTTCCAGTTCTCTCTTCTAAATTATGTCTTATCCATACTCAAAGGATATCCAGATTTCCAAACCCCTGCTATTTATAATTATCACACCCTTACCTGAGCACTGGCCACAATAATTGCCTGCACTACTCATTTAGCAATACTTTCATATTGGAATTAATGTTGAATAGGACAATAGAGAAGACTCGCCAGAGGAGGTAGCCATCCTACTGTACCTGGAATCATGCCCTGAATTGTGACAGAGACAAAAGGGAAGGACGGATTTTCCAAAATGAAGGAAAACCATTTACAAAGCAAGCAGTATTAAAATGCATGGCAATTTGGAAACATGAATTACATTGATTTACATTGCCATCACCATTACGGAATGCCTCCCACAATGAACTGAAATATACCTTCTATTTCTTAATGCTCATCATATTTCATAGTTCAATCAAATATTATGATTATTCTCTTTGAAGAGTAAACAATGTAAAACGAAAAAGGATGCACTAGTGATTTTCTAGTACTTTGGAATGAAAGGGCCCAGATTACTGCAAAGATATTTCCTAATTCCCCCAAATAGATTTCCCATTGTCTCTCAATCTCTAAATGTATTACAATAGTTACAGTGGAGACTATTTTTAATACAGGAAATTGTCCTCTGTAGTGATTTTTTCCAGACTCATGTCTCAATGGTACTGTTGGCCCTGAGACAAAACTATTTTAAAAGCCACTTTCAGTGGCTTTGGGGGCACTTCTCTTAATGATCGCAAGAGTGTTGATGTGTAAGACGGAAATCTCCACTACCATTTGATGTTGTCAGTCTTCTCCATGCTAGCAAATAACAATTTCGTACCGTTGCTTCATAGTTTGCAGTGCTACACCCTGAGCTTGGCACAGATCTTTATGGAAGATGAACTTGTCATCAGAGAAGGGTGGAGGGACATATGTTTCATCTACCACCAAGCTGCTGAAGCATGGCCTCCTACTGGCATATGATGAAGTGCAGCACTGGCTAACACCAGGGTTTACAGGAGTCTCTTCGTTCCTGATGCATAATTGTCCAATAATAATGTCAGCCTAGTTAGGAGAATAAGAAAAAAGAAAGAAAAGAGGTTGAGCATTAGCCATAAAATTGATTCAGGTTTCCCGAAAATTGCTGCAATAATTTTTAATTAATATTACAGGAAAATTCACCGTCTGTGCAGGACCATGTGCTGCCACATTTGGGTTCTCATTTATCCATTTATTTGGAATAAATCTCAGCATTTAGCGACATATGTTCCATAGGTGATGTTAAAGAAAGTCCCTTCAGCTATTTGTGTCAAATATTTGAAACATGCTTCCAAAGAAGAAAAAATTTCTGCCCTGACCTAGGAAATCAATACATGGCTTACATTTTCCATGTTTATCTAGTTGAGTTTTCTGTTTTACTTTTGAGATCCAGAAAATCACTTCCTGAAGGTAAGAATAGCACAAACCTGGTCCTTTCATATATATGGAGAGAGAGTCCTAATTGAATAGAGTATGTGTGTATGTGTATATGTATATGTATGTGCATATGTTTAAGGCTTTCCTAATGTAGAATCCTCTTACCCTCCACTACTCAGAAATATTTCTTAAGCTCCTACTAATAATTTGTAATAAAGGCCAACATATTTTGCGTGCATACTATATAATAGGCTAGTGCTGAGTGAGTCAGGTGGATTACCTCGTGACAGCCATTCTATGAGGGTGGCACGATCTTTATTCTCAAAGGTCTGATGATAAAGCTCAAGGTTAGTGAGATAACTAACTTCCCCAGTGTGACAAGACTAAGTGGTGAAAGCAGGATGGGATTGTAGACAGGAATACTCCAGAACCTACACTTCTGAGCCATTACATCCTGCATCTTCCCAATATGTGGAATTCAGTAAATGACAACGATGATGCTTAATCACAGGAAATTATCCTTTTATTTACCTCTAGTCTTTGGTAAAAAGTTCCAAGCTATGAAGATTAACTATCAAGTAACTCCCCGTCATCAAAAAGAGGATAAAGGAAAAAAATTATATACAGTTTTGTTCACATAGTGACTTTAAGAGAAAAAATTAATGAAGAAAATCAACTTGTAATCATATGTATGATGTTAGTGACATTAATTATTTTACTATTGGGAACATGAAACTTACCCTGTTCTGAACCTCATACTCTGTACAAATTGTTCCTAATATAATAAGATTATATTACAAAAGGTAATAAAATGGGTATGGCTAAAAATAAAATGACTAATTTTAATCTATCAAAGATGAAGTTTTTTATTTTTTTCTTTTTAAAGTTAAAGTTAATATTTAGTGAATGAAAAAAATCATGAAATGAATGAAGTGTTTGGTCATTCTACCTTTCCTGTACATAAAGCTTCCTCAGACATTGTTGAATACACTGGTTGCACTTCCACCAGCCATTCTAGAAGGACGGAAAGCCTGGACACATGCTAACCATTCAGAACTGAGTTCTTGCATTCCTTCCGACTGTAATTAATTAAACAAGGCTATTAAAGCCACCTCTACCTTGGTTTTTGCCATTTTCCCTAAATGGGAATTATGAGGCTATTTTAATCAAACAAGACAGAAATAAGATGGGCTTAAACAAAACACTCACCGCTCCCTCACCACAGGCCAATTGTTTGTCTTCACTGAGCTGGCAACAAGTGGCTGCTGCGATTGCCATTTTCCTGGTGGCGGCCATCAGTTCAGGTGGGGTCAGCTGAGGGGCTTTCTTTGTGTAAGCAACAAGAAACCTGAAAAAGGCATTATTTACCAAATCCTACTGAGTCATTTACGAGCTTTTGGACTCCTCACTTCCTCTCAAAGACCCTCTGTTGTTATCAGAAGACATGAACTCAGCTCATTTTTTTTATCTCACGGTATGTATCCGAAACTTTTGAGATGCATTTACTCTAACAACCACTCCTGTACTTCCTGTTTATACGCTGAAACCAACAAAACACAATGGAGAAACAAATTCTGGGCAGGTGGGCTCCTATTCCCAACCTCAGAAAGCTTCTTTGATTTTAACTTTGATCTCTTGGTGTTTTAATTACTATAAAAGACTGTGATAGAATGGCTTTATTGAAAAAATCTTGCATGATTTGGTGAAACCCAAAGCTAGTGCCACAGATCAAATTTTTGTGGGTCATTTTGTCATTTCCTAAATGAAGGTAATGGGAAAAGTTGTCTTCTCCTCAGGGCAAAATTGGGTGATCGACTTCCAATCTGAAATACAGGCTGAAAATTAGAATAGCCACAGTGACTAATTTAGAAGATGCAAATTTCCCGTCACCAATAGCTTATAATTTTAAACTGCTAAAAAAAAAAAAACATACGCATTTTGTAAGTAATATTCTATTCCTCTAGTTTCTGGAAGAGGCCACAGCTTCGCTTTGCCAGTGCTTGGCTCTCCTGGATATATTTCTCTAATTCTTCTTCTGAGAAAATACAAGCATTTTTTAGGTATATTTTTTCTCTTCCTGATCACATAACATTGTATGTAAACTTGCTCGATAATATTTTATTCTATTATGATACTAGTCTTAAAGAAAGCAATTTTGGAGGGTTTTTAAAAATATTAAAGATGGCAAAGTATGAATTGTGAGAATTAAAGCAAATGGACTTTGGGAATATTAAGTTTAAAACTTTGTGAATCACAAAGTTATTTAATGACAGAATTCAATCTTTGGATAAAGGATTATATTTCTTTCTACAAAAATTCTTGCCTTCCTAGAGCTGTTCAAAAATTATTATTATTTTTATTCTGTGTGTCAAAGAACTTTTGGGTAATATTTTTATTTCTAAAATAAGCCACTAGTGGTTGACTGCTAGTTAATAACTATTTAACATCTAGGTGACTAATTAATAGATAAACCAGTTAACCACTAGATAACTAGATATTTTCAAACTAAACGCATTTTTAATGGATAATATCAATCCAGTTTTTCAGATTCTCCCTAAAAAGCTAAAGCGATTTACCCCTTTATCCTGGCATTCAAGAGGGTTTTCAGTCTGGGAACATTTCTCCAATAACTCCTGGTATCCTTTAACAACTCTGAGAATTACTGGGACAGCAAGCTTAGTATGTCTTCTCGAATATTCGTAAGTAAATCTGAAATATGTGTGAAAAAAAATCATGTCATTAAAATTAAGAGAAAAACTATTATATTGTTATATGGCATGCAGAAGTTAAAATTCATATAAATAACTCAAAATATCAAATATGATTTAAACTATATGTGTGGCAAAACTATTAGTGCAAATTATAATCCTTCAAGTTGTTTTTAAATTATGCTTTCTTTTCTTTTGCACCCTTCACTTTGGATTTTTAATTGTGCACTTCACATTTATTTATTCAACAAATATTTTGCCTATTCTAAGCAAGCATTTCTTTAAGCAGCTAAAATGCCTGACCTCTCAAAAGCTTATGTTATAAGGAGGCAAAAAGGAATAAGCAAGAAATAGGTCATTTAAGTTCCAGTAGTGATAAATCAATGAAGAGAAATAAAGATAGAAGAGAGGGAAAAGGGTGACAACTAAGTTAGAGTGTGTGGCCAAGAAAATTTTCTTTGGGTAGCTCTTTTGGACCAGAAACCTGAGTGAAGGAAGCCACATGAGTGTGGAGAAGATCGTCCTCAGCTGAGAAAATACCTACTGCAAAGAACCTTTTCAATGGAAGAACTGCTTCGATTAGATAATTTTTTTTAATTAGCTGTGGATGTGTATGGATATTTAAATTTAAAGATAATTTTTGAATTTACTTATTATAATCCAGATTATAGAAATATGTTATGTTAGTTCTGCCACCAATGATTTGTCAGTATGAGTTTCTTAAATCTGGATTCTGTTCTCATTTGCACGATTTCATTTAGCTATGCAAACAATGTGTGAATGTCTAACTTTAACGTAGCAATAGAGTAATATCCTCAGGGAATATTTAAAAAATGGGCCATTATTTTTATTACTACATTAGAAGCAGACTCTTACATTTAGAAAGACCCTTGGAGATCATTAAGTATAAGAGCTGCAGAAATCCCTCCTCTAATAGTGTCCATAGGTACACACAATACAATAAAGGAAAATGTATAAACTGCTTGCTTCCCTTAAAGGCAAACAGAAAGAGAACATGTCCTATCAGTTACATCATAACAAACTACTACACTGTAAATGTCTCTAAACACCATTTTATTTTCTTATGAAAACAAAACATGTGTCCAATAAATAGCAAATAAACTATTCCAATAAAGCTCTTCTACCTAGCATTATCTATTGAGTTATATTTTGGAGAAAAGTTTTTAAAACGCGCACAGTGAAAAAGCACACACTTAATCATCAGCCCTTTTTATTATAAAATATTCATATCTCATGTAGAAGTTCAATTGTGGTCTTCATATGAGTAACCCATACAGTAATGACCATGCTTCTGATTCCAGAGAAATTCATACAAAATAAAATACAGCCTAAAAAGCCAGCCAAATAATTATATTTAATGGTGAAAGTCTCATCACTATAAGATAGGCTCAAAAACCATAGCCTTCACTCTCCATTTCAACAGCACAAAGCTATCAACCACATAATAATCTTTACTTGTGTGAACATACATTTACAAAGTGTGTTACCTTGCCAGGAAGAGATCTTTATCTCTTGAAGAAAATTGGTTGAAATCTCTCTCTCCTAAAAACCTATTTATAGTTGGAGATAAGCCTTCAGGTTTGTCATCATTTTCTGCATGTATTATGCACTGACCGAGTTCAAGAATGGGCAATTTGCAGCATTCTGCTATTTTGCTTGACAGAATAGCTTGTTGAGAGCATATGTAGGACATAATTTTTCCCTGTAATAGGAAAAATAAAGTATAAGATTTTAAGATTTGTTCTTTAATTTAGGACCTCGGGGTCATTTTAAGGCAGGAAGCTTGGAAAGGGAAGGAAGGAAGGAGGGAGGGAGGGAGAAGGAGAGAGGAGGAGGGAGGGAAGGAGAGAGGGAGGAGGAAGAAGGAAGGAAGGAAGGAAGGAAGGAAGGAAGGAAGGAAGGAAGGAAGGAAGGAAGGAAGGAAGGAAGGAAGGAAGGAAGGAAGGAAGGAAGGAAGGAAAGATAGAGGAGGAAAGGAAGGGAAGGTAGGAGGAAAGAAAGGAGGGAAATGGAGAAGTAGGGGTACGAAGGAAGGGAAGGAGAAAAAGAAAAGAAGAAAAGAAGGAAGGGAAAAGAAAGAAGACCTCATCTCCTATTTTTGCACTTTGTCCCTACTTTGCATTTCCTCACTCCTTTTCATTTACCCCTATTTGCTCAATTCTTTTCATAGCTGTCATCTAAAACCTACTCTTTTATTTTAATAGAAAGCTTTTAAAAACAAGAGAGAAATGTACTCCTCAAACCAAATGACACACACACACTGATGTATATCTTTCTATTAATATAGAGATTTTCTACTAGATAACACTTGCTGTTGATGTCATAACACATAGAGCAAATTTTCTGCTCCATCTTAAACAGAACCATCTGCAGTGACTCACAGTGACCTCCAGAGGGCAGTCTATAAATAATAAAATGGTAGTGCGCCTAAGTGGGTAGAAAGAAGCAGAAGTTACATATTCCTGTCACAGGACTGAACATTCTGTGCATTCTCAGCGGGGACAGTTAGAATCCATTATTCAGCCATTAAAATTCAACTCACATACCATACTAAAGTTAATTTATCCACTTTAAAATAAAAGGTGATACTGAGCTCCAAAAATTGAAAAACTAATATTTTTAATAATGACCATACAAATTAATAAATGTATCAATTAGAACTGAGAAAATAGACTTCAAAGAATGACAAAATAAATCTTATTATTGTCCTAATATGCAGATAAATACTTCTAAAAAGAAAAATAAATGGAATAGACAAATTTGTCATTGAGTCAGCCTCCTTTCAGTCCATCTTCCCTAACTCCTTACGCCAGGATCTCTGTCTGTACTCAAGCCTGTCACCCTCAGGCCTTTCCTGCAGTCTCACTTTTTTCTGACTTCGAAGACTATATTAGCCAAAGTGCCATGGGACTGGGCTGAAATGAGTATTTAATCTTCACTTTCAACCCTCTGGAAACCATATTTAAGCCTCCTTGGAAAAGAAGGTATATCACAGGGGACCAGAGATTTGGGGATAGACAGGCCTCTTGTCCTTCTCAGTAGCTAGTGCATAGAAAGTCTTCAATATATATTTGTCAAATCAAAGAAAAAGTGGATAAAAAATAAATACATGAAAAGTAAAGAGTCTGTTCCCCAAGACCTGATGTGGAGGCCTTCTAAGAACTTACTATCTTCCTTCGGAATTAAGAATGAATGAGCACTGGTCTCACAAGAGCAGAGTATCCCTTAAGTAAAAGGCAGGATCAGTAAAACAAAAACAAAAACAAAAAAAATGAAACAAAACAAAACAAGTTTGCTTCTCTATCAAGAAGTCTGTAACTTCACCGAGTCAGCTACTTGCCATAACCTGTGATGAACTCAAGTCAGATAGCCTCCTCCCATTTATAATGAAAGCAAAAAAAAAAAAAGGGAGTGGAAATATCTTTTTTAGGAAGCAAGACTTGTTACCCCATCCTGCAGACACTCCAGCACGTTTCCTCTGCAACATTCCTCGTGTGTGTGAGCCACATCCAGGGCCAGTTTCTGAATTTCAGTAAAATTAGCTTTGGAAAATTTTTGACTCAGTTTTGTAATGGTTCTAGAAGGGAAAAAAGAATTAGAAATCAATCTTGGTTAGCTATCAAATAACATTTATAGAATATTTGTATAGTTGAAACGCCAGAAAAAAAAAAAGAAGTAAAATGTTTTTATTGCTTAAAAAGAAAAGGAGAAGTGTTATAAATCTTGTCGATTCCAGCCCTGTTTTCAAGATGGTGGCTCTGTTAACTGAGACCTGGCCCTACAAATGATTTGGAAGTGATTTATCTTTCCCTAAAACCTTTCCTGTAAACGAAAATAAAATCTATCTTTTTGGTATTCGACCCTGAAACTAAGTGTTTGGAATCATTGTAATGAGTTGGGTGGAAAAAATAAAAAAGGATAAACAATTAAGAAATGGTAAATTCCATGAGGATAATAATCATTTTTTGCCTGAAAGGGAAAAAAATACTTCTGAGAATACAGGGAGCAGTGCATATGTGCAAATCAATAAAATGGGACAAAAAAGTGGAGCAGAATAAACATTCAGATGTGTCATCATGCCAAGATCTGTAGTGTGACCCTAAAGGAAGTAAGAAATAAAAATTCTTATTCCTTCTGCATATTCCATTATGTTTAAGAGATGTCCAAGTAAAACTGCTGCTGCCAGGGCAGTTGGTAGTGTTGCTGCCGCTGATGAAGATGGATTGTCTTCATAAATTTACAACATTTAAGTGTAATCACTTGTGGATATCAAATAATAAGTCATTATAATAATATCTAATTTAAGTTTTTTACTAAGATAAATTTAAATAAACAGTTCATGAGTCAATCTTTGAGTTTCTAATAGAGAAGGTTAAGCATAAGGCTGATCTCTTCCTAGAAGAAATTCCAGTTAATCCTGGAATTAACTCCGTGACTAAAAACTTTAATCTAGGTCTCCACTGTGTACAATATTTTTTAATGTGTCATTTAACAAACAAATAAACAAAGAAAGAAACTTTGAATGCATATACTTAATACTCTGATTAGCAGCTCAGATGTTTTCCTATACTAGAAATAATTCATCATAAAATTTGAAGAGTACTTGAAACTTGATATGTAATTTAAATTATTCTGGTAGTCACATTAAAAAATAAAGTGGAACAGTTTAAATTCACTTTAATAATATATTTTAACACTACATATCAAAAATAATATTATATTAGTATGTAATCAACATAAAAGCCTATTAATTAGATATTGTACATTGTCTTCTTCATCCTAAGTCTTTGAAACTGGTGTATATTTTACACTCAGAGCACAGTTCCTCATTTGCACTAGTGACATTTCAAATGCTCAGGAGCTACATGTGGCTGATAGCTGTCATATTTGATAGCACAGTTCTAAGCCACTGGTAATTCTGATTTCTACATCTGACCTCAATGTCTCAATTGTAATGATACAGGCAGAGATTACTGATATAGCAGACAAACAGGGATAATGAAAATAAATTGTGACAAAGACCTAGAAAAACTGGCTTCTGATGTCTAGTACTGGTCTTGAGCACATTATGTTAATACCTCTGGCCTTCAGGTTACTCATGTGTCAAAATAAAGACATTGAATTAGATGATTTAACTGGGTTTATATTATATTTCTTTTCACCATAACAACAAAGATGAGAAAGAGAGAGCGAGCGAGCGAGGAGAGCGCTTGCGAATTGGTAGACAAAGACAATTAAGAAAAAAAGGAGAAGGAAAAATGTAAGCGCTAACATGGGCAATTGAAAAATTCCAAATTTCTCTTAGAATTTTAGCAGCTGGGACAAGAAACAAACTTCAGTGAGTCACATTGCTTTCATCAGCTAGGAGAAAGAACACATGCTAGTTCTTCAAGCACAATTTTTTTCTCCTGACATTAGATTTAATATTATTGACTCAAGTGAACATTTTCATAGTAAGCAACGATTGATATAATGGACTTCATAGGAGAATTAATATAAAAAAGTTTCTTCTTAAGCCGAAAATATTAAATGATTCACAGTGAAAACTAATCTAATTCGAAGAAAGTTTAGGAAAATGTTGTCTATGTGGTATAAATTAATTACAAGCCAGGACTTAAAAATATCTAGAAAAATAGTGTAATCTCAGAAGTTCTCTAAGTATTATCTCATCTGGGTTAATAAGTGTGAAACAGCCGATTGGTCTGTTAGCGTCCTTCCAAGCCTAAGATTTCATGGTTCTCAATCACATTAGCTCTGATCAAAGGAAACATCATTTTCTGTAATAGTGACAAAGAGAAAATGGACACAAACTGCAGAGTGGTAGTTCTGCAGATCTCATCTTCTTCCCGGTAGAGAACTTACATGGCTTGGAAGGTTCGGGGTCCAAAATTTCTCATTACTGAACATATATGTTGATTTAGCAAGCTGCTTTCTTTCAATTCTTTTGTAATTGTTGCTGCCTAGATACAGAAAAAACAAAACATTAAGAAAGCATGTATTTTCTTTTACAAGTTCTAATAATTATGAAAACAACAGATAGGTAAAATATAAAACCTATAAAAAAATTTTACTAAAAACTGTAAATGTATCACATTTTTGCAGAACGGTATTATTTATTCATTCTTTTGGCTTGGTTTATATGAATCTATGCCAGACAGATTTTTAAAAAAATACCTTGAAACAAAAGCCTTGTAATTTTTATGTTTGAAATAATGAATAAACAACTACTTTTAAACAACTTTAAGACAGACTGAAGGTTTATAATTTAAGGCTTATAATTTATTAAATGTCTGCTTAGTCACAAAACAAGATTGTATCATAGCCTGATATTCTGAGAACAGTCAAATTCTTAGAGAATTTTTATTGTAGGACTTCTGGTGACAAGTAAACTGTGGATATTTTCTAACTCTGAACCTAAGAAAGCTATTCACTTCTCTAAACCTAAGTTTTCTTGTTTGTTGAATGACAATAATATAGTTGACTCTTGAACAACATGAATTTGAACTCTGCCCATCCATTTATACATGGATTTAAAAAATAAACACCTGTATTGTTTATGATCCGTGGATGTGGAGGACTGACTATATGTGTTGATCTAAGCCATTTTACATAAGGGACTTGAACATCCATGGATTTTGGTGTTTTGGGGAGTCCTGGAACTGATCCCAGGGGTAGTTAAGTTTTGGGGGAGTGAAAGTTATGTGCAGATTTTCAACTATGGGGTGTCAGCACCCCTAATCCCCATGTTATTCAAGGGTCAACTGTACTTACACTTTAAGTTCATTCTAAGGATTTATAGAAATAGTGAATATAAAGCATTTATCATAGTTTTCTTTTCACTGTTTTCTCTCTCCTTCTGTTCCTTCTACTCTATCTTCTTTCACTTCCTTCTTTTACTTTACCCCTCTCTCATTTATGTCATTATATATATTTCATTATATAATTTCATTCCCTTTACCTTTGTCTTTCTTTATTCCCACAAAACTCACTTCCTTAATGACAAAATATGTTGGCTGAATGAATGAATAAATTAATGATTAAAAAGAAAGCAAATCTAGTTTTTTTTTCAGCCCAAAGAATATTAAACTGCTAAAATGTGCTCTATTCTGGAAATTATATTCCACACACAAAGCATATTTCCATTTTTAACTTTGCTTGGTTTTAGTGAGTCATAGCCAGATGAAACTATCGGTTCAGATATTCACACAAATATAACACCTTTGTTTGGAAGCATTCAACTGCATTTTCAGCTTTGCAACAAGGTGGAATTATTTTGTCATAGTGAGAAGCCAAAGAAAGAAGTGTAGGTGCATACAGGAACGGATGCCTTCTTGCTATCTCATAGATGCATCTGTAAAATGAAATAGAAGTGTAAGATTTATGATCACATAAAATAAGACTACTGCTTGGAACTGGACTCTGGACTATGTTTAAAAGTTTAGAAAACAAGCATATTTTTTTCCATGTGCTAAAAAAAATTTTCCTCCCTACAAAGCATTGGGAAAAATCTGACAACTGATTGCTACATTTCTAATTTAAGAACAAAATGGTCAGAAAAGCTGACTATAAGTCTTATTAAAGTGTCCTTTTCAATAAGCCTACTCAGATATGTTTCAGGGGTCAGCAAGGCCAGACCACCACCAAGTAAAACAGAATGTTAGATTTTTCCCCCCTCATCGATGTGGAATAAACTTATTCAACTTGGAAACTGCCAAAGCAGAAATATTCTAAGGGAAGTCTCCCTAGTTCTCTGGTTTAGGCAGCAACATAGGGGCAGAATTGATTGTTAGATACATGCTTCCCCAACAGAATCTAGGTTCAACCCCAGCTTGGGGCTGTACTAGCAGTGTGCCCTCAGCCAATTGTTCTAACCCTGTAATTTTAATCTCCTCATCTGCAAAATGGAAGAGAAAGAAGGGGGAAGAAGAAGAAGACAAGGAGATGTCAAAAGCTATTTGTGAGCATTAATCTTATCATATGTACCAAGCACACATCTTCCTATAACATCCTAAGTGCACAATAAATGTGAGCAACATTTGTGTTTCTTAAACATTCCTGGATTGCTAAAAATTTTTAATTTCCAATATATTTGTTCAACACATACACCAAGTGTTTGCCTCCAGAAGGAGCCAATTTGTGTGGTGCTGATATATTCTTGTGCAAGCTAAAATTGAAAGATTAGAAGGGAAAAATCAAGGTGTAGCTCAAGACTAAAGAAACAACTGGTGGGTCCAATGTGAGGTCTCTACTGCATCTGTCTAGCATGCTATGAAACACTAAGACACACTGAAAGTTGCTCACCTAATTTCCTAGTGCAGGACCTCAGCAGGTCAAACATCAAACATTACTTCTACTTCTCCATGTTTTGAGTACATCTGTAAATTGCAGAAATACTAGATTCTGCTCGGTACCATTCCCTTTCTGGGTTGTTAATCTACTTTTAAATTGGATCCTTACCGGTTCATGAATATCTCTCTGCTTTCTTCATATGCTTTACAACTTGTGACAGGTTCTGGAACTTGGAAAGGTGGGATGGATGCTGGAGCAGCTTTTTTGTGTGTGAGTAAACAGTTATGTCTTTCCTCTTCACGTTGGCTGCAGCAGTCTAAAAGTCCATACTTTTGAGGAATTTCCTTCTCATGGCAAATTTCTTCCAGAAAGACAGATAGCTATAGGAAGATTTCATTTTTAATGAAAAAACAACTAACATTAGTTTAAAATTCTGCAAAACACATGAAAAGTTTTCTAATATCTAAAATTGGGACTATAATTCTCCCTACAATTGAACATATTTAGTTTTAGCTTGATGAGATAGCTTTTTCTTAATGCTTTTTGAGAAATGGAATTTTAGTTTCCAATCTTGAGTAACACACAGGACTATTAAACAAATTTTTTATTTTAAAGGAAAAAATGCCATGTAATATTTTGTTCCCCCCAAACTTTTTTGAAATATTTTATTTTTTCCTTTTATATTATCACTAATTTGGCCTCATGATATGGGCTCTCCTTTTTTAATATAAGCCACTTCTCAGACGTAGATTCTCATTCCACGTGAAATTCTTATAAGACATTAATCTAAAATTGTATATTATTTTCAGATAAAAATAGAAATAATTTGAAATGGAATAAAAATAGCATCAAACACTTTTCATGGGTCTTAATTATAGATTTAGCTAAAATGTTTTAAAATGTACATTTGAAATGTTTAAAATCCTTTTCTGTTGCCTTAATTTTACCAAAATCAGGTGACAATACCAATATTATGGAGAATAACTGTGAAGAATACATGTGTTTTCATCATTTCAGGAAACTTTATTTAGCTTTTATAACTGCTAATATTTAGAGAATCCTGGATATCTTAAGACTTCTAGTTCCCAATCTACATAAAAATCATAACTTTAAGTCATGAAGATAAATCACCAATCTGTAACATTACCTTGAATCTCTTCTTGGAGGTAAGTTGCAATATGGACTTTATATTGTTTAATTTACACTTATTTTTAGAAAATTATCAGGACAAGCCAAAAATAGAGAAGCAAAACAGAGATTTTTATTAAATTGTCAAATTTAGAGTTGGAAATTATATCTTTAAAAGGGCATCTCCTCTGTAATATTTCAAACACATGATTTTCTGGCCACTTTATCAACCCACCACAACAAAGGATTCTCTGGGCATTTCATTCCATATGTGGGTAGCTTTAATCATTATAAAGTTCTTTTCTATATTGAGGTAAAATAAACAATAGTCATTATTATGTATTAGATTTTCTACATTAGGATATCCTTGTACAAAAAAGTATTCATTATTTATCTGAAATTCAAATTTAAGTGGGCTTCATGTTTTGTTATTGCTGTTTGTTTGCTCAATCTGTCAATCACACATATATGCTATGCACCTCACATTCACTATATTGTAGGCTACCAAGATTATTAGTTTTGGAACTTGATGGCCTAGTTTAAATCCTGGTTCTGGGCTCCCCTAAGCAAGTTACTTAAACTTTCTGGGCCTTAGCTTTCTCAACTGGAAGATTAGCATCTATACCCTAAGATTATTGTAAAATTTTAATAAATTTATATTCGTAAACAAAGATGATATTCTTCTAATAAGCCCCAGACAGGGTCTCTGGACATCCATTCTGATTCATCGTGCTGTGTTCTGTGTCATAAAACATTTTGATTATCAACGTGTATGTATCACTTCCTAGAATAATGCCTGTCACTGTGTGCTTAATAAAAATCAACTCCTACTATTATATTGATCTCCGTGATGATTCTGAAATGGAAGCTATTATTTTGTAGATAGGAAACTAAAGCTAAAAGAAGTTAAGAAATATGCCATGGTTACCCAAATACTCATATTTCAGAACCTTAGCTCTTAGTCACCATATTTATATTCTCTTTACAATAGGCACTCATTGTTTTCTCTTCTACCATCTTCAGCAATTCAGAATTAATCAAATGTCTCTTTCATATAACAGTTCTTCAAATATTTAATAGTATTTCTCATGCCATCCTTGTATCTTCTCTTCTTCATATTAAATTTTGGTCAAATATCATAGTGTTTTTTTCAATAATTTACTCACTTGGTTTTCCAGACATCCTGAAGTTTGCTCACTGCCGTTTGGTTTCTCAATTACAGTCAATACATCTTTCACCATCTTGTTTACTTCCTTATAAGTAGCTTCTTGAACAAACTGGGCAAAAAAATGGTAGCTCTAAAAAAAAGTACATACGAATGTTTAAGGAACCGACATAACAAGCTTCTTCTTCTGTTTTCGTTTTCTGCTATGTTTTGACCTGTTTAGGGGGGATGACCATTGCTAAAACTTTAAGTGAAATTAGGTTCTACTCATCTAGGAAAAACGTCAGTCTTCTTCTTGACCCTATTCCCACAAATATACATATATCTGTTAAGAATCAAAATAAATGTATTTCCCCTAAGAATGGTTCCTATTTTTTTGTAATGCAAATCTAATTGAATTTATCTATATTCTTTATAATTCCTCTTAAATTTAAACAGAGAATTGGTCATCAGACCTCCACCTGTGTCTACTCCCAGCCTAATCAAGTTATGATCCAAGACTATAGTACTCATGGTTTCACCCAAAGCACTGCTTTAGCAGGCATCTGTGTTCAAACAGTAGTAGTAACACATTACTTTAAATTTCCTTATTAGAAACTTCAGAAGTGTGGAACAGAAAGATAGCGTTCAAGAGAAAAACATAACCTCTACACAAAAAATAAAAAGAATATTTTACCACTTCTTTTTTTACTACAAGGGTTTAAAACAGTAGCCAGAATAGAGATTATTGCAATATCATCCTATTGGTATTGATGAGAAAAATACCTGAATTCATATATTGTTGCCACTGATCAGATACTAATCTTCAGTTTCTAAAATCTGATTTGTCTCATCAAATTGCAAGGAATCTAGAGGTTCACATTGAAGGCACAAACCAACAGCTCAGCCTCTTCAATGTCAACTCAATATTCAACATAAATGACTTTTTGACATGGTCCAATTTGCTTTTGCTTTTAAAAACTCATAGGGTTATCTAATTTCATTTAATTACTCAACTTAAATTATCATTCCTTTGCATATTTAAAGTGAATTAATACAAGTAAAACTTACAGGTCAACTAAATTCACTTCTGCAGAACATTGGGAAGAATTCAATATGGAAGCTAGAAAGAAAAATAAACTTTATGAGAAATAGTGTTTTCAATTGCAATCAGGAAAGTAATTTTTATCACATGTAAATGTTTGTGATTATAGTTAGAACTATACAATTTTCTAAATGAGAAGATATTAGGGATCATCTATCCAAACATCTTAATTTCGTACCTAAGAAAACTAAGGATTAAATTAAAAATAATTTATAGTAGACTTAGAACTAAAATTCAAACTTTTCAAATCTTCCGGTTGTTTGGTTCTCCCCTGTACTGTGACGTTCTAATAGACTTGAAAAGTAAAAGATTAAAGTATTAATTTTAGTCATCCTTTGAACATGTTCACACTACAGTTTGCTGCCCATTTGTATCCCAGTCACAGTTTCTCTTCAGTCAAATAATGACCCCCTTTTTTTTTTCTGAAGTAAAAAATAAAGATGTTGCCTACATTACCCATTTTACCAGTCTGAAGAGTTTTTTTTTGTGAAGGAGCCAGGTTTATGGCCTGGTATGGTGTTGTTGTTGTGTTGTGTGTGTGTGTGTGTGTGTGTGTGTGTATACATACATATATATCAAAATAAATATGTATACCAATTAAATAGTTTACCAAGAAAGTTAATTCAATATGGAGCATACAAACCACTCATAGATAATGTTAAACACTGCTGTAATTTTGTAAACGTCTCATAAAGTTACAGGGTTATCATTCATTTAAAGATATTCATTAATTAAATATTTTTCCTCTGTGTGGAACAGTGTGATAAATAAATCAAGACAAATGAATAAATTCAAATTTAAGAATTTTGATATAAACAAAAGACAAAAAAAAACCCCACAAAATATCTTACCTATTCCATACATATTGCTATGCATTGCTCTGGATTCAGTAATATTTAGTAAAATTAAAAAAATTGATAAGGCCCACTTCATGGTTGTTCGTTGTTTCATTGTTGTTGGCTATGATGAGGACAGAATATGGAAAATCATGCTGAAATTCTTTTATACCCTTCTCAAGATACCTGTTTAACTAGTAATCTTTACTTGGTATATCTGTTTACTTTATTTCCTTAGGCAACACTATATAATGGACAACTTCCAATAATTAACAAGACAAGGAGATTATTGTATTATAATGTTCAAGGACACAGGCTTCTTTTGGGTGGAAAAAGAAAAAACTTGTAAATTCATTCCATGTTGCAAGTATAACAAGTATTCCTCTCAAACCACAGAGTATTCAGAGATAATTTTTCCCTAAAGTGTAAAATAATCAAGTTTCTTCAAATTAAAAAGTTGAGGCTATAAAGAAAAAAAATAGACTTTATACGAAATTCAACTAAATGAATTAACTCATTAAAAAATATTAATTGACTACCATGCACTGAATACATTATTTGACCAACTCAGACTTTCACTGAAGAATCTATTGCTTGATTATTGTCATTGTTTAGCTTAAAAATCTTTTTCATCCAAGTTGTTTGTCAATAAGGTCTATTTTTAAGTATTTAGTATACTGTTATGGCTTACCATGGAAAACTTAGAGCATGAACCCAGATGAACCATGTCCTATGATTTTATTTGTTACATAATAATTTGTTACAAAATAATTTTGCAGGTGTGTCAAACTGTGAAATAGGTTCACTGTTCATTTAGCAACTCAAGATGATTATGTTAATACTAAATATAGGGCACTTACAAATGTCACCTGATTCTAGGAGTGATTCACCTCATATCTTCTCCATCCAAGAGTACTCACTCTTGGCTGCACATTAAAATTGTTAGAAGAACTTTTAAAATTCCCAATTGCTAGACTGCACTCAGCCAAATTAAATCTTTCTTTAAAGTTGGGATCTCCACATCACTATTTTCTAAAGCTTCGCAGGTGATTTACTATTCTAAATTAATATTAATATTAATACTAATAATATTGATAATTAATATCAGTTAATGTTAAAATAAAATAAGCTACAATAGGAAATAAATAAATATGATACATTCATAAGATGGAATAATATGCAGCCAGGAAAATAATTTTGTGGAAGAATATTTAATGACGGAAATATGCTCAAGGTTAGGCAATTCAATCTCATCATTTCATCAAAAGTTTAGAGGAGACATATGTAAAAAGCCTGGCAAATAGTAGAAATTTATGAAATGGTGATTATTTCAATATTGATGTACATATAAATAGACATGTAACTATAAGTAATACGTGCATATCAAGCTAGAGGTCGTTGTGCCAGCCACCAGTCTCATTCATTGAGACGTCAAATGAGACTAAACCAGGAGTAACCACCTTATTGTCAGTCCAGGTCTGATTTGTATTTTTGCTCTGATATTGTGCTGGTTTTGTGTCTTCCTTTAATCTTCTTCCACATTATCCCTTACCAAGCAGATCTCTGCAATGCCCTGCCATATGGTCAGAAAGACAATGCAAAGTCATAGTTAAACAGGTTTGAATTTTTCCCTGCCCCTATTTGCTATATGACTTTGGTTGAGGTGTTTAATTTCTCTGGGCTTTATTTTTATCATCTATAAAATGAGGATGGTAATTGGACCTCCTTCATGAGTGAATTAAATAAATTAATGAGCATAAGTGGGTAAGAACAAGGCTTTGCACAGAGTAGTACTTAATAGATGGAGTTTTATTTATTCTTGCAACAAAAAGGTGAGTCTGCATACCAGGCACTGCAATTTGATGTGAATAATCAGCAACAATAAGCAGGCACCATCCTGCTCTCACTGCATTTACCATCTCATGGGAAAGACAGTTATGTCAGCAATCACAATGCAGTATGATAGATACAGTGATAAGTGAAGTGAAAAGAGAAACACCTGACATCTTTGAAGGGTGTCAGGTAAGGCTTCCTAGAGTAAGTAACATCTTATTGGAGACTGGAAAAAATTTGGAGGCGAGCCAAATAAAGAGGGAAAGAAGAGTGTCTGGGCAAATGTAGATAAGGGGAGACTACAAAAGGGAGCTAATAAAAATTACAGTTGTGTTTTGAAAACATCTCTCTTGTTACAGAGAGGGATGAGATTGTGATAAGGAGACAAGCTAGGAAGTTTTTGCAATAATCCAGTAGGTGGCCTGGATGGAAGTAGTGCTAAAAGGAAATGAGATTATGGGTGAAGTTAAGTGGTATGAATGAGATAAAACCAAAGGAACTTACCTACTGAATATGTGTTCAGTTTTGGTTGTATTGAGCTTAAGACAGACCAGTTTACTCAAATGGTCCTGGTTTACGCCTGTTGACTTAGTGTAATTATTAAGCAGAACACTGGGTTTTGCATGTTGAAGTGTCTTTAAGACTTGAAGTGGAGAAAATGGGCATTTGAATAGTGTTTCTTAATTGTAGCCATATACAGAAATTCAGAAATTATTGTCTTGTAGAGAGTTATTGTAGCCTTGTGATTGGAGGAGAGATTGCAGTGAAAAGAGGGCCCAGAGGAACATCAAGATCTAAGACACAAGCATTAAAGGGGAGCTTTGAACCAGAGTTTGTCTACAAATTGCAAATAACCCTTGATCTGTAAGTGTCTGCTCAAAGTTTAGTCTAAGTACATAGTTCACATCAAAAGCTTTTCCATTGCTCTAATTCTGACTTTGTTTACTTTTTCATAAATCTATGAAAACTGCTCAGGAGCAACAAAGCACAGTAAACTGGACTTTGGTATCAGACAGATTCTAATCTTGGCTGTGTCAATTATTAGCCTTAAAGCTGTATAGAATTAGGCAAATGATTTAATCACTCCAGTTCTTAATTTTCTCACATATATAATAAAAATAATATTTCCCCTGAAGTTTTTTAAGATATAGATGAAATCATGTATTTCAAGTATCTGATAACCTGACAGACATTTTTAAAAGATAATAATTACTTCTATAATTAGCATTGCTATTAATGTTAAATATTAGATATACTCTTATCTTCGCAGAAGTTAAACTATACATGTGGTTGCTAGAAAATGCCATCTCTTCAGATAATGCTGGGCTACTTATTCTTTCTGGGATCCATTTTTGTTGTTGTTGTTGGTTGGTGTAAGTGGTTGGTTATATGAAAGTTTATTTGTTTGTTTGTTTTATTTCTTTTTCCCTTCCTCATTGATGCTCTAAAAAACTTTATTCATACTTAAAGTTTTCATAAAATAATTCTTCATGAATGTATATCTGATTACTCCCTCCCTAACTAGAGCGTAACCCTCTTAACTTTGACAACTCATAACACTTTTTAGATTGCTTTTTCGTGGTACTTCTTGTGTGAACTTATATCACAGTCACTTATAACTTTATGTAATTCTTCCTAGATAGGTGAATTCTTGGATTCAAGGACTCATCTTTGTGACTCCTGTGGTGCCTAGTACAATGTCTGACACAAAGCAGAGCCTTAAGTGAAAAACGAATGGCACTGAATTAGATTGTTGTAGTCAGGATCACTAATTGTCCTCACTCATTCATTTTATCCTTCTCACCACGGAACGTTACTAAAATGTTTGCATTTATATTTTCTCTGATATTCAGGGTCTAGAGGCCCTGGGGCAATTCTGAGAAGTGGACAGTGCCTTGAGTCTTCAGTGGAAGCTAACGAGTCTGGTCACAAGTCATAGAGCTTAAAACACTCCATAGAGCATAGAATTCACATTCTAGGAGGGTGAATGTCCTCCAGCCCAGGAGGGTCTTCTTGTCCTTTAGATTTATTACTTTCAGTCCCATCTATTGAGAGCAACCAGAGTTACCACCACCACCCTCTCCAAATTTCTAAGAATTCAGGAATGAGGGAGGACTGCTTGTGTTTATCCTTGGCACCTCCCACTCTTATTTCATGGTACTGCAAAAGTCTATCTTTACCTAGGCTTTATCCTCTCTCCTTTACATGCTATCTCTTCTTTGTCATAAGCCCTGTGTTGGTTACCCTTCAGTCACTTTTTCAAAGAACCCCCAACACAAGTTTGTATCAAGTAACTTGAAATCAAACATGGAGAGGCTTGTTTTATCTTATATCAATACCACCTGACTCTCCTCATGCTGAGCCCTGACCAATCGCCTTTCCTAGTCTCTCCCCCTCCTCCTTTCTTGTACTTTCTCAACTAGTCCCAGCTTTTACATTCCTTTCCTATTATTGTTGTCAGGCAGAGCAAACAATTTCTCCCTGTGTTTAATTTGAGCCTTTATAAATCATAAATCATGCTCTGGAGGAATGAGACCACCTATCACATTTGCTGCCACCCAAAAGTAATGAAAGTATCTTTCTCAAAAAAAAAAGACAGTTTTTCTTCATCAAAAAGATTTTACCTCTTTTTTTTTTCTACAACAAGGAACAAAGCAAGAGGGATTAAAGAAAGCAACTAATCTGCCTGCCACATTTAGAAGATAGAAATGTCATGAGGTCAGCAAGGTGAAGTAAGACATCAATATAAGCAAGTCAAGCAGAGATAGAGCAAAGTAAGTCAAGGGTCAATTGGAAATAAATTCCACTAAAATCTATGATCCATTAATTTCTCCTTATATGCGTTGGCTGCTCATGCTAGGCAAGGCAAGGGTCTGTAGCTGAACTGGTCTACAGACTCAAATAGATTATAAACTGTTTGAGGAAAACAATATTTTGAAAAACATCTCCTAAAAGTCCTAGAATGATAACTTACACAGAAAAAGCCCTTTCTAAATGCCTTTTTGTAATGATATATACTTTCTCTGATATGGAAATATTATAAACCCTCTCTTTCCAGCTTCTATAGCAATGACAAGGTATGAGAAATGACAAAGGAAGTCTCTGGCCTTATGCCATCATCAGCATAATTGCTGGAAAGTCCCTTTCCTCAGCAAGGTTGAGAGATGTCTGATGGTCATAAGAGATTCAGAAAAACTTCCTACACGGTCCAAGGATTTCACAGACTATTATGAGCTAAATATTTGTTCTAAATATTTGTTGAAGTCCTAACCCCCCAATGTGAACCCTGCAAGAAACTTGATCTTGGACTTTTCAGGTTCCAAAAGTATGAGAAAATAAATTTCTGTTGTTTAAGCTACATGGTCTATGGTATCTTGTATGGCACCCTAAGCAGACTATCACACACACACGCACACACACACATCTATGTAAAATATACATTCTTTCATGTGAAACATGGAATAAAAAACTGGAATAATTATTTATTGTTTTTAAGCAAAGCCTGCTGCTTTTCAGAACATAGACTACATTTCTAAACAACTCCTCTCTAGAGAAATGCTGCTTGATATTTTTGTTCCTAAAGAAGAATAACATATGTGCTTGCCAGTATTCTGTTGGCGGTAAGAATTTGTGAGTGGATGGCACTGTGGCCTCACACTTCTGTCATAAAAAGTTGATAAAATGGGTCAGGGGACATCTCCATTCCCAGCCTCGATACTTGCAATCATTTTTGTGTTGAATCAGTTTTGTCTCAAGTAAGGCTTTTGTTGTTCACCCCATCACAAAGTTAGGGAGGCCAGCCCTCTCATTCAATGGTTTTCAAAATATGAAAGACCTACAACTTCAGCACTGGAAACAAGCAGTGGAGCGAATACCTGGGTATTTTTTGTGATAGTCTACCTTTTCTTCTTATTGCATTTTTTTTTTAATAAAGGGGTTATTTTGGCACATATTCTGTGTAACAGGCACTGGAGCAAACTCTACACTCTGCTCCCTTATAGCCCCTTACTGTAGTACCAAGCCCAAAAATGTGGACTAATATTATCTGAAACTTTAGAGTGTATCTGCCTTATTGATGTCTCCTTCCATCACTGGAAGATGTCTAAGACTCCTGATACTTAACTGCATGGCTCCTCAAATCACCAAGCAAATTATTCCACCTGAGGTAGGTAAGGGTTTTCACCAACCCAAATACTCCCATTCTCTGTCACTTACAACAAGCCTCGTGGTCCCACTCCTTACTCTTCAGTACTACTGCTCCTTAATTCAATTCTTCCCTTGAAATTCTTAAGACTAGCTTTTTGAGGAACCAGTCCTTAAGGTCCAGATACCAATTGACTAAGTGAATAAATGAAGAAAATTCGTGACAAATATTCAGACCTGAGTAAGACCTGAATGGCTGTAAAGAGTAAATATGGAAAAGTCATCTGTTCATTTGCATGCAGTATTTTTCATATACTAATCCACCTATTTATCAACCATCACCTGTAACATTTATTATCTTCTCATTAGTCATGATTCTACCTTTTCCAAAAGATACATCCAAAATGCTAAAGACTTACTTTAGTGTCATGCAAGTATTCATGTATTTATTCATCAGTTACTCACACAACAAGGATAATCTGGATAATTTTAGATCGTTGAACTGATACAAAAATGATACCTTCATATGGAACATTACTAGGTTTATCAGTTTTGAATATGCAATTCCTTATGTACTTTAATTTGAGAGAATTTTCATTATTTCACATTTTTTAAAATAGATTGTCCCATTATTATTATTATTATTATATTAAAGCATGATTCAAATTTGCATAAAGTTCAACTTACTGTATTTACTATTTGGAAGTCTGGGATATTATAAGAGCAGATTCTGTGATTTGTAGTTTAGAATATTTATAGCGCAAAATATAAATCAATTTATTTATCTAATTTTTATTAAATACCCATTATGTATCGGGTTATGCTAAGAGCAAAAAGAGAAATGTGGGCTTCTAATTAATAGTCCCTTTTGGTGAGAAAAGCTATCTAGTTGAAGAGAAAGATAAATAAATTATTGATATCATTAAATAGGCCTGCTCTCAAGAGTCAGAACCATGTGTTTTTAAATTCCAGCTCTAAACACAGTGGGGCTGAGAGTCTGGAACTCCCAGCACTTGGACCCCTGCGGTTCTTGGCATTTGCTTGGCCTTGGGTGCCCTGCCTCTCGAGGTCCAGGGGGAGACACAAAGGTGTCTAGCTCTCTCCCCCTCCTTATCCTGGAGTCCCCACTGACTCTTCTGGAGGAGAAAAGTGGAGCCCTGCCCACCTCAAGCCATACCTCTCCAGCTGTGATGTAGCTTCCATCGGGCTTATTGCTGCCCCCTGAAGACATTGGCCCCCCACCCTATGAGCCCCCTAGTGCCCCAGTGCTCCAACCTGGCTTCATTTCCCCACACGTGAATGCAGACAGCTCCCACATGTCTACAGGTTTCCTCCTCCAGACTACTGGCCGGGGCCTACCAACTAGGGCCCTACCCTGACCCTGGAGCCACACTGCTATGTTCCTGGTCCCTTCACGGGCTGCCACCATGGTGACAGTGTTACAGGGAGAGACCTTTGAGGGCACACCCATATAGACAGTGTGTCCCCACTGCCAGCAGGCCATCACCACCAAGATCTCCTGCAAGACTGGCCTAATCTCATGCTGAGTATTGTTTGCTGCTTCATGGGGCATCATCTGGGCTGCTGCTTGTTTCCCCTGCCTCATCAACGATTCAAGGGTGGGGCGCACACGTGCCCCAGCTGCAAAGCCTGTATCTAGTGCACATGCTAACAGAGCCAGGACTGGATCCCCGCTGTCAGTCTGGTCCCATGTGCTTTGCACCAGCACTAAGTGGCTCATGTCCCCACTCCCACTTGGGGGTGGAAGCCATTCCACTGGTCCCCTGGAAAGCTTGTCCTCTTTGCCTTGCCCTTCCCTATTCATCTGACTTCTGGTAAAATTTCTGTTGGATTTAAGGCCAAGGGTTAGAAAGTGTGAGGGAGCTGGCACCGGGCTTGAGTGTTACTAGTTTGCTTGGTGTTTGTAATCAGGAAGAAAAGCTGGGAAGGGTCTCCCCACTGGGGGTCTCACTCCTCTAATTCTGTATGAAGTAAAGGTTTGGTCCTGATTTTTCCTGGACCAAAAGCAGCCTGAGCAGTCGGGGCACCCTTGACATTGTATTCTGCATTAATGGGTTCTCTGGATTTATGCAATACCAGCATGGGCCAATGTGAAGTGTACTAATTTATCAATTAAGATTTTGAAAAATGAGTAGAGAAATGATACTTACATACTTGTTTATTGCCCAATCTGTGCACATAAAGATTCTTCCTAACGTCCAGGCTCCATAACTTCTTGTTCAGGTCCAGCTACCATCTCTTTATTGGTACTCTCCTCTTTATTATCAAGTGCATCTCATTTCTGGATAATTTTATATCTGTTCTCTCAAGAAGAAGGCAACAGTTCTGTTATTACTCACGATGCAATGGCTCTTTGGAGCCTGTTTGTATTGAAAAATAAATAAATCTTGCCTTATAGTTCTCTATTACTATTTATTTGATTTAATACCAGTTATATCATTATTCACAATGATGCATCATCCATCATATCACCATAAATTCTGCCTCCCAATGGCTCTCTTAATTTATCACTATTCTTCATTGATGGTAACCACAAATTCAAGTCTCTGGTCATCTTAAATTTACTATTATGCCTTCCTTAGCATAAACACATCTTCCAACTGTGTTTTCTCCTGAATCCTTAGACCTCAATTGCCGCATTCATAGAATGTGATCTCTTTCATTGTTAACTGTACCTCGGCCTTCCACATACAACCACCATCAGGGAGAATAGGTGAAGCAAGAAGAGTGATTCAATTTCTTGGAGGCAGATTTGGCAGGGCTCAAAACCAACTCAGGAGAGTACAATATGACCACAGTAAAAGAGGCAAGAGGACATCAACCGGATGGGCCCAGGGGCATCATAGAGCAATGGCCTCTAAAGCTCTTGAAAAAGATAGACATGTTCATCTGTGAAGACTGCATGACACTTGATGTAAAGTTTGTGGAGAAATTGGAGTGACCACCCTGGGTGCCAGTGTCAGGGAGCACACTGGGTAAAGGCTACCTGCCACCTTTGTGTCCTGTTGACAAAGGATGCCCTGTTGGAACACAGACAGGAAAGAGCTACCCACACATACAAACCATGCCAAAGGTCAGTCAGCAGCTCAAACCCCAACCTCACTTTGAAAAATGATGTTTCAACTAGAAACTATAAGACTAAAGACAAAAGGAACTGTACATAAGCACTGTATTCTGGTTGTAAAATTGTTTCTCATGGAAGTACAGGTCAACAATTCTGAAACTCCTTCACATATGTCCTGGGGTTGAACAAATAAGTAAATGGATGGTAGAAGGTGGGAGTCAGGTTTTTCACTGTCAAGGAAGGAAGTTACAAATAAACAAGGGGGAAAGACTTGAGCAAACACTTGAGCAGACTTAAGAAGAGTCAGAGACATCAGTATGAGTTCATATTTAGCCAGAAAGATGGACAGATAGATACAAAAATAAATACAGATATGTGTATATATATGAATTAGTATACAAACCTACATTTCTTAGCCCTGTTCCACGAAGCAGTCCAGAAGCAGTGATACACCATTATCAATGAGCACACCCAGTGCTCAGAACTTTGTTTCTAATCCTATTCTGTTTAGACAGAACCAGGGCTCCTTGAAGAAATAGTGATTTCTAGGTCTGGAGCTGAGAAAAATGCAAGATAAGCCTGGAGCATCTCATAGCTCCAGAAGTTTAAGAAGCATTCAAAAAACAAGGTTTAGGGATATGTCAGGCGTACACAAACGACCAACTTGAGAACCCCCCAAAGCCAAAGCTGGAATGATTAAAGTCACAAAATAAATAAGATAGCATTGGTTTATAACCTAAAGCATAAAGTAAATATACATGAGTTTGTAGTGCTATAAATAATTGAATGAATGAACGAATAAATAAATAAATAAATAAATGGAATGATGTGATGAATTTTTTTTAAAAAGATTGTGAATATATATGTTGATACTCCTCCTTCCAGGAGCTTCATCTCCTCTCTCCCTCCCTGTGAGTGTGAGCTGGATTTAGTGACTTGCTTCCAAAATTAAATATAGAAAGGGGAAAATAATAACTTTATGGTGGAGGACCTTGGCAACCATTACCTTAACCAAGTGCTAAATTTTAACATCCTGGTATCAAGTCATGTGATATCATGTATCTCTTGATAGAAAATGAGAACACATCACACACACACACACACACACACACACACAACACACACACACACATAGTGTATTTGTACCATTCTGGTGGGCCAGTCTCCCCATATAGCAAAAGCCATACTGTGAAAGCCAGACACCCAGAACAATGCACATGCCAGGCTGTCGTCTCAGTACCACAGTGTGCTGTGGACTCCTGGGCCACTCTTAGGTTCAAGTGTCTGATCAACTCTGGGAATCTGATTGACTCTGCAGAAAGTCAGGAAAGCTGGGCTCCAGAAGTCCTGCCTTTTGCAACATCTTTCTCCAAAAGTTTTAACTCTGTCTTTAGTGTCTAGACTACAATACCATCCAGGCAAGGGTGCCCAGACATAGTCCCGTGTGGGTCCAATTGTGTGGAAATGCCTGACTCGAACATTTTTAGGTCTGTCTCCAGGACCCTCAACAAGTACCCCATTTCCTTCTAGGCCCTCTCCAACCTTTGTGAAGATTGCAAAACTGTGAAATCTTCAGTCAACATAAGGCTAAAGTGGCAGTTAGGAAAGGGTCAGGTACAGTGTGGAAGGTAACACTCTCCATGGAAGGAGATTTTTTTAACTTGGTACAAAAATCTTTTGTAAACATCATACTTAAATTAAACTACAAAGCGTTATTATTAGGGACAAAATAAACAAGTAGTGCAATAGCATGTATAGTATGAAACTAATTCTATAAAAATTTTGAAAATACACAAATTAACAAGGCTATAAATGACTTTAAGTACGTAAATTCATAGACAATGGTTCGATATCAGTGGTTACCACTGGGACCAAGGAAAAGAGGCCCAATATTGAGATTAACATCTTAAGTTTTATAAGAAAATTTTACCCTCCAACTTTTGTACTTCCTCAATTCAATATACCTTAATCACTCCTTACTATACTTTTGTCCAGATCTTCTAATCCCCCTTTCCAAATTTGTTAAGCTTCTTACAGTCTTCATATATTGTCATCCTAAACTATCTTAAATTTCTTCTAGAATCAATGAATTTTTCCCCATTCAATTAACTATCTTTATAATCATTTCTACCTTCTTTTTTCCTTACATTTCTGAGTACTAGTAGTAAGAAAAAGCCTTGTTTTATATGCCTTACCTATACCACAATCTTTATTCTTTTATTCAGAATTATCACAAGTTAAAATATCACTTTAAATGTTTGTAATTCATAACCAGAGGAGTATCAATGTTTATTTTAATTAATTAGCCCATTAGAAGCTAGAAGTCTTTTGCTGAAGTAGGGAAAGAGAAAACAGTGGGACTTTCACAGAACTTAACAAAATTTTCAGGATGGGAACCATTCTTGAAAAACAGTAGTCCTGAACCATTATATTAGATTCTTTTTATTTTTTATTAATTTCAGCACAGAGGAAGAAGGCAAAATGTTTAAAGAAATTTGTATTCTTTAGACAGGCTGTTGGTTTGACACCAAAAAGAAGGAAAAACAGTTGAATAAGCTCTGAGTCTTCATTTATCTTTATATCTCTTATTCTCAGGGAAAGCTGAAAAAAAACAAAAGGACACATATTAATATTGCTTGTAGAAGGGCGTGTGCTTTTCAGATCTATTTAAGTGAATGCCAAATTGCTTAGACTGTCTTTCTGCACTTCCCACCAACGAAAATAATTCAAGCTTGCCCTAGACTTGTGGCAGCTGAATTCTTCTGTTGAGCTAAGGGAAAGGGCACCCTAATAAGTACTATAAAGTCATCTCTTCATCACTGATATCATCAGAATCCTCAGGCTTTAAAGTCATAGGCTTTCATCATCATGCCTCAAAGTCATTTCCTTAACACCAATTTCTTACCTAAGTTAATTATAAACAAACAAGGTGTCTTCTTCAAGTTAGAACTTTAAGAAGAAAATCTTGTCATTTAGGACTAAAACAAATCACATTTTTGAAATTATCAAATTTCCAAAGATGCAAAGTTGCTTTCTTGCCTAAATGTACAATATGCAGGTATTATCATGTAGGCAAAGAGTAAATTAAAATCTAGTAGTGAAACGGATATCATATTCAGTTTGGAAAGTATGAAAATAATTTATGCTAAAAAGTAATTAGACATTAGACATTTGTTTTGAAAAAGAAAGTTCATTCTATTTTTTAATTTCCCTTAAAATATTATAACCAAAATGCATAAAACACATTTATGGTTAAACTTCTGAATTTTAAAGTGGGCCTTCTTGTCATAAGGAGAGAAAATTCTATTAAAACTCAGCATGTGGGCACACAGGAAACTTAGTAGCAGATTATTTGCTATTAAGTAGAAGTGTGCATAAGTGGGTCTATCATATTCTCCATAAATTAATATGTTATTGAGCTATTAGGTTGAATTTTATAAAATCATTGTCATTCACCATTTTTTAACCTACAAAAATGTACTTTCATATCACCCAGCCTACTACCTGAAGTATCCCACTGTTGAGCTATTGCTTAGTTGAATGGTTCTCTCTACTGTGTCTGTCACATTAGATCAGAACAGGACCATGATTAACTATCAAGCTCTGGTTTGAATTTTTAATTGTAGCTCCAACTCTCACTAGCTGGGTGATCCTTGAGTAAATTCTTTAACCTATGTATTGATCTGAGCCTTCATTTTCTCATCTGAAAAAAGAGAATAATAATGGAACTCAACTCGAGGAACTATTTTGAGAATTAAATAAGTTAATATATATAAGGAGCTTAGAGCAGTGGTTGCCACTGGTCTATATGGCTCTAAGCAAATGCTCAATCTTTGCTATTTTAATAACTATTACAATTACTTTTTAAAAAAAAATCTAGAATATAGTTACCTGAGATGCTTGTGATTGTGTTATTTTTAGGCAAGGGTAGTTTGACTTGAAGCAACAAGTTTTGGACCCTGAATAAAAAAAGAAATGACAGATTTGGGAAAAATATTAGCATCACTATTAAAAAAAAATAATAACATTTATATAGCCATTGGTGATTACAAAGTAATTTTATATGCATTGCATCCTTTAATTCCAGTTTAGTACTAGAATCTCTAGAAAGAAAGTTACTGAAATCCATTGCCCCAAAGGAATAAAAATGATTGTCCAGTCATAGGGGAAAAATATTAAATGATTCAGCCATTTAAATATAAATTTCCCTACTAACCTGTAAGATTAGATTCAATCAAATCACAAACTATCACTTTTAAAGAAAATAGTTAAATAAGTTAATCTTTTGGTTTAATGATTACCTCTACCAAAAGATTTCAGAACTTCCAAATATTTCTATCTATATTGATAAATACCACAACCTTGGAAACGAACAAATATTACAAACATTTAATAATATGCTCCAGTGCAGCATACAAGAGCTATTTAAGTCATTCTGTGAGACAACTGTATGTAAAATAAGATTCCTGTCCCACATGCACAAAGTATTCTTCAGGTACTTAAGCCCCTAAGCCTTAGCTTGATCAAACGCAACAGCAAAGGAAATTAGACATATTAAAATGAAGACAACTACAGCACCTCCTCAGCAAAGCAGGCTTCTTTGTCATCAGCTGTGCAGCACTTCTGTATAAAAGCTGAGAAATTTTCCATAACAGTTTTCAGTTGTTCCTCAGTTGCCTTGGGCTTGTGTTTCAACAGCTCAACAAGTGCACTGCATTTGAATTAAAAAAAAGAAAAAGAAAAAGAAAACAGGAAAAAGTTTGCTCGCATTAAAAAAAATGGAGATAATGAAGACAGTAGCTTTGTTGTTTGAGATTGTAAGTCTTAGAGCCAGTTAACTCTGATCTTGATACCCAGGCTTACCACTATAAACCTCAATATTCTCATTTGCATATGAGGAAAATAAAATCTACCTCCATTGGATTGGTGGAAGGATCAAATGAAATCATCAATGTAAACTGCTCAAAATCTGTAGTGTCAATAAATCTCAACCAATCAATCAATCTCTTTTCAGTTAAATCTTTGGAAAAGATTACATAATTGCATTTATAAATTATTTAGATTTTGGAAGTTAAACCATCTTAGAGTTTATAGCAATTTAAGAGCTAGAAATGATGCTTAAGAGCTTAATTATCTTGGACTCCATTTAAAAGTTTCTAATATGAAAATCTTTACATTTGGTCTTTGAAATTTGGCTCATTCAAAGTGAATAGTGGGAAATGAGACTATCCAAACTCATGGGAACTGGTGGTTCTCTTTTACTGACATCTGCTGAAGATAGTGCTAGAAAGAGTCATGTGGGCACAATAGTTTTGCAATATTACTCTTATGTCTATGGCTATGATCAGAACACACCAGAGATGATAACAACTTGATGTTGCGTTTCTAACCCCTTGTGACAGCAGTAGGGAGTCAAGCCACAGAACTTGTATTTTTAGATTTGCTAAGAAAACAAAAACTTACCCATTTTATTATTGACACTTTCATCACCTTAATAAGCCAATACTTAAATACTCTTTCTAAGGAATATAATAATCACACTGTTTCAGAAAAAGTTACTCATTTCAATTTACAGTTCTATCTATCAAGACTATGAATGCATGCAATAATGAAATACTCACGTTTGCTTCTTCAGGATTTTCTCAGGGTCGGGAACTGTGCATACATCTGCATGAAAGGTGAATGTTTCAGCATTAAATTCTTTGGGGACGTATGTTTCATCAGCTTCCAGAGCAGAAAAGCATGGTCGTCTGTTCACCAAGGAGTCTGTGCAGCATTTGGTAATTTTGTCACTCACTGGTGTCTTCTCGTGCAACACACACAACCGGTTCAGGATCAATGACAGCTAAAGAACAGTGAGGAGAACAGAAATTCAAAAGAAGCATAATTAAAAGTTTTCCATTAAATCCTACTTTCCTATGGACGAAAGAAAGAAAGAAAGAAAGAAAGAAAGAAAGAAAGAAAGAAAGAAAGAAAGAAAGAAAGAAAGAAAGAAAGAAAGAAAGGTTGAATTTTAACTAGCAACACTGAATCCAAGGTTGATTTGAGACAGTGATTTGCTTAAGTTTAGAACTACAGATAATAAGGGACATGTAAAAGTCTTTTCTCTTTTAAATAGGTCTAAATTAAATATTCTCATTTGAGAGAATAAATGATTAAAATAATTTGAGTTGAGTCCTAAGATATGTGTTGGAGTGGGGAGGAAACAATCTTATACTGACACATTAAGGGAAAAATCCCAAAGGAAGTGAAATATTTTAAATGACAGGATGCAACATTGAAAATTCATGGAAATTTTTCACAACAATTTATCATCTTTGGAATCTTATCGAAATCCTCATTCTGATTGTCAGGATAATATTAGTGACTAAGTCCTGGCTACCACTACCACACACACGCACGTACATGTGCGCATACTAATATGCACTTGTTATTTCACTCCTGCTTCTAAAAGTTAGCTTTGTCTTTATCCAAAGGCAAAAAAATCATCATTATTAACTTATTATATTTTAAAAGACTCACATAGTCTTCAGCACAAGCCATTCTTTTGGCTTCAGGGCGTGTACAACATCTGTTGCCCACGTTTCCTAGTTCTTTTGAGACTTTCAGAAGTGTTGGAGTTGACACTTGGGGCATTTTCTTGGTGTAACGAATAATGAGCCTGTAACAAAACAGTCCATATTTTTTCAGCCAGGCAAGAAACTGTTTGGTTTTTTTCCCTAACATAGTAGGTAAAGCAGAAAACACTTAGCCAAAATTAATTTAAATGATTTTCCATTCATAAAATTATCTTTATCTCTAGGTTGGTGGAGTAGTGTGGGGGAAGACCTGATCCTGGACAGCCAGTTAAGCCTGTATAATCATAGGTAAGTGACTTATTATAGTTCAGAGATATTAATATATTTATCAATTTTTTCTTTCTTTTAATAAACCCACTGAGAGCTTAATGTATATCAGCACTGTGATAAATTTGAAAGATATGGATGAATTTCCTCATCTACAAAATTGTAGAAATATACTTGACTCAGTAAGGACAATGCAAGATTAAAAGAAATAAAATATGCAATCAACATGGCATGGTATCTAGGATGTAAAAATCATTAACTAAGAATGCCAAACACCACTGAAAGTCAATGTATGACTGTAATCTACTTAAGAGACTTATTCATTGTTGTTATCCCTAGCACCACAGTTAGAAGAGTGTTGATAGGTATATTTTGAACAATAAATATATACCTAATGATGTGTCCCTTATTGTCTTTACCTCCCTTGATAAGACTTTATTAGATCAGGACATTAGTCTATCAACTTATATATTATGGTACTTCTTGAGCTACTGCTATTCGAGGCCAGCTATTTCCTGTTCTGTAAAGCATTGCTGTCTTTTGTTTGCTCCAAAAGTATTTCTTAACCTTCAAAGGGTATTTTCACTTCTTTTATCCCAAGATCTGGTATTTTCCTTCCCAGTCTCAAGAGGCTAATTTTTTAAACTGCACTCAAATATAAGCTCCTTCGCCCCATCCCATCAACGGTTTCATCTCTCCTTCTCCTGTCTTTCTGAGTGTAGAGGGATTAGAGATATATACTATATTTTCATGATTAAAAGCTCTGTAACAGGTGGTCTCTATATGAAGTCGTAAGTAATTACAGGTCGATCAAGAAAAAAATTAGTTAGTAGATAAAATACATACGCATTTTGGAAGCCATAGTCTCCAAGGCTTTCAAAAAGGTCACAGTTTTGTTTCATTAACTTCCGAGGCTCCTCCACAAGAGATTGGAGTTCATCCAACTGAAAGGTAAAAGAATTGCATGTCTAGGATTCCATCAAAGGACAAGATGCGGGCTGTTTTTAACCCCTATAGACAGAATGAGATCCTTCTTCCTTTTTGCCCAAAGCCATATAAATAGATCTTTGATGTCAAATCTATTACAATACATCCAAACTCCACAGTATAAGTGATTAAGAATATTCAGGCTCTGGAGTGTGACTGCTAGCGTTTGAGCCAGGCCATCCGACTCATTTCCTAGTTATGCAACTTTACTCCTAATTGTCAAGTTTTAGAAACCTCACTTCTAAGATGGGGATAAAAATTGTACTCACCTCAGATAATTGCTCTGTAAACTGCATGAGCTAATGAAACTAAAACAATGCTGGAACATGGTAACATCTCAATAAATGATAGCTATGATTGTATTATTATTACTAAACCAACTCTTTAGTTGGATCCTGAGTTCTCTGAAATAAGAGATTTTACCTTGGTCATCAGTTCCAGTGTGGTATCTGGTACATAGCAGGTTCTCGGTAGAGGAAAGAATGACTTTCCTCTAATTCTAAAGCTTCGAAACCACTATGTATGTTAAAAACTGTAAATATCCTAAGCATGCTATAATCCTATTTTAGCACAGCTAAGTTAACTAAAAATTCTCCAAAACAGATTTCCTCTCCTTACTTAATTTCTTGTAAAACCATTCCTAAATCTTTTCAAAAAAATTTGCAAATATTCTAAATAAATAGATTTCACAACCTCCCTTAAGATACTAATTCTTGATAGCTGATAAGTCTTGGAATCATATTAACTATATATCTAAGTCAAATCTCTTTTACATTTAAATTCACTTTATCTTATTTTGTTCTCAGGAGTATAAAAAAGAGAAAAGGTATGGTCAAGATTTCATGGAATTAGAAATTGTTCTTTCTTTTCAGATCTTTTTCTCTAGACTACTCTATGTTTTATTAGCCATTAGCCATTCTATTAAAAGCTATTTTTCCCTAAAATGTTTAAGAGCACAGAATTTAAACCATCTTAATAAAATACCTAAATAACATCTTCCATTCTTGCATTATTTTTCTTTCTTGTTATTGGAATCACCGAAAGTTACATTTTTTTATTCCTTCAAGAAACCTACCACTTTGGAATAGCATGCATGAGGATCATCAGTGGCACAGCACCTCTCCAGTGTAGCTTCATATTCCTTGACAATCCTCAATATCATTGAGACAGAGTAATCTTGATGCCTTCTTGCGAATTCATACAAAAACCTAATTAAGATGAAAATAAAATAGATTTAGTTGGACAAATAATTGACAAATCACATAAATAACCACAAAGTAATATATCCCTAAAATCTCAGTTTGACTAAACTGTATGCAGTAAAGCTTGGGGGCTAAGGGCTTGGAGCTCAGAGTTAAAGCTACCTTTATTCAAATCCTGGCTCTCCCATTTATTTTATTATATCACCTTAGACAATTTATTAAAACTTTCAGAGCTTTAGTTTTCCCCTCTTTAGAATGGGGATAATAATAGTATCTATTTCATAAGGTAGTTGTGAGAAATACATGTCATAACCTCTGCATAACACACACTGTCTAGCACATATTAAATGTTTGATGACACCTGTTATTATTATGTGTATTTTGTTTGATTTAGACTACACCTCAAAAAAGTTCTGCTGGATAAACAAAGATATATTTTTAAATTCTTCTTTTTCCTCTCTGTATGAGTGAAATCTTGAAGGGTTCACAATTTTATGAAATATTATTTAGTGCACAGAATACTATTATAATTTAAGAATAAAAATGCAAAGTTTATCACCACATTTACTATACGTATAATCATTTATTTTCTCATTTAATTGTATGCTGCCTTGCCATGCTACTGGACTTTGGTATTTTCAAAAAAATATAAAGCACTTGGTAGCAGACTTCATACATCTCTTTATACTTCTTTGCTGCCATCAGATAGGCACATGTATAATAGATAGAAAGATAGATAGATAGATAGATAGATAGATAGATAGATAGATAGACAGATACAGAGATATAAAAATGTATTACATATATTCACATATGAATGTTAAGTTTAAGGTATAATCTTTGAATGAATAAATAAATATGTATATAATTTATGCATACATAATGATTCTAGAGGTATTTCCAGAAATACCCCTAAAGAGTAAGAAATGAGGATTGGGTAAAAGTAGAAAGTTTACTTATTACTTTGTACTCTTCTCTATTGACTGAGCTTTTGTCATAAACAAGTTATTATTTTATGACAATTTTTTATAACTAATTAATTTTTTCCAAAAAGCGTAAAGCCTAGGAGAGTAAAGGATAAAAAAGCATTGGAGGCAACACAGAAACAGTAACAACTCTAAACGAAAGCCTAGAATAGCTCCCAAATCCTCAGACTGTATAAAGGCTATGAAAAGGTAATCCCTCATCCACTTACACGCCCAGGAAGGCATCTTTTGCTTCCTTATAGTTTTTGCAAACGTCTTTATCTTCAACATAATCAGCAGCCATTGAGGGCAGATCACTAGGCAAATCATCATTTTCTGCCTCAAGAAGGCAATGGGATTTTTCCAACAGAGGCTTATCACAGCATTCCTTCAGCTTACTGGAGATTGAATCTTGATGTTCACACACATACTTGACAAAATCTTCCTATGAGCAGTTGATGAAAATTGTTCAACATAAATTGACATCTCTACACTTTCCCACTTTCTCTTCAGATTTTTATTATGGTGGCAGAACACATCTATTGTATTCTAAGACCATACACATACCAATCTGCCTTCTGTGAACATTTTTGTCCGTGCTCCTAAACCTGGAGACTTCAGATAGAACTACTAAAACATTTCCACTTGATTAAAATACTACTCAGTAACAGGGGCCCATATCAGTTATTTATTAATTTTATATCTCCATTGTTAAGGTATTCAATTTTTTAATTAAAACCCAGTACTATTTTCCCAAACATTCCCTTAAATTAAGTGCAGACATTTTGAAACCAAATAACTAAATAAAGAGTGTGGTTTTTGAAAAATATAGTCAAGATCATAGTCACAGGCCCTGTTTACACATGTAAAATATCTGCCTTAAATTTTCCAGAAAGTGTTCTGAGAGATTAGGATTCTGGTATTTTGTTGTATATTTAAGTTTTGAGAAAAGAGATATCGTGATAAATATTTTTCTGTTTAACACGGAGAGTTAATTAAGGTAAACTTTAGAGGGGAAAATTACATAATTTCCAAAGGTCTCTTTAGGTACCAGCTCTTTCTCAATTCTATCCACCTCCCCGAAAAAAACTTAGAAATCTACCTTCGTAGCTGTTCTACTTCAGTTTAAGCCTTTGTTCTCACTTAGAATATGACTAAAAAGGATTAAAAATGAGTGAATGTGTTTATCAAATCACTTAGTGAATGAGATAGCTAGATTTACAAAACACATACACACACACACACACAACTCAGAGAAAGGGTTGAGCAGATTAGGCATAGAAGACAATTTCAATTCACTGCCAGTTGTCACCTATTATAAGAAACAAATCCATTCTACCAATTGAAGCATGTAAGTTACCAAAGAGAATACTGAGATTCCTTACCCTGTCATCTGCACATTCAAGCAGGTCACCATGGCAGCATTCCTTTGTGATTTTGGTGATGTCTGTCACCAACTTGGAAAGTTCCATAAAATCAGCCTTGGGAAATTTCTGGCTCAGGACAGCCATGACCCTAAAAAGAAAATCCCCCACTAAAACTTTATAAACATGCAATATTTTATGTGAAAACACTAGGAAAGTAGTACTCATAACAAGAAAATTCAGGACGAAATAACATAGAAATAAGGTGTAAAATTTATTAGTTCTTGTTTACTGCTAGTTCTGAACTGAGTTGTCTTAGGATGAAATATTTCCATAGGCTAGAATTAGCCATTTTAAGAGCATGTGGTGAATAGAAAGAAGTCCAGCGATTCATGAAGTCAGAAATCAAAGAGAATTTCTAAAAGAGGTAGTATACTAAAAAGCATCATGTTTGGAGTCCATATCTGACTTCCAGATCTGACTTTGTTGCATGTTAGCAGTGTGATCCTAGGTAAATTACTTAGACAACCTGAGCTTCATCCCCTAAAGAGTCACAACAGCCTGAAAAATCAAAGGATTGTTGTGAAGATTAAATTAGATAATACATATGAAAGCATTTTGTAAACTGGAAAGTGCCATACAAACTCCAGTTATTTTTTTACCAATTAAAATTCATTCTTCCTGACTTTCTGAAGGACTCTGCTAAGAGAAATTTCATAACCTCTGCAAAATTAGGGAGTTCGATGAGGCATACTATTACCAAGAAATTTGTTCAGCACAATCTCTAAGCTGCATGACAAGATATAAAAGGCTAATATTTACATGCTTTCACAAATCATTTCAGAGTTGCCTAAGTCTGATAAAAGCTACTTACTTCTTCCCCCAAACCAATCACAGCCTTTTAAACTGTGTATTGTTTCACATTGGGTTTTTTTTATTTATTTGTTTGGTTTTGGTGGTATAGATGGTAGAGGTGACAGGCAAAGATAGTTCAAATGACTGTCTCTAGAGACTTTGCAAAATGTCTATTCATTTTACCCTCTGTTTGTCTTGATTAATTGTTGACTAGCAAGTGAGGGATGGGAGTGGGGGGTTGAGTTCTTGGCTCAGATAATAAAGGATACTCCTAGAACCAACTAAGTAATATAAGAGACCCAGGCAAAATAAGAAAATAAGAACAAAGCTGAAGCTATGAGAAAAATAATCCTGATGGCTGAATTTAATGATCAGAACATAAAAGGACAAGCAGACACTTCCAGGTAATTGCAGAGGGCAGGGCGAGTTAAAAATAAATAAAAGACCCTGAGGACAACTCTATGAAAATGCTGTACCTTAGAATAAGATCCCTAGTCTTTGTAAATAAATGAGAGTTTGAATACCTGTCCTAGAAGGACAAAAATGATAGCTTCTAAAATCTTTGACTATCTTGAAAAAATGTGATAAAAAAGGACAAATTATCATCTATGCTATGATTTTCACTTCTACCTTTTAAACAACCAAAAAGATGTTTATGAAAGCACAGTGTGCAAAGCCACATAAATATACAATTTCATCAACTGATCATCATTATTTACATTATAAAGTACAAAACTAAATTTAAATTACCATGCTTTCAAAGCTCTATCTCCGAATTTTTGGAGACTGGCACACTTGTGTCTCTGTTTAGCATCTGAAGCCAGTAGATTACTTCTCAAATCATTCAGCTGCAAAAAGAAATCATTTTGAAAACATTTTTTAAAATTCTATGTGAAACACACCTTCATAATTTCAGGTGAGGCCATACCAAATTAAATTTTAAAGAGATAATATACACTTAAATTCCCAAGTACTCACTAGTGGCAAATAATTATTTTGCTCTCTAAGAAAAGGAAGAATCAGTCTGGTTATAGTGGAAGCCTCCAGCTAGCTAAGAACCAGCATATAGGCATTGCCAGTTAAAAGGGAACTGAAGGGAAAGTTGTAAAAACAGAGTACACTAATATCCCTGGGAATATAATTTTACTGACTTCTTAATTTATGGAACGAATGGATAAACCCAGGCTACCAGATGCAGTGAAATTCTCCATTTTGAAGTCCCTCACTAGTAAGGAATTCTCAGAGAAAGATAAACAAAACTGTGGCCCTTTGCTGTGCAATTTTACAAATAAATTTCTGTATTTCACTATAGTGACCAGCACCATGAAAAGAGGAAAATTTAGAGACATGCACAGTAATTCCTTTATCGAATCCACTTTGGCAAAACTTAAAAGGAGAAAATGAGGATGTCGGAGGCCTTCAGAGAGAGAGTGAAAGATCCTTGGGGTGGATAACAGCGAGGAAGGCTTTTTTGACCAGATAAACAAGTTTATATCAGAGGATTACATTTCCTAATCTAGCCATAAGATGCCTCAGATCTGAGGTTTGAGGCTGAACTGGTTCTTTTATTCTTCTTCTAGGAATACCTTTGGTGTCAGGCAGGCAGCTTTATCAGCAGCTTGGCAGCATTCCGCTAAAATTGTTTTATATTGTTTAACATAGTAAAGGAGTTCTGGAGCATAAAAGTAAGGATGTCTTCTGGAAACTTCATATAAGTAACTAAATTTTTTAAAAAGAAGAACAGGCAGTCATTTTTCTATAGCAAACGGTATTAAGAAACAATTATAATCAATATTTTCCTCAGAGACTACAAAACTAGAAGACATCTAATTTACCAGTTAAGCATTATTTGCACAAGATGATATTGCCTATTTCATTTTTTAAGTCAACAAAAAGGTTAAATTATATATATACATATATATACTATATACACACATGTATATACATGTAAACACATGCAAAATAGTTATTTATGATATAATTGACTAAAATAAAATTAATTCTGAGAAAAACTAAATATATCTTCATAATATTTTAATACATGTCAATCTCAATTTTTATACAGATCATATTCTATTTCAATGCATTCTAAAAGATCTTTGATAAAATTTTTATTGTGTAAAATTTTATAGCATCAAATATTACCTCTTTGAAAACTGTCATTAGAAAAAAAAAACAGTTTTCTAAGTCTTCATTAGAAAAGCTTCTGAGTCTTAATGTTGAAAACATTTTTATTATAGTAATTGTCTAGTGAGTCAACCTATTCATAATTTTGAAGCATAAAAATCTGATTACTTACGTTTCCAAAAACTTTTTATCATTGGTTTCAAAGGCAGTGCACAAAACTTCAGGCTCTGGTCTCACTACTGGCGGGAGGTTTGGGTCATCATCTTTGTGTTTCAGGAAGCATTCGTTTCTCTCAGGTTCTTGTTTTTCACAGCAGTCAGCCACTTCACCATAGGTCTCACGAACAGAAGCAACTGTACACAATTTATCTCCCAAAATAGTATGCTAAATGGAGGACAGAAAGCTTCAAATTGGTAGGCAGTATTTTATTTTCTGTACACATGAAGAGTATTATTAAAACGTAATATTCTGGTTAGAAATATCTTATTAGAAAATCATAAAAATTCACTTTTTTCTCAGATTTAGAGTTTCCCATGATTTGACAAAGTATGTTTAATTTTTTAAGAATTAACTAATACTATTAGTTATAGTAGACAAAACAGAAAAGCAAAAAGACAGTCAATGGCTTTAAGGAATGAGCATTACTCTAATTTCCACCTGAGGCTAAAGACTAAAAGAGCAATCACAAAAGAAAAATTAAGTGAAAATAATCCTGTAAGTATCAGGTGAATTCCCATTAGGGAGGTAAGGATTCAGATGGTTTCTCAATTGATCAGCTTCTTTGTGAGACATCCAACTTTTTGGTAGATACCATTCAAAAACTGAGGAGTAACACAATTTACTATATATTAATTGTTATTACATTAAAATATAGATCTCTTTGTTCTAGAATTAGTTGCCTCAAAGAACATTCCATTAAATTAATCCTGTCCATCCCCATTAATGTTTATTATGAAAGTAATTTTAACTCCAAGGAAAATAAACTACTCAGCACAGAATTTATTAATTTTCAAAAAATCCTTTTTTAAAAATTCATATTTAGAGCCATGACATTGTGTGGAGTTAAAGTACTGATTCTGGCTTGCAGAAGAGATACATATAAAGAGATATAAGAGCAGAAAAGACTTCAGTGATAAATAAAAAATGGACATGCCCCCAGAGAAGTACATATAAATCCAATGGCAAAAGACACATTATCCCCTCCTTGCATTAAAGACCTTTCTGAAAATACCAAAAGTTCAAAGTCCTTTAAAAGAAATGAATACCTTGATATATTATTAAATGTAAAAATATGACTATCCCTAAAATGAGGAAAATATAGTTGCATTATTACTTTACCCAGGTAAGGAAATCAGCACAAAAATCAGTTGAGCATTTTCTGAAGATTAAAAAACATACTATTTCTATTAGCCTCTATATAAAAACATCAAACTTTAGATTCTAAAAAGAGACTTTACAAATGGAAAATTTCCATTTAAATACAATATGGCCATCCTGTGTGGTCTCAATAAAGAAATGTTTTTATTCCATTGTATATGTGTGCCATACCTTTACCCAATCATCTATCAAAGGCCACTTTGGTTGTTTCCATGTTTTGGTACCTTGAATAATGCTGCAATGAACATTGGGGTTCATATATCTTTACAGATAAATGTTTTCAAATTTGGGGGGTAAACATCCAGAAGAGAGATTGCTGAGTTATATGATAATTCCCTATTTAATTTTTTGAGGGCCCTCCAAACTATTTTCCATAGTGGCTGTATCAATTTACATTTCCACCAGCCGTGTATGAGGGTTCCTTTCTCCCCCACAACCTCTCCAATCCTTGTTATTACTTGTCTTGTTGATTATAGCCATTCTTACAGGTGTGAGATAGTATCTCATTGTGGTTTTGATTTGCATTTCCCTAATAGCTAATGAAGTTGAGCATCTTTTCATGCCCTAAGACATGAAATACTGCCATTTGCGACAACATGGATTAATATTGAGATAATCATGCTAAGTGAAGTAAGTCAAACATAAAAAATTGAGAACCATATGATTTCACTTCTATGTATGATATCAAACCGAAAGCAACAAACAAACAAGACCAAAAAAAAAAAAAAAAAGCTTATGAACATAGAAAACAGTTTAGTGGTTACCAGAAGGAAAGAGAGTGGGAGGTAAATAAGGGTAAAGAGAATCAAATATAAGGTGACAGAAGGAGATTTGACTTTGGGTAGTGAACACACAAGGCAATAAAATATATGATGCATTATTGAACTGTGCACTTGAAAGTTATATAACTTTATTAATTAATGTCACCCCAGTAAATTTAATAATAAAATATGTTTTTAAAAGTATGGGTATAGCTAGGAAAAACAATAGCTCTACACGCTTTTGAGTGTTGCTTACAAATATGGTCATTTAGTAATAACTGAGAAAACTAAAATAGAATTTTTTCCTTTGAAATGCTCAAGATTACTTAAAAGAAAAACTAATATTCAAAATCAGAATGTACTTACAAGCGACTTGTCACAATTTGTGCCTGACTCATCAGCAACACATGCTTTTGCTAACTCAGTTACTTCATTTGTTAATTTGACAGTTTCATCAAATGGGCACTGCTGGAGATACTGAGAAAAGGCAATCAGCACCCTGAAACAAAGGAAACGGAAAAATGTGGTATAATAAAATTTTAGTATAAAGTAGGTTGTTATGTTAGAGAAAACATTGGCTATCAGTATTTATACATATTATTATCCAGAAAGCCTATTCATATCAGCTATTATCTGATGCCTAACCAAGCATATGTGGCTTTCTAAGCAAAGAGAATATGGATTTCCACCATGTTTAAATAAGTGTGTGTGCATGAGCAGATGCACACATACAGAGCAAGCAAGCATAATGTTTTCTAAATAGATCTAATTGTTAAGACAAGGGGCATTACATAGTCCCTCTGGCTATGTAAAACAAACAAACAAACAAAAACCCCACACACATACTTCATTTAATCAGGCTATAGAATGAGATTGACCTTTAAAGAATAACTATCTTCTCATTTACTAGATTAAAAAATATTAAAGTGCTCTCAAAAAACCATAGATCTATTTGCTAGGGAAAGGAATTTAATAAGTGTGAAAGGAACCATATATGAAAGTCTTTCCCATCATCCTGAACTAGCTTTCTAATATGTAGCCATCAGCATGCATTGACTATATAGAGTTAAGTAAATTAAAATTAAATATAATTAATTTGTGATCCTCAGGTAAGGTAGGTATTCAGTAACCACAGGTGGCCAATGACTACCATATTGGGCAGCATCGATATAGAATATTTTCTTCAGTGCAGAAAATTCTATAGTACAGTACTGTTTTAGAGTCTGGACTTCGATGACAGGAATGTGAGAACTTTAGAAAAACAAACAATGCTATTAGAACATTAAATTTGACTCAGTATTTTAACTTACAGTTCTCTGAATTTTTCTTCTCCCAAATCATTATACCGATGGACAATCTCACTCTTGTCTAGGGGAAAAAAAGATTTGTTAAAATCTGATGAAAACTACTGGTTATGATATCACTTTTTGTTTCTCTCTATTTGACTTAGATATTCATTTGCTCCAAAATACTGGCTCTGATCCCTAACAGAAAATCTTTAGGATGATGGCGGACTGCTTCTGCTTTTAAACAGAAGAGTTATTCAATACCGATGATAATGTTTGAAAAATCATTAAAATAATTAAGTATTTATAGCTTTATATACAAACTTTGATAAGCTCTAATGCTCTTAGTGCATATTAACAGCTACTGAGAGGACAGTTTGATAGGAAAAATATAAATACATGTTCTATTTATAAGATTAACAACACAGATTTTGTTGTTTTTATACTACATCAAGGTGCAATGAATAGAGCTTTGGGATTTTGGAGTTATGAATTTTATATTTAACTATATTCTGTAAAGGTTAAATTAATTTGAATTCCTTCAGCTGCAAAATAAAATTACACTTACTAAACAATTCTCACCATTTTTTTTATGCAGGATATTAGAAATATATTAATAAGGTAACTTCCTAAGTGTTCACAAATACAAAATATTATGATAGTCTAGAAGTAAACGCTAAAGAAAAACTCCTTTAAAGATGCAGGGTTTACTGAAACTTTCTTTTACTAGGAAAATACAATAAATTAGAACAATAGAAAAATAGAATTCTTACGTGTATCTCGACGAAACACACCCCTGGAATAAGCAGAGCTGAACAGAAAGAGAAGGGAAATAAAAGTTACCCACTTCATTGTGGCAAAGGCTTGTGGAGTTGAAAGAAGATGAAAGGTAAGATAAATGGAGGGAAATTAGTATTAATATACTCCTTTAACCAATAATTGTAGATTATTAACTAGACTCATCTTTGTGTTTCTTTGACTCCCAACTGTTTACAAAATTCATAATGTTCTTGCCAAAAAATTGTTTGACTAAATCCCTTGCATATGTTTGCCATCTGGAACTCATTCCCCTACAAGACCTTGTCAATTCATAACGTTATGTAAAACATCTCACCAAATGTTACCTAAGAATTTAAACAATCCTTATCAATTATTCATTATCGTGTTCTTTATCTGTGATTTACCATTTGAATATTTTAGTTTTAAATCTCGACAAAAAATTTCGCCAAAGCAATGACTTAACTTGGAAATAAGACATACTAAAAGAGCTAAACTCTGAGTTGTAATTCCAAGTACACTTTTATCATGAATAAGGGAAATAGACTTGTCTTTCAGGTTACAGATGAACAAAATAAAAGAATGTCTGCCTATGGAATTTTTTTTTTTATTGGAGAAATCATTTTTTTAAAGCCTGAAAATTTAAATTAGAAAAGAAAAAAGAAAACCATTCTAACTTTCTAAATAGAGAGAAAAAAAATTCCTTTTGTATAAATTTAGTCAACCTTTTTTTTTTTTCAGTTTCCAAGAAAGAGTAGGCACTTTTATCTAAAGTCAGTGTCTAACCCTAGCCTTTTCTTTATATGAATCTCCAGAGAAGACTTGATCAAATGTGCTATCCTTGTAATTGAATTTAATTGTACTTCACAAAATTAGGCTTTGTCATGCACACATATACTTTGTGCATATTTTTCATTTAAAAATGGAAAGAATAATGTTCTTTTCTCCATCTACTTTGCAGTACAATATCATATTGTAACACCTTGTAAATATAGAAAACCAAAAAATCAAATTTGTCATAATTTTAGAAATTAAGAATTGATTTTCCTATACTTCACGAAGATACCATAGCTTTCAAATACAAAATTAAAACACCTGAACTTTTCCTTACAGTACCAATAAGGTGTTTTCCATGTATGTGTCCTTACTAAACATTAGCAGATGGTTGAAAAATTACAATATTTAATTCTTAACACTATCTGTATATTTAAAATTTAACTTAATTAATAAGCAATCATTTAACACTTGCATTTTGTGGATTTCCAAGGGAAGAATTCCTACATTTTTCTTCTACTAATTCTGTACGTTCATTCTATACTGAGAGGAATAAAACCACATAAGTGTTGGTTATTTCTAAATATTCTGTTTTCAACCTTTTAAACTCATGTTTAGTCAGTCATCAAAGGATTCTGGTGTGAGAGTACATGCATACAATTAAACTAACAGTTATAAATATGGCTTACAGAATCTAGTTTTCTAATAGGAAACTAGCTGCAGTGATTTTTAAATGTTTTCCCATTTTATGAGAGTTTGAAACGAGAGAGTAGTTTAAAAAGTTACTTCATACAGAAAGAATAGTAGTGTGCTGATCATTTAGAAGAGAAAAAAAATACCTAATTGAAATATAAATGTAACTGGCAATTAAACTGATCCTTTATCCCTTTTGTTTTTTCTTTTGCATTCATTTTGACAGGATAGAAAAGACACAGTTTTGAAGCAGATAAAATATCTTTTTGGACCAGTCCCCCACTTTCTTGCCACCTTAATCATAACCTTAAACCTATACCCTCTTTCTGCCCTCTGGATTCCTGAAGCTTCTCACCAAATCATTCAAAACGTATTTCTCTCCATCTGGCCATCTTCTTGGTCCAGCTCTTATTGCCATCTCCTTCTGTGACGGATTACTACTTCTAAGTCTCCTTCTTTTAGAAATGAAGTAAAACCTATGTCCTATGCGTAACAATGTGACAATAATTGTTATCTAATAACAGCCACAGTATTTTAACAGAGACTTTCTGGTGACAATCATTTAACCAAAAGTCATTCCAAAATATGAGAAATTTGGATTCATTTTGAGTTAAAAATAAGGAAGGAAAACCTTTTCTTGTCATTCTTTCTGTTAGACTATGGTCTTAGACAGATCTTATCTATGATGAAGGGCCTGGACTGCTTTCTAAAAAATACAGAAGGGTAGGAATGTGAAAGACTGTTAAGCATCAAACCAATCAATTGAAACATATAGTCAATTTAATTTATTACTTACTTGTGAAGACACATTTCCCATTTAAAAACAAAAATAAGAAAATTGTCCAAAACATATGAACTTACATAAGAATTTCTAATGCAAATAAAAAATAGTAATGTAATCCAAATATCAATTGTCCCCTCATCTCCTTCTGTAAGTCATCACCCCAAAATACCTTCTTGCATTAGTAAGAAATATAGAATTTGCTGAAAATTTCAGAGGGGACAGAAGAAGAAAGTTTACCACATAAACCACATTAGATCACCATCTTTGGCTTGTCCCATCTCTTTCGTCCCTCTCTCCAAATTTCCAATGGCAGAAGGGTCTCCTTTTTAGCCTTTTCTCATATTACACCGGGCCTCTGGAATTTTGTCTACCTCCTTTCAGACATTTTAACTATTTATTTCAAATTTCTCAACTCTTTACCATGTAGTTTAATTGAGCTCAATGTCAATTTCTAGCTCCAGACTTGAATATGCAGGTCTGTATATATCTCCATGTCATTTGGGTCAAGTTGAACTAAATTATTTTTAAGTACCCTCCTACCTTGAGCATTCTATGATTTCATATTTCCAAAGTAACAGTCTTATAGAATTGAGAATAGGGCCTGACTGGTAGAATGAAGGTACAGGTATCGCCCACTTTTCAAATTTTGCATTATGACACTTTGCTTTTACAAAAGACCTACATTAGAACCTGTTTTTGATAACGAAAGAAATACAAAGAGGATTTTTGTTTTTACTCAAACAAAAAACAAGTTGAAAAGCAAAATAGCATTCAGCATTCTTTTTTTTTTTTTTTTTTTTTTTTTTTTTTTTTTTTTTTTGCAACCAGCCTTTATAGAGACAGCAGATACCCTGAGCAGCAAGAGTGGCCCTAATAAGCTTCTTCTCTGGGAACTTACTACACTCAACATCTCAGCACCAAGCTGCCATAGCTTTGAACGGTGTCTGTGAGCATCTGTGCTTTATCTCAATTTAGTTTGTGCATCCATTAGCAAGATGTGTTCCAAGGTATGATAAAAGCTTGAGAGAGTCTGTAAGGGTGCTATACTTAACATAAAACTGGATGTAATTACATTTCAATCGACAGTGAATGAAGTAAAGACATTGTGCATGTGGTGAATTTGGGGCCTGGGAACACACTTTTCCCACATATATTAATGGTAATTGCTTCTTCTCTTTATACTATCTTGGCTTGCAAAAGATTTCATAGGAATTATCTATTTTCAGACAGCAGGAAAAACCTGTATTAAGTTAGGGACTTGGGGTCCTAATTTGAGAATTTGTTCATTGCTGAGTGTCTGTCCAGTGGTTCCTCAAGCATTACCCTTTATCTAGCTTAGACTGATATTTTTTAAAAATAAAATTGTCGGTTAAACTCATCTAAACCATATAAAGTGACACTTTCCCATAGCTTTTTATTGTTTTTCCCATTCAAGAAAAACATAAATGCCTAAAATCCATACTTATCTATTCTTCATAGAAGTTAACAACAAATAGAATCTATACACATTTAAATTAAAATGAATGCTAGTACTCTCTTGTAATAATAGCTACAGATGGAAATCAAACAGAAATGAATATGCTGCTGAGAGTTTAAACATTCTATTTATATTCTGTATTTTTTCCAAATCTAATTCAACAGACTTATTGTCTAAAGGGAGGTTAATTTAAAGTTACGAAATTGAACTTTTTAAAACTCGTTGTGAAGCTAAAATATTCCTATGTTAAAATTTCAGTGGGTCAAGTTTAGAAACTTTTCATTAGAAGATAAATTATTTTTCTCTTCGACGTCTTCTAAAGCTTAGAATTTCTTAGCTATTTTGTCATTTTCCAGTGCCAGTCAATCTTTAGCTAAAAATTCTCTGGCCTACCACTCAACTGAGCCTTAGAATTTCTTGTCTTGAATTTCTTGTCAGTTTTTAAAGCATCTATGTGTGGACTAACCTCAAATAATTAATTATTTAATCAAAAAAAAAAAAAACCCTGTAACTTCAAGAAATACAACAAATAAATAGTTGACCGATGGTCTCCTTTTTTTAAAGAGGAATTTATCTCTAGGAAAGTTATAATAAACTATATAATATGAATGTTTTAAAAATGATTTTTAAATATTATAATTGCATATATACACATTGAATTTTTAAATTAGTTTTTAATTATATAGACATTGAAAAGAATAAAATTTTAGTAGAATAATATTCATAGGTTTAAAGGTTTTGTTTGCAAAAATAGTTTACTTAATAATAATGTGTTGCAACAAAAATATGCATACTAATAGCATAAAGAAGTAATTTCAGTAAAATATGATGTTAACAATAGATCTCTTTACAAAATGCTTCTGATTCACAGTTGTGAGATACCCAGTATATTTAGCATTAATAGCTTAAATTACTGATGAAATACTTACAGTTACTACTTCAATTCAATTTAAATTTTTATAGTTACACTAGATATTTATTTATTCATTAAAATTTTATAAATTAGCCTTCGTATTTATTGTCTTGAGGGCAACTGACTTGTTATCGATGAGTCCAAATTTCTCTCTGTCGTTATGTTGTTACATGGAAAATTGGCCAAGAATACACATCAAGAATGATGATATCTAAAAACAAACATTGTTCTAGCATCAACAAACCCACTATTTATTTAAGAACACCAGTATTCTTGCTGACACAGCACAATCCAGAAAACAGTGTTTCATATTTATTTAAGTAGCACCACCCAGTCTTTCATTCATGCTCGATATTTATTGACGCCCACTAAATGCCAAGCATTTGCTAAGCTATGAGAATACAAAATATTCACAAGACATAGACCCTGACTTCAGTGAGCCCACAGTCTATTAGAAGAGACTTACACATAGAAAGATAATGCAACATTATAAATTACTGTGTATGTAGAATACAAGGTATTCCTGGGGTGAAAAAGGAGCGATAGAGGAGAAGCTCTAAATCCAATTGCAATCTCATGTATAAGTAAGATGTCGGAGCTCTAACCTCTTTAACTATTGATGCAACTCAACAGACTGTAAAACTTCAAGTCTGCATTTTCTGGATTCATTGCTGCTTGTGAAGGAACTTTGCCTGGAGAAATGGAATAAATAGGAAGAAGACTGAGGGAAGTACATGTATGTTGTGTAATTTCTAAATATTTGATTAAAAACCAAAATACAGAAAACAAAGGAACCCTGATTTAAAAGATAATGGAACTTCCTGTAGGAGTAAGAAAGAAAAGAAAGACAAGCTAGCAGGCAGAAAAGAAAAGCTGAATTTGCAATTTATACTTTCAGGCAAAGCTAAGAATGAAAATTGCCATTTTACCATTACAGGCCCTAAAGAAAAATACTGTCCTTGTAGAAAGCTACCAGATTTCCATGGGGACATAGGTTTAGATGATTAACAAAATCAGTAGATGACCCAAATAGTAATGAAACAGCGTTCCTGATTCAAATTGTATTTATTTAAAATACCACGTGCCTACAAGTCTGAGAGGGCTTTCCAGAAGACATGATGTTTAAATTGAGACTGTTTTAAGTGGGCATGAATAAGGCTGGGCAGGTGGGGAGGAAGGCAGAGAATAGCCTTCCAGTCACAGAGGACAGCATGTACAAATGCAAGAAAGAACATGAAAGACAAGTGAAGACCCAGAGTTGGCAAGGAAGCAGAGCAAGAGATAAGATATGAAAGTAAATGACGTTGCATGTCATCTTAGCTACAGTAAATATTTTGGTCTTTATTCTAAAAGTAATGAGAAGAAGTTGAATGGTTTTTATTAGCTCCGTAATATAACCTGATGTTTTCTTCAAAGATTAGTCCAGCTACAATGTAGTGAAGAGACTAGAGAGGGCAAGAATATATATAGAAAGACTAGTCAGGGGACTAATGCAATAGTTCCAGCAACAAATGATGAAATCTTGAGCTGTATCAATGGTATAGAAATGGAGAGAAGTGGACTGGTTGGAGACATATTTAGGAGTGATACTAACCATGGACCTAAACAAAAGAGTCCGTTCTCTAAAATCCATGCTTTAGAAAGCCCCCTCTAGCCACGTTCAGCTATGCTCTGCTTCAGAAGACAAAAAGTCCACAAAACTAAGGGCATGTGTCTACCAAAACCTTTCTTTCTCCTTTTCTAGACCTTGATTCGGGGACCCTGACCCTGGAAGTCCCTGTTCAAACAGCTCAGAATCTCTCACCTAAGAGGGCCTCTTACATGAATATATTTATCCATGGACAGACCATGTCACTGATGTATTTACTCTTAGGCCTGAGAAGCGGCCAAGAGACAGCTGTTTGGAGAGGTATAAAAAGAGCTGGGACAAAAGGGATAATTTCCACATGCACATTAATGAGGACCCTTCATAGTACAGAATAGAGCCAGTTGTAGGCAGAAAGAAGAGGTAAGCCACAGGTGGGTGCTGATTTCCCGCAGCACAAAACTCCAGGGGGATAAAATTAACAGGATTTCATGGACTGAAAATGGGTGGTGGTAAATATAGAGGTGTCATAATTATTTCTAGCTTTCTGCCTTATACAATTTTAGTTTTTGTGGTATGATTCACTGGTCTAAGGAGCACTGGATAAAAACCAGAGATATATAGAAAGATCATTAGCATGATTTAGACATGATTGCTTTCAGGCATCTTTGAGACATCTAAGAAGAGATGTTAAGTAGATAGTTATAGATACAGTCTAGAGGTGAGAGGTGAGGCATAAACTTGAAATATTATTTGTGAGTAATCAAGCTGTCCTGGATTGAGATAGCTTCGGGAGAGAGCAATGTGAGACAAGGAGAGGCCCATTAGGAGTCTTGAGAAAGATCCAAGATCATAGAACAGGTGGCCAGAAAAAAAGAAAAATATCAAGGTGTGTTATACCACAGAACATAAGGGAAGAGAATGGTTAATGTGGAATAGATAGAGTTAGAAATATTTCTGATAGGGATGGTAGATGAGAATTTAAAAAAGCATCTGTTGCATGGGGATTACAGATGTCCTTAATAGAGCTATTTCAAAAGAATGATAAGACCCCAAATCAGATAGTAGTGGCTAAAGAAGTGAATGGGAGATGATTAATGAATAACTGCACTATAAATGTCTTTTCCAAGAAATTTGAATATGAAGGGGAGCAGTTGAAGAGGATTGAGAGTCAATGAAAATTTTTATTTGCAAGCAGTTAGAAAGCAGTGGGAAGGTTTTCTCTAATTGTTGCTTCTGTTTTCTCTGTAAAAAGAGGGGACAGGGATGCTAAGTGTGACGATCTTGGAGTTGAATATCTTAAGGAAATGGGAAAAGTTGAAGTAAAATATGAGGGCATGCACTTAGCAGAGACTTACCACCATGGCCTAAATTGAAAAGTAAGAAAACTCTGTGACACTTGTCTCCCTTTTAACCCATAATAATCTCTCTCTCTCATTCCACTGCCCTCTGCACACCTCGAACACACCCTAGCCCTTCACTAGTACCCTCCTCTCATTCTATGTGCCTCCTCTCTGCACACCCAGGCCAAAACTGTCATTTCTCAAGTTGTGGGCAAATTCAGGTAGGTGTTAAAGATCAACAACCTTATTAAACTAACTCCAGAATATCGCTGAATATCCCCTTAGCTCGGTCCCATGGTCTCAATCTCTTCAACGCTGTATTTCTTCCACAAAACCACATGTCAGCTTCCTAGAAATAGAGGCATTTTAGAAGATGAGACTGCTGTTCTGCCAGTGAATTCCTAATGGGTGGGACCTCAGGCAGATAACAGAATGAAGAGAAGAAGGCCTGGTTCTAAAGCTCTTCACATCTCACCATGTGTGTCCTATCCCAGTAGGGCGGAGGTCAACCACTTGTAAATAGCCCTTAGGGGGTCTGAACTTTGGTGCCTGAACTTTGGAATCTCTGTTTGGCAGTTCAGAAACATTTTCCTTTTTTTTTTTTTTTTTTTTTTGAATCATGAGATTGTTAGAAAAATGTCTACATTAAAATGTTACAAGTTATATCCCACATCCCCAGTGTAATAATATCCTTGAAGACATAAACCGTGTCTTACGCTCATTATAGCTATGTAAGTGCATACCTTGCATATAGGAGCCATTCCAAATTTTCATTAACTATCAGTTTAATTTGACCAATCAAGAGGCACCTGCAACCATGTGGTAGAGGCCATGAGCAACGTGACATTTTGTGTCCTCCCGCATTTTTCTTTTCTCATTGGAATGCAGTCTAGGAGTTACTTTAGTTAGAGAGATAAAGTGAAGGCAAACAGGTTAACAGAACTGACTTCCTTCATCCTGGCCAACTGAATAAGTCAAAAACATTCTAGCCACTAGGCATTAGGGGTCTATTTACATAGCCTAATGATACATATCCCAATAGCCTAGCAGCCACATCCATTACCTAGAATGTTGCTCATTTCTTAGTGTTTGCCATATAGCTAGCACTTTTCTGCCTCCTCCACCCAAATCCAAGTCCCAAACCAATATTAATTCCCATTTATATCATTTTGTATTCAGTTTAGGTGAGTAAGCAAAGGGAGTGCTAGGACTTCGAATATGAAAATCTTTCCAATGATTCAACCACCCAGTGAAGCAAGGTTATCTGTAAAGAAAGTTGGTCTTGGCCACTGACCACATAGGTACAACCATTTCCTCTTCAGCCAAATAAGCCTGAAGACTATAATAACCTACAGCAGTCTATTCAGAGGTTATTTTTTGGTTCATTCTGAATTTACTTTAAAATTGTGAGCATATTCCTGAGAAGTATCAAGTATGAAATGTGTCAGCAAATATGGGGAGGGGACAGTATTGGTATATTATTTTACTTAATATGAAAACTCTGATGTAGTCAGACATTAACACAGATGCCCTTCTTTTTAAACTAAAACATGTTTTTATAGCGAAAAATTATTAGATTGCACACTATTTCTAATATTCTTTGGTTTATCCTGGAGTAGGTCTAACTAATTTATTCAGGTGTTGAAATCTCTCTATTTGTAGCTATGATCATCTGGAAAATTTTCCTATACTCTGTGAACTTGAACTTATTTCCTAATTCCATACAGAACAATCCAAAACCTCAAGTATCTAATTGGTCCCTAGTTTTGACTCATCCTTTAAAATCTCGCATTTATCCTTATCCTCCGGGACACTGACAATACTCTGGTTAGGGTTCCCACTAAATCATGCCTGAGTTATTATAATAAACTCTTGATTAATATTCTCTATATACCTGATTAATCCTAGAATTTCCTTAAAAATCTATTAATGTTTCCCCATTACATTTTAAATAAATTTCAAGCTCCATATATTGGTATTCAATATGTTCAATAATCTGATTGCACTAGTTTATATTATCCACGGAAGCAGAAGTTCTATCTTTCTGCGCCACAGTATCCTCAGTAGATAACATATGACTGCCACATAATATGTGTTCAATAATATTTCTTGACTGGTAGTAAGTGAATGTACAAATAAAAGAAGGAATGGTCTTGGTAGCATAATCTTCTTTCTCTTTCACATATAAGTTCCCCCAATTAAGTGGGTAATATTTATTGTAACATTTTTTGTAAGCCTACAAAGTATAAAATACCACTATAAGCAAGAAGACCATGCAGGGTGCTGCAAGGCCATTTTTATGTTTCCCCACATGCCAAGTTCATTTCCAGATCAAAGTCCATGATGACTTCCTCCTGTTTTCAACTTACATAAGTCCTCCTACTCTTCAGAGCACACTTCAGAACCTCCTCTCTCCCAGCCTTATGTTCTTCTCTCTTTCTTCCAATATCTCGATTACTTTATTTTAGTTCTTAGTCATCTCTCTTGCATTACTATGGTTTAATAAATTGTAAAGATTTTTTGAGTAAAGATTGATCCTATTCATTGTTTTCTCCACAAAAAAAAATTCAGTTCAGTACTAGGCACTTAGTAGTTAGACATTAAGCTCATGATTTAAATAAGTAAACAATTTGCAAAAGTGATTATATTATGGGAAAAATTAAAAAGGGTTATTAAGTATCTATTCTCTAGCAAATTGAAATTTGTTGTTAAATAATTACGTACATTCCTGTCATGTAGTACGTGTTCCATAAATATAAGTTGAATGAATGAATGAATGAGCAAACAAGTAAATAGTTCTAAGTCTGGTGTTCATCCATGCTTTGATAGTCATGAAAGCATGATGAAAGTGTGTGAGTTTACTGTAAATATTGTGAAAAATAATAATATTAGAAGATTAACATTTCTTCATGAAAATGCAACTCCCACTCAAGTGTGTCAGGAGGAAAATGACAACGGTTTATTTAACAAGCACTTATAAAATACCTACGATGGGCCAATCCCTGTTCTCAGCAGTGCTCAGCATTAGCTCATTTACTCCTCAGAACAACCTTATGCGTACAGCAGTGTTATCACCTCTATTTTACAGCTGAGGAAACTGAGATTAAGTAACCTCCTCAAGGTTGACAGTTAGTGACCAACAGAGCAAAGATTATGAATTCAAAGAATCTTGGGTCAGGAAGGTATAGGGTTTAATTTGCATATAGATCTAATCTATGATGACTTTCAAAAAATTAGGGACTTCTGAAAGTCCCCAAAAACTTTCATGACATTCACAGTTATATCCATTAGCATCTGTAGTAGAAATAGTTTTCCCTGAATTTGAGCTGCAGAAGGTGGCATGGGGCTGTACCCTTTTTGTCTTTATGCTTTATTCTTTGTTCTCCTAAAATAAGATCTCTACGTCTCTCAGAGACCTTGCTTCTTACCTTTCCTGTAAGGATCCCAGTGGCAACAACAGCAAGATAGATAGTTGGTAGAGGTGGTAGAGTGGGCTAAATTAGAAAAGAGACCCTGATAACCAGGCTGGGAATTAGGCACTAAAGCACCCATGAGTATTTCAAATTTCAGATAATGTGACAAAAAGTTAAAGCTGGAATCCACTATTTTATATTATTTTATTCTACAGTTTAAAAAAGTCATAAAGTTTTCTTTTAAAATATTTTAACTACTATTCTTTTTGATTATTGCTTTTCCACTTCTAGAAAACACGTCGAAAAAAACACTCATAATTCCGAGCAAAGTCCTTTTATCCCACACAGAGACCTGCTGTTTCTCAAAAGATTTGGTTTGAGTTTGTTTTCAGTTTAGTTGTATTGATAATTGCATTTCAAGCTAAGTAGGTTAGAGGAAACATCTGTGGAATTTGTTTGACGACAGGTGGGTACTCAGATACAAAACTGCTGAGTTAAGCAGAGCCAGAGTGAACTGGAATGATAAATACAAATGTAAGCCTCATGAAGGAGGCAACCAGAGAAAACAAGATACTCATGGTAATAAAAATCCTTTCAATAATATTATCTAGGGGTTTTCTGGGTGAGATATACTGCCACTCCATAGAACTGCTGCTGCACCTTTTCTTTCTTATTCATTCATTCATTTATTCAGTTCATTTGAATGAATATCTAGTGTCTATTATATTTCTAGTGTCCGTAGTAGGTACTATGTGACATTATCATGTATTGGTTAGAAGCACATCCTTGAGATGGGTAGAGGAAAGAAATATGGGGCAAGGGGGTGATGCACTAGATTTAAGGAAGGTAATAGTTATGTTTGGCCTAGTTAAGTTGGAAATATGTTAGACATCCTGGTAGAAATGTCATGTTGTTCAATATACAAATCTAGAACTCAGGAGAAAAGTCCTAGCTATGAAAAATAAATTGAAAAAAATAGGTAACATAGATGTATTTAAAAGCAGATGTGTTTAAAGCTGTGGATTTAAATGAGACCATCTGATCACCCAGGAAGAGAGTGTAGACAGAGAAAGGTGCCAAGGACAGAACCCTCAGTATATGTAGGGTCTAAGGGTAAAGGAGGAGCCAGAGAAAGCTAAAGAGAAAACCCAAGAGTGTCTGTAATATAGACGTCTAGAAAAGAAAACTCAGGCACTTACACAAAGTACTGTTGCTGGTTAGTGGCAGTTAGGACTACTATTGTCACCTTAAAAGTCACTTGAAGAGAGTGAAATTCTTAAGTTTCTAGTTATTTTATTTCTGTATCACCAATAGTGCTTAATAAAGCTAAATATATAAAATATGTTTATAAAGTAAAATATAGGGTGAAAACTCACTAAGTAATTAACTGTTGATTGATTATATATATATAATATATATATAATAATATATATATATATATATATATGTGAAACCATGAAAACCAAGTTTGCCTTGATAGGAAAGATAATAAATTTCTATTTATTCTTACTTGTAGTCCCACTGACTTGCAAATGGGTATTTTGCATGATAGCACTCAGTTTTCCTCATGAGTAATTAATTATTGGTTAGCCACATTGCCCTCTCTGATTTAGAGGCACAATGCCTATCTTGGTGACCATGCCTACATATCTTGAACCCTAAAATTTAGGTAATCTTGTGGAAAGGATGAAATAGATTTATAGCTGTGTTTGATTTGGACAACTAGTTAAATCAAAATCTTTCTTGAGAATATGTATTGTATGAGAAATAATTTGGGGCCTTTATTAAATGCACAAAAATGTATACAAGCACAATAATTTTTCCCAATAATTTTACAAATTAAGAAGCTAAGACAGGCCAAAAACTTCTATAATACAAAATTTTAGGCTGACTTGCTAAATAGAGGCACATGCAATATGCACTTTTATTCATTCATACTTTTAAATTATAATATATAAAAATAGCTAACCTCTTAAACTTTATAACTATATATGACCATAGTTAATTCCTCTTTCATACAAAAAAGCATACTGTATTAAAGAATAAATTCGCTAAAGGTTATTAAACTTTAATATCAGACCATCCACCACGTTAAAGGCCAATGATCCAAAGTTTACAATTTAATCCTTTACCACAGATAATTTGCAAAACCCAGGAAGACAGCAAATACTTCACAACTCTAATCAGCAAAAAGTGAACTATGTCCATTGAAAAGTATACTCTAGGCAAATGAATTACAGAAAGTCCATACCAAAAAAAAAAAAGAAAATGACCTCAGGGAGAAAAAGAAATGCTGAGTTTTGCATTACTGTTATCAATCAGGGCGATCTTGTGGGCAAAAATTCAACAAATTAGTCCCATCATTCTATAATGTAGGTGACGGCTGACAGCTCAGAAAAGCCCCAATGATAAATAAAATAAAACAATCACCAACTTAAATATGACAGTGATCTAATTTTGGGAAATACTAAAAATATTTCTTATGTCTCACATGTTCCACCAAGCCCATTTTAACACACCAGTGGAGAGACATTTGTAAGGGACAACATGGTGAAGTAAAACTAGGGATTATAATATCCATTTTCTAAAACATCTGGGAAGATGGCTTTATCTCTTTCAATGTTGAAAATCTTAAAAAATACTACAGTGGGTGCCATACTACGTACATATTAGAAAGTGATTCCAGAAACATTAAATTTAGTTTATAGAAGTTCTTTCTCCTCCCAAAACCCGCGATGTACAAGGAGAACATGCAGCTCTTACACTGCCACTTTTACATTTAGATAGAAGCGACTAAGCACATGGACTGCCTCAGTGTGATTCTCTCTTTGCCACTTGCTAGTTTTTTCCATTGGACAAGTTACTTAAGTTCTGTATGCCTCAATTCCTCAACTATAAGTTGGGGATAAGAGTTTGTTTTAAAGGAGTCAGTGATTTAATACATATAAATTGCCTAGATAGAACCAAGGACATAGCAAGTACTAAATAAATGTTGGCTCTTAATATTATATGTACTGTTATTATTATTATGTTGTAAGCACACAAGCACATGTGTATGTGGAAATTATCATGTCTAAAAAATAACAAGTAAACAAATGGGAATGAAGAGTCCAAAAAGTTTAGAGAATAAGATATGCTTTAGGTGGTGAGAGAGAATACACATATTCATTCACATATATCTAATTCTTCATTACTGATATGAGCATAGATAAATCCAGGAAATATTTGCAAGGCTAACCCTTATGCTCTTTGTAAAGAAACTTTACATCTTCCCAGTTTCACAATCTTAAAATGATGCAATTAAAAGCAGCCAAAATTAATCTGGAATTTGTATAAGGAAAAACATTTTTAAAAAACACTAGAAAATTTTATTTTGTTTTATTTTTATATGCATGTTAAGTACCTAGAATAATGCCAGGCACCTATCAGAATTCTGATATAAGATAAATGTTAGAACAGAACCTGGAGTCAGTTCTGAACTCTGTCACTAATATGCTATGATGGAGTGAATTACTTCTCTGTCTCAGTTTTATAGTTACCAATGCAAGAGATAATAGTTACTATGCATTATTCATAAATTTCCTCTGGTATTCAGCACTATTTATTTTATTTTTTTTTAGTGAATTAAGGCTATCTGTTAAATGGTCCTATTTTATCATTCTCCAAAATATCATAGGAAAGACCATTTCTCTAAAGTTACTTACCTTCTATCTTAATTCAACAGTAAAGAATGCCTCATGATCCCCTTATTTTATATGAGAATTCCCAAAATTTTTAGGGTTGACACTATTGTCACTGGATACTTACCAAATATTCAAAAAGTAAAGATGACCTGTCCCCACAAATTAAAATACCAGTACCTATGTGGTGGAATAATATTTCCTGATTTAGTAAATTCACTTCCTTTCTTCAGAAGATGTTGATTTTTGTCATCAAGTGGTTAGGCTGTTCTGTGCTAAATGCTTTGGAGGGGGGATATAAAATGAAGAAAAGGATGAACAAAGAGTTCTTTTTGATGTCAGCTTCTAAAACTTAAGGTCTTAGAGGGGCTGATAGTTTTCCTGAGGTAGACAAAATGTTTGAGAGAATTACTTGAGGAAGAGCAAAGAACATGGAAAGAGACTAGGGGTAACCCCCCAGACTGAGGAGCAAAGACAGACATGGGAGGAAGTAATAAGAATATGGTCCCTGGAGGTTGGAGAGAAAGGCTTATCTGAGAGGGTCTCCTTTTCACAAATAGCATAAGAAAGGTCAAGAAAGAATTAATATCTTGACAAAAAGGGGGGCCCTGTGTTCTATCCCAGGAAGACCCTTGGGATGAGGCAAAATCTCAGAGAGAAAATGGCTGTCTTAAGCAGCCCCAACCTTAGGCAGGTTTACGGAGATGAGGCAAAGCAACCAACGATTCCAACATCCACAAGTTTGGTATAGGAAAATCAGAGAGCTTGGACAGAATTAGAAGGGCTGCCAACAAGGTAGAGGGGCACCTCAGAGGAAGCTATATGAATAAAGAACAGAGGGCAAGATGAGCAATGACTCACATCTCAGCAGTAGTCATCCAAACAACAGTGAAGAGGCCAATGGGCCCCTTTCCCCACATCTGGCAACCCATGTCATGTCTTAGCCAATTCAGGGAAAGAAAGGAGACTCCAAACTGATGAAGATAAAAATTTCTCCACTTCAGTAGGTACAAAATTGAAATGAATTTGACTCACAAAAGATTAAGGAAGGTTATATTCTTACACAGCTGCTTTATTTACAAAACATACATATATGAACACATACACCTACTTGTATTTGAGTAAATTAAAATTAATTTTGCTCTGAATATATATCTATGTTCCCCCAAATTTCCCCCAGAGGTTTCACAAATGCATGAGGCATGTAAGAACCGAAGATATCACATATATGAAAATTTAAAAAATCATTTAAATCAATTAATTATTCAGGCGTATTTTTCTATTATTTATAAATCATATAATTTTATTAAAATAGATAATATTCCAAATTTTTCAGAAGAGATAAGATGTAAGTGCCATTATCAAAAGTCCCTTCATTTTGGTTACATTATCAGTACCTCAAAATCAACTTTTTTCCAATTTATAGCCACAACATTATATATATATTTGCACATATTTAGTAACTACATGTAAAATTTATCAATAGCTTCTACTAGTTATTATATTTAAACAATGGAAAAAATTTTTGATTCAATCTAACAACCTGGATTTGTCACCTATCTTTCTGTTTTTATATCACTGTTGAATATATTCATTGAATTTAATCATATACCCTATAAAGATTTTTTTTAATCTTAATATTATTTTGAAAGATATTGTGCTCTTTTAAAGCATTCATTGTCTTAGTTAATCATTTCACAAATATTAACTGAGTGCCTGCAGAGTGCCAGAAATTATGCTAAAGGTGTAAACAAAATGCCTGCTTTCCAATACATCATTGTTGAATAAATAAATAGTAAATATTTTCAGCCTGTAGTTTTTAAATGTTTTCATAAAATTCATTATGCGAGTAGAGATTATAGTGACAGGTGATTACACTACCAAAATTCTGTAGTTTGCAAAAATCTTGAGAAGTTGAAAATGTTAGTGAAATTCCATTAATTTGAAAACTCCACAGGAATAGCTGCTTTATTTGTTTGTCTTTTTAATTACTTATCTTTCACAAAATTGAAATGAAGCAGATTGATCATCTCATATTCTATTTAACTTTACATTTTTTTCCATTTTAATAAGTCATCAGTTTTAGACACAATTTAATAATTGAATAGTAATTTAATTTAATAATAACTTTCGGGAGGGGAAGAAAGAAGGAAAAAAGAAGGACACCATTTAAAAACACATACCAACCTCAAGATGCTTCTTAAATTCAAAAATGTTGCAATGATAAAACAAACGTGCACCTTAGATTTGGGAACTATGGTAGTTTAAAGGTCATCTTTGAAGTTAGTGTTTTATTTCTGTTCTACAGGATTATTTGTGCTATTAAGCTGAGCACAGAGAATTTAAATCTAAATGGCTTTGAAAATTAATAGACTTAACCTTTTTCAGTGAAAAATCTAGCAATAACGAGAAGCTTCACTGCTTCAAATGACAAATCTATTTGAACCTATCAATTACTATCAGAATTGAACAACTAATTTTAATACCTAAAAGATCATACTTACCTTCTTAAAAACTATTGATTCCTAATACATATCAAATTCATAAATGATTGTAGTATCTAATGTTTTGGTATCAATTTAAGAAATTTTTAGAATAAATTGTAACAAACTTTATGTTTTAAGCATTTAACATAGCAAGCTTACTATGCCAACAGAGAAATATAAAATATAATTCCATAAAACAGCTAATTAATTAAGGACATGCTTTAAAAGAATTTAATTAATTTGATTCCAAGTAACACAAAAGGAGGTATTCTGGATGCTGGGAAAAATAAACCAAAAGATATGTGATTTCAGTCAAATAATTAGAGAAGCTAACAAAGTAGAAATAGTATATCACATCTGTTCATCAGTTCTTTCCGTATTAAATATTCCTTAGAGATTGAAATATATGAGAGAATATACAGTAAATCCTTAACATTGTCTTCTTAATTCTGAATTTGCTAACACCACAGTAATGAGTTAATTGTCAAAGCCATGAAAAACAGAAACCCACAAAGCAGTGTTAAAATATATATGGGGCTGGTTAGAACTTCTAGGTAACTGTCTGGCATATGGTAAAATCACAACAAATATCTGTTCAGTGAATGAGAGAATAAATGGGTGACTCACTCCACATCTCAACATCCCTAAGAGACAAGTCCCCAAGAGACAAGGCTAGGGTAGTGTCATGCAGGGGAAATGAGTCTTTACTCCCCAAAAGAAACTTAAATAGCATTTATGATGGACCAGTCCCCGTTCTAAGCACTTTGCACATAGACACGAATTTAATCCTCAGAACTGAGGCAAGGAACAGAATCAGTCCTCTTAATCACTGCACTCTGCTGCATGCTTAAGAATCATGAGCCCAAAGATTTTATCCATACGGTTAACACTGATTATTTTAGACTCTTCCAGGTTCCCTACACATTAACCAAGGTCAGGGGGCAGGGCTGACTATACATTTGTTGTCTGAGCTCTGGAGGGAAATGTGACTCAAAACTCCTGATGTTGCTAATTTGACATAACTGTAAAAGTAACCTATTCTTGAAAAAAAATTATCACCCTTAAATTACATTCAACATTATAATGATATTTGCTACTATATTTTGAAAACAAAGTTTCCATGTAGAATTCATATCTCTTTACCATCTTTCTTATTACAGTCTGAATTTCATCTGCATCTCTATCCTGCCTTTTGAAGGCCTTCAGTGGATCTGGCTCCTTTCCCTTAATTATAGAATGACTCTCACTCTTGACAATAGGGCCCTTGAGAACTGAGACTTTATGTCTTGATTCTCACTGTGTCACCAGTGGGTAGGATACTGGACACTCAATAAATATTTGTTAAATGAGTGAGTAGATAACCCAACATTGTTTACTGAATTAATAATATAAGACATGTAAAAATCTTTTTAGACAAGTAGTCAATTTTCTAAATTCCTCTTCTTATGACAAAACAATATATTTAATTGAGAGCAATATTATCCCCAATATCTTATTATAAGATCAATTTACTGCTTTCAGACTAAATTATATGATCCCTATAAATGATAAATCTCTACCTGAATTTTCTGAGAAAAATTGATTTTTTAAATTATAGTTGGCTTACAGTTTCATATTAGTTTCAGGTGTACAACATTATAAGACTGATGTCAAATAGTTTATTACTTATGTTTTCTTCTAGAAGTTTTATGGTTTCAGGTCTTACATTAAAGTCTTTAATACATTTCAAGATCATTTTGTGTATATGGTATAAGAGAGTGGCTCAGTTTTATTTTTTTGCATGTATCTGTCCTGTTTTTCCAACCCACTTGTTGAAGAGACTATCATTTCTCCCTTGTATATCCTTGCCTCCTTTGTTGTAGATTACTTGACCATATATGCAAGGGTTTATTTCTGTGTTCTCTATTCTGTTTTAAATTGATTTTAACTTAATTTAATTCTATTCAACATTATCTTTGATTAAAAACATAACTAAATACGATTTAATTTTATACATTTTAAGGCTTGCCATTTCAACTCAAAAATAAAAAAAGAATCACTTATTGGATCATAAGTATTTATTTTTAGTTCAAAATATGATCCACATAATTTAATTGAACAGGCACTAGTCTTTTATTCCAGTCTCTTATAATTATTATAATAATGCTATATAACAATGCAATGTAATTTTTTCATAATGTTAAATATAATTCTTCCAACAGCACTCGTAGACAATGAGAATGGTCTAGAGGGAGGGAAGAACAAACTTGTCCAAGGTTAAAACGTGAATAAAAGTGCTATACCAAGATTTAAAAAACTGGTTCTTCTAAGTTGGGGTCTAGTAGCTTTCCATTACCTATTTAAAATACCTAAAATAGGTAATCTATTGAAGAAGAAGATGCACCAGCTACTACCCAAATATCCAAGGTAAAAAAAGTTTTATTTTGTCACAGGTGAAAGAATAAAATCAAGAGAAAACAATAACAATTGTGGCTTGATTATGTATTATAAAGTAGAAAGGCAAGTTTGTTTGTTTGTTTTTAAGAAACTTTAAAAGAAAACTGAGAACTTAGCAAATCAAAACTAGGAAAGGGGAAGCCTGAATGAGCTTTGGGAGGTGCTCATTAAGTAAATATATTTGCACACTGAGCATCTGATTAGTGTTGATGTTTTCACTGAAAGATCTATCTCTATTAACTAGCAAGATTTTTGTGTAAGGGGAGATATTTGGTTTATAGAATAAAATAAGGCAAATTTCTATTTCAGCAACAAAGAAACTAACATGAAAAAGCCTAAACTTGAGTTTAGCAATAAAGTTCCAAGTCTAATCCTGTTATCTGCACAGAGATCATAGTAGATCCCTTATAACTGTGTTAGGCCACCTAACATTGAGTTGAATAAATTGAATTAAAATTAAACAGCACGGCATGGGGAAAAGCAAACAGAAAACATAGTTGCTCAGCTGAAAGAACCAAGTAATCTATAGTGCAATATGATTACCTTAATCTTGAGGCAAACTTTAATGATTTAGATGTGGATGATGGGCCTCAGAATAATAAACTTGTCCATCCACTGAAAGAGTGTCAAAGTTACCACTCCTTCTCTAAACAAATTCTAAAGCCCACGCATAGTAACCTTTGAAATTTTAACAGAGCATCATCAGGCTTGCTCTGATTGCTTCAGTTTACATGCCACTGGTCATAGAACTTTGAACTGGCTATTTTTGTTTGGAAAACATGGAGATATTGTATCTCTTTAAGTTAAACAAACCCTTGGACATACATACATGCTGTTTAATGAGTGTTTTTCCCTACGAATGGAAAATTTTCCTGACAGTACAAACCAAATCATAGTCCCTAGGCTGAAAAAAAATGTCATATTTCTTATTTTCTTTTACCTACACTTATATGAAAAGATGTCTCTGACCTGTTTTATTCCTCAAGAGAATGATCCTATAGGATCTAGAGTTATATCTATTTGTAATTGATGTTAAAATATCTTATTATGATATCATAAATATTATAAAAATGTATCCTTTTTGCTTTACAATATCCTTTGAATACAGAGGAGTTTCTGATAGTATAATTCTATTTTTCCATTAAATTTGATGAAAATGTCATAGACACATTTTACAGGAAAAAAATATGATAAATTGAAGTCATATTTAATTCTATAACAAAGTTTAAATTATATAATTAAATAAATGAAATAATTTCCCATAGACATTGACAATAATGTTCACAATATCAGTTCTATTATTACCCTATAATTACTAAATCTTGGAATAAAAATACTAAAGAGAAAATAAACAGCCATATTAAACTCTGACACTATTCATTTAAATACATTTGCTTTTGATTTTTGTATAGGATTTTCTACTGATTCAGACTAGGCTAAAAGTGGATGGAGGTTAGAATAAATTCAAGTACTATCAATGTGAAAACTGACCTATTCCAAGCTCTAGGATAACACTGTGGCAATCATAGTGACAATTCAGTGACCTACTCTTACTGTCTTTTCATTTCCTAAATTTTTAAGTCAATCATGAGTAAAAATATGATATAAAATCTGAGGTCCAACCTATACATCCATTTGATGTACAGTAAGTTGTATGATTAACCCATCACATGACAAGAGCAAAACTCAGTGGGAAGTTCTTTTCTCTACACCTCAATTTAACATAAGCTTTATTAAAACATATTATTGAAACACATACATTTTCATGCTGTTCTCCCTGCCTGAAAGAGTGTTTTAAAAGCATTTTAATTTGCATGTTATTACGTGGAGCACCCTAACCAGTTAACCAAAGGAAGTCACTCCCAAAAGTCTTACACCCAGCCTAATTTACATATTTGCGTTACCGCCTGAGTGGTTGTGGTAAACAGTTGATTTTTTTTTAACCCTTGTGTTAAGCTGATTGGTATTCTATTAGAGTAAAGAAAACTTCAGAAAAATCCTCCATTATCAGGATAACTAAGGAGAAATTATTTTAAAATCTAAGAATATGTATAAGTTTCATCTTTAAAAATTTTTTTAAATTATAGTCACAGCCAATGGGGGGAGGGGGAGACAGGAAGCCTGGAGCTCTACAAGCCTTACTCTTTCTCTACCAAAGGAGTACTGGGAATACCTGATGGCTGTACAAAAACAGTGGCAGCCCTCCCTAAGGGTAACAAAATGCTAAAATGGGAAGCCCTGGGGCCTCCCCACACCTGCAAGGCACAGGAATCAACATACAGAGCTCAGTTCTAAAAAGGAATTTCCAGCTGATTATGCAGTGAGATCCTACCAAACAAAAAAATGTCTTAGCCAAGGGTATGGCATGCACAATTACCTGATAACTCATTTCTTCTTCAGTTCCCTCCAAATGACTTCTATTTCCACCACTGCTCAAAAACTGCAGCTCAAATATTCAATCTCAGTAGAAAAGCATGTTTAATGCAAATGGAAGGACTCAGTCAATGATGTTTGATTCTCTCCTGTTATGTTGATCTCAATGAAAGTGCATTATTCTAGTTCGCCAACTTTTTGAACCAATTTCTTCTCTTTCTTATTTACTTCTTACCTGCTAACAATGTTTTTTTTTTTATCTTCTAACCAAGGACTTCTTTACCTTCTATTGAATCAGTCAGAAATCATTTAGTTCTTTTTTCTTTCAGCCTATTTACTCTCTTTCATTACTATTTTATTGCAGTAATATATTAATGGGTATATACATTTGAAGCCACAAGCAATTCTGTACATTACTCCTACAAATATCTTCCCAGAATATCATGTGTAATCATTACTCTCCTTCTGTTCAAAATTTTATACTGTCTTTTTATTTCCTATAGAAGAAAATTCAAATTAACAATGTGTTGGACCCCGTACTTGGTCCAACACAAAGAGAAGCAGCATCTCTCCAGTCTATAAATGACAGCCTTTTAGATTCTATATCACTCAACCAATTTAGGATAATGCAGGATCTTTTAAAACAGTGAAAAATCCACAGACTGGTGAATACAAAGTGCCTAAAAAGGAGAAAATTATACATAATTGATGTGCAATATATGCTTGCCAATTAACTGGAGAGTCAGGTTTCAATTAAGGTAAGGAGGTATATAGAAGAGATTAGAAATAGTTTTGGGATAAAAAGATGGGGTACCCAAACATGCCTACTCAATAAAAGGGGTAAACAAGAAGAAGTATTGAACTTAGAGATGGCATCAGCTAGATGAAAATAAAAGATATCTGTAAAGATCTCGATACCAATAGTGATCCACAAGGATGTCCTAGAGACAAGGAGAGGAGAATCTTGGAGTGAAGGAATACAATTGTTTCTGAAGCAAATGTTAAGAAATAAAGCCAATTTACTGGAGGTAAGAAGACAGAAGCTGGAAAATAGGCACAGACATGAAAATATATATACATATTTAACAAGAATACTGTTTATTGAATATTTTTTCTTTTTGGCTTCCTTATACATAATCTTTCTATTCAATGCCTCTGGGAAGATTAAAACTGTTATAGTAGAAATGCAAAGAGAAAGAAGTGTTAATGTTCATCTATCATTGTAGGATTTTCAAGTGACACAATAATTTTGAGAGAATGTTTTTCAAGGAGAAAGATTTATTCTTTAGTCTTGTCATCCACTCAAAATCAAAACTTAAATAATCTCAACCTTCATTGTCTTTTCTTCCCCATTTATAGGCTTTAGATAGAATTCTGAATGTGAATAAAGGACATTGTATTCTACCTAGAAATAAAATGGAGAGTATTTCCAGAGAAAGAATAAAGGTGCAAAAAGGAAATTCAAAAGAAATGAGAATAGACCAATACATGGCTAATGTCACTCTGAGACCTTTTATTCCCAAAAAGGAAAGTAAGATCTGAAATGAGGAAGCAAAAAGTAGTTTCTACTGCTTCCTCTTTGGAACTCTTAGAAAGAACGCTCTCAAACAGTATCATCTGGGCCAACCAGAGGAGGCCCTCTCAGAGCACAAATAAACACAGTTGCAGAGTGACAGAGAGAGAGGTTTTTTGTTTTTGTTTTTTCGTTTTTTAATATGATAAGCAAGACTGTGTCTTGCTAATTTATAATTACATTTTACACAAATGAATGAGAGGTATGTACGCTAAGCTCATATGTCCACCTCATGGGTTTGAAGTCGGGGGTAGGACAACCCTGTTTGGTGAATCATCTGCTATTATATCTGAGGGTAGCCAGATATGATCCTCATAATGCTTTATCTTAGGTACAGATGGTTGAATTTCAGCATTTTCTCCCCTATGTGAATAATACACTGTACAATCTTGTGGAATAAGAGAATGAAATGCAGAAATCACTAGAGAAAAGACTATACAGTACTCCTGAACAGTAATATTTGAATACATATACTTGGCAGATTTGGGAAGCTAAATTCTAATCATTCCTTTAGATTAACTCCAAATCAGAAAGGAATAAAGTACTGAACAGTGGCCATTGTTTTGATCATGAGCCTGTTCTCCTCAGACTGCCTTGAGATAAGAACATGGTGTTCTGGACAGGTCTCAAGCAGAGCAACCAAAATTATTCAGGGGTAATAGTCCCTTTGGCAATAGCTTAATCAGTAAATCCAACGTCACATGGAAAAGTAATCTAAAATGGTCACATTGTGTCTTATCCCAGAGAACTCACCCATACATATTCATCTATTACGTGTTCTACCACAAAATTTTACCAGTCCTACCAAGAGTTTATTGACTTTGGCCATGAAATACTAACCATGAGATAAGAGGTCACATATTACCAAGATAGAGCTCATTCCCCAACAACAACAATAAAAATAAATAAACCCGAAACAGACATCCCGTCTTTCTATTCGCCCCCCCCCGCCCCCGCTCTGACTCATCACTCTGAACAAAGTGCCACATCTCCTTTATTTCAAACAGAACTTTAGCATATTAAAGAGAACACTAGAGGCTCCAAATGGAGTCATTTGTGCTAATGCCCATGACACTGAACATTGACTTTTTTTCTTTAAACTAACCTAATTGTAGTTTCAACCTTCTCCAGGAAAGTCATCTTAATTGGTCAGTTAGAAATTTTCTGGTCAGTACCAATTTGTCACATGAGCCCTCTCCATCCCCCCAAAGAAACTGAGGCAATCTGTCTGATAAGACCTCCACCTTTCAATAAAAGAAAGGAACCTTGCCTGAAACAGTCCTTCCTTTTGCTAATAATTTTCTTGCCATGCCCAGTTTCTGCTGTGAAAGCCTTCTACATTGTATAGCTCCTCAGAGCACTTCTCTGCTTGCTAGATAGGATACTGCCTAATTCATAAATCACTCAATAAATCCAATTAGGTCTTCAAATTTATTCCATTGAATTTTTGTTCTTTAATAGGCACATAATTCTAGATAACCTACAAGTGTTTCTCTTTTTTTCCCTTCATATATGAATCTCCTTTTCTCACTTACAAAGAGAGATTTTCCTCTCTCTGAGTTTTAATGACTTCTAAGTTTGATATTCAATGATATTTTAAAATATCTGACCTTGCAGGAGAGAATATAAATGAGAAATAACCAGTATCATTTGCCATTCTGAAACCGTTGGATGAATGTGAACCAAGTAATACATGTGTGATTCTATTACCATTCCAGGGGAGTGGGTGTCAATCTTTTATGTGTCTATAGTCATCAATGGGGTAATAGGACATTTTTTAGTAAATCATATTCTTCCAACAACCTTTCACACTATGATTTATTCCTGATTTTAAAATTATCTTCCACATCTAAATGTAATAGTGCATCAATTTAATGAAATACTATGGCCTGTTCAAGGTAAGAAAAAAGCCCTTATAAACCCATGAAACAATCTCTAAGGTATATTATTCTAGCACAATGTATAATAAAATAAGAACAGAGTATATGATATGGCTACCATTTAGTTTTTTAAAAAGGGTCTGTCAGGAGGAAAATACTTATAAGTATTGACTAATTCATGATAAAATAGTCTGGATTGATTCACAAAATCTAGAAGGGTCTGCAAGAAAATGATAACACTGGTTGACTCCTGGGATAGGAGCTGGATGACTTTCGAACAGTTATGGAATGGATAATTTTCAGTACATAATATTTTATGCCCTTGTATAAATTTGAACCTTATTAATGTACTATCTATTAAAAAATAGTTGAAACTAAAATTGATCAAATATTTAAGATATGAAGTAGTCTTTTGTGAATTTTAGAACTGGTAAATTTAATTACACAATCATGTTAACCCTAGAAAAATATAAATGATGTCTGAAATCACATGTCTCAGATATCTTTCATACAGTTTATGGGGATAATTTTTTCTGGTCTCTTACTTTTAAAAAAGCTGATGCTGGGCTTGGTCCATACACTGACTTATCTTGAGTGACACTGGTTTAGGCAACTGTGGAGAATGATTCCTCATTCAAGAGCATCATTCAGAAATAGCATTTATCTTTGAAGTTTTTAAACTCAACATTAAATATCAACCATTAAACATAATATTTTTCATTCTATAAGCACTGAAGGATGGTAGAAATGGTGTTAAAGAAATTGTGTAAAAATAAAACAGAAAATTTACTCTTTGCAAAAGTGATTATTTTCATTCTAGTTAGAAACTAACCAACAAGCTATATTAATGTACATTTTATCGAACAACCCCTCTAAGATCATGCAATTCTCTCAAGTAGATTTCATATCTTATTCATCTTTGTAGCATCCAGTACCCAGAATAGTGATGTTCAAGATATGTTCTGTGGAACCCTGGGGAGCTTCAGATGTACTGCAAGTATTTGATTTGATTTACTTCTTTTGAAATGTATATTGTTTAACCTGTGTGTGTGTGCACACACGCATATAAACGCATATATATCTGTATGTGTTATATATATTATTTATGTATAAACATAGTTTAAATAATGTTATATATCTAAATCAAAGACTTTGGAGACAATAAAAACATTAACTTTTATGGCCAGTGCAGCTTATTTTTATACAAATCTAGGAAAAATTCTCTCTATGCATCTATTTGAACTTCTTGAAAATGTCAGTGCTTAGGGAGGCTGACATTTCAAAGCTGTGTTTTTCTAAAATTCAGAACTGAACATATCCAAGTATATCAAATTCTGGGTAAAAGATTTGTTCTGTTCTTCTGCTCTACTGGCTGGTTAGGAAATCCACCTTGATTCTTTCTTGCCCCTTGGGTCAAGAAAAAATTTGCGCTTCATTTCACCATCACACCTTAAAATGGCTTAAGTTGTCACCCTTTTGAAAGTGGTGTATTTCAAGTGTCCTGGGTCAATGTTAAGCAGATTATCAGATGGCGGGCTGAGTAGAGCCTGGAGGTACAGAGAATGTCACTCCAAATTTCCTTACTTTCAAGAGGCAAAATACTCATGACTAGAGAAGAAAAAGAGAAAGAATGACACATACCTCCCCTTACCATTCACCAGCCAGAGCAATGACCTCTATCACATGTTCCAGCACCAGGAAGCTTCATGGAACCTGGGTGAGTTCTATGTTGCTCTTATTGTTGTCATATGTCAAGTCCAGTCCAGAACTTGGTTTGCTTTCCATCATTTGCCCAGTTTGGAGTGACATTATACGCCATATCTTCCTATATGCCTGCACATGCCCCAATATTAGCATAGCGGCAGAAAGGAAAATATTCTTGAGTTGTGAGTGAAAGAATTTTGTGAAGCTTGATCAAAGGGTTTGGAGGGAAGGAATATACAAATTAATACTTAGAAATGCATGTGCTATATTCAAGTAAATGTCAGTAAAGTTTTAGGTATATCTGTCTAGTACATACTTTTCTCAAATCTTGATAGTCACATGTGCAGACAAATGAACTTCCAAGTACCATCATGAGAGTATCAAAGTTTTATCATATCATATCACTTAGAGTAAATTTGAAATGTTTCTTGTCTTATATTTATGATAAATAATATAAGTGATTGTGAGATATTATTGGTGATATAGCTATGAAATAAAATTATTCTATTATTCCTATTAATCACAGTTATTGGAAATCACAAATTATACCGTTTTTCCTTTTGCTTTATATTTAACTATTAACCATATGCAACTATTTTTTCCAGTTTTTTTGAGGTATAATTGATAAATAAAATAGTAACATATTCAAAGTGTATAATGTGCTAATTTGATATATGTATACAAATATATGAACAAATCCAGTGTATACAAAGGGATTCCCACAAAAAAGTTATTAACACATCCATCACCTTACACGGTTACCTTTTGTTTTCTTTTTTGGTGAGAATGCTTAAGACCTACTGTCCTAGCAAATTTCAATTATACAACACTTTGTTATCATCTACTACCAGTATTATGGTTATCATGCTATAATTACGTATTACATATTCCAAACTTATACATCTTATAACTGAAAGTTTATATCCTTTACCAATTTCTCTCCATTTTCCCTCCCCGCCCCCAAATAGTCACAACCATCATTCTCTCTTTGCTTTTATCAATTCAACTTTTTTTTTTAAGAGTCCACCTGTAAGTGATACCAGGAAGTATGTGTCTTTCTCTGTCTGGCTTATTTCACTTAGCATAGGGCCCTCCAGGTTTACCCACATTATTGCAAATGGCAAAATTTTCTTCTTTTTTTAAAGCTAAACAATGTATATGTATACCACATTTTCTTTATCCATTCATCTGTTGATGAACGCTGTTTCTTTCTATGTCTTGGCTATTGTAAATAATGTTGTAATAAACATGGAAGTACAGATATCTATTCAAGGTTGTGAGTTTGGCTTTGGGGGTGGGGAGGGGGTGGGATGGGGATTTTTTGTTTTTGTTTTTGTTTTTGTTTTGTTTTGTTTTGCTTTTTTACCCAGAGGTAGGATTGCTGGATGATATGGTAGTTCTAACTTTAACTTCTTGATGAGCCTTCATACTGTTTTCCATAGTGCCTGCACCATTCCCACCTACCATGTACAAGAGTTTCCTTTTTGCTGCACCCTAATCAGCATTAATCTCTTATCTTTTTGAAAATAGACATCCTAACAGGTGTGAGGTGATATCTTACTGTAGTTTTCATTGCACTTTCCTGATGATTAGTAACATAGAGCACTTTTTCATGTACCTCTTGGTCATTTATATATTTTCTTGGAAAATGTATATTCAGGTCCTTTTCTCATTTTTTAATTGAATTGTTTGGTTTTTGCTATTTAGATGTATGAGCTACTTCTATTTTGGATGTTCACCTCTTATCCTACATGTGCTTTGCAAACATTTTCTCACATTTCATAAGTTTTCTTTTCATTTTGTTGATGGTTTCCTTTGTGGTGCAGAAGCTTTCACTTTGATGTAGACCTATTTGTTTATTTGGTTTTTGTTGCCTTTGTTTTTGGTGTTTAATCCCAAAAATCATTGCCAAGACAAATATCAAGACTTAACCTCTGTTTTCTTCTAGAAGTTCTATGGTTTCAGGTCTTACATTCAAATCTTTAATCTATTTTGAGCTGATTTTTGTATACAGTGCAAGGTAGAGGTTTAATTTTATTCATAGGCATGTGGCTGTTTAGTTTTCCCAACATCATTTATTGAAGAGACTGTTCTTTCTCCATTTCTGTTCTTGACTTTTTCGTGGTAAATAAATTGATCATATGTGCATAGGTTTATATCTGGTCTCTCTAATTCTGTTCCATTGATCTATGTGTCTGTTTTTATCCCAATTCCATGCTCTTTCGAGTACTATAGCCTCCAGCTTTATTCTTCTTGCACATGATTGCTTTAACTATTTGGGATTTTCTGTCATTCCATATAAATTTTAGGATTGTTTTCTATTTCTGTAAAAAATGCCATTAAAATTTGATGAGAAATTGCATTGGATTTATAGATTTGGGGGATTGTATGGGCATTTTAACAATATTAATTCTTCCTATCCATGAAGCATGACCTCACAGAGAATGCTTTCACTCCACTTAACTACTGCTTCTTTCTTTGCTATGGCACTGTAAAACTCATGAATGTCAAGCCCCTTGAGTTAAGTGATTTGGGGGCCATTCCTTCTTATGGCAGCCACAAAAGTTGATGCACTATATGTGTGAATATACTCCTTCCAAGACGAAGCTGGCAACTTGGTTTTATTATGAAATGAACTGAGGGAAAAGGTAAGAGAAGTGCCCACCTGCTCTTTCAGGCTCCCAGAAAAAATTTCAGTCAACACCTAGAGACAAGCTCATTAGAAGCCAGACTCTCAAGGAGCTGCTGGAAAATAGGCTGTCAAACTTTTTCAGGGAAAAAACACTGGGAAAAGATGTTTTCACCTGTTTCTTCTGCACTGAGCAGGGCCATAAGTGAGGGTTAGTCATGGCGAATGTTCACACACCCATTTAACAACTGCTTTTTTGTTTGCTATGATCCTGCAGCACTCATGAATGCAAGCCCCACTTGCTTTCAGGGCTAGGTGATTTGGGGGCCTATCTCTTGGGTGGCCACCTTAAAAGTTTGGTCTTAGATGTATGGTTCAAACCCTCTGATCCTCAGGGAGAACCTGGAAGTTGAAACTTTCTTCTTAATTGTAAGGCATTGTGCCAGGGCCCGGGGATTATTGTAAAAGTGTGTCTCTGCCTTTCCTATCCATTTTTATGTGGGTATTTTCTCAGTCTCCCAATGTGTACAAGTCACTCAACTAGTTACCGGTTATTTTTCGGAAGGAATTGATCCATGTGTAAGCTGTATATTCAGTGTGTCCATGGGAAAGTCAGAAGTCTCCGATCTCACCATCTTGGTGATGTCATTCCAGATTCTTGCAACTATTTTTCTTGAAACCTTGCAAGGAAAGTCCTTCCAGAAATAAATTGAGGAAGAGGCTGAAAAAACACTGCAAACAACATTCATGAGCTCCAATTACTCTGTCTTATCTTTGATCAAAACAGCCTTATTGTTCTCACTGATCGACTTCATATTATTAAATATTTTAATCTGAATCTATAAAATAAATTTATATTAATAAAAACTGCTTTTCTTTGTGTATATATATTGGGATTCCAATCTAAATTTATCATGTATACATATTGGTGTTAGAAACATTTGGAAAAAGACTGGCCTAGGTCAGTAACCATAACAAAGAATAGATTAAAAGTAAATTTAAAATATCATTGTTATCTAGCTAAGACCATTTTGGTCTTTAAAAAGTTCACAGAGTTATATAGAATGATTAAAAATAAAATTTAAGAAATTTATGGTGTAGAATGTAGTCTTGTAAATATTGTTACTTCTACCTTGAAATAAGGACATAGCCCATAAAATTGAGTCTTTGTGAAGTAATTTGATTTCAAGAACTTAATTTTAATAACTGTAGATGGAGAAAACTTGTTTTATTCACGTAGGGGTTAGCTGTGATAATCAAGCTACAAATAATAGTCCTATTTCTTTATAATAGCCTAATGTTCCTCCAAATTTGGTAAACTATTTTACTATTTTTAAATATATGGCATTTATTTATAAATGAGCAAGTATTCTCCTGTGGTCTTAATAAACTGAATTCTATAAAAATTAATTCTCAAAAATGGTGGTGACATTTTTATCCTGAGAGAATGATCCAAAAGAAAAGCAAAAACTGTTGGTGCAGAAAAAAGAAACTAAATGAAGGTTAGAATCCTTGAATAGGCCAGATGATATGGGATCCAGCATACAAATTGAAGAATAGGGTTTAGACAAGAGCCAGGCTAGATCAGTCATTAAACAAGAGAAAATAAAGTTTAAGATTAGGGGAAAGTTGAGGAGCATTTGACATCTTGTTTCCCTGAATTGTTGTCAGTTTTAGCTCAAATAAACTTATAAAAGCTCAAAAAAATAAAAAATAGGAAGAAGTAGGCTAGTAGTTCTGGAGTTGGAAAAATGAGGTAGTTCTCTTCTGATTGTTTCTATATCCTGAGTGAAGAAACAATCACAGTGATAGCTTAGATTGATGGGTAGGGGAGAAGTGTTTGTTCTGATTCCCCAATATATATTCTTCTTAGGAGGCTGGGCCACTTCACACTTTTGTGATCTGTGCAGTTGCAGAAAACTCTGCACCCAGAAGTGTCCACACATGGTTTAATGCTCTATTGTCACAGTCTTGAAATTCTTAACAATTTTTGAACAAGGAGCCCTATATTTGGATTTTTCACTGAGCTTCACAAATTATGAGGCTCTTCCTGCTGGGAGATTTTGAATATTTGATACCAGTGTTCTAGAATTTCATAATGTATCTTGGTATAAGTCTTTTTCAAACATTGTACTCGATCACTATTGGGCCTTTTGAAAACAGTAATTAATGGGGGTCTCTTACATCAACTGCCTAAGAGTCACACTGTAGGAAGTGAGAATTTGTTTTTTCTTTTTTGAGATTTTTATAGGTTTTTGTTTTGTTTTCTTCTGCTACTAGTACTTTCTGTATCCTCTGAATTTTGTTCATTTTTTTCTTCATCTCCCATGTAAGAGACTCCTCTCAATCACTCCTCTAGTGATTCTTGATTTTTCATACATATTAAAAAATAAGATAGTAAATATTATTTGGAAATTTTGTAAGCTTTGCAAAATTATTGACTGTGGGCTTTGCTTAAGGGTGAGGACAGTATCCAGACATATTGTAGTTCTTTATTCTTGAGTCTGCTAATTTCATCAAAGAGAAAATTCCCTAATTTCCTACTTAGATATAGAAGTTTGACAGACAGTGTTCTGGGGATCAGTGGAGAAAAAGGGGGTTAGCATCTCACTATTTAAAATACTGACATTCATTTTTTTTCTCCTTATTTTCAATATAATGTCCCATCCTTGCTTCTTCCTGAGTCCAGAGATTTTCTAGTTCAACAACTTCATTAATTAAATCCTTAGCCTCCTGCTATGGTAAGGGAAAGACAGTTACCGATAGGCATAGGGATGAAGGGAAATCGAAAGAGACAAATACTCTTTTAATTTTATTTAATCCTTCAGTTATCTCTACCATCTTTCACATATATCTTTGAAGTTACTGGTTTCTACCATTTATGGTAAAGCCTAAATTTTGTGGCATATACCAGCTTGATTTTTATTGGCCTCTGTACAAGTTTGCTAGGGCTTTAACAAAGTACCAAAAATTAGGTGGTTTAAAATTTACTGTCTCACAGTTCTTTCTCACAATTCTGGAGGCCAGAAGTAAAAAATAATGCTTCAGCAGGGCTATGCTTTTTCTGAAGGTTCTAGGAAAGGCTCTGTTCCAGGCTTCTCTCCTAACTTTTGGTAGGCTCTAGCATTCGTCGGCTTGCAGATGCATCCTCCATCATCACCTGACAGTCTCCCTGTACGTCTTCACATAGTCTTCCCTCTGTGTGTGTCTGTCTCTGTGTCTATATTTCTCTTTTTTATAAAGACACCAGTCATATTGGATTAGGACTCATCCTAATGACCTCACCTTAATTTGGTTAAATCTGTAAAGACCATAGTTCCAAATGGGATTATATTCTGAGGTACTAGGACTTTGATATGTCTTCTTTGGGGGGATGTTATCCAATCCATAACCTTTCTCTCCCCACGTCTCTTAGGTTTCAACTTTTTCCTCTCTGTTAAATTTTGTATCTTTTTTGTGCACTTTCCAGATCTCAAAATTTGTTGCGTATTTCTTACGTGTTGTTACTGACTTTCCAGTTCTCTTTGCCCCCTGTGAGTTTGTTTTTATTATTTCTCTGCTGTTTTTATAGGGAGCAGAGACAAATATGTACTGCGACATTTAACCAGAATCTTCAGGATAATTTCTTTAAAACTTAAATATTGCATCATTACTCAGCTCAACCCATCCAAAGGTTTCCCTTACTTAGAATAAAATCCTAAATCCTTAACATAGTCCACAAGGATCAGCCTAACCAGCCTAACCCTCCCAAAATATCTCCTACTTCTCTGCCCTCAACACACCACTCAAACGAGACAGCCTCCTTGCAATTCTTTAAAATTGCCATGCATGTTCCCATCTCTAACCCTTTAGATTAGCTCATTTCTCTTCCTTCAGTTATCAAAAAGTTTGCTCCATCAGAGCATTCGGGATTCTAATCAATAGTCTCCTTCTGATAAATAAATCTCGGATTTCCATCTTAGTTTAGTTTAACAACAACAACAACAAAAAAAAAAATCCGAGACCAGAACTGGATGCAAAGAGTTTATGTGGGAAGTGATCTTTAAATGCAGAATAAAGAAATGGAGAAGTAGGACAAGGAAGAGAAGAAATCCAATGAAGGATTGTTAACAGGTGGATTACTACTGGGGGAACCTGGGGCTTAATCCCACTGAAGACCCCCTGAGAGATTGTGTGGAATACACTTCAGAATTGTCAACAACTGTATCCCTTAGTGAATGAAGATTATTTCTGGGGGCTTTATTCTCTAGCCTGACTCCATGTACTGTTAGAATAGGTACTTAAGGGTGCAGCACACAAGAGGCTCCTAATAAATGTTTATTGAATGAATAAATGGGATGCATAGAATTTTCTGGAGACACTGGATAGAATAAAAATAGAAAAAAATCTGAAAGGATCATTAAAGCGTATTAATGATTTTAAAAATAAAACAAAATACTGTGAGTGTGTGCTTCTGGTTGTTTTTCTTTTTTAAAAAATATACATTTATAATATCATTTAGGGTACTAATCTTCTGTAACAAAAATACCTCAAAATACAGTGGCTTAAATAAGATACAAAGTTTATTTCTCTGTAAAGTAACATCCAGATATAAGCAGACTGGGATTGAAAGGGCATTCTTGACATGATGTCACACATTTCTGGACTCAAGGAAGCTGTTCTACTCTTTCCATCCCCCAGCTGCGGCAAGAAGGGAGAGAGGAGGAAATAAGTTCACTTATTTCTAGCTATGTTGTACACCTGAAGCTAATAGAACATTGTATGGCAATTATAATGGAAAATAAATTTGAAAAATAAAATAAATATGAATGTTCCCAGAGGGAAAAAGGAAGTCAGCTTTTAAAATGATCTTCAATGGTTCTCCAAAGTCAGACAAGGCATATTCTTCAGAGAAAGGTATACTTGTCTACTGGTTGGGAGATTTTCATATGTAAGTTATATAGATTCAGGTGTCTTTGCTTCTCCATGGTTTTTTCTTTCTGCGGCTTCAGTTACCCTCAGTCAACTGATGTCCAAAATATTGAATAAAAAAATTCCAGAAAAAACAACACATCATAATTTTAAAAAAATACTCACAAAAGGCACACGTCATATTTTACTCACATCCTGTTGGCAAGAACATAGTCACACAGCCAAACCTAGTCCCAAGGTAGGCTGGAAATGCAGTCATTAAGTAAACATGCCCAGCTAAATTTGGGAGTCCGTTATTAAAGAAAGAATGCCAGTTGCCGAACAATTGGCAGTCTTTCCCACTGATAAACATACTTATATGTGAACAGAATATTTCTAGAAAAATAATAATTTCTGTAGTGATGGAATGGAATCCCAGAGGCTAGGTTAGAGAACAGCTTACTTGTTCATTAAACCATTTCGCATTTTTTGTATTTACCACATAGGTATATTATTGTAGTGACATTAAAAAATTATTCTCATTATTCTCAGATGCATGATAAGAGTATAGCTTTTGTTTTGCTTTCCATAAGTTGTCATAAGTACTTTCCCCACTGAGTAGTAAGGAAAGGGATATATATGTTTTTTGGTGTCATTGGTTAACAAAATCCAGTAAGTTTCCAGTATACAATTTAACAGTAAGGCATATATTTACTTGTTGAATTATAGTATCTGTATTAGTCAGCTCAGGCTGCCATAACAGAACACCATAGACTGGGTGGCTTAAAGAACATAAGTCTATTTTCTCGCAGTTTTGGAGGCTGGAAGTCCAAGATCAGGGCTCCAGCATGGTCAGGTTCTATTGAAAGCTCTCTTTCTGACTTTCAGATAGATGGTCACTGTCTCACCATTTCACATGGGAGGGAGCAAGAGAGAAAGAGCCCATGCTATGGTCTCTTCTTATAAATAAACTAATGCAATTATGAGGGTGCCACCTTTATGACCTCATCTAAACTCTATTACCTCCCAAAAGTTCCAACATGCAAATACCAGCACATTGAGGGTTAGGGCATTAACATATGAACTTTAGTGGGAGACACAATTCATTCTATAGTAGTATATTTATCTCACCTACTTTAAATAATCTGCTTTATAACTCAGTCCTATTTATTTTGTTTTATTTTGTTTTAATGTCTCTTCTTTCAATTGGCCCCACTGCCAGCATCTTTTCCCAAATGGCATTAAGCTGTAAGAATGGAGAAGATTCATGTGTTCTCATGGCATCGGGGAAAGTAAGAGGTCTGCATTCACACTTGTCTTCAGATGTGCACTGCCCCTGAGGTGTGGTTGGTAAGAACTAATCTCTGGACACTGTTGTCTGTCCCTGAGTCCACAGTTTGTAGAGAGGGAGGACACAGAAGGTAGAGTGAGAGGAAGCAACAAGAGTGTGAAGCATGTCATGTCTGAGCATTCATACTGCTTCACCCTTTATTCTTTTAGGGTTGCCCCATGGTGGAGCAGGGCCTCCCTGCAGATGGTGGGCACCCTGCAGAACAAAGGAATGGGTCAAAACCCCTCTGCTCTCAACATCCACTCACCAGAATAAATGCACCATTACCCTCAACCATCTAACATGCCTTCCCTTCAGGGTTTCAGCCTAGAAAGGGGAGGACAGGATCTCATGGCTCCTTTGCTCTCTCTGCTTCCCACAATCTCCAGGGGACAGAACAAACTTTGACTATCCTCATTCTTCAAATCCTTTTGTCTCACTAAAATAGCGTGCGGCCTATGCATTGTCATTAGAGGAAGTACCATTACAAAGCTAGACGGAAATTCTATATAAAAGTCTCTTAGGTCCATAAGTTTCTTATTCTTAATATTAATGGGAACTAAAGAATTTGTAAAACATTTTTTTTTCTCCACAAACCTAAATTTCAAAGCTATTACAAGAATTTTTTTTAGGCAGACAGAAGTTATACCAGTCTATTTTGTTCTTACTTTTTATTTAAAATTTGCAAAAATGGCCAATAGGAGAATAATAAAATGTATGCATCACTCATTTCCAAGAAATATCAACATTTTGTGATATTGTTTCATACATTATTCATCTTTATTTTCTGGACAATTTTAAGGCAAACTCCAGATGGCATCATTTTTCTTCCACTTACATGCCTTCCATAAGTCAAAATTCTACTAACTCCTCCAAAATAGCAGTTAGATGACTTTAACTAACTAGGAAGAAAATTTTGAGTATGAATGCACACACACAAAAAACAACTTTTCTGGAAAATTGGCGGATCATCAAAAAGGGGGTCAAATATATCGTGATGGGAGATTTGATTTCAGGTGGTGAACGCACAAACAATATTCAGATGATATACTATAGAATTGTAAACTTGAAACCTATATGACTTTATTTACCAATGTCATGCCAATAAATTTAGTTTTAAAAGATCACCCTTTCAGTGATCAATATATAATTGACTCACATTAAACAATAGTATTTAAAAATGTAACTTTGAAAGTATAATGCTCATTATGTTGTGCTGTTAAGTAAAAGAAAAAAAAAAGTCAAAATGGAAATTATATGTGTACTGATATGAGTATGATTATGTTTTTCTTTAAAAAATATATTATGAGAGAGCGAATGTAAACTAGAAGAGAAAAATAGTGAAGTAATTACATTTTCAGAACCAAATCAAAATTTTTATCCCATTGAAGTTTCCAGATATTCTATAATGTACCTATTGCACTTCTGTAGAGAAATATTATTTTGAAAATAAGGAAAAAATATAGCTTCTAAGAACTTTTTCAATGTAATTTCCTAACCTCTCCTTTTTTATTTCATCTGGTGTCTTGCCAAATTACAAATGATTTCCAATATTTACCATTACACAAAGCATGTGTATACCAAGAGCTCCAGATAGCTTCTTACAACAAAGTTAAAGCAATCTTTAATCTTTAAAATTTCAAAATATAAATGATGCAAATATATTTTAACAGGGAAACCAAACACTTGAGAATGTTTAAATCTCTTATTTGCTCTCTGGGGAATGTGGAAAGGCTCCATAATACTATTCAAATGGTTAAAAAATTCTGTTGAGTATGCAAAAAGGATTGAACAAGGAATTAGGAAACCTGAGCTTTAATCTCTGCTCTCTAAATTGCTCTCCGATCTGATAAGGTTTCTAACCTGTCAGCATCTGTAATACCTGAAGATTACCACCAGCCTCCTCACACCACAGAGCTGGTAGACAAAGTTAGAGTATATTAATATTATTTTTAACATTATTGATTGTGAATCAATCCAAAGGCAACTGAAATAATAATTCTTTAAAGTGTCTGATGAGCAGCAATTCCACAAGCTTAATGAAAATCCCAGTTTGAGAGAAAAACAGTTTAGCGATGAAGTGTTAAGAAGAAAGTTGGAAAATACCACAGAGTACTTAAAAGAAAGGCATGGAATTGTTCAGAAACATTACCTGCAATTAATCAAAAAAGTATACATTAATTATCTATTAGTAAATTATGTTTGCCCAGATAATTCTTTCCTAAGGATTTGCAAATTAATTTTATAATATCTATGTATCCAAATAACTATTTTTTCATAAAAGCGATAATAATAACACCTCGATTTTTTCTTGAGTCACTTAGAATATTATAAAAATATCAAATGTTGTTTCCATTGTAACCAGATTAAGAATCAGTTTTGTTTTGGAACCTAGGTAGACATCTAATGCACTACTCTCATTCTTTTACTAAAATGATACTGTTAAGGGTCGGTCGTTTGAATTGCACTCTGCTATCTTTTTCCAGCAATACACGTTGCATATAGCCTTTTGGTTCCTGGATACCATTTCTGTTTTCAAAGCTCTTTGGTCTGTTTTAAGTGTTCAGATCATATTTGCAGAATGGAATTGTACTAATTGCACAGGTCTTTGACTGCTACTTAGTATATATAGTATATATACTTATACAAAGAAAGCTACACAGTTTCAACAGAAGCCAGGTTTCCAGAATTGCTGCTGCTTCTGGCAGACAATTAATTAAATGTCTTATACATTTCGAGTGGTACATAAATTATAAAGCAAAAAATTCACGAGTAATGCAATTCATATTAAAGAAAAAGAAAATAATACTGTAAAATTTTTTCTTTGACTTTAAGGAGTCAAAAATCCCTCAAGGTGAGTATAACCTATATACTTATGATTTTTTTTAAAAAAAGGCTTATTTCCCTAATTCTTAGGTACCTAAGAACTTAAAGATGAAGATATTACACATCTAAAGAGACTATTCTGCATTGCCACTGTGTACCATTAAGCAACTCAAATTACTTTGTCAGCCAGCCAAAATGTCAACCCCTCTGGCTTTCTTGATGTTTATCCAAATATTTGGGGGTTTTGATGTAATGTTCACTCCATGGCCATAGAGGCTTTTGAACATTAAGTTCTTCTACCTTTGGACTTCAGGGTGTTAATAAATGATAGACATTTCTACAGTGTTTTATATGAGAAAAAAATGTATTCCATAAAGGTTGAATATGTGTCATTATAATAAAAAGTTAGCATTTACTGAGCACTTATCATGTGCCAAGTTCTGAGTTTTACAGCTTTTATTTCATTTAACATCACGGCAAATAAGGATATTGGGGCTTGAAGAAGTTAAATAACTTACCCAAGTGCTTAGAGCTAGTTAGAAAGCAAGCCAGGATTTAAACCCACATCTGACTTAAGCACCTGGCTCTTAGCATTCACCATGCTGTTTGTGCAAGAGCAGTTCATTCAATCTTGCAGTAAACGCAGTGTTTCAAGGATGCAGTGTATACTGAGAAAGAGTTGAATAGCATAACCTTTCCAATTTTTCTATATATGACCATTATTTTACCTGTATCTAGAGTTATAACAAAAGCTGACAAAGGAGAAAATGTAGGAGGAGGAGAAAAGAAGAAAAAAATAAATTTTGTATTTTTCTCTCCTGGAAAATAAAAGTTAAATTCCAAAAATATATTATTATATGAACCACATTAGTTGGCTCTTAAGTCCAAACCCATTCTTTTTTTCTGCATTTTGTAAAGCTGAGACTCTGAAGATTACACTTCTTCTTTGTCAATTAATTCCTGTTAGTATCTGTCAGGAGGCTTGGGAAGGAAATTAGAAAGAAGTAAGAGAAATAATACATATGAAAAAGAAACAATGTAGATAAGAGAAAAAGTTGGTGGAATAGGAATAAAACATAAATTCATTACCCACAAAACATGGTTCCTTAAAAGTATAATAAAAATTTCAAAACTCTGGCACAATTGATCAAGATAAAAGAGAAAGCACAAGAAATTTTTAACTGCAAAACAAACAAACAAACATGTAACCAAAATTACAACAGAAATGAAAAATATAATAACAATGGTGTTTTCTGGCTCCAGGCATGGCAAACAGGTGATTTAGCTCTTACGAATTAGCTAAAATTCTGATGCCAGTGGAAAATGGACTAGAAACAAAGGAAAAATGTGGATTATCAGAATATGTGATACTAAATTTCAAACATGCACAAAACAGAAGAATAGTGTAACGAATCTTGAAGGAAGATGGGACTCAGACACCTGAGGAAAAGGTACTACTACAGTTCCTCATGTTTCTAAGGTGGCACAATAAGTCTAGTTCTGGGAACACGTAAAGGTGGAAGCTGGAATCAGTTGTTGTTGCCAAGGTAAAAAACCATTGCTAGAGTGAAGCAGACATGGCAGCCAGCTAAGAAAAAGCAGCAAGCAAAAATTAGAATATGTCCCAAAAAATACCATTTATAGTAAGAGTGAAAGCATGTGACGTTTGTATGTAATAGTATAAACTCTTTCTGAAGGCAATGCGGCAAGATGTATCAAGAACCATAAAAATGTTTATATCATTTTACATGGTAATCTATACTTTGTAGTTTGTCCAAAGGCAGGATTTAAAGATTTGCTTCAAAATTTATGTTTTTGGTGGTTCATGAGAGTTTTAAATTTTAACTACATGCACAAACATGCCCTATTCACCCTAGTTCACTGAGTGCTTGCATAAGTAAATATTACCTACATAGAATATCTTTAGTTCAGCTTCTAATTAAACAATTCTGAAACACACAAAAATTCCCCCAAAAAAATCAGTAAGAAAAAAAAGAAAAGATCACAATGGTCATTTCAAATGCAGAATGATAAACAGAGTTCCAGAGATTGATTCAGTAATTTGTGAATTATAAATTGCTAATATCCATCATAAGCCACCTTATAAAGCGTAATTAAGAATTAACGAGGCAAACAAATTCAATAAATTTCAAAATACATGAGTCTGTATGCAAAATCCTATTGTTTCTATATACTAATAATGAACTATCAAAAAAGAGACCTTAAGAAAACAATACCATTTACAATTGCATCAAAAAGAATAAAATACTTAGGAATAAATTTAACCAAAGAGATGAAAAACATGTACACTGAACAAAAAAGAAAAACTATAAGACAATGATAAAATAAATTGAAGACACAAAAAAATGAAAAAAAAAATTCTATGCTCATTGATCGGAAGAATAAATATTGGTAAAATGTTCATACTACCTGAAGCAATCTACACACTCAATGCAATCTTTATCAATATTCCAATGGCATTTTTTGTAGAAATAGAAAAAAATGTAAAATTTTATGGAGCCATGAAAACATCAAATAGCCAAAATAATCTTGAGAAAGAGAAACAAAGCTAGAGACACCACACTTCCTGATTTCATACTCTATTATAAAGATATAGTAATCAAACAGTGTGGTATTGGCATAACAACATAATTCAATGGACCAGAATACAGAGTGCAGATCCACACACATATACGGTCAACTGATTTATGACAAAGGAGCCCATAACATACAATGGAGAAAAGACAGTTGCTTCAATAAACGGTGTTGGGGAAACATGGACAGCCACATGCAAGAGAATAAAATTGGACCACTACCTTATGCTACACACACACACACAAAATTAACTCAAAATGGGTCAAAGACTTGAACATAATATCTGAAGATATAAAACTCTTTGATGAAAACATAGAGGGGAAACTCCTTGACATAGGTTTTGGCAATGATTTTTTTTTTAATTTGTTACCAATTGTAAAGGCAACAATAGCAAAAATAAACAAGTCAGACTATATCAAACAAAAAAGCTTCTGCACAACAAAAGAAATCATCAACAAAATGAAAAGACAACCTACAGAATAGGAGCAGATATTTGCAAATCATATATCTGATAAGGGGTTGATATCCAAAATATGTAAAGAACTTGTAAAACTCAATAGCAAAAAACAAACAATCTGATTTTAAAATAGGCAGCAGATCTGCAGAGACATTTTTCCAGTGAACACATACAGTTGGCTAACATGCAAATGAAAAGGTGTTTAATATCACTAATCATCAGGAAAATGCAAATCAAAACCACAATGAGGTATCATTTCACACTTGTCAGAATGCCTATAACTAAAAAGCCAAGAGATAATAAGTGCTGGCAAGGATGTAAAGAAAAGGAAACCTTTGTGCGCTGTTGGGAATGTAAGTTGGTACGTTCACAATGGGAAACAGTATAGAGTTTCCTCAAAAAAAAATTAAAAATAGAACAACTATATGATCCAGCAATTCTATATCTGGGTAATTATGCGATGAAAATGAAAACAAATCAAAAAGATATCTGGACTCCCATGCTCACTGCAGCATTATTACAATGGCCAAGATATGGAAGCAACCTAAGTGTCCACAACAGACGAATGGGTAAAGAAATGTGATATATATTATGCAATGGAATATTATTCAACCGTAAAAAAGAAGATAGTATTCCTATTTGTAACAACATGAATAGACCTTGAGGGCATTTTGCTAAGTGAAATAAATCTGGCTGAGAAAGACAATTACTATATGATCTCACTTTTATGTAGAATCGTAAAATAAACAAATAAATAAATAAAAACAAGCTCATGAATACAAAGAACAGATTAGTGATTGTCAAAGGCAACAGGTAGAGGAGAGGTAGGCGAAATGGGTGAAGAGGGTTAAAAAGTACAAACTTCCAGCTATAAAATAAATAAGTCATGGGGGTATAATGCAAATATAGTGGATATAGTTAGTCAGGCTATATTATATACTTGAAAGTTGCTAAGAGAGTAGATCTAAAAGGTCCTCATCACAAGAAAAGAATATTTTGTAACTGTGTATGTTAACTAGTGATGGACATTAACTAGACTTATTGTGGTGATCATCTGATCATTTTACAATATTACAAACATCAAATTATTATGTTATACACCTGAAACTAATATAATGTTATATGCCAATTATATCTCATTTTATGAAATTAACATATATATGTTGAATTAAAAAAAGAATTAGAAAGGCGAAATTGGAAGAGAAAAAAGGAAAAGAAAACTCATAGACATATCATCTACTATTGATCATCAAAGGGTTAAATAAGAGTTAAATAAATATGAAAAAATATATATAAATGAAATAATTAAACTTGAGCAAGGAGTCTACCCAAATTTCCTCCTCCAGGAAGCCACCCTGTCTGTGAGTTACTGTTGTCCCTGTCCTTTCCTCTAATTCACTGTACTTTCAGTACTCCATATGGTGATAGTTTATTTATTTCTCTTCGTACTGTCCCCACTTCAATGGCACGATTTTGAGACTGAATATTATGTCTTTATTTCTGTGCCCCCAGAACCTGCCCCAAGAAGAATTCAGTAAATATTGATTGGCATGACTTAGGGATGGAAAAAGTGGAAAGAGAATATTCTTTCATGAAAAGGAGACTGACTTGTAGACATGACAAAAAGTGTAGGCATAAATTCACATTCTTTTTAATTAAAAAAAATGAATAGTTATGTCTCACGGATTATGGACAAGTTAAGTCCTGTGCTAAGTTTCTTCCACTTGCTTTTCCAGATCCACACTATGCCCCACTCCACCCTGTTCTATGTCACAAGAGGCTGACCTTGGACTGTATCAACTGAATCTCCTGTCTTCTAGATTCGTGGTGGCTGATTGGGGTTGGTATCCTGGGCTCCATGCCTGCTAGTCACGTGGATTGGTTGCATAGCTCTGCAGAAAGCTTCAGCTCTAGTCCAGCAGTCCTCTCTCTATAGCTACCCTCTCTGAGTTCCAGAATCTGTTCCCTCCCCTTGTTTCTTAAGGCCTAGAAGGTGTATTACTCCCCATTTTGCTAGCCCTGGGATAGTTTGCTCTTCTGAACTTCACACACAAGCAGTCCTCTTCTCAAATGCTTATTTTAAGGTGCCTTTTGATTCTTGCCAGGACCTTGACTATTCAAGACCTTAATTCACAATTATGCATAAAATCTTTAAAAAGGACAAATTTTATGGTTGACATTAGGGTTCCCTAGTGATCTCATTTGTTTTTTAATGCAAAGATAGGATAATGAATATCAAGAGGCTCTTCTGAGGCAGTGTTAATTAGCAGAGGAGTTATAAAAAGACTTACTGTGGGCAAGGGTCAGTCCATTTGGGATTACTAATGTAAACTATAGTTAGAAAAAGCAGAAAACAATCTATTCATTATCATCCAGAAAAAAAAAATATTATTACCAGTTTTTCCATAAAGCAATGATGCAATTTAATCTTGAAAATTTAAAGAACAATAAAATATTAAGCATCACTATACAATAAGTTTCTCCATTATATTATCCATGTTTATACCTTGTGCTCTCAGTGTTTGAAACAGCACCTTGTACACAGGAACTGAGAAAGTGTTTATTGAATGAATTAATCAGGAAGAACACTGAGAACAAAACAGAGAATGTCACCGTACTCCTGCAATGAAGGGGCAAGATTTTACACTGGAAATATTAAGTAGCATTCAGAACAATAAGAACATAACAGACCTGCAAATGAATAAAGAAAATAGTAAATACTTATGAATAAATAAGTGAAAATGATTGTCTGTAAATACAATAAAATGATTGGACTTGAATGACAATAATATTTTACATTTGTTAGCTTGCTGTTAGGTATTTTACAAATACTTCAATACTCACATTCCTGCCCAGTGGTCAAGGAAGGATTCTAGGAGGAGGTGATGTCTATGTTGACTCAGAAAGGAGAAGCTGGAATCAACTTCAAAGGTGAAAGGACAAAGTTTTAGGTAGAATGCTATTATACACAAAAATTCAGATGCAAGAGAGCGGATTGCATTTTAGGAAATTTTCAGACATTTCAGTAATGAAGAAAGGGTGAAGATTGATGGGACACAAAGTAGAATTTTATCCTGAAGACCATGGGGAGCCATTATTTCTACATGAAAATTTTATGTTATCTAATATTTATTTTAGGCACGTGTATGGGACAGCAATGAACAGATGATTTCTATGAAGATTAAAATAAATAATAAAAGTAATTATAAGTATACTATAAAGCACTGTCCAGACATTCATTAATTCTTATTTTTCTTAAGTGATCGTTACACGACATTTTGCCCTCCTGCCCTATGGCACCAGTCTACTCTTTCAAAACCAACTATGGCTTTGTGCCCGGTTACTGTTCACTCTCTCAGGCAGACTCCTAATGGCATTCAGACCAACAACCTCTTTTTAAAGTTCTGCATCTTTTATTGAATGCACTGCTCTATGGCACTCACTGGAACAAGAGTGCCACCTTGTGTTGCATCTCGGACTATTCACATCTCCAGCATGTTTTCTTTTCACTTGAGCTACTTGCGGATGAGACCACTGAAGTTTTCTCCCAGGAGCAACTTGGAAAAGAAAATTGTTAACAAATGTTTTGCCAAATACAACAGAAAGGAGCTCAGGACCTTTTTTTAAATACAATAAAAGAGCTACTGCCTGAGTTTAGTAGGTTGGATGCTACATGCTGGGAAATGCTTACCCTCTGTCCTCTGAACTCTTGCTATTATTGTTTATAACGAATTTATGGGTTTTAAAAACTTAAGTTGAGAAATGCAACTGAAAATTTATCTAGGACTGAAATAAGTTAAGTAGAAATCTACCCTGTTCTCTCTCATAGAGGCCCATCTCAGTAATAACTTCTGAGAAGGATTCCAAGAGATTATTTGAAAGTACATTCCTTGATGTCTGCAAAAGAGGCCGTAAGCCTTTGCAGACAGACCAACTATTTAAACTATTTTAAAAGAATTATTGGAGAAAGAAGTTTCCTTAAGTCCCTGGAGAAGGACTATGCATGGATTCTTTCTGCCTCCTCCTACCCACACTTTCCAAAGGCAGTTTTGCTTTACTTTTTTCCTCTTCTGGCTTTTTTTTTTTTCCATCACATTTGTTGGAAAATCAGCTCTCAACACCTGAAAGTTTATTAATATTTTCTTAATCAAAGTATAAATCAATATACTATCTCTGCCCATCTAAAAATGTGCATACATGCTACTCTGCAAACTGATGTTCTGTACAAGAAAATAAAACCTATTTTTACTGAACACTTTATATATATTTACTCATTTAATCTTCACAAAAATCTGCTATTGTATTATTGTTCCCATTTTAAGGTAGAAAAATAGAGCTCAGAAAGGATTATACAAGTTCACACATCTAGGTAGTGATATAGTTATTTTAAATCCAAGTCTCTTCGACTTTAAATACCTGTGCCCATAACAATTATGCTTTATGGTCTCTAACCGTAAAACTCCAAATCATGAGGATATAGTGGTACTAACTACCTCTTGAGTAAAAACCTCTCAAAAATTATGTGTAAAGTTTAAACTGATGTAAATTTGGAAATAAGATTCAAAACTTGCTGCAAAATTATAGTAATCAAGACAATGTGTAGTGGCATAGGGATAGACACAAAAATTAATGTAATAGTATTGAGAGTCCAAAAATAAACTCACACACCTATAGTCAACTGATTTTAGGCAAGAGTGCAAAGAACATTCAATGAAGAAAGAATAGTCTTATCAACAAATGATGCTGGGATAACTGAACAGCCACATGCAAACCATGTAAAAAAAAAAATAGCACAAATGGACTAATGACCTAAATGTAAGAGCAAAAGTTATTAAACTCTTAGAAGAGAATATAGACATAAATCTTCATGACCTTGGATTAAGCAATGTGAAACGAAAAGCAGAAAAGCATCAAAAGAAAAAATTAACAAATTGGACTTTATGAAAATTTCAAACTTTTGTGCTCCAAAGGATACCATCAAAGAAATGAAAAGTGGTCCCATTGAATGGGAGAAAAATTTTTGCATCTCTTATATCTGATAAGGGAATTGTGTCTAGAGTATAAAAAGACTATTACAATTCACTAATGTAAAAACAGATATTTCGAGGAGAAAAAAATGGCGTAGATGATATAGGCTCTGTACATCCCTCTGGAGACCAAATCAAAGTTGTGATGGAAACAAGGAGCAAACAGCAAGGAAAAGTCACCTGGGATCTAGATGAACAACTAGGGAGAACTCCAAGAAACCGCCCTGCAACGGCAGAAGGTAGGATGGGGCGAGGAGCGAGGCTGCCCTGTCCCAAGCAGCTGAGCGGTATGGAGGCTGCAGCAGCAACAGCTTCAGGTGCCTCTTAAAGGGGCCAGGCCAGTGAGCGGACTTTTGTGGAGACGGACCTGCTCCCTCTGAGTACCAGTGCCCATTCAGCAGTGCACAGGGAGCACGAGGGACTTATAAGAAGACGTTGTTGGCGTGAGGGCCAAGGTGAGACTTGCTCTGTACAGAAGTGCCAGTGGTATCCATTGTTCCTTTTTGAGCCCTCCTCACTCTCAATGCACGGACACAGCACCGCCATAGCCGTGATGTCATCAAACGGGATAACAGAGGTCGGTCTGCCCAGAGGATTTTCTGAAACTCCACCTACCCCAACTCATAGACCCACCGATCCAGGTATATCCTTAGTGAGTAAGGTGATCCTTGCTGAGCAGCATCTACACTCACACTAGAAGCAGTTGTCCTCAGTTTCTGGTGTGGCCTTTTGAGGCAACTATGAGCACATCTGTGGATTGCTTGCTGAATCTTAACAGGTGGCCCTGGAGGAGCAGAGCTTGGGCTAAATCTGGCCTGTAGTCGAACCCCTCTCAGAACTGTGCCACTGGATGCCTACTTCACAAATCCACACTAATAAGACCAGGAGACTTAGGAGCTTTGCTTAGTACATAAAACAGACATGGAAAGTCAGCCAAAATGGGAAGACAAAGAAGCAGAAACCATGAAAGAACAGAACAGAGATCCAGATATAATGGAGTCAAGTAATCTAACAGATGCGAGGTTCAAAACACTGGTTATAAAGATGCTCAATGAATTTTGGGAAGTGTAGATAAATTCAGTGAGAACTTCAACAAAGAGATAGAAAAATGGAAATGGAAATTATAAAAGAGAACCAGTCTGAAATAAGAACACATTATCTGAGATGACAGGTATGTTAAATGGAATAAACAAAGTGAATAAAGAAGAAGATCAAATGCCCTGTCTAGAGGATGGGAAAGGCAAGGACACTCAATCAGAATGGCAAGAGAAAAAGATGCCAAGACTATAAAAATAATTTAAGGAGCTTATGGGACACTATTAAACATCAAAATATCCATCTCATCGTCATACCTGAGGGAAAGCAAGATGTTGAACAACTATTTGAAGAAATAATGACGGAAAACTTCCCTAACCTGGTGAAGGAAATGTACAAAAAAACCTTAGGATGCTCAGAGTCCCCAAAACCAGGGTTCCAAAAAGGCCCACACCAAGACACATCATAATTAAAATGCCAAAGTTTAAATACAAAGAAAGAATATTAAAAGCAGCAAGAGAAAAGCAGATAGTTACTTATAAGGGAATGTTCATAAGACTGGCATCTTATTTTTCAAAAGAAACTATGCAGGACAGAAGGGCTCGGCACAAAATATTCAATGTGATGAAGACCCAGGATCTACAACCAAGAATACTTTATCCAGTGAAACTATTATTTAGAGTTTAAGGACAGATAAAGACCTTCCCAGACAAAAATAAGCTAAAGGAATTTATCATCTCCAAACCATTATTACAGGACATGTTGGAGGGACTTCTTTAAGAAGAAAACACATGTATCAAAAACGGGAATAAAGAATAATAACAACTACATTCCTATCAACAAGTACCTCAAAAGGAAAAGAATTAAGTGCTCCATCTAAAATATAGAGTGGATGAATGGATAAGAAAATAAGTCCCCTACATGCTGCCTACCAGAGACGCACTTCAGATTAAAAGACACACACGGACGGACTAAAAAGAAGGGGGTGGAAAAACATATTGCCTTGATGGACCTAGAAGGTATTTAAGTCAGACAGAGAAAGATAAATACTATATGATTTCATTTATATATGGACTGTAAGGAATAAAAAGGACAAACTAATCAAAAAAAGACTCACAAATATAGTGGATGGTTTGGTGACAGACAGAGGGAGAGGGTGTTGGGGGGCTGGGAAAATAAGGTGAAGGGTTAAAGAAGTACAAATTAGTACCTGATGGATAGTCATGGGGATGGGGAGCACAGTGTAGGGAATGCAGTTAGCATTAATATGTTGGCTAGGTGGAGAGTCAGAGAAGGGAGCAAGTAATTGAGGGGATCACTTTATGAACTATATAGATGTCTAACCAATGTGCTATATACTTGAAACTAATTAAAATGAATAAATTTTTTTTAAAAAAACAGATATTTCAGTATTAAAATGCACAAAGGATCTGACTAGATAGTTCTCTAAAAAAGATATAGAAATCCTTACTAAGCACATGAAAATCTGCTCAACATTATTAGCTATCAGGAAAATGCAAATCAAAACCATAATATGATAACGTTTCATACTAGGATGACTATAATCAAAATTACAGACAATAACAAGGATTAGCGAGAATGTAGAGAAAGTAGAACCCTCATACATTTCTTTGAGGACTGTAAAAGGGAGGAGTCAATTTGGAAAACAGCCTGGAAGTTCTTCAAATGGTTAAACATGGAGTTACCACATGATCTGGACATATACCTTTTATTCATAGGTATATGTCCAAGGGAAATAAAAATATATTTAGTAAAAACACATACACAAATGTTCATAGCGACATTATTCATAATAGTCAAAATATGGAAGCAACCCTGATGCCCATAAACTGATGAACTGATAAACTAAATGTGGTATACCCACACAATGGAATATTATTAAGTAATAAAAAGAAATGAAGCAATACATGCCACAACACAGGTGAACCTTAAACACACTATGCCAATGGAAAATATAGTCTCAAAGTGTGGGTCCCAGTCCTGGCTGATCCTAGGTCTGGCTGTAATCTAGGCTTGCAGCTAGGAATAGGACCCCAGATTTAATATGTTACATTAATGTAGTAGGGCACCTGAGCCTAAAATATGTAAACATAATTGAGCTTATTGTATCACGTATGTGTGGCTGAATGCCACTATTGTACTCTGATATGTGTGGAGCCATGCAGTCCCCTGGAGAGCAAAAGGGGAGCACAAGAAAGGGGATCAGAAAAAGAGTAGAAGCAGAAGCATGCCCCCAACAATAAAGTTGGTGCCTGCCATTTCATTCTCATGTTGGCCACCTGTGCTTTCTTCAAACTGGGCGTCTCACCACTGAAACCTTCCCATCTTGATCAGCTCAGCGCTAACACTTGGCGTAGTTGGCAGAATGAGGTGTAGACGGCTCCAGCACTCCAGACAGTCCCTGGATGGAGGAGACCCGGTGGAGGACATGTGGCCCCGCCTCCCAGTGTTATCCCGTGGCCGAGTATCTGGCTACATGGACGCCCCCAGAGGATTGGGATGAAGTGAAGCTGCATCCAGAGAACATCTAGAAAGCCCTGGAGATGCTGGAGCCCAATGTCCCGACAGTACCAAGAGGAAGTGGGTCTGGTGTCCTGGATGTTCCTGGCGGTGCTGCAGCAGGCCAGTCTGGAGGATCAGGATCAAGCTCAGCGGGTGCAGCAGCTACAACACCAGGAGAAAGCACTGGAAAGGCGGCTGGCAACAGCCAAACATCTGCTGCAAGGCCTTGACAGGTCGCTACCATTGTCCCAGTCTGGGAGCCCACTACAATACTGGGGCAGGCAGGGCAGGTGATAAGGCAGCATATTGTAGTGGAATAGCCATTGGTCCCTGGGGGACAAGCTGACAGCGCCCTCCAGGTTAAAAAGCAAACCACCTTCATCCAGTACAGCCCTGAGGAACTCTGGGAAAACAGTTGGGGTGGCTGCTGCATCTGTGAGATGATGGGGCCAAAGGGACTGGATTATGGTCTGGATGAGATGGCTCAGCTTGCCTCCATAACGGTGATACCGTCCTCCCCGGCAGCGCCTCCAGAATGTGGCATGTTCCGCATGGAGTGCAGGCAACCACTCCCTGGTTAACTGGCTTATGTCCTCTGCCAAGACAGTGTGGGCAGATCCCGGGAGCTGTCAGAGACAGTGAGCAGATGGACCACGTTCTAGGATCTGGTTCAGAAATTTTGTGAAACGGGCATGCGATAGATGTTTTGCATTTAGTATACAAGCCCCGATGAAGAGGTATGTGCAACCTGTATGAAGGACTTAATTTTGACTTCTGACCTGGATGGTACTTTTGGCCCCATGGCGGCACTGCTGGCCCCTTATGTGGATAGGCGGATCCAGGAGGTGACTTCCGCTGTGGCTAGGTTAGGGGATGTGAAAAGGAAAAGCAAGGAGCATTCGACCCAGGTGCAAGTCTTACAGCCCTCCTGGACGATGAGGGCACGGACCCAGGCGTGGCCGAAAAGTGGGAGGAGAGTAGCGCCCAGCCCTTTCGGCCCTGAGAGTGAGCAGCAGGCAAATACAGTTTGGTCTCCTCGCAGGGTTCGCTGCAGAAAAGATTGAGCAGCAACCGAATGAAGTGCTGCTGGCGCTGTGGAATCAGCAGCTCCCTGACCAGAAATTCGCTCTTATTCCCAGGAAAGCCACAACCCATGAGGTACAGCTGGCCAATTATCTGATTAGGGATTGGGCCCAGGCATCTGGTTGGTGGGGGAGCAGGTTGACTTGAGGCTACGGGAGCTGAATAAAGTTTGTGGCCCCTGCATGCTGCAGTGCCGAACGTCACGTACTTCATAGACCTAGTGTCACATGAATTTAGACGATACCATTATGTGGTGGACTTGGCAAATGGCTTTTTCTCTAGCCCTATCCTGTGCTATGCCATGGTCTCGTGGCTCAAGATTTAGCCACATGGAAATGACTGACTGCAGTGCACTTGTATCATTACATTGGTGATGTATGCTAACCTCTGATTCACTTACAGAACTAGAAGCAGTAGTGACCAGGCTGCAAGAAGCTCTCGCCGACTGGGGTTGGGCAGTCAACAAGGACAGGGACCAGTGACATGGGTTCTCTGTCAAATTCTTGGGAGTTGTCTGGTTGGGTAAGACAAAAGTAATGCCAGAGGCAGTGATTGATAAGATACAGGCATATCTCTGACCTGAGACTCTAAGCAGCTTCAAAACTATTTGAAATTGCTGGGGTTTTGGAGAGAGTTCATCCTCCATTTGGCCTCCTGATGTGACCCCTGCACCATCTAGTGCGACGGGGTGTCCAGTGCGATTGGACCCCCAAGATGGAAGAGGTCTTTAAGGCTACATAGCAAGCTGTAGCACAAGCCCAAACTCCACGTGTAGTAGATCCAGTCCTCCCATCCCTCCTTATGGTGTAGGTGGATGATACAGGGCTTGGATGGGGCTTGTGGCAGAAGCACAGTTCCCAGAAGGTGACAATAGGCTTCTGGTCCCAATTGTGGAAAAGCATGGAAGCATAGTATTCTCTGGTAGAGAAACTTCTGGCTGCCATATATGCAGCCCTATTGGCCATGAGGCCATCACTGGCCCTAATCCCATAACCACGTAGTCCACATACCCCGTGGAGGGGTGGCTGCAGTCTCAGGGAAGACTCCCTGTACAGGAATTGTACAGCCCCCTATGCTGACAAAATGTGAGGTGGCGGGAGGGTGGGGTGCAGTTACCTGGAGCAGCGGATGCAGTTCTCTGTGAGCCTCCTGTCAAGTCAACTGTGCTCCCTATTGAGACCAACGCAGTTTCAAGCAGAGCTCCTGGTGGAGCCTGCTGAGATGGGACACATACCGAGTCCCTATGCAGAGGATGGGGCTTCCATCCCTGAGAATGCCTGGTACACAGATGGCCCGCACCATGGAACCCTAAGAAATAGTGAAATGATGGGGCTACGTTGATGCAAGCACAAGCACAAGTTGCTGCATTACCATGCTCCTGGTGTGCTGAGCAGCACCCAGAGAGATGGCAGGTAAAAAGCACCCAGGGAGTGATGCCCCATGGGGCTAAGCCACTCCAGAGTGGCAAGTGGATTGTGGGTCCAAAGTAATGCTCTCCAGGCAATCCTATACTGCAACCCTGTAAGAGTGGAGTGTGAGTCTCAGGCCTGGCTGATCCCAGGTCTGGCTGATCCCAGGTCTGGCAGTGATCCAGGCTTGCAGCTAGGAATAGGACCCCAGATTTAGAATGTTACATTAATGTAGGAGGGCACCTGAGCCTAAAATACGTAAACATATTGTATCATGTATGTGTGGCTAAATGCCACTATTGTACTCTGATATGTGTGGAGCCCATGCAGTCCCCTGAGGAGTAGAGGGGAGCACAAGAAAGGGGAGTAGGAGACGAGCAGAAGCAGAAGCGCGCTCCCTCAATAGAACTGCACTCCTGCAATAGAACTGCGCTCCCCACAATAGTTGATGCCTGCTATTTCATTCTCATGCCAGCCTCTTGTGCATTCTTCCAACTGGGCATCATTGATACCTTCCCTTCTACATCAGCTCGGCATTGACACAAAGGACCACATGTTATAAATTATTCCATTTATATGAATTGTCATGAACAGGAAAATAGATAAGACAGAAAGAAGATTAACAGCTGCCTAGAATTGGGGAAGGTGAGGAGATTGAGGGGTGATGGCTAGGGGACGTGGAAGTTTTTATCCAGGTAATGAAAATGTTCTAAAATTGATTTTTTTTGATAAATGCATAACTGTGAATATACTAAAAGCCCTTGAATTTTACACTTTAAATGAGTGAATTGTATCACACATGAATTACATCTCAATAAAACCATTAAAAAGTTATATGGGTTGGTCATTCAGGAATATTTTGCTTTGAACACAGAAGCGGAGAATTGTTGATTTTGAGAGAATGTCATAAGTCAGGCATGAGTGTGAAAAACTGTAAGTCTCTAAACCTGTGTAGCTGCCCTTCAGAAATATATTAAAGACATTATTAGTTTCAAAATGACATAAGGAATGCAGTTGGTATTAATATATTGGCTAGGTGGAAAACCATAGGATAGAAGGAACAGTTAGGGAGATCATTTTATAAACCATATAAATGTCTAACCAATGTACTGTATACTTGAAACTAATTTAAATAAATAAATAAAATTTTTAAAAAATAAATGAGTTTGTGAGTAAATGAAGGAAAGGTGCATAAAGTAGTGAAGCTGCTACAAATTTACCATGATGATATTGAACATACGTTTTCATGAAGATAGGTCATGGCCTTAGATAATGAACTTTCAGGTTCTCTTTGTTCTGAGGGGCAAAGAATGAAAATGAGTCAATATTTTTGTGCCAAAATGAAGTACTGGTAAGCTTGGAGACTTTTCAACTTCTTTAACCAGCCTTAAAATGATGATAACAGAGAGTCAAGAAATCATGATACTTTAGGAGAAGCCCTGCTCTTAAGTTAATCACTGAAAGTCATAAATTTCCTAGGAATATTGGGGTAGACATGTAACATCTTAGTAATGAAGAATTGCTTTTGAAAATGTTCATTTTTGCTTAAAAGAGCCATTCAAGGATTCAAGGTAGAAACTACCAGAAATATTCCAAGTAGATATATAGGTTGATTTTTTTAATGTAAATGTTATATTTATGTTTTTTTTTTAGTTTATAACATTACCATATGTGTGTATGTCTATACACACACATATGCATGTATGAGTTTTATATTAAATTTTAATTATTTTAAATTTTAACTATGAATTCATATTCAATTATTGATGAATTTATATACCAATTATTTTTTACTAGATTATGCTGCAATAACAAAAATCTCAGTTTTTCAGGGGCTTACAACAGACATGTTGTTACTTTATTTATTAGCTGTGGCTAGCTGTGTGCTCCACATTCTCTTCCCTTCATGATCCAGGTAAAGGAATAGCCTCTATGTGGAATTTTGTCATTGTAGCAGAGGGAAAAGAGAGCACAGAGCCTAAGATGGCTCTTAGAGTTTCTGATCAGAAATGGTTCAAATACCTTCTGCTTACATTCCCTTGGCCAATGCATCTTGCCTGGTAATGTCCGACGTCACTGAGCTGGGAAGTATAATCTTCCCACAGGGAAGGACACCTCTGGTCACGTGGCTAAGCCTGACGTCACAGGATGGGGAATTAGCAAACTTTCACAGGAAGAAGCTGTAAGTATGTAAGAAAAATCTACCATCACCACAAATCATAGAATCTGAAGGAAACCTTACAGATCATCTCTTTCATTCTATCTCATCTGTGGGTGATAAGCAGAGGCCTCAAAAGAAAAATAATTTTCTTATAGTTATGTAACTAATTAGGGCCAAATCTCTGATAAAGAGTTCCCTCCTTCCCCTCATAGGAGAATTTACCATTTTTATAGGAACAATCTATAAATGAAAAAGCAGTAGGGTAGGCCAACTTAACTATGAATTTGCACAAAAGGAAAATATGCCAAGAGTCCACTCTTTTCAACTTGCAAATTCAAATGTATGCTACTACTGATGAGTATCATTTATACCCAACAGCGTACTTAATGAGAAGAAAAAGCTATTTCTATTTATTTTTAGAAACATTAAAAAATTGGGTCTTGATTTGTTGTTTTAATTATAGATTTAAGAAAATTATGAAGAAAATGTTAATGCAGATTAAACTTAAAAGTATATCATGTTATACTATATTGTAACAAAAAAATTGGAGAAATAGTCTTTCAGTATTTGAAAATTGTTATCTAATTCAGTAAAAAAGTCATATGCATGATTGACAAAGAAGTGAAGTTTCAGCATCAATCTGGTTTTTTTCCAACTTACTCGTTAAGGTAAATAAACTGATCCGCCAGTGTCATGTTGGAACCATGCTTATTCATTAGTTGCAATCATAGGGCAGCTGAAAGAATTCTGTGAGAATCAATTGGTGACATGAAACTCACAATATGGAACATTAAACATAATCAGAAAGAAAATAAGTGTCAATGACATAGTCTCAGATTTTTCCCGGTTTTAATGAGATAAATAGATAAAAAGAAAACTTAAAGAATCTAAAGAAGGGGAAAAGATTACAAAAAGAAGAACAAGACAAAACTGAGTTTTCACACATTTGATCTTAAAAAAAATTCCGGACTAAGATATTTTGTGATATAACTTCAATGATGGTTTAGGTTTGATAAAAGTTTTTGTTTTGTATCATCCTTATGCTGACAGTGGGACTTTAACTGAGGTCTTAAAATGAGTAGATTGATTTCATTTCCTTGATTTCCTCATCAGAATAATACATCTATTGTTTTATTTCATAATGTGGCACACGGAAATAAGATGCAATGATATCTAGAATTTACTGCATTTAAAAGATTAACTTAGATAAAAAGAAAATTTTACCTTGTTAAAAATGGTCTTGACAGTTTAAAAAAAAAAAAAAGTAAAGTTCTGTATACTGAAACTTATGGGGTATACCCAGCATATATCTAGAGGGAAATTTAAAGTCTTAACTGCATTTATAGGGAGGGAGAGAGAGATGCCAAAGAAACAATTTGAAAAAATAGAAAATCTAAAAGCTAGTATTTGAAAAGGCCAATAAAAAAATAATTTTTTAGTAATCAAGAAAAAAGCTGAAAGAAGTCACAAAAAGAAACATTAGGAATGAATAAATAGGAAATTCTTAAAATCATATGATAATCATATATTTTGCCAACATTTTTGGTTTTACATATTTTATTTGTCAATTTCCATAGATAGTACATTCACATGGTTCTGAACTCCAAATACTCCCCAGGTATATGGTAAAATTTCTCTCTCTTACCATTTCCTCCAACTACCTAGTATTTCTCCCAAAGGCATCTCAATGTTTATTATTTATTCTCAAAAACATTTTATTCATTTACAAATTAACCCAAATATGACTTCTCTTATGCTTTTTATCACACATAGAATAAATTTAATTGGTAGGTTTAAAAGATTATCTCTGACAAAAATTTACAGGTATATTTCACAACATGTTCAAAAAACAGATCATTCCTGCTTATATATGTGTGTCAGACAATAGAAAATGAAGGAGAGTTATGCACAGACACCAATGAAGGTTGGCCTATTCAATACCTAATCCACTTCCTTAGAGCAGACAGAAGCCATATAAAACACTGATTTCCCTAAAATCTTTCCTGCTCAGATTCCAGATGTGGTTTGGCTCTGCTATGCAACTTCATGCATATGAAACTTTAGATTGGAAGTGAATCAAATGGATTCCCATCTCATAGTATTTATGTCCTTGTACAATACCTTCCCCTCAAGTGTGGACAGGACCTGTGAATTAGTTCTAGCCAGTAGACTATGACAAAGGTAATAGAATGTCACTCCTGTGACTACATTACATTGTGTGGCAAAGGGTGATGGATATCATTCAAGTGGTTACATCATGTTATAAAGCTCTCCATCTTAACACACTGGAATTAGACTCTTGTTGCATGTAGGACTGGCTGCATATTTTGTAACGCTTTGTGCAAAAGCGAAATGTGGGGCCCTTTGTTCAAAAAATAAAAATTAGAAATTAGCTACAGAAGAGCATTAAACCAACTGCTTGTGAAATAAGCAGCCATGTTCAAGAAGGCTACATGTTAAGGAAATGTGAACAGCTTCCAGACAATAGCCAGCAAAATGCCAGGGCCCTCAGTTATATGGCCAACAAACTGAATGAGTTTAGAATTGGATTATTCCACAATAGAGGCTCCAAATGAGAATGCAATCTGGTCAACAACTTGATTTTAGCCTCACAAGACCTTGAGCAAAAGTCTCAGCTAAGCCAAGTCCACACTTATGATCCATGAAAACTGAAATAAATAAATGTGTTGTTATAAGCTGCTAATTTTGTGATTATTTTTATGCAGCCATAAAAAAAAACATAGAAAATTTATTTATCACATAAAATGTTGAGGCTAAGTTGCTGCTATTGGAAAGTTAGGCATTCAACAACAATAAACAAATCAACATTCAGAAGTAAGCAATAATATTGCTAAGTCCAGACATAGCGTCAATCCCTACAGGGTGGCCATTTTATTTAAAGCCTATTTAAAAATAATAATAATAAGGAAAAGAAACAATGATGTGGCCATGGAAAGAAGCTGACTGACAGTTGAAGGAAGTTTCTCCACCTGATTATTAAGAGCTTCTTTTATGGTAAGGGTCTTTTGATGAGCATTCACTTGAGAAAATGTTCTCATGTTTTGGATCCATTAGAAGAGATCTGTCCATATGTTTTACTTCTCAAACCCCCTTGTCTTGAAGATTCCAATCTGATCTTCCTCCATCCAGTTCCATTAGCCATGATCATGAATGAGTATGGATTTGTGACTCAAGCCACACTTCCCATGAAAGCTGGAAAATTGCCTGAAATACTCAAAATTCAACCCATTAGGAGGAATTTCTTCTTATGGTGGTTAAGGGCCAATGCTGAGTGAGGTTGTAAGGTAGTAGCAGTTTATTACCACATGAGGCCAGCAAATCATGTAGATTTATCTAATCATCAGAGTCAAATATTCAGAAAATAAGGAATTCCCCCTGAAGCCCTAAACGAGGGAGAAATAACATTGTAGTAGAAATAGTGTGCTCTAAATGTGAGTCATTTACATGTACAATTTACTTATGCCTCTAGATATTTTCAGATTCAGTTCAATATATACTAGTTTCATTTGCTGATTGAATACTGCTGGACATAACCAACTTTGGGGTTATTTTGGTTTGATAACATGTGGTTCATCATGGGCAGCTATGATCAAGTAGTCACTTGGTTTCATGGTCAGGATTTACTATCTACCATTATGAATATCGTACTAATTTGACTCTATTAATTAAGTACTTCTAATTAGCTTTTGCCAATCTAGAATCTTCTCATCCTCACTAAAATGAAAGGTATCCATAAGATGCTGGCATTCTCCTCTCCAGTGTATTTCTGAAGGATTTAGTGAAGAAATTGTCTTTTGGAACTACTTGAGGAATATATTTGAGTGAGAAAAATAGAATACCCATAACAAATGTAGCCAACATTTCTACCTACCAAATCTTTAAATTATTTTCTCTGTTCTTTATGATATGTCAGTGTCTTTTAATGTGAGCTATTATCTAGAGTTAAGTCTACCAACAAAGAAAACAATTAAAACCACCCCCAGATGTTTAACTAGTCCATTAGAAGTCAAATTCTGATAAAAGTGCTTATGTAGATAAATTCAGTTAAATCTTAAATTTTATTCTTCCTTGTTATTGGTCTAGCATGCTCAGATACCATTATTATAGGTATTGATCAGATTTCTTTTAGCTAGTTTTCAATCTATTCTCTAAGTTAAACATTTGAGAATGTCTTTCTTTCTTTTTTTTTTTTTTAAGCTGGTCCACATTTTAGAAGCAACACTTCCAGCTCACTCCTGGTGCTCATCTATATCAATCACCATTTTTAGTTGGAAACAAAAAATGACCAAGTTCAACTGATTTAAGCAAAATGAGAAGTTATTAAAATGATTTGGGGGTAGTTCATAGAATCATTAAGAAGCCTAGGCAATTAAAGACAGGGCTTTGTCCCAAAAGCAATGCCAAAAATTACACTATAGAAATAGTCAAATGAGAAACCCACTGTGGCTCCCACCAAACAGTATCTGTGGTAGCCCGCACTACAAACAGAGCTGGCTGTGCATACTAAATGGCACCAATTGAATAGGTGCCACTGCTGCTACAAAGTTTAACCTTGTTGCAATGACCCACACAGCTGTCCAGAGTTTCTCTCATCTGATGCATTGACTCCCAACTCTGAGTACAGAGCTAAGATTATGTGCTCACATTCTAGGTGCAAGGGAAGCTGAAAAAGCAAGTGGTTGACATTTTCAGTTTTATAGTAGAAAGGAAGCTCTGCCTTCCACCATATTTATAAAATAGAGAGTTTCCAAAGCATAAGGCAAATTAGCTGATGAGTAGCAACAATGAATGACAAATGTCAACTATAGGTAAAGTTATATATACCATGTGTACTCTATGATCCACAAATCCTGCCTCTAGATTTTCTAAAGAAATTCTCATACATATACAAGAGAGGACAAGTATGTTTTTTGAAGTGTTGTATGTAATAACAAAAATGTGAAAAGAACTCAGATGCCATTGAGTAGAGCATTATATAAGTATGTTGTGATATGTTAATATTATGTTATTTTTTATTTAGGTATTGAGAAACTATTGTGTCCAGCACAGTGCTAAACACTGTGCACAGAGATTGGGATAGGATGAGGAGATGGTTACAAATATAAATTTGTAAGACTCAAAGACTGCCTTTGAAATGCTCTCAATGGAGTAGTAGGATAGACACATAAGTATATCAGTAACACATATGTAATGTATCAATGGCTCAAATGAATCATGTATATGGTGCTGTGAGGGTACACTTAGAAGGATCTAATGGGTTGCATTAGTGGGAGAAGCATCACAGAGGAAAAAGATACACATGTAAGTTAAGCCTTAAAATATGTTCAAAATATAAGATATAAAGGAGTAGAAGTGAAGTCCAAACAGTACAAATTTTATTCGTAAAGTCACTGACACCTGTTATTGCCACTGTTTTTCTGAAAAGTGCTTTTAAAGTGTTTGCCAAGCTTGATATTAAACAAACAAATAGTACTCAGTATCAGTACTGTAGCCTTAGGGAAAACCTCCACGAAGAAATTTCATGTTTTATAAGATCTCATCCTCAACCTCGAACTAAAGTAAAACATAAACAGAAAAAAAAACATAACACTCCAATTTCTGTCCTCTTAAATCTCTGCCATAGCTATATTACACCATTAAAAAAGCTTCTTACAAATAAAGCAATTATAATTCGGCCAACCAAAAATAAATAATTCATTCACAAAAAAACACTCAATAATAAAAATTGATATTAACAAATTGGACAACCTAGAAGAAATGAAAAAGTTCCTAAAGACATACAATCTACCAAAACTGAGTCATGCAGAAATAGAAAATCTGAACAGACCAATTACCAGTAAGGAGAAAACCTTGCAAGTAAGAAAAGTCCAGAACATTTAAAAATCTAATACCAATCCTTCTCAAACTCTCAAAAATAGAGAGGAGAATACTTCCACACTCATTTAACGTGGTCAGGATTACTCTGACACGAAAACCAGACAAGGACACCACAGGAAAAAAATTATAGACCAATATCCCTGATAAACATAAATGCAAAAATATTTAACAAAATATTAGTAAATTGAACTTAACAAAACATTAAAAGGTTCATGATCAAGTTGGATTTTTTTTTTTCCTGGGATGCAAGTATTGTTGACATACATGTATCAACCAATATGATACACCACATTAACAAAATGAAGGATTAAAAATCATTCAATCATCTCAATAGATGCAGAAAAACTTTTGACAAAATTTGATATCCAGAAAAAAAGACAAGAATGTCCATTATTGTCACTCCTACTCAACATAGTACTGACAGTCCTAGCCAGTTAGGCACAAAAAATAAATAAAAGTCATCCGAATTGAAAAAGAAGTAAAACTGTCTCTATTTGCAGATGATATTATATGTAGAAAACCATAAAGACTCCACACACACACACACAAAACTTAGATCCAATAAACAAATTCAATAAAGTTTCAGGATATAAAATCAATATGAAAATCAATTGCTTTTTTATACACTAATAAAAAACCAAAAAAAAGAATTAAAAAAAATCCTATTTACAATTGCATCAACAGTATAAAATACCTAAGAATACATTTAAACAAGAAGGTGAAAGATCTGTACACTGAAATCTATAAGATACTGATAAAAGAAATAAAAGAAAACAGAAATAAATGGAAAGATACCCCATGCTCATGGATTGGACAAATTAATATTGTTAAAATGTCCATACTCCCAAAGTAGTCTGCACATTCAATGCAATTTCTATTAAAATTCCAATGACATTTCTCACAGAAATAGAAAAACAATCCTTAAATTTATAGGGAGCCACAAAAGCCTCTGAATAGCCAAGTAATCTTGAGAAAGAACAAAACTGAAGGCATCACACTTCCTGATTTCAAACTATATTATAAAGCTACAGTAACCAAAAACAGTATGGTATTGGCATAAAGAGACATATTGGTCAAAGAAACTAATAGAGAGCCCAAAAATAAACCCCTGCACACATGGTCAATTAATTTATGACAAAGGAGCATAGAATATACAATGAGGAAAGAATAGTTTCTTCCAGAAATGGTGCTGGGAAAATGAATAGCCATATGCAAATGAATGAAATTGTACTGCTATCTTACGCCATACACAAAAACAACTCAAAATAGATTAAAGACTTGAACATAAGACCTGAAAACATGAAACTCCTAAAGAGGGTAAGCTCCTTGATGTTGGTTTTGGCAATGATTTTGAGGGAATTTGACACCAATGGTAAAGGCAAGACAACCTACAGAATGGGAGGAAATATTTGCAAATCACATATCTGATAAAGAGTTAATATCGAAAATATATAGGAAACTCATACAACTCAATAGCAACAAAAAAAAATCTGTTTTTAAAATAGGCAGAAGATCTGAATAGACATTTTTCCAAAGAAGACATACAGATGGCCAACAGGTACAGGAAAATGTGTTCATCACTAATTATCAGGAAAATACAAATCAAAACTACAGTGAGCTATCACCTTTCGCCTGTTGGAATGGCTACAACAAAAAGTCAAGAGATAACAAGTGTTGGCAAGGTTGTGGAGAAAAGAGGACCCTTGTGCACTGTTGGTATATAAATTGTAAATTGGGAATGTAAATTGGTATATTCACTGTGGATAACAGTATGGAGGTTCTTGAATAATTAGAAACAGAGCTGCCACATGAGCCAGCAATTTCACTCCTGCATATATATATATATATAAAATGAAAACAGAGTTTCGAAAAGATATATGTACCACTATGTTCAATGCAGGATTATTCACAAAAGCCAAGCTATGGAAACACCCTAAGTATCATCAATAGATTAATGAATCAAGAAAATGTGATGCATACATATGTGCACACACAACACATATACCACATTTATATAATATATTATATTCTATATATAACATTTCATATATATGGGAATATTATTCAGCCATGAGAAAGAAGAAAATACTGTCATCTTTCATAACATGGGTGAAACTTGAGGGCATTATGCTGAATGAAATAAGCCAGACAGAGAAAGATAAATACTGCATGGTATTGGTACTTGGAATCTAAAAAAAAAAAGTCAAACTCATAGAGACAGAGAGTAGAAAATTGTTGTTAAGGGATGGGGGATGGGGAAAATGGAGAGAGAGGTAAGAGTACAAACTTTCAACTATAAGATTAATAAGTTGTGAGAATCTAATGTAAAATGTGATGACTATAGTTTATGGTACCATTGTATAAATGGAAGTTGCTAAGAGCAAAACTGAAATATTCTCACCAAAATAACAGATAAACAAACAAATAAAAAGTGAAGTGGATGTGTTCATTTACTAAATGGGGGGAACCCTTTCACAATATACACGTTTATCAAATCTCCATGATATACACTTTAAATACCTTACAATCTTATTTATCAGTTAAACTCAATAAAACTAAAATTTTAAATAAAATAATAAAATTGAGTTACTTTTCCCTCTTAAGTAATAAAAACTTTTGAAAATGTTGCCATCTAGTGGTGTCAAACTTTTTTTAAAAAAATCATTCATCCGTGTTTCTTAAGAAAAGTTTCCTTAGCAGTTTCAAATAAACAAATGTTAAACTGTGCCTGTGCTTTAAGAGAAAGCACTCTTGATTTAGATTGCTAGGTTTTAAAATTTGGCTTTGTCATTTACTAGAGGTAAACTAGACCACAGGCTAGTTGCTTAATCTATCTGTAAAATGCAAATAAAAATAGTACCTACCTCTCAGAGTTGTTAAAAAGAATTAATGAAAACATCCAAATAAAGTTGTTTAGCATAGCATTTGGCTCATAGCATATACCCGATAAATAGTAATTATTATATTAATTGACAGGAGAAAAGCTGCTGTCAGTGAGACTGAAGTTTGAGTGGTAAGTCGCTTTAAACTATGGCACTTTATATTATCGATTCTGGTTAGAATATTGTACTTTTTCCTAAAATAGTAGAAATGTGTATTGGTACATACTTGCTATCTAGGTGTCTGGAATTAATGAAAGGTATTCTCTAATTTTGAAAGATTCCTGAATCAAGCTATGATTTTGATTTACTGTCAAAACATCTATAAAGTATAATTTATCCCTGATTTGGTCTATTTACTATTCTACAAGGAAATATGTCTTTCTTTGAGAGCACAAAGGAAGTGGAGGAAAGGAAGCTTCACTAGTCGGTTTAAAAAAAAAATCTAGGCCTATATAATATGCAATCAGCCCTAAAATTGCCTGTCATGATAACAGGGATGGAACTAGTCTTCTCTGTTTCAGACATCTTTTGAGCTATAGCATTGCTATGATTTCTTAAATATTTTTATCAAAAACTTGAGTGAATAAAGCATTGTTTGTTTAAGTTGCAAAAAATTCTTGATGGACTAATGGGGTAGGCAGCCTATAAGAGGGTCTCAATGATTACAACCTCCTAGGATTCATGTAATACCCCTTGTATAATCTCTTACCCTTGTATGTGAACTGGTCCAAATGACTCACTTCTAATGAATATAATACAGCAAAAGTGATGGGAGTCACTTCTGAAATTAGGTTGCAAAAAGACCACGGCTTTCATTTTGCATGTTCTTTCTTATTCTCTCTTGCTAACTTGCTGTGATGAAATCTGGTTACACTGTGCAGAGGTCCACCTGGCAAGGAACTGAGGGAGACTTTGGCTAAACACCAGTGAGGAACCAAGGCCTTCAGTCCAATAGACCATGAGAAACTGAATGCTACCAACAACCACATGAGTGAGCTCAGTAGCAGATCCTCTCTCATTCGAGGTTTCCAATGAAACTACAACCCTAGACAATACCTTCAGTACAGCCTAGGGAGGAACTCTGAGGCAGAGGCATCCAGATAAGCCATGCCCTGGGTTCCTGAACCACAGAAAGTATGAGATAATAATGTTTGGTATTTTAAGTTACCAAGTTGTGGGATAATTTGTTATACAGCAATAGATAACCAATACAGTTGATTGGGGATTAGCAAACTATAGCGAGTGGACCAAATCTGGTCTCAGGCTTGCCATTGTGTGTCCTTGAACTATGAATGAGTTTCTTTCTTTCTTTGTTTTTTTTTTTTTTTTTTAATGAAAGAACAAATAGAATATGTAACAAAGACCCATGTTCCACAAAGCCTAAAATAGTCACTGTATTGCTTTTTACAGAAAAAGTGTGCCAACCCCTGCAGTAAATAATATGACCTGTAAGAGAATAAAGATTAAAAATTACCTGAACACATTACAATAAAGAAGTGAAATAAATAAGATAAAGATTGTCAGTAATTAATAATAAGTTCTGCCCTTAAGTTCAAAAATTCAATCTCAGAAATATAGGATAACAATCATGTAAAAAAGGATTACAGAATTTCAGCTCACAAAGAGCTAAAATATTATGTGAATGCTTAAAAATTTAATATAATCCAAGATTGCATTAACACAAATATAAATCCAATACATAGGGAAATTTAAACTCAAGACTACATTAGGCTACATACGGAGTATTTTAACATGGATCATTTAAAAACTGTCTAGAAACAATGGAAAAGGCTTTTAAATTTACTTTTTTAACTAATTAAAAGATATATTTTTTAAATCAACATGATAGATGGAACCACTAGCACCCAAATGCATTTTATCTATATTAATCTCCAGGTTTTTTACTTTGTTCTTCCTGTGATTTTATTTGTATTTTATAACATATGTTTTTCTTCCTGTTTTCTTTTTCATGTATACTCAAAGGGACTGGAAAGACACCGAAGGCAGTACCTGTGTTTAATTATGGAGATGGAAATAGTTTGTGTATTTAAGAGTACTGTGTCCTTCCTATCTTCTATAACCTCCTAAAATTGGGTCTACCTTGTCTGTCTATGTTTGCATAAGCTGTACACATCTGGGGCCTACAAATATATCCTGGAGCTTTGAGGTAAGAGTCACTGCAGGAAAAAAAATGCATCTAGAAACAAAAAGCAGATAATCTTAAACTAACTCTAAGTTCCCATTTATGCATATTATGAATGACAAGCATAGAGACTAACCAATTAGTTTCAACCTATTTGAATTCAAAATGTTTTGAAGACTGACTGGAGATACAATGCACCCATCGATGCAATTAGCTCCATTCGTTCTGTATTTACAGTACAATTATTCTCTCCTTGCTTTTCTAAAAAGCTATTGCAGTTTGTTTTACCTTTGTTGTCCACGATTCCTTGCTATTTACTATTCTCTCTGAGAAAATGTTCTGAATGTGGTAAGCACTGATTGACTCAGATCCAGAGGCTTCTACAGCTTCCACACCAGCCATGGGGAGTACAATCGGGAATGAACTATGGTAACAACAGGCTTTGATGTTGAACATTGAAAAGCAGAAACTGTGGCAGTCATTGTTTCTTTTTTCTTTGTTTCCTTATTATTGTGCCCATATTCATACACATATTTTAAATTGCTTTCGTGGCAGGCAAAAAAAATTATTTTTCTTAAGTGTTAGTTATTGAGAAACGCCTTACTATTGTCCCAGGTAACCCAAATTCCAGTGAATATTAGAGAATCAAAGGAAGATGATGTTGTATTACCTCTTATATTTATTGCCTATTCACGAAATGGTGAGCAATTTATACTGATAAAACCAAGATATAAAAATTTCAAATAATCTCATCATTAGTCATTTAATTTCCCTGAAATTTTTAATATGTTCATACGAATAGAATGTTAATATGTTGCTATTTCAAATTGCACTTTTAATTACTACTATAACTGGTCCTTTTTCAATGTTTCATTATTATTTCTTGTTAAATGAATCAGATTGTATTCTTTGTTCTGTATTTGAGAACCTAGTTTTTAGCTTATCATATTGTATGAACTCTTTATATGATATAAATATTATTTCTGTCAATATGGAGGCTGATATTTTCCTAATTTATTGCTTTTTTATTAAGCAATTTATATTAGATTTAATAACTGTGTTGTGTCTTTATAATACTTGAGTCTATCAATAAATGGCAAAAGAAATGCTAGATAACATGTCAGAAAATTTGATGTGGCTCATTAAATTTTATGCTTGCTTGTACTGCTAAATTAAACAACTTTAATTCTTTGCAATCATATACGAAAGCCTACTGATTTTTCTTTAAAACATGAAATATATAAATATATATTTGTACATATTTTTTCTTTTTAAAAATTTATCTATTTTAATTAGTTTCAAGTATATAGTATGTTGGTTAGACATCTATTAGTTCATAAAATGATCCCCCCAATTACTCGCTCCCTCCCCTGGCCCTCCACCTAGCCAACATATCAGTGCTAACTGTATTTCTATTCTTTACTCCTCATCCTGTGAGCATCCATCAGTTACTAATCTGTACTTTTTTAACCCTTCACCTCATTCTCCCAGCTCCCCAACACCCTTTCCCTCTGTCTGTCACCAAACTGTCCATTATATTTCATTCCTTATTCCTGTTGTTGATACATTTTTTTTTCTACTTAAGGAAGTCCCTTCAACATTTCTTGTAATATTGGCTTGGTGGTGATAAATTCCTTTAGCTTATTTTTGTCTGGGAAGTCTGTATCTGTCCTTCAACTCTAATAGTTTTGCTGGATAAAGTATGCTTGGTTGTAGATCCTGGGTCTTCATCACATTGAATATTTTGTGCCGAGCCCTTCTGTCCTGTAGTTTCTTTGAGAAATCAGCTGCCAGTCTTATGGGTGCTCCCTTATAGGTAGCTATCTGCTTTTCTTTGCTGCGTTTAATATTCTTTCTTTGTGTTTAACCTTCGGCATTTTAATTATGATGTGTCTTGGTGTGGGCCTCTTTGGATCCCTGGTTTTGGGGGTTCTCTGAGCTTCCTGGGGTTGTATGTCTATTTCCTTCACCAGGTTAGGGATGTTTTGCATCATTATTTCTTCAAACAGCTGTTCAACATTTTGCTTTCCTTCAGGTATGCCTATGAGACAGATATTTTGACCTTTAACAGTGTGCCATATTCTTCTTAAATTATTTTTATAGTCTTGGCATCTTTTTCTCTTGCCATTCTGATTGAGTGTCCTTGGCTTTCCCATCCTCTAGACAGGGCATTTGATCTTCTTTATTCACTTTGTTTATTCCTTTGTTTATTCCATTTAACATACCTGTCATCTCAGATAATGTGTTCTTCATTTCAGACTGGTTCCCCGTTATAATTTCCATTTCAATTTTTATGTTTTTTATCTCTTTGTTGAAGTTCTCACTGAATTTATCTACACTTCCCAAATGTTCATTGGTTATCTTTATAACCTGTGTTTTGAACTTCGCTTCTGTTAGATTACTTGACTCCATTATTTCTGGATCTCTATTCTGTTCTCTCATGTGGTTTCTGCTTCTTTGTCTTCCCATTTTGGCTGACTTTCCATGTCTGTTTCTATGTACTAAGCAAAGCTCCTAAGTCTCCTGGTCTTATTAGTGTGGATTTGTGAAATAGGCATCCGTGGCACAATTCTGAGAGGGGTTCAACTACAGATCAGATTTAGCCCAAGCTCTGCCCTCCAGGGCCACCTGTTAAGATTCAGCAAGCAATCCACAGATGTGCTCATAGTTGCCTCAAAAGGCCACACCAGAAACCGAGGCCAACTGCTTCCAGTGTGAGTGTAGGTGCTGCTCAGCAAGGAGCACCCGACTAGCTAAGGATCTACCTGGTTGTGGCTTCGGTAGGGCCACGAGTTGGGGTAGGTGGAGTTTCAGGGAATCCTCTGGGTAGAGCAACCTCTGTTATCCAGTTCGATGTCCTCATGGCTATGGCAGCACTGTATCCACTCACTGGGAAGGGAGAGGGCTCAACAGGGAACAATGGATACCACCAAGAGCGAGTCTCACCTTGGCCCTCACTCTGACAATGTCTCCTTGTAAGTCCCTGGTGCCCCCTGCACACAGCCTTATTGGCACTGGTGCTCAGAGCAAGTAGGTCCATCATCACGAAATTCTACTCACAGCATGGCCCCTTTAAGAGGCATCTGCTGCTGCCTCAGCCTCTGTCCCACGCAGCCACTCAAGACTGGGCAGCCTCGAATCCTCGCCCCGTCCTACCTTCTGCCATTGCAGGGTGATTTCTTGGATTTCTCTCTTGTTGTATGGCTTGTTCATGTAGATCCCAGGTGACTTTTCCTTCCTGTTTGCTCCTTGTTTCCATCACAACTTTGATTTGGTCTCCACAGGGATGAACAGAGCCTATATCATCCATGCCATTTTTTTCTCCTACCAATATATTGTTTTAATTTAAAATATCTAGATACATTCTTCTGTGTTTTACATACATCTTAAAATTGTGTTCAGGTCACTTAATATATTTTAATGTTGCCTTTTTGATAAAATTTTCCTCATTTATGTTTCAAAAATCCTGATTGTCATGTTAAAATGAATACATACAGCTGGCTTTTCTCTCCTGTATTGCTTAGGAGATTTGTCAGTCATCCTTTATAATGAATAAATACCTATAGCCTCATATTCTACTATATACTACATAGAGGTGCTCTTGAGAGAATAAACTCAACTGCAAACCAATGCCAAAATCAAACCTTCTTCCTTTGTGAATTTTGATTGAGGCTCATATTCAAAGCTTCAGAGTATTTATTGGTTGTTTACTTTCATGATCACATGGCTGACTGGGAGCTATAGCTCATTGCCATTTTCCAGCTTCATGAGTTAATACAGTACCATATATTGATAGCCTGGAAAAGATCTGAATTCAAAATTCAAAGAACAAAGATTCTGCTGAATCCATCATATGTTAAAAAATTTTAAGTCAAATCATTCTAAGTCAGGGACTATCTGTATTTAAACTGGGTCTTCATGGGCTTCTTTTTCTGAGTACATATCATATCATATTTAGTATATTATGTCATATTATATATATTATGTTATATTTTAAGCTACTTCTTTTACATTTTGATTTGCATCTCAATAGTTTAAGAGTATCCTAAAACTAATAATTAACACATACTGAAATATGTTAAATATAATATTCTTCAAAGTATAATAAATTCTCTCTGATATATATATACATCAGCTATCGAACTCTGCAGATAGAAAAATGAAGGGAAAGTGAAAAGATAGGGAGCAAGAGAGAATGAGAACTTATAGTCATATAACTTTTGCAGCATATAAATGAAAACACAAATTGTGTTTCTTATATTATTTGTAAGTGACTGCTGTTTGCACTTCTAAGATGCAAGGCTCTCTACCATTCTTGATAATGAATACTATGCTAGATTTCTATCACTCTTAGACATTCTACATTGTAAGGTATAATTTTTTGTATCGTTCAACACTTGTATTTACAATTCTAAAAACAGGAATGTACAGATTTAGATATATACTGCCCAGGGCAACAAAGCAAGCCTTTCAACTATGCAGACAAGTCTTTTCCTGTTAACCTAGTCTCATCTGCTTCACTAAAACTTTGATGTGTATCTCTACATTGTCACAATGTTTCATCAATAATATAGTATATGTATGGTTTAACAAAAAGTTTAAAAAAATTTTTGGAGCAGAAGATCCTTATTAATGGCTCTGGTTTAATTAAGGCAATTTGGGGTAAAAATAACTCGAATAAGAGGGAGATAATGTTACAGTGTCTCACTATTAGTGTAAAATGAGTAAAAAGTGAAGGGGTTGTGGAGTAAGAAGTCAATTATTAAGATGCTTATGCTACTTCTGGGTAAACCTCCATGACTACTGTTTAAATGATCCCTGGTATTCACCCAGCGTACTCAATTCATTTTGAAGGACAATGATTTTTAAGTCTTTACCACCCTCAACAAACATACTTGAAGGTGAAATTTCACACTTAGAGATTAACAATAAAGCTTTCCGGTTAAGATATTTGGGCCAATAGATGGTTTTGTTTTTTCATACAAAAAAATATTGTTTGTCCTATGAACATGGAACCAACAGAAAGTATTAAAAATTATAGGCTGTCACGGTGGATTTTAATATTTTAGATATAATATAAAACCTAAAACCGTAATTGAAAAAAATAGTTTGTAAAAGAGGACTCTGCCAGAAATACAGATGGCCAGTAGACAAATGAAAAGATGCTCAAGATCACTAAGCATCAGAGAACTGCGAACTAAAACCACAATGAGACATCACCTCACATCTGTCAGAATGGCTAGCATCAGTAAATCAAAAAATAACAATGGTTGGTGAGGACAGGGAGAAAAGAGAACCCTCGTACACTGTTGGTAGGATTACAAAATGGTACAGCTGCTATGGAGAACAGTTTTTGAAGGTTTTTCAGCAATTACACTTCTGGATATTTATGTGAAGAAATCTAAAACACTAATTCATAAAGATATATGCACCCCTATGTTCATGGCAGCATTATTCACAATAACCAAAATATAGAAGCAATCTAAATTTCCATCAACAGAGGATTAGATAAAGAAGTTGTGGAGTTGTGGTTCATATATACAATGGAATACTACTCAGCCATAAAAAAAATCTTCTTATTTGCAATGACATGTGTGGAATAGAGAGTCATTAAGCTGAGTGAAATAAGTCAGACATAGAAAGATAAATATTATATGATTTCACTTATCTGTAGAACGTAAAAAACAGAATAAATGAACATGCAAAACAGAAACAGACTCACAGATACAGAGACAATCTGGTGACTGCCAATGGGGAGGAGGTTTGAGGGGCTGGGAGAAAAAGGTGAAGGAATGAAGAAGTACAAATTAGTTTCAAAATAGTTACAGGGACATAGAATACAACCTAGGAAATATAGTCAATAGTATTGTAATGGTTATGTGTAGAGCCAGATGAATGATAGAGTAATCAGGGGAATCACTTCATAAACTATATAAATGTCTAACCAATGTACTATATACCTGAAACTAATAAAAATTTAAGAAAGAAAAACAAAACAAAACAACAAAAGAGGATTCTGTCATATATATAAAGAATTTTGGTAAGAACAGATAACTTAAATTCTCAAAAAGAAATGATTTGCCCCTAAATATCCTATAGTAAAGAAGTGATTTTTAAAAAATCTATTTGTTTTTACAATATAAAATCTTAATAATCATGCCATTAAATTATCTGAAAAAGATACTTTCTGCTTCTTTAAATGTATATGACCTTCAGTTAAAGAAAATAAAAATGTCAGCCTTTAGATTTTATGTATTATTGATTTATTTTCCCATTAATGTTTCATTATGCCCCTTTTTACCTGTTTTAACTTCTAGTTGAGGTTAAGGTGGAAGGCACAGAGTAGAAATTGCTCAAACTGTTGTCAATCTAATCTCCTTTAAAAAGTGTTTTCAACAATGGGTCCCTATTCCCAACTACCTCTGGTCGAATCTCCTTCTCAGGGTCCTAGAGTTTTCATAATCTTGACCTAATTTTCCTACTTTATCCCCAACAATCTTGAGTGCTTTTTGTCTCATCTGGTTAGGACTCTTAAATTTATTCATTCAATAAGTATTTGTTGAGTGCTTACCATATGTCAGGTATCAAACCACAGGCTCCAGAATCAGACAGACCAAGTTAAATACAAACTAAAATACCCTTACTGTGAGGTTCCTTAACCTCCATGTGCTTGTTTTCCTTATCTGTCAAAGTATTATAAGTTTATTATAAAGATTAAAGTAAATAATACATATCCAGTGCATAGAACAGTTCTTGGTACATAGTAAGTCCTCAACAAATGTTAGGTGTTATTAGGGAGTGTAAAGTATTTAAGAAAAACAAAAAATTAAAACAAAACTGGGCAAATGCTATTCTAGAGGAAGTATGGAGTTTTTTGGCAGGGCCAAACGAGGCAACTACATTGTCAAGAAAGTTTTCCCAGACGAAGTGACATTGATGCTGGATCCTGAAATGCAAGTTGGAGTCAGCTAGCTGATAGAAGAAAGGAGTGGTTTAGGCAAACAGAGCTGTCTGTGCAAAGGCCCAGGAATGCATTAAAATAGTATTTCAGAAAAACTTAATGAAATTCAGTAGAGCTGTGGAATGAGACATGAAGTCAGAGAAGTGGGACAGGATCCAGGTCAAAAGATTCTCTAAAAGAGTTTCAGCTTTCAGCCAAGAATAATGAGAAAAATTGGGGAATTTTTAAGAAGATAATATGACTATATTTGTGTTTGAAACTGATAGCTGCAGAGTGGAGAATAGATTGGAGGAGAAAAGGGAAAACAGGATCATTTCTTGTGCCCTATAATCATGACATTCTCTGCCTTTCAAAGACCTGATAAATATCAGAGTGACTGAAAAGCCTTTTCTTATTGCTTGAGCGCTCATTGATCACTTTCTTCCTTCTAAACTCCAATAGCATTTTTTTTTACTCTGACAATACACCTTTAATTTATAATTTCATCACAAGGCTAGTATCTCAAAAGAGGAAGGTAGAGGGGAGTATTAGACATCTGTCTTTCCAAGCATAATTCCAAAAAATCCTCAAGCCGTACAGGTGTTGCAGGTTGGATTTGCAGAAAGGATACCCTGAAATTGAATTTAGTGTACAGGGAGTACTCATGGGATAAGTAGTACCCATAGGATAGACATCTGTGAAATGGAGGGGAAAAGAAAGCAAGAGTAAAAATAATTTCAAGCACCAGCCTGAAATTACCCCCATTGGAAGCTTTGGAGCTAGAATGGTCTTTCAGATGGCAGGGCCTTTATACCCCATATCAATCAGCTATTGGGTGTAGGACTTCCTTTGTGATTCTCTGCAACTGAGGCAATCTCTGAAGGTGCTGAAAGCTGGAAGCTATCTGTAGTTAGCTCCCTTAGCAACTGAGGCCTCAACCCTTAATTAAAGAGGATCCAGGTGGTATATAAAAGTGTCACCACACTGGGATAAGATAGCTTGAACTGGTTATTCAAGAAATCTGACCAATGAAATCTTGCCATCTGCAATAACATAGATGGACCTAGAGAGCATTATGCTAAGGGAAATAAAGTCAGATGAGAAGGACGAATGCCATATGATTTCACTTGTATGTGGAATCTAAAAAACAAAATAAACAAAAGAGAAAGAAACTCATAGATACGGAGAATATTTTGATGGTTGCCAGAGGAGAGGGTTCGGGGGATGGGTGAAAAGGGGAAAGGATTAAGAAGTACAAATTGGTAGTTGTAAAATAGTCATGGGGTTGTAAAGTACAGCATAGGTTATATAGTCAATAATATTATAATGACTTTGTACACTGTCAGATGGGTACTAGATTTATCAGAGTTATCACTTCATGAGTTATATAAATGTCAAATTACTATGTTGTACCCCTGAGACTAATATAATATTGTATGTCAACTGTAATTGAAAAATAAAAAAAATCATTAAAAAAGAAGAGACCTGACCAAGCTGATCAGAACCTTCATCAGACTTCATACATAGCCACCTAAACATACCTTCTAGTAACTATGACCTCCTTCTCAGAGAAGGATGAATTTCCAGTGTAGATAGACAAGGGGAGAGGAGGACTGTGGAAGAGAAGATCTGATTTGTCTTGAGCTCCAAACTGAGCTAGAACATTTGAGGAACACATCTAGGCATATATGTTAAACAGGCATCTGCTGTTAGAAGGTTATTACTATCAACTAACAAGAGATACACAATGATGTGAACTCCTAGAGTACTTAGACACTGAACTTCACCTGGGTCTAGCATTCCACAGGCGATGCGGCCATGAGATAACTCTTTTACCCAATCCTTTGACTCTTGAAGGTATATATTCATATCTATATCTATATCTATCTATCTATCTATATATATATCTTGAAAGAGGAAGCAGATATTAACTGTGAATCAATAGCTGACTACATGATCAATTTTGCATCAGTAGTTCAAATCCAAAGAAAGAAAAATTAATGTAGTACAATCTTTTAAGGTTTCTATGTCCTTTAAAATTCCATAGATGAAATATCTATGACACTCTCTCAACCCTCTTATTCCCTCCCCCACCCCACCACCCTGGGGCCCTGGTACTCTTTAAGAGAAGAAAGAAACCCCAATTCTGTCAAGAACTACTGCAACTGCAAAGCTGTTCTGGTATGAGACTGCTCATCCCCGAGGCCTTACACAGACTCAGAGGAACCCACATTCAAGAGACCACTATCAGGAAAATGGTCTTCCAGACACATGTAAAGCAATTTAAGTAATTGGTGCTACTCTTTAGTCATTGGAAGACTCAGGTGGCTTTTTGATTATTTATGATCTAGACATGTCCAAAAATGTAGCCTCATATGATTGCCTGGTTTTTGTGGCCGTAGGACTACTGTACCATCTTCACCCCTGAAGAAATTCCAGTAAGTATATCTTTGAGCTTTGGAATTAAATATCTGTGCTGTATTGTATTATATGAATTTAGCTAATGCTGAAAATTAAATTTCCCAAAATTCTCTACTCTGCATGGTACTAGGTTAGAGTTGACCAGAATAACTGCATGAAATTTGGAAGGCAAAATGGAAGCAGAAGCCATTACTCTCAGAAGGTCATTGTAGTCTAACATGGTGATGAACATACACAGAATATTTGCAGGTACTAGCTTGTCTTCCTCTCCATTTGTCTCATCTACCCAGATGCTGGCCCTGTGTCCAACAGTGACCCTAGGCCCTCTACCAAGTACTTGACTGTGGAATCACCAAGGAGGTAGCTGCATGAGGCAATAATTTCCCAGAGGCAGCAATTTCCATAGACCTCACTACATTCCCCCTTCCCTGTTGCTCTTTGGCAGCTTGAAGTACTTGAATTCTTGTTTTACCTTGCAAGCTTTAACTTGTCCAGGCAGGTATTTCAAAAGTACTGATTGGTGACGATTTCTCTGAGTCTCTGTCTCTTCTCTTCTAGACTTTCATTTTCACAGCTCCTTTCACATTTACTGAATAAATCCTTTATCCCCATAAATTTTATAGTGGTTGTATTATCCTGACAAAATCCTAAATGATAGCATTTCCAGCCAAGCAAGATAGAGGAACCAGATATCAGTGGTGTACAAATGCTAATTACTTTTCAAGAATGGAAGAGCTTCTTCACCTCAGTCTCAATCGTATCTTGCCATCTGTCTCCTCCTGTCATCATAAAGAGGGGTCTCCATCATCTCCCTGGAGAAATCCCTGCCATAAGGGCCCTCAGGTTGAGTGAACTCTGCCTGTGCATGTATTTTTAGAGAAAGATGTCTATGGCAATAATTAATTATACAGTATATGAGACTGGACATGTTCACTGTAGACACTGTTTTTCAGGCCCAAATCTTTTCACTTGAGAAGCTTTAAAACTCCTCTACAACCTGATGTTCTTAACAAGGAATAGCACAAATGATAAGAGAGCTAAGCATATGCCAGGTTCAGTATGACATACTCTTCTGGGAAGTCAAACTCCATATCATGTATATACCAGGTACATATAAGACAATAGGAACCTATTAATTTATTGAGCAACAAAGCTATTCCTGTCTGATAGTGTTTGCTCCAAGACTGACATGGCCCTATAACCACAGCTGGAAGTGAAAGACTTCATCATAGGACAATAGGTGGTAGACATTGGGCCAAGTAGTATCTAAGGAAGCTCCAGAATTATCTGGAACCAGCCTTGAAATATCAAGGGTTGCTCACCAAACTGAAGCCCAGACAAATACTGATCTGACTGGATACTGAGGTCCATTCAAGACCCTAAACATAACCCATGAGGATGTCTGGTAATTCTTTTTCTGACAAAACTTTCTGATGCAAACCACTACTTACAAGATTTACATCTAGAATCAAAGCAGGCTAGAAAAATTATACCCTAATCCCTCAGAGCTCACTAAAAAACTGTTACCATGGTTTGTCATATTCCTTCCCCTTCATATAGATTTACTATAATTCTTAGTGCTTCCACCAATATGAGGCACAAAGTATTCATTACATTGGATCATATTCTGCTTCAGAGCCTGCTGCCTTGCTGGTTAAGGAGGTGTTCTATTTCTGTAAACTATCTGGCAATTTAGAGTGATATCATGTATTGAAACTATTAGTCTTGTGTTTCTAGAGTACATCCCTCAAATTCTTCAATGTCTTAATTTACCCCTCTCCTATTCACCATTCACAGATGAAATTTAAAAAGAATAATCAACCAGATACAGAAAGAAAACTTCTATGGCTACATATCAAATAAATAATATGACTAGGCCACTCATTTTATAACAGAGAAGCTGTTCTTTAACAATTTTTATATACTCCTTCTTCAACAAATATGGATTTCATGACCCCTGCTTTCTTTTATGCCTAGCATCACCATAACCTTTGCCACAAATCCATTCTGGTAAGAAATCCAAAACAACACCAAACAAGTTATGGACATCTGATATATGGCTTCTGTGGTTTTCATATTCACTATCACCCTGGCCCTTCAGCATATGAGTCTTCAGTTTCTACAGCCAGCACTGCCCGGACCTTCCAACATGTGAGTAGCCGATTTCTATGTCAATGATATAGATCAGATATCCAAGTTCTTATCTTCTGGCCAAATCCTCTTGCCATGTTCCACTATCTATTCCTGTTAAAAAAAAAATTCAGCATGCCTTTCACCCAGGCTATATGGCAAATTGTACAGTCATCTATCATCTAATATATACGTGGTTGGTGCTCAATAAGAATCTGTTAAATAAATGAAAGCTTAAGTTGACAGTCTTGAACACTAAGGGAGACAATAACAAAAAGCAGATTCTATGGTCCTTCTCATAATATATATTTACTACCCATCACCACTTTCTAGCTTATACAAGAACAGGTTTCCTCTCCCATAAAGTACAGACCTTCTGCTTCCAGGATTACCCTCCTTACACCCTAAATTCATTTTCATTAATCCCTGTACACATGGCCCTAGAACACTCTGAATGCAATGCCATTGCAATTTAGCCCAGCTGCCAGAGACAAGGAGCCAAAATACACAATTGAGAATGGTCTGAACTTTGTCATTATTATAGCTAGCCCTGGTATTTCATCTCGTGGAGACAGTACTCAACAGAAGAAAGTACAGATAAACAACAACTGATGTGACTCCCTCATGTAAGATCCAGTGATTTTGGTTGAGCCACTGCTTTATAACCAGAGTTGGGGATATGGTTATTACATAAATGGGAGTTGAATCCTTACAGAATAATGAAGGTGGGAATGATCATTAGAACACTCTTTTGAGAGCAAGCCAAGGATCAGAAAGAAGAAACCAAATACCAAAGTTTAGTTCAAAGGCCAGAAGCAGAGCTATAAATTGGGAATGGAGCCACAGTCAGAGGCCAGATGGACTATGGAATGAATGAATGCAGATCATGAACCAGGGAGGCATGTACACAATAATTACAGTGATCAGATCAGAGCAGGCAAATGCCCGGGGTCATGGCCATAAATGTCTAGTTTAAGGCACATAGGTAGAATAGAACCTTTGACAAAAGAAAATTGATACCTTCCAGAGCAAACCCTGGGAAAGGTTTCCCTTCCTTTGAGAGGTATTTGTATAAGGGTCAGAAGGAAAATCCCCCCTGATGAGTTTCCTTAAACTCAGGTCCCCTCACAGACTCAGCATGTAAACCACACCCAAACCACTCTGATAACTAAAAGGGAGCTTCAGATAGTTCAGCCCTTCTCACATCTAGAGTGCTAAATTCTCTAGCCTCATTGCCATCTTGTTCCTTTTTCCCGCTATATTTGTGTTGACACAACTCAGGATTATGATTTGTCTTCTGTCTCTAGGCCCACATTTATTGTTTGCTTCTGACAATGGATACAATTTCATCAACTTGCTCTCCAGCTGTTTACTTTGGGCAATGCTTTCCACTTTTTTTTTTTTTTTTTTTGCATCCTTTTGCTTCTAACTACTCCAGATCATTAACTCTCTACTACCTTATATTGTCTGTGGAGTCCCGTATCTAGCTTAAACTTGGGTGCCTATTTCTCTACCTAACCTGTACTTAACCTTACCACTCTCAGAGTAGGAAGGGCAGGATTATAGAATATATAACTTAATATGCATTCAGTTATTATCTTTTAAATAATTGGCCATTTCCTTTTTTTTCCTATATGAAGGTCTTATCCCACTAAATAAATATTAACTTTCTTGAGGAATGGGATTTATTTCATATTACCTCTCCGGCGCTTATAATATTGAGTACCTAATCAACATGTTGAATCTGCAAATAACAACATAATAGGTGAAGCACAATAAGTATGGCAATGTTTAGCCTCATTCAAAAAAGACTTCTGAGAAGTTAAATGATCCCAATCAACATTTCTATAATCAAATTTAATAAAATATTATAGTCTTCATAAGTAAGACAGTTTTCAAAATGATGTGTTTGTTTTTAAAGGATATGCATTATACCGAATCATAGAAATTTATAATTGGAAAGACTCTCAGAAATTATTTAACGTAACACCCTAATGTATTACAGAGTATCTCTTTAACATTAATGTTGGTCTCTAAGCCTGTGGGAATGATCATAAAAACCTAACTTATTGAGGAAGGTCAAGGACAGTTTTCTTGAAAAAAAATGACATTCGAGGCAAAATACCTACAAATGACATTGTAGGTATGAGCTAGCTAGATAGAAGGGGGGCGGTGTACGAAGTATGTAGTAAAGTTTAGGGGAGGAGAGGCCAAAGTGTCTACTGAGTTTGAGCTACTGAAAGAAGGCTTGAGTGTCTGAAATAGAAAGAGTAAGGGGAAAGTGGCACAAAATGAGCTAGAAGCAGCCAGATTTGGAAGACCTTGCTAAGAATTACGGACTTTATCCTAAGAACAGTGAAAAGATATTGACAGGTTTTAAAAGGAGCATAATATGAAAATATTTGTGCTTTTTGAAGAAGTCACTCTGGACTTTTGCTTCTGGTCAAGATGAGTAACTGGTGTTAGATTTACCTGAAGTAACTAAAAAAATAAATAAAATTCATAAATTAATGGCTTTCGATACATGGGATATCAGGCAATGAAAGACATTTGTTCCCTGTCAGATGAGAACAAATGAGGTAAGCTATACCATAGCCCCAGCTTACTGCCTGAAGAAAGTTTCCAGGCTGCAATGCAGGGAGGAATAACCTCGAATTGAGGAAATGGAGGAAATGGAGCTGGGAGTCTGAGGAAGTCAAGGAGATTAGAGTTGGCAGGGCATAGTACTGGAGAGGAAAGAAATGCACAGAGTAAGAACTCCAGAGACCTATAGAGAGTGCCTCTTAAATATTCAGTTCAGTATTGATCAGTGCTTGCATGTGAGGAAACTATCCAAAGATGGTGGAAGAATCAGCTCAGAGGATTAGAGGAAACAGTATTCAAAGCTTAGACGCCAACTGGGAGACTGCCTGTTCCCAACAACCAAAGTAGAAAACTTCATTTTAGAAAACATCAGACAGGATACTAAAAAGAGTCTTGGCTTAGTGGTGGGTAAAATTTAATTCTAGAATAAATGTTGTTCTGGTTTTGTCTAACACAGGCCAACAGTAAAATTTCTTAGAACAAGTAATAATGAGTGAATCTTAAAAGTAGCCAGAGGAGGAAAATCAGATACAGAAAGACAAATACTGTATGATATCACTTATATATGGAATCCAAAAAGAAGTCAAATTCATAGTAACAGAGAGTAAAATGGTGATTACCAGGGGTTGGGGATTGGAGGAAAAGAGAAGATGTTGATCAAAGGGTACAAATTTCAGTTATAAGATGAACAAGTTCTGGAGACCTAATTTTCAGCAAGGTGAATAGAGTTAATAAAAATGTATTGTATACTTGAAATTTGCTAATAGAGTAGTTCTTAAGTGTTCTCACCTCACACACAAAAAAGATTACTATGGGATACATATGTTAATTAGCTTAATTGCAGTAATCATCTTATAATAGAAATGTATATCAAAACATACTGTATACCCTAAATATATAAAATTTTGTCAATCGTACCTCAATAAAGCTTGGGAAAAAAACCTTTTTATTATTTAAAGGTCCTTAAAATATAATGGACCCCTTAAAGAAACAAACAAAAAAATAACATATTTGGGTTTATAAAATATGTAGAAGTAAAATGTAATACAAAAATACTAAAAAGGCCATGAAGAGAGAAAAAAATAGAATATACCGTTGTAGGTTTTTTACAAACTACACATTAAGTAAATAAATAACGCTTGACGGAATAGAATGATGATAAAGATATAAGTAATAAACCCTTAACCACAATTAAAAACTCTATATCTCTTTTTGTGAATAAAGTTATAGCTAATAAGCCAAAAATAAGATAATAGGGAATAAAAATTATACAATTGCTCCAAAAGAAAGAACAAATGAGAACAAAATAGGAACGAAGCACAGATGGGAAAAGCAGAAAACAAATATCAAAGCAATATACTTAAGCCCAAACGATCAGTAATCACATTAAATGTGAATGGTCTAAACACTCTCATTTAAAAAACAGAATTTTAGAATGGAATTAAAAGCAGAACACGACCGACATATATTAACATACAGGTTAAAAATAAAAGGATGGAAAAAAATACCCATGCTAAAACTGATCGAAATAAAGCTGGAATGGTTATAGAATATTAGACAACATCGATTAGACCAAATAATACAATTGAGAAGGAATAAAATGGACTAAGATAATCCAAAATAATACAAATTACTAGAGTTTATTCAAGAAGAAACAGATAACCTAAATAACTTTACGGCTATTTTAGAAGTCGAATTTGTAGTTAAAAACCTTCCCACAAAGAAAACGCTATGCCCATATAGTTTCATCAGCAAATTCTACCAAGTATTTTGACAAGAAATAATACTAATTCTACATAAACTCTTCCAGAAAATTGAGGAGGGAATACTTCCCAAATCATTCTACAAGGACCACATTACTTGATACCAAAACCAGAAAATGACATTGTCAGAAAAGTAAACTACAGACCAATATACCTCGTGAATATACATGTAAAACTTCTTAACAAAATGTTATAAATCAAATACAATAATATACAAAGTGGATAATGAATCATGACCAAGTTGAGTTTATTCTAGTAATATAAAGTAGTTTTAATATTAAAAAACCAATCAATATAATTCATCGTAATAATGGACTAAGAAAGAAAAAACATAATCATCTTAATGAATATAGAAAAGGCATTTGAGAAATATAAAATCGATGCCTGATAAAAGCTCTCAAAAACTAGAAACAGAAAGGAACTTCCTCAACCTGATAAATGGCATATATGAAAAACCTATGGTCGCTATCTTACTTATAGTGAAAGACAATGTTTTCTTCCTAAAACCAAAAACAAGAAAATAATGCCTATCTTACCACTTCTAATTTCCAGACTAGAAGAGAAGAAATATAACTCCGTTTAGTCACAGACAACACGATTTCTTAAAATTGCTTAACATTGTCCACTGGTGAAAAGGCATTTCAGTCACTCAGGCAAATGATTACAACTACTCCAAAATAATTATAACCATATCGAATTGAGAATCCCATATCAATAAATTTGACTCTATCTAAAATTGTGTTCCTTTCTTTTTCATCTTTATATATATTGCCAGTTTTCTGGAGCCATAAATTAGCAAAACTTAGCCATTGTTTTGTGCATATAACTTCTTTTAGTGGATTATGGCTCTAATTATAGATCTGGACTGGATACAAGAAATGATAGTGGTGTGACATGAGCTGGCTCCCTTAAGCGAAATTGTTATAGGGATTTCAGGCATGAAAAGGACAATCCCAACATAAAGTGAAAAGGGTCTGCTGGCAACAAGACACAGTGAGGTTTGATGTTTTGTGGACCTCAAAGTTACCTAAGTTCACCCAATGTTCTCAGGGTCCCATTGTATCTCCTATCTAAAGTCCCTGGTTTTTACATATAAGCCCCAGAAATCCTGTGAATTTAACCTTCATTATAATTCTGCAATTTGGAAGATCAGATTCTACATCTTATTTTCTTATAGGGCAATAATAGAAGGTCCCTGGATCTCTAATCATGCCTGGAGCCTGAAATTTAAAATCCTAGCTTTGTCATGGTCTTTATTCAAGCTTTTCTGGTACAGTTAAAAGCAGTCAGCCCACCCACGAACCTTGTTTTTCTCATTCTCACTGTAGTCATATGGTTTGCCAGTCTTGCCAGACACTTAAATCCAGGCAAACACTAGTGATTATTTAGTAACATTTCCTGGTTTCCACCTGCTGATGCTAGAGGATTCTTGCTTCCTGAAAACCCACCCATGTCAGATAACCAATCTCAGGTTCCCATTTTCTTGATGAGGTGCTGTCTATGGCCACTTCCCATATTGATCAGAGTTAAGTAGAAGAGAGTAGAATATACTATAATTTAATCAGAAAAGGATATAATGTAGAACATTAAATGGCTTACAGAATTATTTTGGTGGACAAATAAAATTGATTTCAGATGAGCTTCCAAAATTAATAGCTGAAGACCACAACTCATAATGGATCCACAGGGGACCTATGCTTCTGTCAAGTTTAAGGTGCCTATATAGCTGAAGAATCTGGCTCCAAACCATTTCTACCTCTATCGAGAAAGGTTTTAACAACAACAACAAATCATACCAACTTGGTTACAATCAGGAAAATGCTGCCAAATCTTAAAGTTTATGTTTTAGAAGTTTCTGCTAAAATTTGTGTCAGCAAAATGCATGATCCACACTCTTTCTCAATCTTTCCTCAGTTCTGACTTCACGTCTTCAGATCTGGACCGCTTTTTGCAAGGCAGGCTGGGAAAGTAGTTTTTACTTTTCCAGTATCTTCTGTACAGGAAGACACACTAGAAGGAGCTTAGGCCTTTCTACTCCCCGGTATGTAATGCTTGTCCCCCCGAGTACTGGCACGCTTCTCTCTTGTTCCGCTATTAGTTCTTTGTTCAGCTGTCATTTTTCCAGTGCAGCTTCTCCTGTCTTGTGGTAGATTACAAATCTTCCCCACATTTAGCACCCTCTATCTACTTTTCTTTCTCATTTCTTCTTATGTTTTTACTCTCCCACTGGAATAGAAGCTAAATATAAGCAAGAGTTTGTTTTATTTTGTTAAGAGCTGGGGCCCCACTAAATAAATATTCATTAAATGGTGAGCCAGAAAATTCTCTAGATTACATTGCAGGCATCTTTGATCACATGAAATATTTCTTTGTTTGGTATAGTAAAATATATTATATTTTTCCTTTATGAATTATGCTTTTCAGATCTTGCTTAAGAAGTCCTATTTTCCCTTGCGACTATATAACGTGTGCATAATATTTAAATATATGCATATATATTTATATACTAGTCTAAGAATTTTAAACTTTTGCTTTTTAGATTAGGTTTTATGTATGGTACTAAGGAGCATTCTAATTTCATTATTTCACATTTTGTCCAATTGTCTTATCATTTAGTGAATAGTCCATTTCCCCCCTCTGAATATCCTCTTTGTCATGTACAAAGTTCTCATATATGTATGTTTCTGACTCTGGATTTGCTATTGCATGGGTCTGTTTCTCTATTCTTGCTCTGTTATTTCACTGCCAGCTTTCTTTAATTAACCCTGACAATCTCTGTGATTTAATTACTATGTTTAGACCACTGACATTTAAAGTGACTATTAATATAGTTAAATTAATATTTACATATTTGTTTCTGTTTTCTATTTGTTGCCTTTGGGGTTTTCCCCCCTATTTTTGACTTCTACATTTTCTCTGTCTTTTATGGTGTTAGATGAGCATTTTATTTGATTCCATTTTCTCTTCTGTCTTAACATATCAATTATGCTTTTTAAAAAATTCTTTTAGTGATTTACCTAAGGTTTAAAATATACATTTACAACTAACTCAAGCCCATTTTTAGATAACATTATACTGTATTGTATCTTATAACAAAATATTCCTAATTCCTTCATACTTTCCATTGTATCATTATTGTCATACATTTTACTTATACAAAAGCATATACAGACATACTTCATTTTTTTGCACTTCACTTTATTGTGCTTCTCAGATACTGCATTTTTAACATGTTGAAGGTTTGTGCACCCTGCATTGAGCAATTCAATTTGTACATTTTTCCAACAATGATTGCTCTGTTCATGTCTCTGTGACATATTTTGGTATTCTTGCAATGTTTTAAACTTTAAATTATTATTATATTTGTTATGGTGATATGTGGCAAATGATCTTTGATGTTACTATTGTAATTGTTTTGGTGTGCCACAAACTATATTCATATGAAATGGGGAACTTAATCAGTAAATGTCATGTGTTATGACTGCTCCACCATCTAGCAGTTCCCCCTCTCTCTGCCTCTTCTTGGGCCTCCCTATTTCCTGAGACATAACAATACTAAAACTAGGACAATTAATAACCCTACAATGACTTCTAAGTTTCAACTGAAAGTAAGAGTCCTATGCCTCTCACTTTAAATCAAAAGCTAGAAATGATCAAGCTTAGTGAGGAAGGCAAGTCGGAAGCCGAGATAGGTTGAAAGCTAGGCCTCTTGTGCCAAACACTTAGCCAAGTGGTGAATGCAAAGGAAAAGTTCTTAAAGGAAATTAAAAGTGCTACTCCAGTGAATACACAAATGAGAAGAAAGCAAAACAGCCTTATTACTGATATGGAGAAAGTTACAATGGTCTAGATAGAATATCAGACCTGCCACAACACTCCCTTAAGCCAAAGCCCAATCCAGAGAAAGGCCCTAACTCTCTTCAAATCTGTGAGGGCTGAGAGAGGTGAGGAAGCTGCAGAAGAAAAGTCTGAAAGAAAAGCTAGCATAGGATGATTCACAAGGTTCAAGGAAAGAAGCCATCTCTATAACATAAAAGTGGAAAGTCAACACCAAATACTGATGCAGAACTTGCAGCAAGTTAACCAGAAGATTGAGCTAAGATAATTAATACAGGTGGTTACTCTAAACAACAGACTTTCAATGCAGATGAAACCACCTTGTATTAGAAGAAGAAGCCATCTAGGACTTTCATAGCTAGAAAGGAGTCAATGCCTGGCTTCAAAGCTTCAAAGGACGGGCTGACTCTCTTGTTAGGGGCTAATGCAGCTGGTGACTTTACGATGAAGCCAATGCTCCTTTACCATTCCCCAAATCCTAGGGCCCTTAAGAATTACGTAAACTCTACTCTGCCTGTGCTCTGTAAATGGAACAGCAAAGCCTGGATGGCAGCACATCTGTTTACAATATGGTTTACTGAGTGTTTTAAGCCCGCCGTTAAGACCTGCTATTCAGAAAAAAAGATTCCTTTCAAAATATTACTGCTCACTGATTATGCACCTGGTCACCCAAGAGCTCTCATGGAAATGTACAAGATAATGTTTTTGTGCCTACTAACACCACATCCATTCTCAGATCATGATCAAAGACTTATTTTGACTTTCAAGTCTTATTATTTAAGAAATACATTTTGTAAGGCTATGGCTGCCATAAATAGCAATTCCTCTGATGGTTTTGGGCAAGGTAAATTGAAAACCTTCCGGAAAGGATATGGCATTTTAGGTGCCATTAGGAACATGTGTGATTCATAGGAAGAGGTCAAAATACCAACGTTAACAGGAGTTTGAAAGAAGCTGGTTCCAACCCTCACGGAAGTGCTAGAGGACGTCAAGATTTCAGTGTAGGTGACAGAAACACCAAGAGAACTAGAATTAGAAGTGGAGCCTGATGATGGGACTAAACTGCTGCTATCTCAAGATAAAAATTAAAATATGAAGAGTTGCTTTTTATGGATGAGCGAAGAAAGTGGTTTATTGAGGTGAAATCTACTTTTGATGAACATGCTGTGGAGACTCTTGAAATTACAAAAAGGATTTAGATATTACATAAACTTTGTTGATAATGATAATGCAGTGGCAGGGTTTGAGAGGATTGACTCCAATTTGGTGGGTAAAAAGTTCTGTGGGTAAAATGTTATCAAACAGCCTTGCATGCTACAGAGAAATTGTGAAAGTAAGAGTTAATTGATGTGGCATACCTCATTGTTGTCTTATTTCAAGAAACTGCCACAGCCACTCCAGCCTTCAGTGACCACCATTCTGATAAGTTAGCAGCCATCAACATTGAAGCAAAACCCACTTCCAGCAAAAAGATTATAACTCGTTGAAGGTTCAGATGATGATTAGCATTTTTTAGAAATAAAGTATTTTAATTAAGGCATGTTCATTATTTATTAGATAAAGTGCCTGTACACTTAATTGAGGATAAACATAACTTTTATACGCACTGGAAAACCAAAAAATCTGTGAATTGCTTTAGCGCAATATTAGCTTTATTGCAGTGGTCTGGAACAAAACCTGTAATATCTCCAAGGTATGTCTTTGTATATATTAGTACATATAATCAAATGCATTGTTAGTATTATTACTTTGAACAAACTTACGTGTTAGATCAGTTAAGAATAAAAATATGAAAGTTTTAAATTTTACTTTCATTTATTCACTCTCCAGTGAATTTCTTATGTAGATCCAAGTTTTTGACCTATATTATTGTCCTCTTCTATGAAGAATTTTTTTTTTAAATAATCCTTCAAGGGATGTCGGCTGGCAGCAAAAACTGTCAATTTTTGTTTGTTTAAGAAAGTCTTTATTTATCCTTTACCACTGAAGGATAATTTTGCAATTTACAGATTCTAGTTGGTGTTTAATTTTTCTCTTCTCCGTCAGTGCTTTAAATGCTTCACTCCACCCTTTTTGCTTTCATGGTTTCTGAACAGAAGTTGAATGCAATTCTTATTTTTGTTCCTCAATACGTAAGGCTCATTTTTCCCCTCCAGCTTCTTTCAAGATTTTATTATCTTTGATTTTCTCAAGTCTGAATATAATATGGATAAATGTAGTTTGTTTGTTTGTTTGATTTTTGCATTTATTCTTCTTAGTGTTCTCTGAACTTCCTAGATCTGTACTTTGGTGCCTGACATTAATTTGGTTAGTTAAGTTCGCAGTCATTATTGCTTCAAAATTGCTTGTGCTGCTTTCTTCTCCTTCTGGTATTCCCATTACACGCGTTACATCTTTTGCACTTATCCCACAGTTCTTGAATATTTTGTTCTGTTTTGTTTGTTTGTTTGTTTTTTTTGTTTGTTTTTTGGTATTTTTTCTCTTTGCTCTTCAGGTTTGGAAGTTTTTATTTTTTGTCCACCGACTTGAAGATTCTTTCCTCAGCTGTGTCCAGTCTACTGAGTCTAACAAAGGCATTCTCCATTCTTCTTCATTCTATTAGTGTTTCTGATCTCCAGCATTTCTTTTTGATTCTTAGACTTTTCACCTCACTGCTTAAATTATCCATTTGTTCTTGCATGTTGTCTACTTTCCCCACTAAAGTCTTTAGCATATTAATCATAGATTTTTAAAATTCCTGGTCTGATAATTCCATCATTCCTGACATATCTCACTCTGGTTTTGATGACTGTTCGGTCTCTTCAAACTGTTTCTTTTTCTTTTGCCTTTTAATTTTTATTGAGATGCAGATATCACGTACCAGGTAAAAGAAACTAGTAAATAGATCTTTATTAATGAAATGGTAAGATGTGGGGAGAGAGAAAGTGCTCTATAGTGCTATGATTAGGTTTCAGTCTTTGGTGAGCCTGTCCCCTACACTGTGAATTTCAATAGAGCTTCTTAGTCTTCCCCTTCCTACCCTCACTTATAAGTACAAGATGGCTAGAGGGAGCTGGAGTTAGGTATTTCCCTTCCTCCAGATAGGTTAGACTTTTATAAAACCCCAGCAAGTTAGGCTTTGGTAAAATAATTTCTTCTAAGGGCAGGCTTGTTAATTACATAATGCTCTGGCGTATTTCAAAATGTTACTTTTCCTCTCCTCCTGCCAGAGATATGAATATTGAATTTTCCTCCATTTCACTGTAAAGACTTGGTAAGGCTTTTGTTTTACCTAAAGGTTTTAAACCTCACCAAAGCCTGGGGACCTCCTTTGATTGGATCTCTCTGAAGTTTTTAACTGACTTATCCACACGAAGCCTCTAGCAATTTATTACAGCTCAGGTTTTCCTACCCTAACACTGGTTACCAGGGAAGTTTCTCGTATACTAAGTTGAAATTCTCTGTGTCTATTTTCTGTCTCCCCAATTTTGGGGGGCAGTGGTTTGCTCTGTGACCTCACTTCTCTGACAGATCAATGAAAAGTTGATTTTTCAGTTTGTTCAGCTTTTTTACTTGTGAAGATGAAGTAGCAATTTTAATCTTCTTATATACAAGTCCAGAAACCCTGCCTGGTTTTAAAATTGTTATGTGTGAAAATATCAAAGGTTATAATTTACTCTATTTTCTAGGTTAAGTTATATAAAATATTTGCATATTTGAGGTTTGAGGTCACTGAGAGAATCACCTGTGTGTATGTCAAGGGTCTAGTATACCATTTCCTGCAAAAAATGTATTCATAAACTATGCACTTCTGTATGAGCTATACTCAGTGCCCTAAATAGTGTGTGTCACATGTAGGTACTTACTAAATATTTGTGGAATATCAATAAATGAATGAATAAAAATTTCCTTGGGAATCCCTGGATTCTTTCAGGTATTACAGACCAGTCCACAACTTTCTAATGGAATCAATTTGTTCTGAGAAACAGGACAGAAATGTTTCTAACTTTTAATATTGCTCGTTGTTAATATACTGGCTTGCTCTGAATCTGAACTCTGAAAATATTTCTCCTGTTCGATTTGAAAGTAAAACATTCAGAAACTCACAAATCTCTATGTAGGAGTTTTTCTATGCAATAACCACCTTAAATCTTCCAAATAAACAAGGACAAAAATTGTCAAATGAACATAAAATGAACACAAACTAAATTTGGGTAGTTTATTTGTTTAATAACCAAGAGTTAATGCACATTATTTAGTTGTAAATTACCTTTCCTATATTTTTCATCTTAGACAGGGTTTCTCTTGTTATCCAGGAATCTGTTTTTCCATTCCTTTGTCCCCTCTTTGCCCAATTTAGGAATACAGAAAAACAATGCTGATTTTAATTTTAACCTAAGTGAAATTTAAGAGATGAGACACATTTTTGAACAAAGTAAAATTTATCATAAAATATATATTCATTATCCAATAACATTTAATTGACTATGAATTACATAGCAACTGTGTTTTAGTAAAGTGGCCAATAACCAATTACCATCTGTGCAGTGCCCCTGTTCTTCAGGGTGGATGACAATTTCTTACTTGGCTCTACTTCCAGAACAGTAGACTAAGAAAATTATAAGTTCCAAAAAAGAATACTCAGAGGATGAAAGAGCTCAAAATCATGTCATACGAGAAGTGACTAAACAAAGGAAAGGGTCATTGAATAGATAGCAATTAGCAGGAGGCAAATTGCATGTCCGTATCTGTCTCAGAATCCTTTGTATCATGCACAAATCCCTGAATGATCCGGCTTCTGCTAACTTCTTCAGCCTCATTTTGCAAACACTGTTCCATTTACTTTCTGTTTCAGTTTGACGGAATATCTTCTTTTGAAGACTTTTGCACATATACTACTTTGACCAGTAATACATTTGTTTAAGTAGTTCCTACTATAGTTCTCAAACATTACTTCCTCAGGAAAGCTCCGCCCCCAAAATGAAACAAAAGTCCCTAGGTTAGGTTTCCCTTATAGCATTAATTTTTATTTGGGTGTCTCTCACACTACATTTCAAGGTATAAAAGACCATGTTTGTATCGTTTACCATTTTCTTGCTTAGCACAGTGCCTGGTGCATAGTAGTAGGCAACAATACTAGGTGAATAAATAAAACTCCATTTTTATGTTGGATAAATTGTCCTTTCAACTCAAATGCTAAAGAAAAAAAAAAACAACCCCACACAAAAACAACAGCAATAACAAAATAAAACAGGGAGGTGACAAAAATGAGAGAATACACTGGGAATAATAGGAATTTGTGGAAACCAAGAGCATATTGAAGAGAGCATATCTTGTGTAAAGGCATTAAAAATTCAAACAACTTTCAAATGTTGTGATGACAAAATACAGCAAGACCATATACTAGTTTTGGTTATAGTCTACCAGTTTTCAATACTTGTCTTAAAAAAAAAATTGACATATCGATTATATATATTCAATACAAATGGTATTATAGAGGACATTTAATGCCATGAAATTAGGCATATATATGTGAATGCTAAAAAGCAGCATTCTCATTTTATTTAAAAGTACATAGAAAACACTGAAAAGGTTTGTATTAAAATATCAGCAGGGGCTGTTTCTAGCTGATGGAATATGTTCCTTTGTGCGTGATTTTCCTTATTTTCTTAACATTCTACAATGAATGTGTACTGTTTTTGCATTCAGAATAGGATAACATTGCTTTTAGAAGGTAGAGAAGGAACTCATGTAGCAATGTGAAGGATAAAATAGAGCAGAATAGGATCAGAGACAGAGACATTAAGATTATTGCAATAGGGGTGAAAGATGGTAGAAGTCAAATTAAGGCAGTGGCTTTGAGAACAAAGAAAGTATTTCAATAATGAGGGTACAGAAATAGGATTTGGTAATCTTGGATGTTTAGGTAGGAGATGAAGGTTAAGAAAACTTTAGCTTTAACATTGTAATTCCACTGGTAACCCTGGATCTATATGAGCTGGAGATATGGCTTATAAATTCATTACCCTTAAACATGGTAATTGCAATTGTGAATCTAACTGTGATTCCTAGGAAGAATATATAATATAGAAATAGGGCAATGGCCTGAATCATGGGGAACTCTTAACACTTAAGAGCGAGATAGAGGAAGAATGGCCTATAGGAAAACAAAGTAGGGATGATTAGAGATAAGCAAGTAGAAAGTTATTATGGAAACTAAGGCAAGTAGGTTTCAAATAGGATTAGGTCCTTGATGCTAGTAGAGAAAGCATCTTGCTTGCTTCTAATGTTTGCTTCCTGTAAAGAATCTCAGCTAGTTTCAGGTTTTCTCTACACTTATGGAGATCGAGTGACTTACACTAATAAATTTGTGAAGAAGGTCTGACTTAGCTTTGTCCTGTAGTCTCCAAGAACAAGGTTGTCCATAGACTAAATTCAAGTGTTGTTTAGAAATTAGAGGTATAAATCTGCCTGATTCTAGGATCAGTTGGCAGGCATTTTTCACACTAAGCAACATCAACAACTTAGTTTAATCAGTAATAAAGTGATATTTTGGCCCCCATTTCAATCTTTTGATTTATTTCCCAAACTGTTCAGAACCTAGATAAGAAGAGGGGAACTATTTTATTGGAAAGTGCAATGACTGATGTCAAATTCCACAAGAGTTAGGTAACGTAGAGCCTGAAAAGAGGCTAAATGATGTTGGCAATTAGGAAGTAATCACAAATTACTATCTTCCTTAATAAAATCAGTTTCTCCAAGGAAGGTAATTGAGGCATGTCTCTATGGTGGTGTTGGTGGGGCAGCTATAACTATTGCCCCCCTAATCTTTGTTCTGTAAGATTTTCTAAGCATGGGACTCTGCCACCTAGGGGACCATATTGATCAGGGTTATTTTAGTTGCAAATGAATAAAATCTACTTAATGTAGCTGAAATTAGGGTGGCATAGGTAGGTGGGAGAACTTAGTGGCCACTTAATTAATGAAGAACAATGAATGAGTCTATGATCTTGGATTTCAAATGATAGCATCTAGACTCGACTCTATTCCTCATATTCGCCTGCTTCTGTTCTTGCTATGTGTTAAGATAAGTTTGCTCTATGTTGTGTCAAAGGTAGGTAGTAGCAGATCTAGTCTCAGTGAAGCTTTCATAGATGATTCTGGTAAGACTGGCTTGGTTTATGTAGGGCAGGGAGGAAAAGTCATACAATTAACAGCTTTATCAAGTAGGGGAAAGGCATTTCCTAAAAAGACATACAAAAAGCAAACGTTATCCACTACATTCTACCCCTTGACTACCCAGCTTCTACGCCTGTGCTTCTTTCAGTAATTTCAAAAATGCCCCAGCCTCAAACAATGTCATTACCCCATGGACAACTGAAATACTCTTATTCCCAGTGGGAGACATGGCAAAGTCTAACCCAGTTATTGTATCTTGCTTGAAAACCAAGAGTTCTTTTGGTCAGGTCTGGATGTACCCTTCACAGTACAGCATACTAAAGACAACTGTATATAGTGACATATACTTAACAAAGTAAGGGTACCAGAATTAGCTAGCAGATGAGGTCTTTGGTCAGTCAAATGTAGTGGTCTTGAGTTTGGTCTTTGGAAGGTGCTCCCTTACCTCCTGCACACACATGAAAGTACTAGAATTAAGCAGTAGTAGGTCTTTGTTTACAAGGCTTCATGTTTCTGTCAACACAGTTCTCTTGAAATCTTAGTTGCCTGCTGCTCACTTTACTTTTTGGTAACTGTGGTTTGGAAACCAAAACCACAGTTTTGTGCGAATGTTTTCTATCCCTTAGCAATGTGTTTTAAGGTTGGAATGCAATGTCTACCCTCCAGGAAACTAAACTTAACTAAGCATTTCTATTTTGACCTTTGTAGCCAAAATTGTAAGCCAAAGAATGACTTTATGGGTAATGCAGCTAGGTTTTATCTCTGTCCACTAGTCCAAATAGCACCTCAGTGAAAATTGCATCTCAGTGAATGGCTTCAATGGGTTGACAATAGGACTAATTTGTCAACCTTTGTCAAACAGGATATATACAGCAAGAGATGCTTCAGGTGATCAGTATCAGGCTTTTCCCAGGATTCAAATGTTATCTTTAACTGTGTTTCCAGATCCCCACCTTTGTACTAACCTCAGCTCAGAACAGAGTATGGATTTTCCAAACCTGCAAGCTGCAGGCTTCTTCTTCTTAGCCATGTGGATTACTGAATACATGTGGAAAGGGAGTGTCTTGAAATCTATTATTTCTTCTGCAATTAGATAGCCAGCTTGAACTGAAGTGCATCCCTTTCTTGTAGGACACACTCCCAAATCCTGATGTTTTTCTATCAGTTCACCTAAAACTTCAATCTTGATATAAACATAGTGTAAGATCTAAAATTCAACAGGTTGCTTTCTTGCTACAGCATACTATTGTCAAACCTCTTAGCCAAGGCTAAGAAATCCTTATTACAGTGCATCCCACCTAGATGTGCGTGTTCTACATTTTAGGGTGTGTCCTTTGTTAACACTGGTACTATTTTATGTACTAGTCAGGAATAAAAACCCAAATCTTGCTATTTTGAAATTTCTCATTCTCTTCCAGTTTAGCATTTTGATTTGAATTTCACATCAATTTTGAATTAAAGGTTAGGGAATGTAGCTTTGAAGGTATTATTAAGTTTTCATCTCTAAGATTTTATCTGGTTGCTAAAGATCTCACCATGATGGCATTGGCAGAGGGGAATTGGTCTGCTTGCTATCTGAATTTGTTGCTAAAAGGTTCCACTGTTGCTACATCTTGCAATCTATTCTCTCAAAGTGTGATTGTTTTCCCTCTACCCTTACCTTGGAACTTACAGATGTTAGTATCCTCTCAATAGGATCCTCTATCTCAGGGGTCCCCAACCCACAGGCTGTGGACCAGTACTGGTCCTGTGGCCCGTTAGGAATCGGGCTGCACAGCAGGAGGTGAGCTATCAAGCTTCATCTGTATTTGCAGCTGCTCTCCAGAGTTAGCATCACTGCCTCAGCTCTACCTCAGATCATCAGGCATTAGATTGTCATAGGAGCAATGGTCCCTGGTGCAAAAAAGTTTGGGGATTGCTGCTCTATACAAGCCATGGATTCATACCACAGCCTCTGACATGATTTTCCACCAACCTTTACTGCAGTAAGCCCTTGGAAAGCAATGAGGCTATTACTGTGAACCAAATTTATATACTTAAGGAATTTTGGATTTCCTTTTTAGTCCACTCTAGTTAAGGAACACGCAGGAGTGGTTATCAGTGTTGCCTGGTCCTTTTGGTTTTTAAACATATCATGCTACCATTTCTACTTGATTGAAGTTGCCTATACCAGGCAAACTTCCAGGTAGGAAGCAGGGCAGAAGCCATAACTCCTTGTTTTCGAATTCTGAAGTATTCCTTGCTGTATTTGTCCCTTACCTCTTGGGGTTTCCACCCTAAGAAGAGAGCCAAGAAATGTCTCAATTCATGGGCTCTTTTCTCCTCTTGCAATACAACCGAATGCCTCCATTTTCTTGTAATAATTTCATTCTCAGCAGATTAACTTCACATGGGGCCAAAGGCCATAATTAGTTTTTGCTTACTTCCAGAATGAGGTACATCTCCCTTAACAGTGCTAGCCAAAATGAGACTCTCTCTGATTGACTTCATTTTTTTTTTAACCTGCCCATTTCTGAACCAATCATTATAACTGAGGAATAGGGTACTCTGGCTGGCCTGATTTACGGTCCCACCTTGCAGTATGGGAGTTAGGGTCAGGTAACGAGGAGCTGAACCAGGGGAAAGAAGGGCAGGTCTACCTTAGTTAAACTCTCATCCCAATGAAACACAATATGAACTCTACCACAGTATTTCTAATAGGCAGGCAGCTATCCTCCAAATGGATTCAGGAAACCAGAGTCCTTTCAGATTGTGGCTTTACCATTTCAAAACATGACTTCCAATGTGTTCATCTGCCTCAGGTTTGTGGGGAATGGAGAGATCTTGGAGACTTTTCATGTGATGTTTTATGGACCAAAGCTGCAATAGGAGCACATCACTGCTACTCACGTTCCACTAGTTAGAACCTAATTGACACATATAACAGGTAAGCCTAATTGAAAGGGAGGCTGGGAAATGTAATTTAACTGTGTGTGCCTAGAGAAAAAATATAGTGCCTTCAAGAGTTCACTATTCTGATCACTAAACCTATTTTACCTCTCTTCCCACACATAAAACAGATCCTACTCCAATGGAGACAATATAAAGGTCTATTCAGTGACAAAGTCAGGCTTAAAGTCTAGATTTTTAGGTAATATGCAATCTTCTTCATTAGGTCCAGATGCAATCTATGAACTAAAAAGACAAGTTCTCTCTAATATCACTCTATGTTACAGCAAACCCAATGTATAGTAAAGATCTGGGACAGGTATGATATACTCTCATTAAGAGAAAAATGTGAGACACTAGGTAATGCAGATGTATAACAATGAAATTGCGAAATTGTGATCCATCTCCCCTAAAAGTCAAACACATAGCCACAACTGTCAGGGAAATTGGGAAATTTAGTCTAGCTGTATATATAGGAAGAAAAAATAAGTTTCACGAATGGCTGGCCAAGTCTCTGCCATATGGTTCTAAAAGGAAAAATATTCTAGCTAAAAAAAACAAAGTCACTTCATTCTAATAGGTTTACCTTATTCTACTAGTCCCAACAAGATAATCATTTCACAACTACATAAAAGAGTAAGAATTCAGTTTCTTTTAAAGAATGGGATTACTTTAGAGACCATTTTTGGTAGTGTAATAGGTATAGAAGTTAGACTACAGAGGGTTAATGAGTGAAATTCAGGTAACAAAAAGAGACATTAAATGTAGAATGCTCTTTAAAGCTGGGGAAGGAAAGCAAATAAAGTGGGGCCAGAAACATGAAAGATTAAAGACAAGAAAGATAATTAATGGAAGAGAAAGAGGAAAATGGAACTAGAGTACAGATGGATAATTCATCCTATATAAAGAGCAGGGAGTGTCCCATTCCTCTGATGCTGGAGCAAAGGAAAGACCCAGAATATCTAAGTTTCTAGCATTTGGAAAAGGTTATGCCTAATACCGTTGATTTTCTTGAGAAGTTTTAAGTAGTCATATAATGAAATGTGGTTGGAATTTAAAGACTGCAGAAAGTATTCTGGTGGGAAGGGAGATAAAGGTGCTGAAGGAGGGATGAATACAATAGGAGAGATGAATAAGTAGGAGAAATGAATACAGCTGAGGTTATAGAACCTAAATCTGTAGTGGTAAGATTTACTACGAAGTGTACTTTTCTGCACAGAGCTCAGCAATCATTGTAGGAGAGGAACAGGCAGATGGCTAGCTAGTACTTTGTGTGTAAATTTACTATAGTACTTATTACATGGTAAGCCTCTGGAAAAAGAGACTTTGATTTCCTGAACTATGCACACAGTAGGCGCATGATGAATTTTTGCTTCAATGAATTGATTCAGTCATTGCCAATTCTGCCATAGTACTCTGCGGCGAGTACTGGCAACTGCCCACATTTCATACGGTATGCCAATACTGAAAAGAAAAAAATGCTAAAAAAATTCAGGCACACACAGCTAAACTTAGCAGTCTTAAAACAGCAACTATGTCAGCTGAGACATACTTTTTATCTTGTGCCAGTAGATCTGCCTTTGAGGTCTGCTTCATTTTCCTTATGCCACTGTGTTTATTGGACCAGAAAGGGATAATTCTGAGTTTAATAAGGTATGCTATTATTTCAAAAGTCCTGTAAGTTCTTCAGACATCTACAAATGAACTCACAATCTCCATCACAATATTCTTTCAAAGAGGTGCATAGACAAGGTTATTTATGCTCACTTTACAGATAAAAGCTGAGTCGGTGAAGAGTAGCACTAAACCAGGGTCATGCAGGGAATCGTCTGCAAAGTCTGGCACAGATCCTGTTTCCTTCTACCCCTTGGAAACTTTAGAACTGTAGCGATCAGATATCACCTAATCGAACTCCTTCATATTAAACGAGTGTAAACTCGGGTACAAGGCTACCCCCTAAGAGTTGAACTAGGCAAAGAGGGCTCTTTCTCTATACTAGGCCATCTCTCAAGATCCAAAGCCCTAACTCACGATTTGGCAGTGAAAAAAAAAATGGCCAGGAATAAAACTACGTACAGCAGTGCAGAACGCGGCCCCACCTCCCGGATGGGGGTGCCCTGGCCATCCGCTAAAAATGTCTGGAGCGCACTCTCGCACCTGCTTCCCACCCGGCCCTGGGGGCTTCTTTCCAGCCTGCCCGCCCGAGCGTTCCACCCGCCGCAGCACTGTCCACGGGGCCCCCGGGCTGGCCCTCGAAATCTCACTTTCGTCTTTCAGCCACCCGCGCGCCACGCTCAGGCGACGGCTGATGGCGTCACTTGCACTTCCGCCTGCGGCTGCGTTCTAGACCCAAGCGAGGAAGGAAGAAGGGAGGGCTGAAGCGCTGTGAGTGGGGGATATAGCGAGGAAAGAAATCCGGGCGCTTGCGGGCGCTACAGCAGTACCCAGGGCCATCCTCTGCCCGCGCCGAACCCCCATTGGAGGTCGCCCTAGGCACACTTCCCTCGCCTGTTCGAAGGCCCCCCTCCTCTGGGTCTCCCGACACCCGGGTCTTCCTCTACGTCTCACCTCCCCCGCCCCCTCTTTGCTCCCTCACGCTCCCCTCCTCCCTTCTTCTCATCGCTAGGCTCCCCGCCCTTAGTATCGCGAGACGAGGTGAGAGCTGGCGGAGCAGCGGCGGCGGCGGCGGCAGTAGAGGTGACCGAGGCGGTGGCGGCGGAGGCGGCACCGAGCGCAGTGTCGGCCCTGGTGCGGCCGAAGTCGTGGTAGAGCGTAGCCCCCACGCCCCTCCCCCGTCCGCGCCCTCCCTCTTTCCCTGGGGATGGAGAAGGCGACGGTTCCGGTGGCGGCGGCGGCGGCTGAGGGAGAAGGGAGCCCCCGGCGGCGGCGGCTGTGGCGGGCCCCCCCGCGGCGACGGCGGCGGAGGTCGGCGGCGGCGTTGGCGGCGGCGGGCAGCGGGGCTCGCTCGGGCTCGTCTCCTCGTGGGATGGTGCGAGTCTGCGACCTGCTGCTGAAGAAGAAGCCGCCGCCGCAGCAGCAACACCACAAGGCCAAGCGTAACCGGACTTGCCGACCCCCCAGCAGCAGCGAAAGCAGCAGCGACAGCGACAACAGCGGCGGCGGCGGAGGTGGCGGAGGCGGTGGCGGCGGCACCAGCAGCAACAACAGCGAGGAAGAGGAGGACGACGACGACGAGGAAGAGGAGGTTTCTGAGGCAAGGCCTGCTTTAAAGGAAGGAGGGTGGAAGGGACTGTGAAGGGTGGGGGCCGAAGGTGGGAGGGCACTTGCGGTGGGACAGATTCCTGTGGGTCGATCTATCTTAGGGGCCAGGATTCCACTGCCCTCTTTCTTCCCCCGGCCTAAATCATGAGGTGTGGGGCTGTGGGGGAGGGTAGTTGACACGTGGGGGTGGGAGGACCACAGAGTCCACGGAGTCGGTGAACAGCACGTTACCCAGGGATGGAGGGAATTGGTGAGATTCCCTCCTTGCACATCCGGTGGGGTCTGCCTGGGGCCGGTAGGGTCAACTTATTTGTGGGGCGGGGGCGGAAAGGGGGGGTAAGATAATAGGTAGACGAGTCCCTTGGGGGAACAACTAGGAAGTTGGTAAATATCTCCCAATCTTGAGGTTCGAGGAACAGTTTTGGGCGAGCTATGGTTGTAATGGACTTAGAGCTAAGTATTTGTGTATGTGAGAGACACGTGAGAAGCTGTACTTTTCCATACTTTTCTGCTGCTGGTTTTTTTTTTCACAACTATAGTGTGGCTGCTGAAGGAAGTAACCTTCACTTCCTCCATCTTTTGAGGATTTTGGATGAACTGATCTTATAGCCATACACATTTATGCAAAACCCACTGGATGAAAAATATATTTGATCCTTATATGTACATTCAAATACATTTTCAAATGCTTCCTTATGAAGAATTATGTTTGGCCCTGCTGTTTTCCAGATGATATGGGGCAGCTAAAGAGTCTACTTGGAGCCAGGCTTGGTTGTGAGTTGGAATAGGAAGGCCTTTGGTTTGTCCTAGTGATCTGGTTTCATAATAACTTTATGATTTTTCCTGGGCCCACAGACAGGCGGCGTTGCAGGACCTTGTTCTTCAGAGAAGGCCATAGAACCCAAAAGCTCAGTAAAACAAATGCTGACAACAAACTAAGAATTAGTCTTATTAGTTACCAGCTTTTTTGTAACTCTCTTGTCCACTCTCTGAAATAGAAACCAGAAAATTATGATCTGGAGGAAGACGTAACTTAAAGCAGCAGCAGAAGGAAAACAGTTTTAAAGGCTAATTGTAAGTTTAGTTATAGAGAGCACAATTGAAATATCTAGAGGTACCACTTGCCATTTATTCTCTGTCACAGAGAGCTTAATTTGGTGCAAGGACTGGTTTTTTGAAAACTGCATTATCAGATCTTTGGTTTGGTTTAAATAGAGACATAACTTTTAAAGAGTTTGAGACTTGTCTATTGATAGAAGACCAGATTCTTTTTTTCTCAGACTGGGTGGAGTTATACAGGTAGAGTTGTAATAGCTCAAATACGAATACCAAAAAGATGGACATTCCCTCCTATTCCATTAACTATTAAATTCTGTGGATAGGTTTGTATTGATAGATTTTGTATTGACTTAATTGGACATTTCAGGATAGTGTGTTGCTCAGGCTGCATTTGAAACAATGAAGAGAAGGATGTGATGGAATCCTTATTCCAATAAAATCTGTTATAGTAGTTAGAATCATTCAATTGTATGGTTCTTTACAGAGATGAGAAACATTTTAGAGTTACCGTAGTTCAATCCTTTTATTTTAAAAATGAGGAAAACAGGGCTTATAGGAAACTGGTTTTGGTGGGTAGTCACAAAAGTAGAAATCAAAGTTTTCTAGTAGTTCAGACCAGTACACTTTCTATGACAGTTGACAGTTTATTTCCTTCTTTTCCCTTCTTACCTCTTTCAGTAAGTAGGCAGTAGATCGTAAGGTAACACAGTCATACTATTGTGGGCAAATACCAATATTTTATTTATTAAGATTTTAAGTTCTCCGACAAAATATTAAGCTTTAGTTTGGAACTCAATATCAAGTTCAGTGCAGAACTCACTGGAATATTATGCTGTGAACTTTATATACCTAGGTAGTTTTGTTCATTGGATTTTTGCCTGATAAGCAAAACTTCTAGTAATTTCTTAAATCATGTGGAATAGCCTTAAGTTTGTAAGTGTGTCAATTTTGTGAGTCAGGTTTGTTTTCCTTGAAAACCAGGAATGGTATATGTTAACTTCAATCAATTAAGGGAGCGTTTCTTTGTTTTTAATATTCTTTATTCTGTCTTCTGTACAGTGTTGTAAATAGTTTGTCATTTGTTATGATGATGAGTCAAAATAAATAAGTGTAAGGAAGTACAATCATTACAAATAAATCTAAGATACATGATGAGGGATGAACAGATAGAAAGAAGTACAGTATTCCTCCATCCTTGACCAAAATACAGAGATAAATAAACCTTGCAGTCAGTACATCATAAGCTAACTGGATGAGTTGTGCAGTGTTTTTCACTTTACTATCATTTTATTTCCATGTCAGCAGAAGTTTAAATTTCTAGGGAATTTGGCTAATGCTTATTGTATTCTTTTTTTCTAATTCATTATGTTACTGTTTGCACAGTGAAAAATGTGGATAACATGATCCTTGAGATTATTCTTCCAGTAAAAAAATCATCAAAAAGTTCAAAAGGAATATGAAAGGTGATGGTTTTGAGGTATTTAACCTGAAAAAATGGAGGCTAATTTAACAGTATATACATTTGCTGTGAAGAAATGCTAGCTGGATATTCTCAGTATCTGCTGAAAGAGAAACAGTTGGAAGGAAAGGAGATTCAATTTAAACGAGATTTATTTGAATCAAATTCTTATTAAGTGTTAGGGTAGGTTATTGAGAACTGAATTTTTTCTACAGCATTTCTGAATAGAATAATCATATTTTCGATAATCTGTGTAACTTCGGATATACCTGGAAAGAAAAGTGTAAGACCAAGAGCTCTCCACTTCCTGCCAACCAATTTGACACAAAATCTTAGAATAAAATGGAAAAGTGTATGATTATCTTGTCTTTCAGTGGGTGACTGACCAATTTTTAAGTTTTTATGGTAGGAAATACATTTTTATTTCTCATATTGCTGTGATGCACTTTTCAAATTAGTGGACTAAATTAAATTGCTTACTCAAATATTGCAAAGAAAAACATTGAAATTACAAGAGTTGATACTCCATTTTAGAAATAGCATTGCATTCTGTTGAATGCATTTTTAAATTTAATTTGCATTAGTATTTGCTAAAGCAGAAATCAAAGGGAAAAACTTGCTATTAAGGTCAGAATCATGTTCAAAAACATTTTCGTGTGCATAAAATGTAAATACAATAGTAGTTGATCAGAATTCTATCTATTTTATAGGTAACATAAGACTTTAAATTTAAGAGACCAGCTTAATGAGATTTTAGACAAAGGAAGCTAGCAAATTAGTACTGACTCACTTTTGAAAGAATTTGGGAGAATCTATTTATTGACGTGAAAGAGGTAGGTTTGAGAATGAGAAAGGAAAATTATTCCAGAAGTAGATGTGTTTTCTCTAGTTCACTTTCAAATTCTTTTTAATGGAAAGCAAAAATGCTATCTAAGTTCTTCTGTTATAATGGTAGAGTCCCAGATTAGTCCAGAGAAGCTTGTTTCCCATTTTTGTCTCAATTGATGAAGCAGTATTTGTAAACTAGATGTTAAGCTTTTTGAAGCAGTAGTTCTTTCATAATTATTTTGTTTCCTATCCTTAAGCACACTACTTGATTTAAAAAAATCCCCCCCCTCCCCCGGTAAATAACTAGTATCTAGGGAGCATCCAGAATTTATTTAGGAAACCATGAGAAGGAATAGAATGTCTTCTTGGATTCAGGGCTTCCAAATAGCTGAAGTTTGGATTTCAACATCTTTCAATTATTTAATTACTTCTCTTAGTGATGGTGATCTTCCATAGGTACTAGGGGGAAAGCCAGTTAAACCAATTGACATTGATTATTGAATGTCTCGATGAGTAATGTCTTAGGTCTCCTAGATACGTTTACATTTAAAAAACTTATAAAACCTATTCAGTGTCTACTGTGTGTCAGATCTAACATAACGGTTAAGAACGTGGACTGGAGCTTGTATTCAAATCCTTGATTGTCACTCACTAGCTTTGTGATCTTGTGCAAGTTAACTTCTCTCCACCTCATTTTTCTCATATGTAAGTGGGGATAATAGTAGATCTTTACCTTATAGCACTGTTATGAGAATTAAATGAGTTAATACAGTTTTCATGTATTCTCATTTTATTTTCCACAATAACCCTGTGAAATAGGTGTCATATTTGTTTCATATTCAATAAATGTTGGAGTTCTTACTATATGCTAGGCATTTTGCTGTACTGGGGAAACAATGGTGAACAAAACTGTTTTAAGATACATTGATTTGAAAATGCACCAATGATTAAATATAGGTTTGGGGAAAGTATGAGAGTGAGAGTTAAATGGTTAAATGTATACCTGAATAGTTCAGAAGTGTACGCATGTTGGGAAGGGAAATTTTATTTTAGAGGCAAAGATACTGGCTTAGCAGGGTTTTAGGTAACTTCTTATTGTCACATATCTAATAAATGGCAGAGTAAGGCTTAACCTGTGTATGTTCAATTCAAAGCCTACTCCCTCATTCACTCACTCATTCCATGCTCTGTTATGCTGTATGATGTTAAGTGCACTCAGATGTTGGCATTTTACAAAATGTTAAAACAAATTAGGTAATGTAGAGGAAGATACTTTTGGCAGCAGGGCCACCATTTGAAGACAAGTTGGCTATCCTGAGCTTTTTCCTTTTCTTGGTCTGAAAAACTCATTGAAAAAATAAAATATAGTAAAGTACAGATAACTATATTCATATTCTCACCATCTAGAAACAAGAATTGTTAATAAAATGAAACTATTTTATAGTGAAAACTGCCCTCTAAAGGCAGTCTGTTGCTTCTGTCTCCCAAGATTTTTACCTTTCAACGTTATCTTTTATTAATCAAAAAAAAATTTTTTTTAATAGGAGTTAACTTGAGGTCTTGATAGGCTGTGAATACCCTGAAATTAAACACAAGCTTTTCTTGAAGGTGCTTATAAGGCTTTTTTTTTTCTCTCTCCTACCTCCATAGTATGTACAAGACTTTCGTTAGATGTATGTGACCACCTCCTCCCTCACACCATGTTATTTTGAAACATTGTCGCTGCAGTGGTAGAGGGGAATCAGGCATCTTTCCAGTAGTAAACTAGCCCTATACCTATCCTCTTTTCTTTTAAATGCTCATATTTTGTCTTTTAATTGCCTTTTCATCTAGTCTATTATAGATTGTCAGATCTGAAGACAGAAACCTTGTCTTATACTTCTTTATATCTCCTGCACTATACTATGTGTCTTTTTACGTCTGCTAGGTTTTCATGATGTCAGATCTCTGAAGTAAAAAAGCTTATAAATATTTCTTCTTTAGCCACTTCCTGTGGAAATACTTGGGACCTCAGGTCTTAAGGTATCACAACTTTGTTGCAGCTATTTATGGTAGACCCCTTCTTGTCAGATGTTTTAATTGATTCTAATTACTCAATTTAGTCTAGTCATTGTTAAACCTCACTAGCCTAATTGGAGTTAGTATTGTAAAAGTTTTCATTGTTGAATAATCATCATAGCAGCACATTTTGGCTCTCAGAAACTCAGTAGAATTACCTAGATTGCTTCTACTAGCATTCAGCTGACTAAGAGGTTGATTTTTGTAGCCCTGAGGCAGTGTATTTGCATTTATAACAGTAGTTTATCCTGTGTTTTTGTTTTTGTTTTTGTTTTTTGTTTTTGAAGATAACACTGGGTCGGAAGTATATATGTAATGAACTTTCTTATACTTTTCCCGTGCTTGACCATAGATGAAAGGGAGTTTTCACTTCATAATGATATGTGAAGTAATGGCTGCTGGTACCAGTTATGTTTTTGTTAGTACCAATAGGGGGCACCAATATCCTTGGTAACTTATGCCAAATCTGACTCAACTTTTACCTTTTGGGAAAATAAGTCATTAGAGAATTGAAGGTGATGGGTAAATATGAATACTCTTCTAGTCCCTGGAACCTTTCCTTTCTGATAGAGTTATGCTTATGCACTTGCCACCCAGAAGCAAAATACCCTTCCTGACTTATCGTGCTCATTAACTTCTTAATCCCTTACTTTTTTTCCCTTTAGAAACTATTATCCTGTCATGAGGGGAAGTGGAATTGTGGAGCAGTATAGGTATAATATGTCCTGATTTATAATTTGGGATTTTAATTATCAAAAAGCAACATGTTAGATTTTATTTTCCCAAGAATGCTATGAAAGCAAAATTTAAGGTACCTGCCGTCCTACAGAACTCATAAACATTACCTGGGCTGTTACAGAGTTGACATTTTAAGTTTACTTTTGGATGAGGCTAGAGTTCAAAGGGTCAGGTAGAAAAAAATGTAAAGATTATAGTACTTTAGGAATTCCTTTTGGAGTCAATATTATTTAGTGTCTTTATAAAATAATTTTGATATGTGATGACATCTTTCTTAAAGTGTACAGATAGATCATAGTGATGGGAATGGACAACAAGATTGTTGGTTATAGATTGAAAATGTTAAATAGGTTTTTCGAGTCGTGGGTAAAGAAAATGTGCCATTTTGGGTAAATTGTCTGAAAAATGCTTTTTTCAGTAAAAGTTAAGGATAATGAGATTAAGGTATTGGAGATAAAATCATAATTTTTATTTATATAATGTTATGATACAGCTATACAAAATAGATTACATGGGTTTCTACCTTCCATACCATGAAAATGATCTCTACAAGTAGGGCAGTTCTAGAGAGAGTTTAAAAATGATTGGAGGTTTAGTGATGGAAAGCATGATCAAAGAGGACTGCAGATCACACTTATTTATATTGTTATTACTTTGTAATTAATGCTCAAATTCAGTTACTCAAACTGAATCATAACAGAGAAAAACGTGAGGTGTATTAATGTTATTTCAATTTTGAAAAGTAAACTCATTTCTCATTTTTTGAGGTTATTTATAAGTATAGACTAGGCATGACAAATTTATGAAACTAGTCTGTAACTATGCATCCCTGACAGGGCATTTCCTTCTCCCAAGCTATCATTTGGCCTCATTTATCTTTTTTTTTTTTTTTTTTTTTTTATACCTCTATTTCCCTTACCTTCCTCCAAAAGAGAAAGGAACAGAAAAGAAAAAAGGAAAGCAAAGAAATAAAAACCTATTCTTAAATTAATTCTTGGTTTGTGTTTTTACTCATGGATTGTCTTTTAATTAAGGAAGCTATGATTGAAAAACATTTCAGAGAGATCTGTGAAAAAAATTGGTTTCATCAGTTTTAAATTTGGAATAAATAACATGGAGTTCTGTTTTTCATTTCCTTTTTCCTATCACCCTAAATATGAGACCTGAGAAGAAAAGGAAGTCTTCCTGTTTGTGTTATACCAGGTCTATTTCCAGTTTCGTCTTTGACCCTATTGTTACCTCTTTACTTCTCTCTGCCAACTTTCCCTTTTTTTTTTTATATGAAGTTAATAACAAGAATAGTCCTGTTGCAAGGCTTCTGTGTAGTTCTTACTATTGCGGGATGCAGTATAGGAGTTAATTCTTTACTTGGCATATGTTTATTGAGTATTCTATATTTGGCTGTTTTCAGTGTATAGTATTCTCAATCATTTTTCGGTGACTAGGAAAAAGTTAGTTGTATTTAAAATCATAGCTATATGTGTTGAGTTAAATGATTTTATGATTTTATATATGATGTAGTTAGTAAAACTGTTGGACTTAAATACGTGAAAACTTAGCACTGTGATAGAATTTTTTTTTAATGATTTTTAGAAGATAAGTATTGCTATTAGTCTACTTTTCTAACTAAATTTATTTAAGAAGCCTTTTTGAGACCTACCTAGCAAAATCACTTAGGGATTATGAGGGATTTGAGAGATTTTGATAATATTCCTAGCTTTATAAAATTTAAATCTTGTTGAGATAAAATTAATAGTAATTTAAAACTATGAAGATGATGTTAATCTTGTATAATTATTTGAGAGTCTTAGTTTTCAGTGTAAGCTGTGTGTGTCTCATTATAGGGATTGTGTTTTTGTTTTTGAATACTGGTAGGGTAGACTTTACATCTTTTATGAGCGTCTTTTGCAATACTCACTAATTTTTGTTTTTTGTTTTTAAGATGAAGTCTATATGTGATATTTTTCTATAGTGTCCTTGACAACTAAATTACACCAAAGAATTATCCATTATAATTTTACTCTGAAGATTTTGTAGTAAAGAGATAGCATATTAGTATACTTGTGGTTGCTTCAAGTAGGGATATGTTAAAATATGAGAAATCGAGTTATAGGACAGTGGTAGGATAAAATGTTTAATATCTGTTAAATTAGGTTAGTGTTTTTATAATTAAGTATTAAACATTACACATATTTGTAGAAACATACATATTTGTGGAAATTTGACAAAATCAAAAGATCTAAAGAATACAAAAATCTTATAATCCTAGTCTCCAGAATTAATCATTTGAAATCATCTTTTTATTTTTTCTTGATGTATATTAATCCAGTTATCACGAAGAGCAGAGCTGTCACTTAGAAATTTTGTCTTAAAATTTTCATTGATGAGCATTCTTAAAATATATCAGTTGAAGAGATGAGTTTTCAGATAATTATATATTTAACTATAAAAACTAATGGATACATTCATACTTCTAATAAAAAGAATCTTCTAATACATAAAGGTTTTTATCCCACTCTTTCCTCAGAGTAAATACTGCTACCGTGTTGGTATATATCCAATGTTCTGGTTTCTTTCTTGGTGGGTATGAGAGTCTGTGTGTCTGAGAGAGTACATTAGGGTTTGCCTCATTGTTCTTATAATATGAGAACATTCATAGTATGAATGTGCATAATTTACTTGATCTTTTGTGTTGGTAGATATTTAAATTGTTTTCAGTACATTGCTGTTGCATATGTAATAGTGAAGTGAACAGCCTTTTACAGTATTTTTAAGTATAAAATTTTCCTTTGGGATGGAATCTTGGAAATGGAATTCCTGTCCAGAGGTTATGCACATGTTCAATTTGATAAATACTCCCAGTTGTATTTCCATCAGCAGTGTGTAAGAATGCTATTGGAAATGGTTAGTTTTCCTAGTTTTTAAAACCTTTTAAGCAAAAGATAGTGTTATTGTTTTCATTCTTCAGGTTATTATTGAGTAACTTTTCATGTTTATCCATTCAGTTTACTTTTGAAAATTTACAGTTTTATCGTTAATCTATTGGAGCTGTCTTAGTGATTCGTTGGTGCTATCTATATTAATGTGTATTAATCCTTAACAGTGTTATTTGTTAACCGTTATCTGTTTACAGTATTTTCACAATGTAGAAAATTGTTTATTTTTGCATAGCAAGATGAATTATTTTTTATGACTTCTGGAGACCTCTTTCACTCCAGTATTTTCTTTTTTTAAAGTTATTAGAAATATGTTTTCCAAGGATCTGTGGATATCTTTTTGGATATAGCAATTTAATTGTGTTAATTTCTTATTTACTCTTTTTAGTTGCTTTTGACCTTGTTCAGTTTTTGCCTCTTACAAAGTGCTATTCTCTTTGCTTATGTAATACCATCCTCTCTTGTTTATACATTACTATTTGCTTTTTGTTGGTCTTAGCTTCCTCCTACTCCCCTCATTATACATCGTGGCTGAGTTCTAGGCCCTTTTCTGTCTTGTATCTGGTCTCATTACTTAGGTGATTTTATCTAGTCTTATGTCTATAGATGTCTAGACTAGTGACTCTCAAGTGCATATCTCCAATTTAAGCCTTTCTTCTTGAGTACCAGGCTGAACGTTGGCTGCCCAATATTTGTACAGCCCTTTCTTCCAATGCTTAATCCTTTTTCTTTCTCAAGAAAATCGATCCAAAGTCCTATCCTGTTACTCATATAGCTCAAAGTAAAGGATAACTACATAATGCTTTTCCTCTTAATTCAGTCCTGCAATCTGTAAAATAATAAACAGTGTATCTCTCTGTGATTTGCTCAATCCATTGTACAGTGGTGAATAGGAATAGGATAATCGTAATAAAAACTTCTTTGGAGAAGGGAAGAATAGATAGCAGTCATTGGGTACATATTAATAATGAAATCCTTCTGGGCAGGAGAAGACTCTGCCCTGGCAGCTATGTAAATACCTTGGTTAAACACTGAGTTTGCTCTTTGGAGGGAATGCATTTGACTCCTGCATGTGCCCTTGGCTTAGTTCTTAGGTGATTCTTCCTTGTTTGTTACTTTCCTTTGCCACATCTGAAGTAGTAAGCATTTGAGAATGTGGCATCCCTAAGAATTGCACAACTTTTGTAGCTCCCTACCAGTTGGTAGAGAATGAGGGGCTGCAGAATTAAAGTTCAATAATAACTTTTTATAGGCTAGTAATGTAGTTTGGTGGTATAATTCTCAAAAGCTTCATAGATTTTTGTGGTCCATATCATGTGACATTAACTACAGATTTCTTTTAGTCATAATTTTTGAAAATCTGCTCATTCTCTCTTACTGATCTCTGTGCTAGGCTTGCTTCTCTCTCCCTGTTGTTACCTAGCAACCTGAAGGCATCTGAAATAATAATCTTAGATGGTGTTTCAGGGTTTAACGAGAGAAACAGAACAAGTAGGATATTTATATATGATAGTTAGATAGATACGTAGTAAGAGATTTATTACAAGCAATAGGCTTACACGGTTCAGGGGTTGACAAATCAAGTCCAAGATTTGTAAAGCAGGCAGTTAGGAAGGGAAAATCTCAGGCAGGATTAAACCCATGGCATATGCCGAAGCTGTTCTCCATAGGCAGTCAGTAAAGGAAGATCCAGCAAAGGAAAGGCAATTGTATTCTCAGTTGCTATTTGGCATCTTATTTGCCAGGAAGAACCCATTCTCTTTCAAGAGTTCACTGGACTAGGTCAGGCTTATTAAGGATGATTACCCTAGGTTAAAGTCAGCTGATTAGGGGCTTTAGTTGTATTTGCAAACCCCCCTACAACAGCACCTAGATTAGTGTTTGAATAAATGAGAGAAGGTAATTACAAAATAGCTGCTGCCTTCCCTTTCTCTTTCTTAGTTTAGCCCAAACAGGTTAACTCAAAAACCATCACAGGTGGGAAAGTAACACGCTTAACCTGATCTTTAGCTACTTTCTGGCAAAGAACCATTGAAGTCACAAAGTTATGCTTATATTTGGAGCACAGGAGCAGCTGCCTTTCTCTACCTGAGAGGTCCCAAATTACTGGCTTATACAGGTTAGGTTTTGCTACTGAATGGCATTGTTTTTATATCTACCTCTGCTTGTAAACTGCCTTACTCTTAGTTCTAAGTTGATCTTTCTGGTTGCTCTTTAAACAGCTAACACAACAGTATTCTGAGATTTTGTAATTGCTTTTCTTAGAGTTGTACACTTGGTAGTCATTTGATGTGCCCTCCTTATTGCAGGCCAAAAGTTTTACTAAATGGTTTATTTTGCTACTACATAACAGGTTGTTAGCTTTCCAGCCTGAGATGTGTTTCTTTGCTACCTATTCTGTAAGCATTATCAGAGTTTTTAGGAATTTGTTATGGTAGCATTCAACTTCTGATTTACTCTGTTATGCTTTAAGGTGGGTTATTTGAACAGAGACTCTAAAACACATGTGGTTCAAACAAGATAGATTATGTGGTACTTGGAGTATAGTCCTCAGGTTGTATGTAGATGTAAATTTCTACTGTTTGTTACACCATCCCTTAACATGTGCCGTCCAGTGTGGTAGCCAATAGCCATATATGGCTACTGAGCATTGAAATGTTGCTAGTACAACTAAGGGTCTGGATTTTAAATTTTACTTAATTTTAATTAAATAATCACATGTGGCTAGTGACTACCATATTGGAGAGTATAGATACAGAACATTTCCATCATCATAGAAAGTTTTATTGGACAGCTCTGCCATAAGATGTTGACTTCATCTACAAGGTCTAAAATGGCTCATTGGCATCACGTCTGTTATAGGCTGAATTGTGTCCCTCCAACATTCATGTTGAAGTCCTAACCCTCAGTATCTCAGTGTGACTGTATGTTGAGATAGAGCCTCTAAAAAGTAATTAAGGTTAAATTAGGTGATATGGATAGTGTCCAATCTGACAGGTGGCCTTGTAAGAGGAAATTTGGACACAGAAAGAAACACCAGGGTTGTGTACACACACAGAAAAGGTCATGTGAAGAGCATTTTGGAAGCTGACGAGAGAGGCCTCAGAAGATACCAGGCTAGACAATACCTTGATCTTGGACTTCTAGCCTCAAGGACTGAGGGAAAATATATTTTGTTGTTTAAGCCACCCAGTCTGGTATTTTGGATGGCAGCCCTAGCAAATTGATATACAGCCCATGAGAAATAAGAAACCAAAGGATGAGCACAGATGAGCTTCTTTTTAAGGAATCGACCAAAGAATTGTAAACATTACTTCCTTTTACATCTCATTGGCCAGACTTAGTCATATGTCCATACCTAGGACCTCATTTTTCTATGTGACTGTTATACTCAGATATAACTTGAGAAGTGTTTTGCTAAAAGAAGGGTAGTATGGATATTAGAGAATAGTTAATGTTTTATGCTGATATAATTCTAGGATTACATTGTCCTTATGGCTAGCAGTACAAGAAAAGAAAGTCACTCCTTATTTCTCAATTAATTTTGTTGGCCTGTGTTGGCTCACATGTCTATTCCTGAGCTAGCCACTGTCACTAAAGAAGACAATGCTTTTTCGGGCCTATATGCTGTTGAGTCAGCTCTGAATGCTGGTGATCCTATAAATGAGTGATGTCCACAATGTCCTGTCCTCAAACAGTTCTGTTCAACACCTGTAGTCTCATTTCTATGTCTTTTTTTTTTATAGAGTTAGTCCATCTCCTCTCATATTTGGTCTAGGTCATGTCTTTTTAGCCTGTCTAGGAGTTGGAGAAGGAGTGGTCATTACCACTTGAGGCTCATGGAATGCTTTCCCAAAGAAAGTGTTTCTGTTGCCAAAATATGAGGTAGGAAAGTGGAATGGGAATAGATACTGGGCATAAGACCTTCAAAGTATATCTTGAAAACTTCTCACCTCTGTCCATCTTTGCAATCATCATCCTAGCCCAGGCTGTTATATTACTTGGATTTCATAGTAGCCTTCTCATTTGATCTCCTCACTCTCTTCTCTTGTCTCTCCATACTTCATTCATTTTCCTATGCAGCAACTAGGCTAATCTTTCTGAAATGTAAATTGTTATTGGACTTCTTGTTGCTCTTAGAGTAAAACCCAAACTTGTAACTTAGCCTATAAGAAGACTTCGTGTGGCTGATCTTCATATTGTTCTAGCCTTACTTTCAGCTCATTTGCTATGTTCTGGTCACACTACCACTGTGTTTTTAGAACATGCAGACTTTCTCAGTTGGGCCTTCTTATTTTCTTTCTATGATGTTCTTCCCCTGGCTCTTTGTTTCTTCTCAGCTTTTAGGTTTCAAGTTAGATATCCTTTCCTTTTGAGGATTGTTGGAAGGACACCCACCCACCCCCCAGCACTTCTATTCTCCTTCACCCTCCATTTTAGTTTTCTGCCTGTAACTGGGTAAGTTTAACTGGAGTGAGAAATAGGCCTTGTTGGTCTTTGACCCAGCTTCATTAGTGTAATTACTTTAGTGGACTCTTTCATGTTTCTTACCACTTAGAGAAAGGGATGTCTGGGTGGTAGGAGTAGGGGAATTGGAGTGTTTAACATTCCCAGATTCTTAACAGCTATTTATTTATTTCTGTGTCCACACCAATTTTAGCTATTAGGTAAAACCTTTTGAAACTACTTGTTTTGCTTATCAAAAGTCACCAAACACCAGATAGTTCAACCCAGTATGTTAGCATGTCTTAGAAGAGGACATTTCTTCCCCATTGATCTTCTTCATCAAGAGTTTGGATATTGCACATTTAACTTGTCAGATGGCTTTTTAAACTGTCATAAAATATGCCCACTGAGATTTTGGTTGGAATTACATTGAAATTTGGATTAATTTGGGGAGAAATAGTTATATAACACTGAGCATTCCCATCCAGAAATATAGCATGTCTTTTTTTTTAAGGCCCTTCATCTGTCTTAAATACAATTTTGTAGGTTTTCAAATAGATTTTGCACATTTCTTATGGAGTTTATTAAAGTTCTTATGACTATTGAGAATGTTTTTTTCTTCCATTATGCGTTCTAATCAGTTACATTTGGAGCTTAAGATCCTATTGATCTTGTGTATATGGCCACTAAACTAAATTCTCATGTTAAGTCAGTTTACTCTGTGTATTTTCTGACTAAACTATTACATTGACTTCAATAAAAGAATTTTTTTCTCTTTTTCAATATTTATACCTCTTTGTTTTTTTTTTTTAATTGCATCAGCTTTGAACACTCCCTAAATGTGAAATAAAAGTGGTAATAGGGACAACGCTTTCCTTTGTTTAAATGGGAGTGTTATTGTGTCACTATTAAATATAATGCAAATATCCTTTATCAATTTTAATATATCTCTCTTAGCTTATTACATTTTATTAGAAATATATACTGAATTTTATCAAATGCATTTTTGGCACCTATTGAAATGATTACTTCCGTCAGCAATCTGTTCATAATAGGAATTGCAGTAATAAATTTTCTAATATTAACTGTGTTTGAAATACTTAGTATGAAGTAGTAGTTTAACACACTGTTGGATTTGATTCCTTTAACATTTTAATTTATATTTTCTGAGACTATTATCTTTCATATTAGACTTTCAAAATCATTGAGAGAAACTGTAAATAATTTTCTTTCTTAGATCCACTTTATAAAGATTTGTCCTTTATAAATTCAATTTATATGCATTCTTTTTTCTTTTAATCTTATATGTTGTATTTTTAACCAATTTGCCACTGAGCAGTTACAAAGGAGTTTGATCAAGTGCCTTAACTGATCTCTTTATAGTTAGTAAGTTTTTTTTTTAATTTTAATTAGTTTCAAGTATAGAGTACATTGGTTAGACATCTATATAGTTTATAAAACAATACCCTCAGTTGCCTCCTCTCTCCCTGACCCTCTACCTAGCCAATGTATTCATTCTAATTGCATTCACTGTACCGTGCTCCCCATCCCGATGTCCATCTATCAGCTACTAATTTGTACTTCTTTAACCCTTCACTCCATTCTCCCAGTCCCTCAACACCCTCTGCCCGTCACCAAATTGTCCACTATGTTTGTGAGTCTGTTTTTGATTAGTTTGTTTCTTCTTATATTCCACATATAAGTGAAATCATATAGTGTTTATCTTTCTCAGTCTGTCTTAAATACTTTCTAGGTCCATCAAGGCAATATGTTTTTCCATCCCTTTCCTTTTAGTCTGTGTCTTTTAATCTGAGGTGAGTCTCTTATAAGCAACATTAGGGGTCTTGTTTTCTTTCCATTCATCTACTCGTTTAGTTGAAACACTTAATTCTTTTCCATTTGAGGTATCCATAGGAATGTAGTTGTTACCATTCTTTATTCCTGTTTTTGATACGTGTTTTTTCTTAAAGAAGTCCCTCCAACATTTTCTGTAATACAGGCTTGGTGGTGTAAATTCCTTCAGCTTATTTTTGTCTGGGAGCTCTTTATCTGTCCTTAACTCTAAATGATAGCTTTGCTGGATAAATTATTCTTGGTTGTAGATCCTGGGTCTTATCCTGTTGAATATTTTTGCCAAGCCCTTCTGTCCTGCATAGTTTCTTTTGAGAAATCAGCTGCCAGTCTTAGGGTTTTCCCTTATAAGTAATTTTTCTCATGCTGCTTTTAATATTCTTTCTTTGTATTTAACCTTTGGCATTTTAATTATGATGTGTCTTGGTGTGGGCCTCTTTGGATCCCTGATTTTTGGAATTCTCTGAGCTTCCTGGGTTTTATGTCCATTTCCTTCACCAGTTAGGGAAGTTTTCCATCATTTTCTTCAAACAGCTGTTCACATCTTGATTTCTTCAGTTACACCGATCAGCAGATATTTGGACTCTTAATAGTGTCTATATCCTCCTTAAATTATTTTAACACTTGTCATCTTATCTCTTGCCATTCTGATAAGTTCCTTGGCTTTCCATCCTTCTAGATAGGGCATTTCATCCTTTATTGACTCTGTTTATTTCTTTTTTCCATTTAATATACTTCTCATCTCAGATAATTGTTCTTCATTTCAGACTGGTTCCCTTTTATAATTTCCATTTCCATTTTTATGTTTTTTTATCTCTTTGTTGAAGTTCTCATTGAATTTATCTACACTTCCCAAAGTTCTTTGAGCATCTTTATAACCAGAGTTTTGAACTCTGCATCTGTTAGATTCCATTATATCTGAATCTCTCTTCTGTTCTCTCATATGGTTTCTGTTTCTTTGTCTTCCCATTTTGCTTGCCTTTTCGTGTGTGTTTCTGTGTGCTAAGCAAAGCTCCTAAGTCTCCAGTCTTTAAATTAGTGTGGATTTGTGAAGTAGGTGTCCAGTGGCACAGTCCTGAGAGGGACTCACCTACAGGCCAAATTTAGCCCAAGCCTCTGCCCCTCTGGGGCCACCTGTTAAGATTCAGCAAGCAATCCTCAGGTTATAGCTGCCTCAAAAGTCCACACCAGAAACCAAGGACAGCTGCCTCCAGTGTGAGTCTAGGTGCTGCTCAGCAAAGAACACCTGACTAGCTAAGGATCTACCTGGATGTGGCTTGGGTAGGGCCTGGAGTTGGGGTAGGTGGAGTTTCAGAGAGTCCTCTGGGCAGAGCTATCTCTGTTATCCAGTCTGATGACTGCATGGCTATGGTGGCACCGTGCCTGCGCACTGGGAGTGGGGAGGGCTCAACAGAGGACAATGGATACCACCGGCACTTCTGTATTGGGCGAGTCTCCCCTTGGTTCTCACTCTGACAATGTCTCCCTGAAGTCCCTGGTGCCCTGTGCACAGCCCAATTGGCACTGGTGCTGAGCGTGAGCAGGTCCATCACCTTGATAATCTGCTTGTGGATACTGTCCTTTTAAGATGTTTCTGCCTCTGCTGCAGCCTTGTCTTAGACTGGTCACCCCGCATCCTCGCCCCGTCCTATCTTCTGCCGTTGCAGGGTGCTTTCTTGGATTTCTCCCTAGTTGTATGGCTTGTTCATCAAGATCCCAGGTGATTATTCTTTGCTGCTGCTCCTTGTTTCTGTCACAACTTTGATTTGGTACCAGAGGGATGAACAGAGCCTCTATCATCTAAACCATTTTGTTTCTTCTCTCTATAGTAAGTTTTTAAAGTGGCTTATGTAATTTTGTGCATACCTCTTATTTTTTTAATAATTGAAAATATTTAATTGTGATAAACAACAGAAAAATTACCATTTTAACCATTTTAAGTATATAATTCAGTAGTGTTAAGGACATTCATATTGTTGTGCAACAGTTCTTCAAAACATTTTCATCTTGCAAAACTGAAACTTTATACCTATTAAACTACTCCTCATTCCTCCCTTCCTCCAACTCCTGGCAACCACCATACTGCTTTCTGTTTCTGTGAATTTGACTAGATAACTCATATAAGTGGAATCCTACAGTATTTGTCTTTTTTCATCATGACCTTAAAATTCATGTGACAGGATTTCCTTTTTAAGGCCTAATTTGTTTTCTGTATATACCACATTTTGTTTATTCATCCATCAGTGGACATTTGGGTTGCTTCATGTCATGGTTATTGTGCCTCTTATTTTTACACTTAATTCATGTACTTCAGATTTATATTGGTTTATGGAAGAAGATAGAAACTTATATTTCCAAATTATTAATTAATTGATTTAGCTATTTCATAGACTACCCTCTCCCATTATATGGAGTGCTACCTTTCTTTTGTATATTTAGACAATAGAACAATAGACTGGATTATATCTGTTCAGTATATACATCTTTATATGTAGTGTATTTGTATAACCTAAAGGCCCAGATACTAAAGTTAGTTTCTACTAAGCAGCTTCTGTGCTATTTGATAAGTAGATAACATCTGCAGGATTTTATGGTCAATTTTCTATATTTTAAATTTAATGTAGTCAGTAGTCTTTTGAAACTTTTTTTTTCCTTCTACTCTAAAGCTGCTCAGCAGACTTGGCGTCATTCTTCCTTTTCTTCTATCCCTCTTTTACTAATTTCTGCTAAAGAAAGAAAGCTGCTTTTACGAAGACAAGAGCACCAGCATCTATATAGTATTCTTATTGATTTGTGTGATGTGTATTAGTCTGAACTAGGCTGTCTTTGGACTTGGACATCTACATATACTATTAGGGCAGGATCTGCCAACTCTATGAATGTATTTTAGTTCTCTTGCATTATCATCCCAATGTTCTTTAGTTTTCTTTCTATGTTTTTAAAAATATATTTCGAATAAACTAGGAGTAATTTAAAACAGACACACTTGGTATTTAGGAAATACCAAAGTAGAAGAGCTCCTGTGAAAACTGAGGTAGGTGAGTTTTAATTCTATTGTAGATATGACATCTTTTAAATCAAACCTTTGCTGATACACAGCAATGATACTAAACTTTGGTGTTTTATTTCTATTTAATTTTTTTTTTATGTGGGAGGAATCTTAAAGGGAGATTGTGTTATTTTTTTGTTTGTTTTTATTAAGTCACTTAGTAAATATAAACTGTAAAAATTGTAAACACTAGAAGAAAAGTAATGAGCTGAAAATCTTATTTTTTATCCCAGGGTGTTTGCCATTACAAACAATACTGCAGTGGACTCTGATAGGTATTTTTGAGTATGTGTTTCTGTATTTTAGTAAGATATATTCCTGTGGTAAAAGTGCTAGACCAAGAGGTGCATGGGTCTGTTTCTGTAACTTCTGGTTTATTATGTCTGTCAGTTCCATATTTTTCAAACTACAGTTGTTTTGTAGTGATTTAGAATGTGCTAGGTCTAATATCAGCTTTTAAACCCTGTTCATATCTGATCTCTCTGGATGTCACTCTATGTTGACTGTTTATTTCTCCATGAAGAGCCTAATAAAATATCACCTCTTCTCTGAAGATGTTCATAACACTTAGCACATTGGTTAATTATAACCTTAATAACTAATATTTTTTACAAGTGCTTACTGTATGCCAGGCAAGTTCTGATTGCTTTATGAATAGCATCTCATTTAATCCTCACAACAACTCTGAGGAAGATAATATTATCTACATTTTTATAGTTGAAAAAAATCAAAGCAAAGAACATCTTGTTCAGGGTCATAGTATATGATGGAAATGGAGTAAAACACAGGCAGTTTCACATCAGAGTCTGCTTTCTTCTGTAGTCTACTGCCTCCTTACTCTTTTATGGCCTCCCTAGTAATTGCTCAAGAAATATATTTTGTGTAAGTTATAGAGCTCACTAGCTCATTTCATCTAGGTCCTCTTTAGAGATCTGTGTGAATGCCATCTTATTATAATTTAGGACCTGCACCTAGATTGTTACACTTAAGTAGTAATAGTCCTGGAACATTTCAAGAGTTGGTTAGCCCCCATTTAACCATTGCCACCATGTAATCATTCAGAGTTTCCTTTGGATAGTAATAGATTAGAAAATTATAAATCACTAGCAGCTTTCCCTCCTTTGTTCTTTTTCTTTTTGAAACCATTTAAATCTTGACTCAGAAAATACTGGTTAAGATATCATTGTATTTTATATCTGCTTTTTTTTCCCCGTAGCAGTATGAAGGCTGCTTTATGGAATGAGGAGATATACTTAATAAAATTTACATCTGTTTTCTGATTATATGTGTAATACCAAATTATAAAGCTTTAACTTCATTTATTTAGGCTTTTTTTATAGTTATTGTCCTAACTTTTCTTTTAAATATGGTGGATTGAATGTATTTCTTTAATTTCCTTTCTGCCAAATGGCCCACTGATATTGTTTAAAGATTGAATTAAATCACAATTATGAAAAGTAGGAACAGATGTTATTATATGTTAGCCAAACTACTGTAAAGAGGAGCAAAAGGACCTCATTAGCTCTGTAACGTTAATGTGTGCTTGCATGTGCAGGGAAGGAGGGGAGAAGATCCAACTTAGGCATGCATAAATCCAGATTTAAATAATGTCATCAGTACTGTTTTTCTCTCAATAGTGTTAGTCTCTCTTTTCTTCTGTATTAATTTTTTCAGACTAGGCAAAGATGGCTGCCAGTGGAGAGGGGCATGGGATAGCCTAGCCAGACCTGGATAATGTGACCACCAGTGTGGAAAGAATCACCTCCACCCAAATCACATGGAATATTTTCTTTACAGACAAGAGGGACTATGTTACTAGAAAAAGGGGTTGGGGAGAAAGCATGCTGAGGAGTAAAATTATAGTTCACAGTCCACTACAGGTACCATCAGAGGACCAGAAATTTTGAGAAGATAGAAAGTTCGTAGGATTGGATTGACAGCAAAATCTCAGAGGAAATTGGATCTCAAGATACCAGAGGTAAGCTCAGGTTTCCTAGGGGAATACCGGAAAGGTTCTGAGCTTGGAGTCAAACAAATGCAAAGAATAGTAGTAGCAGTTGGGTAGTAATCAGAATTTTTTAAATAATTATTTTCCGAAGTGCTGGGTTAGCTGGGCCTTCTTCCTGCTCTTTCTCTCCAGTTTAAACAGCTCTGGTGGTAGTGGTGCCTGCCCTCAGTCATGAAGTCTCTGAACCTATCTCTTAACAAAGTAGACCAACAGTTAGTAGGACAGCTACTGAGATGTTGGAACCTGAGAGAGAAGCAGAGTTACCTAAAGCATGCTATTCTAGAAAAAAAGCTGTTTTGGCGGTTCCTAGTGATCTTGACTTTTTGTCCAGGTACTTTTCTGGGATGCCTGCTTATCCATATGCCCTGCCTATTTAAATAGTACTACTACTTTAAAGTGTGTTTTGAAACAACTTGGGTATATAAATTTCCTTTTCCATTGTAGTCGATGAATTCTAATAACATATCAAATATTTCTGATGAAAATTTAACATGAGTTGAGATGTTCTGTAAGTACACCATATACACCAGATTTTAAAGACTTAGTATCAGAAAAAAAAATCCCAAATATCTTCTTAATAATTTTTAATATGGATTTATAGTGAAATGATAATGTTTTGACTATATCAGGTAAAATATGTTATTACAATTAAAAAAGTAAATAAGTAGTACTATTCTCCCATTTAAAGGACAAGCCATTTCGGAAAACAAACCTGAACAACCTCAGAGAGTGCCTGCATTGGCTTCCTGTACTCTCTAATTGTTCATTTGCCAATGTAAATAGGGATAATCAGACAATTGAGGAGAATCATGATAGAAGAGGATTAAGATGAATAAAACAACTGCTCTCATTTGTAATTCAGAAGAAAATTTTAAAGAAAACATTAATTGGTATTTCATTTGAGGTTTATGAACATGTTGCAGTGATTGGTTGATTATATTTGCACTAAAAAGGGGTCAGAGAACCAGAAAAGATTTTGAAAATTATAAAGAAAAAATTTAATGGATGGGCTAAATAACAATTTAGCATGATTGAAGATGGAATTGCTAATTTGGAGCTAAAGAGGAGGAACTCTGTGTATGTGGAAAAAAAAATCTGGAAAATTTGAAAGAAAATAGAGGTATGGAAAATACATGACAAAGTTTTCACTTCTGTAAATAAGAGCTAAGTAGAGAACAGGAATAGTGGGAAGGAAAAAATATTGAAAAAAATAATTGAAGTTCATGAGCTAGAGAAAGACAATTTCAGACGGAAAGAGCCCATCTAATACCAAGCAGGATGAATGGAAAAAGATCTACATCTGGTCACATCTAGTAAAATTTCAGAACTCTAAGGATAGAAAGAAAATCCCTAGTTACTGCTAGAGAGAGGAAATAGAAAAAGGAAAATCCAAATGACTGAGTGCTCAGCAGCCTTGCTGAATGCTTGAAGACAGTAGAGTAGTGTCGTCATCATTTGTGGAAAAACAGATTTGTACCTAAATATTCTTTACTCAACCATACTATCACAGAGGACAAGTACATTTTTACACTTGGAAAAACTGCACCTTATATGACAATATTTGAGATACTACAGTACAATAAAAACTATAAAATAGATTATATGATGGTAGGTTGGTATGGAAGGAGGAAACAGTGGTAGCTATAGGGGCAATCTTGGGCCTTCATAAAGAACCGAACAAAACTAGAAGAAAAATCAAGTGTTATCAGCCTGAAATACATGGACCAGTAAGTTTAAATGACATAAAATTACATTACATTATATTATATCATATTATATTATATATGCACTTATTTTTTAGTTTTTATCATCAACCGAGAAAATATGTAAAATTTAGGCTTAATTATAGTTAGGAGTAGCATGTATTATAAACTTTTGTAATATAAAAATAATATAATCTATAAAATTAGGAGATAGAGGGCAACAAGAGAATGGTCAGTGCTCTTCAGTGGCAGTCAGTAGCATATAAAATTGGTGAATCCAGAAACAGAATGAAAATGGTATTAAAGTTAAGGTGGTAAATAACTACACTAGAAGGCTGTTAACAGTGTAATAACATATTGCAAGAAGGACTTACTACTCATCTAATGCCTTTGTGGCCTTTGAATTTTTAAAAATTCCACTTGCATATACCATATTTACAATGTTGAAAATAGTACTGATATGTTGCATCCACCTAGTTAGATAATAACACTTTCAGTTATAAGGTGATATTTTAGGATCCCATGGATTTTAGAAACTATCCGGGGTAGAAATAGACACCTAGGGGTTTTTTCCAGAAATTGAGAAGTTGTATAAAATACAAGTGTGACTATTATGTAGAATGCATAATTATTTCTTGACTTGCTTACACTCCTGATTTTGTATGTCAGCTCCTGAATTTTTTCCATGATTTTGTTTTTAAAAGTTTACTGTTAAAATTTGGATATGGGAGAATTCTGAGTCTTTCCTCTGCCATTGCTGCTAAATAAGATGACATTGTCTGTGATGTATTGAAGATCTGGATTGGAAGCCTGGGTTATCCATGAGGAGGGAGTCATGTGATCAAGGAGAGCGATAGCTACTGGATTCTGAATGTGTCTTCTGGCAGAACTGGAAGAAGGAGAATGGAAATAGAAACAACCTTTTTTATCCTTCTAAAGATGAGGCTGATATTATGACCCTATCCAGACAATATTTGTTGAATGAAAGAATTTTATTTTGATCTCACCTCACCTTAAAGGCAGGTTGACAGCTTGTTTATGTTCCACATAGGTAAAATGTTTTTTGGAAGCTTTGTTCTAGGAATGTTGCATCAGAATCATGATTTTTGGGGGAGCAGATTTCTAATGTATGTTTTTCAGATTTGATTTTTAAAAATATAAAATCTTAAGATATTATACACCTAAATATTGAAAGTGTAAACTGCAAAAGCTTCTAAAACCTAGGTACACTATCTGTAATAACTGCTTAAACTGTATATAGTTTTCTAAGCTGGAGTGCTAAAAATCAAGTTATGCAAATGTATACCCTTAAAATAACTTAATTATGAGAAATACTTTAAAAACTAAGCATTTTGCAGGAAATCATGGAATTTGTATAAGAGAGAGATGGTTTCCTCAAGCATACAAAAACAAATACTAAATATAAAATGTTTGGCAGTTCAGTTATGCTTTTAAACATTTTGTAAGCTATTAGTTATTCAGTGCCTACCCTTTAAACAATATTAACTACCTTCACTGAGAGATATTACATAAATGTTTTTAAAGAAGGTGGGAATTGATTTAGAAGGCTTTCTAAAAATACTTGACTCTGGTAGGAAATTGGTGATAGAAGAATTGAAATTATGAATATGGGTTAAATTTGATTATATAATGCATACTGGAGAGAGATGTTACACATTTAAAAGTTGGTAGATACTGCTTTCTGTTTTCTTATATTGTCTTAAGTTTTGTTGGAGATTTGGTAGTAAAACAATATCTGAAATTTGTGGGGTAGGTTGAAAGTAGTGGAAACATTATTTCTAACGTATCCGTGTTAAATATCTTCATGATGACCAAAGAAGTATTTCGCAGTTATGGTGAATGAAGAAAAAAAGTGTGTGTGTGCGCGCGCGCACGCACGCACACACACATAGTATTAGAATCCTATCTATATATTTACCTTGGGAATTTTGGAATGTCACAGTTACGCTTTGAGATTCTTTATATGCTCCTAAAGATCCTGTATCTGGTCAAGATTAGGTTAGTGGAAAAGGGAATGGTGTTCATTTACAATTTTTGGCCTAACCCTTGGTGGATAGAGACAGTTTAATGTAATACATTTCTAAGGAGATAGAATTATGAGTCTGAAACAGTAGTCTTTTGGTACTAGGAATAATTACTTATGGCAAACCATTCAAGATTTGTTATAAAATTGATTAGACTAGAAATAACAGAGTGATAGTAGGCATCATGAAAGACCAGACTAATTGGAACTTGTTGCCAGTGACTCTAGACCATCAAAGAACCAGAGGGAGGAGAGCCAGTGACAGCATTCGGAATCCAAGGTTACTTGAGTAATTTTTACATCCTAATTATTCTCCATGCCTTTGATACTATCTTAAGTGAGTTACCTGGAGCTGTGGTCCCCCAGTGGTCCTTCAGAAGACTACTGGAAATTGGTGACTCTAAAAAATTGGCTTTGGACTTAAATCTGTTTTTGTAATTTGTAATTTTATTTCCAGTTCCTCTACTCCCACCACTGTGTGTGTATAGCGTGTGTGGTGGGGCAGGAGGCTGTGGGTATGTGTAGTATATTTTCTTTTTGTTTGTAGATACTTCTTGTTTTGGAGCGGAAGAGAGATAATTTGTTGTTGACCAAATGGAGAGTACCGTGCTATCAATAGATTTAATCTACTTAAAGCAAAACCAAATGTATCAAAATGAGTAATTTCTCATATATATACTTGTTTTTATTTTTGATTGAAAATGTACAATGTAAACAGATTTGAGGGTGAATGCGAACTAAAAACAATAAATATTTTATCAATTTTGTATATATAGAACCTATTATGAAATACTGGAAAAAGAATGAATTCATGAGTAGAGACAACAAATGCAAGTACCCAACGGGCACAACTATTATTGGAGATGTCGAAAGAAGCTGCTTTGTTTTTTATTTTGCTTAGTATGTTACTTATATTTGGACAAGACCATGCTTGTATTTCATTTTGTACTAGGACACATCTGGATGAAATATTTTGTTTAAATTTAATAATATTTTTGTACTGTTCTAAGTGGACTTTTAGGTTTTATTTACTAATTATAGAAAAATCAGAAAAGGGGGGAAATGATTGTAGATTTTGTTGTTAAACTTTGCCAAGAATCAGGATCAAGTTTTTCTAGATTATAGACTCTTGGGGATGGACTAAGTTTATTTGCCATTCTTTATTGTATAGTATATAAAGCCTGTCACCTAGTAAGCACTCAGTAAATATTCATATAAATGAATGATCAAAAATGGTAATGATGATCTTTCCAAAAAAGTTACCTAGATTAAATTATTATAAAACAATTTATACCCTTCTCACATTTAGAATGTAGTACTGATGGCCTTTGCATTATTTCATTTATGAAGTTACAATTTTATATGTTCTTATTTAATTTTTTGTTACCTAAGCCTTTCAGTTATTCCTACACATATCAAGTAGCATTTCCACCTGTTAACATTTATTTTGAAAGTTATCGTGAAAGTGTAATCATTCTTATTTTTAAATAGCATCAAAATTAGACCTGGGATACATGTCAAACTGAGATAAAAACTGTTTACTAATCATTGTTTTAATAAAAACTTATGTGTGGAAGTATCTCCTTAGTATACATTTTTTTAATAATGATAAAAGTATTACCTTAGAATTTTATGTTTTGAAAATGAATAGTTCGAAATAAATGTAAGGTAAATAAATACATCCAACAATACAGCATTTTAATTCTAGCTCTTTACAGTACTAAATTATGGCAGATAATTTACAATTTACTTCTAAATTGAAAAAACTTTTAAACCTAGATGGAATTTGTATTTTAGCAGAAGTAGATTTTTTTTTAAAGGATAAATCATTTGACTCCCCATTCTTCTCTCTTCTCAACCACATACATGTACATAGAATCTGCATTGTGGCTTTCCACTTGCCTCCTTTTTTTTTTTTTTTTTTTGGTAAATGAAGTTCTAAATCTGTCAGGAAATGTATTTATGTGACTTTGGTAAGGGACAAAAGTTCAAAAGTTAGATGAGAGGAAGTGTAATTTTCATTTGAGATTTCTTAAAAAGTAGAAATGATAACTAAAAATAGGTATAGGTACGTATTTTAAAACTATATTCTGCTTTCTGATCTGGGGTTTTTAATAGACTTGTATCATTATACTTAATAGTTTTAGGGAAGCACACAGTCTCTCCACTGTTACAGTATAAATTAGTTCAACTTGTTTAGAGGTCGGTTTGGTAAGTTTTAAATACATATACCTATCAAGAAATTTACCCTACAGATATATTGAGGCATGTGCAGAGTATATATGCCCTTTCTTTGGGCCTGTTCATTGCAGTATTATGAAACGTTAGAAACAACACAAGTGCCCATCAATAGGGCACTGCTTAAATAAGTTATAGTATAGTTCTCCAGAGAAAATTTTAGTAGCTATCAAAATCAAAGAGATAGATATACATGTGCTAATCTGAAACAATTATCACAAAGAAATAAATTTTAAAACCGAGAATGGAGAAAATATGCATAATATGCTTCATCTATGGAGGTTATTTCTGGAAGAATATACTAACTAGCGCCTTTTAGGAGTTGTGAGAGGTAGGTTTACTTTTCCCTGTATTCTCTTCTGTATGTGAATTTTTTCTGTGTACATTGTTACTTTTTAGATAAAAACCATAGTTAAAACTATAGAGGTAATGAAAAGGATATTACTGTGCTACATTAGACATGTATCTAAAGCCCTCAGTCGTATATAGCATGAATGGTTTAGGAGAAATAAAGTGTAAAATCATGGGGATAGTGTTTTAATAATATACGGGCTTTCAGAAATTCGACCAGATTTTATTAGCCCTTTAATTTAAATTCTATTAAACTCTTTAATACCTGTATCATTTGTGCTTGGATCAGGTTATTTCACAGTTGGGTTTCATACTTACGAAATATTATTTACAGAAAAAAAGAGAAAAACGGGTGTATTATAAAGTAATGACTACGTATCATACTTTTTGTTTGAGGGATGAAGTTTGTTTAGCTTTTATTTTTCTAGAAGTTTGTTTTTATGTAGGTAGGTAAAATTACATTTGTCCTAGCACCAGTTGTCCTTGTTTTGTTTGAAAATGTGGATTTTGAAAAGTCTTGCCCTTCTCTAAATTGAAAAAAATATTTGATGGGAACAGAACTGCTTTACAAGGAATTTTTGATTTAAAAAAATTTATGTGGGAGAACATCAACATATAAATCATACAGAATAGAGTTCTTGCTTGTGAGTGAGTGAGTGTGTGTGTGTGTGTGTGTGTGTGTGTGTGTGTGTGTGTGTTTGGTTTTCTTGTTCCTTGTTCAAAAAACGCAGTTCTGGTCCTAAATAAAATCATAAATTTTAGAAGATACCTTCATCCAATATTGGTATTTATTGAACTTCTGTCCTTTCTTCCCTTTATTTATTAGAGGCTTTTCTCTTCACTTTGGACATTTGAATCTTCTTTTTTTAGTAATTTTTTTTTTTTATGTCGAGTTATTTTAACCTTACTGGTTTTTATTTACATGAATGTTAATATTTACTATTTTCTCATGAATGCTTTGCCATTGGAATAAATGAAAGATCTTATAACATTGAAATCCATTGTAGGCAAATGGGAAATGAGTTTTTTTGCCTACAAAATGAGGTCTTAATAGAAGGAAGATGACACATTTTAAAAATGTAGGAGCATAAGGCAGATGTATATAAATCTGTTTTCACATCATTTTTACCAGAGTATCCGATGCTGTGACATAGATCATTATATTAACAAAAAAGACCAGAAAATAAAATTGAAGAAATGATTACTTTGTTGTAATAACAAAGAATTATAGAAATTATGAAATATAGATTTGGTTAATATTGACTATTTCTAATATTTTAGTGATCTAAAGAAAATAGTCACAGAACAAATGTTTTTGTCACCAGAAATTACTCCTAGTAGTAGCAATAATTTAAAAGGAATTAGGATGCATTGCTGCATATCAGATGATTCCTTTATTCATGCATTTGTTATTTAATCAACAAAGAAATACTTGAGTGCCTGCCCTGTGCCAGAAACTCTGCTCGCCCTGACTGTGTGTTGGTGAGCAAAGCGTTGCTTACTTTCATCAACCTTCTGCTCTGTAAGGAGAGATAATAAATGGTATATAAGCATCCATAATCACATTTATTGGTAAAAACTTAACAATAAATGTAAGAAAACATAAGAGAAGCACCCAAATAATCCTAGAACAGAAGAGGAGACGGTGAGTTGTTTGGTTGACTTGTGCCTTAAGGGGCTGAATTTCTTGTCAAATGACTTTGGAAAGCCTGTTCTTGGCTTATGGGGAAAGAGTGCTCCAACCTGAGAGTTCTTTGAACTCAAACCTGTTTTTGGTTTGTTTATGTTAGAGGAAATTCTGAGAAAGAGATACTTTTTTGATGACTTATTTTAGTTTAAGGATGAGCAGTTTATTTGAAGCATGGAAAGAATTTACCTGGAAGGCAGGAAATAATAGTAAAAGCCAGTTTGCTAATTCTTTTAAAACTGGGTCTTAACAATGGAAATTGTTTTGTTTGAGAAGCCTCCAAATGCCAGGCTTTGTTTTCCATTAATTTCACACAGCCTTTGCAGTCAGACTGTTCAGAGTTTGAATCCCAATGCTATATAACTCTGCACTGAGACTTGATTTCCTCATCTGTAAAATGGGGATAATATCACTTGGAAAAAGTATAGTAGATGGTTCAAAGGATAGACTGGAACCAACTGCCTGCATTTCAATTTTAGTTTCTCAGTTTAATTAGCTTAGTTGGGAGTAAGTTGGTCAAGTTGCTTAACCTATCTGTGCCTCAGTTTCCACGTATGTAGAATGGAGATAATAGTACCTTCCTTTTTTAAGTGTTATTGTAAGAATTAAATGAACTAATATATACAAAGCACAAATGCATGTGATATTTAATATGCATGATGTAATTATTAATGTTATTTTAAGTTACTATCCCTTAGCAGCGTTATTGTGAGGATTAAGTAGCATGTTTATTAAAAAACAAAACAAAACTCATACATTGCCTCTTCCTAATTATCAGAGACTGAGTAGTAGATAATTTATCTCATTTAATCTTCAAATAAACCTGTTAAGAAATATTAGCTGTCCTGACTGTACCTAGAAAAGCTCCTGATATATACAGTAGATAATCCATGTTGAATGAATTAACCCATTTTATAGATTAATAACAGGCCCAAGAGATCTACAAAATCTCTTTCCACTAAAACCTGGCATCACTTTGGGGAGACATTACTGGCAGTGTCATTCCTATCACCACTTTCTAAGTAGATTTGGCCATATGTGTTAATAATAACTCCTTCTAATTTTTTTCTTTTAAATATTCATCTTGTTATGAAAATTTAGACTAGAAGAACTGTTCGCTCTAGAATTGTAATTACATTATATAATTGCACATTCAAGGATCCTTCAAATTCAGTTTGTATGGCATTCCTACAAGTGCTGGGTTATTTATGCTGCAGAACATAGAACATTGTTCCTTTCCCACTGCATTTTTTCATATTACAGATTACATAGGAAAGAAATTTGACAAAATAATAAATTTTACTAAACTGAGGAGGAATTACAATAATTAATATATAAACTCACTGTACTGCCAGTCACCCATTTTATTTACTGTTTAATGTCCAGATGGTATTTCTGAATTTCAGTTATCTGAAATATTTTAGTATCATAATATTTTCGAAGGGTGCAGGAGAAGGTCATTTTTTTAGTTAGTAAATTAAGTTAAAGGCATTCCTAGAAAATGAATATAACCATGTGCTATGTCTTGCTTCTGTAATTGTAAATCAGGTGATTGTTAATCTCACTTTCTAAGGTAGTTCCAAACAGATTAGTGTGTAGAAAACCAGATTACCATTAAAAAAATGTACATTAAGATTATTATTTTTGACACCCTTAAGTTAACATCTATAATATATATGCTGTATAATGCATTCACCTGATGTAGCAAATTCATTATTTGGTATTACCTTGCCGCTTCCTTTGTGTATTTCATACAACCATTAACCTACTAGAAGGCTTTACTAAGGTAAAATTGCTACATAACCCACTTCAGCCTCTTTAGTTTATCTAGGAAATCTAACGTGTTAAATAGCTTTAAATATATATAATGTGTGTATATATATGTTATATATATAATTATTTCTGTTTTGAAATTTTAGGATTTTAAGATTTGAAATGGTAAAATAAGACTTTAATGAAATTACTTGATAGAACTTTGCTTTGGAATATAGCTTCTGTATCTTTAAAAAATACACAGTGAGTCACCCCCTGCTCTTTTGGTAGATGCCTGGCTAGTGAACAGCTAAGCTGCTTTAGGCATGTAATAGAACATTCCATTTCCTGTTCCCTTGCTGACACAGAGGAGTGTTCCTGCTGGCAATGATCTAATCATAGTGCAGTAAGAAACATGGCAGTTTGATAAAACATGGTGGAGACAGCGGCTGAAATGGAAGCATATGTTCTAGAAGACATTCTTGAGGTAGGGCTAGGTTTGTAAATAAAATGAAAGTTGAAATCTAAACAAATCTTATCTGACGGAATTATTTTACAGATGAATAGATTAGAGGAGAAAGCAAAGAGAGGGAGAGCATAAAAGCAAGATACGGTCAGACCTTATTCCGTGTGAGAATGTGCCAGTCTGGTTCACATGATTACTAAACAAATCTAGAATTATTTTGTTTAAATTTCATGTTTTGTAAATTGTAGATATATGCTTGATAGGAAAAAAAAAAATAAGAAAGGGCCTCGTACTTAATAAAAAGCCTTGTGCTGGTGGTGACCTTTAGATTAACTCATTAGAAGGTGGGGTCTGCAAAGCAGCTTTTAGTATCTTGTGTCTTAGAATTCATTTACATATCTAAGCCTAAAGCTCTGCTTGCAGTTAACTATTAAAAACAGCTGGTTCTTTTAATTTTGGTAAAATGAAGCATATATGTCTATCAGTCTAATTGCTTAATTTAGTTGGTACATTCTGGTTCTAGATTTTCATGTGACTTTGATTATTAGAAAATACATTATTAAATAAAAATCAAAGGACCCTAAAATTTAAGGCAGTAATGCTTCAGACTTTAAAATAAATATCTGAGTCATGAGAATTTTAAATTATAGTTTCTTTTTTTCTTGGTTGTATCAATTTTATAAGAATATTTGAATACATCAGTTCAAGGAAATACATGTCAGAGTAAAACTATAATTTGAATTTGGCCTTGCATGTAGTATACTATAAACCATTTATATTTATAGGGATAGATATTTAAAGCCCATTTTTTAATATATGATTTGTAGGGTTTCCCCCCTCCCATCAAGAAAAGACTAATTCAGATAAAGAGGTTTCATGATGGTGAGTGGTATTCCTAATACCCAGACTGTTAGTATAATTTATTAAATATTTCCCTATCTTCAGGAAGAGATTTGATTAGGGGGAGAGAGCTTGAGAGAATAAGCTGCTAAAGGAAACTAGGCGGGGTTAGCAGGATAAAAAAGCCTATGCGCATTATAAAGTGCTGCATGATCAATGAGCATTTTCTGGAGTCCCTCAGTGTGTGCTTGGAGCTGACATTGCAGCAAGTCTCATGGTTCTGCAGAATGAAAACTGATTCCATTGTATTATCTAGCTTCTTGCAGACACCTGCCAACACTTTCCCCTCTCCTAAGAGTTTACTGTTCTGAGTTGAATCCTCTAGTTAATTTCCATTTTTTTCCTTTTCATTTATTTACTTATTTTTTTACTTTGATATTATTAGTGAGTTTCCTTAAAAATGATGTGATGAACTGTCTACTTAAAAATAATGATACACGCTTTCATCAAGGAACTTCAGTAAATGAGTCATCTCATGACTTTTTAGAAGTTGAGTTTTAACAAGTTTAGAAAGTTCTAGTACATTTTAATTTGCTTTTTTAAATTTTTACTTTGGATTTTAAAGAAGTGTACTTAATAGGTTTCAGTAGATCTATTTAACAGTTTTTTTAGCCATTTAAAATTTCAGTGTATAACAGATTTTAGAAGTCTTATATTCTGGAAGAACCTACTTCAACATAATCTTATGCCTTAAGTATAGGTTTCTCTAATGATATCTTAAAAATTGTCTTTCTAAAATTGTCCTACTAAAATTGTTTAATGTGTTAAGATTTCACATCACCTAATTTATTCATTGTTTTTAGTTATTAAAATAACCTCTGTAATTTTAGTTGTTTGTCCTAATTTTCTATCTTACTTAATTTGGATCTTATGTACCTGTTGCATTAAATTATATTGAGTATTTTCCTTATTTAATATTATTCGATTTAACTTAGTATTTGTCCATAATTTTCAGACTAGATATAAAATTTTTCCAAGGAGTAATAAAGTATGCTTTTATTCCCCAAATTATATGTATTCATAGTGACTTAATGCTAAAAATCAGTTTATGGAGGATAAACTTGGCTAACTTTAGGAAGCTAAATGTATCATTTTCTAAAGTACCTCATACTGCAAGTGAAAAGATACACATTATGTAACGAGTTTTCCAGAAAATTATTTTTGTTTTTTTAAAGGGTTAACTCCTTGTAGAAATGTTCTGTAATGAGTAATGAAGTTCATCTTTATACCACAGTGACAATTTTATTATCATAGCTAATATTGAGCTATTTTAAGTTTGTTACTATAATTTTATTTGTCACTTTATTGAACATCTGGAATTTTATATAGATTTCTGCTTATTTACATTAAACATTGGACATCTATTTTTCCTGCCTTCCAGTGTAATTTGGCTCTTTGAAATTTTAAAAGGTGCTCTTATTTCAGTCTTACTAGAAAGAAAATTTAAATCAGAATCATCAATGAATGTAGTGCGGATTAGTTCTTATAATGCTATGGTTTATGGCAGCAGTCCCCAGCCTTTTTGGCACCAGGGACCAAAGCTCCTATGAGAATATAAAGCCTGATGATCTGAGGTGGAGCTGAGCTGGGGAGCAGCTGCAAATACAGATGAAGCTTTGCTGCTGGCTTGCCACTCACCTCCTGTTGCGTGGCCACGGACTCTTCCCTGGCCTGGGGGTTGAGGACCCCTAGTTTATGGCGATTGTTTATTGTATATGCCGACGCTATTTAATTAGAATTTTTAGATCTTCAAAATCTTAAGTCAAATATTGTAAGTCTCTAAAACTTATAAAACTGGAAAAGGTTGATTTAAGCATGCTTCTCAGCTATTCAAGTAGTTGGTTAAATAGATAAATTTGGTTATTTAAATTATCCAAATAACCCAGTTAGTAATTTCCTCCTCCAAATCAAAGTAGTCAAAATGTTTTTGTTCCTTTCACTCACTTTAATACTAAGGAAAATAGCCAAATACAGATATTAGAAAAGTACTGGGAGCCTGTGTGTGTGTGCACACGTGCACATACACATATTGCTTATGTTATTTTTTGCTGTGACCTGATTATAATTTTAGAATTTTAATGCTTTTTCTGTAAGTCGTATGTGATAAATGGGTGTTAGTACTTAGACCAATAAGAAGAAAAAGTCCTCCAAATTTTATTTTGTATATTCCAAATATGTGTGACCAAGTGCTATGTGTGTGTATATATATATAAAACTTGAGGTTTATGTATAAGCTTTTTGTAGAAATACATGAAACATATGAGAGGTCATTTCAGAAGTGTGATTATTATATATTATAGTTTCATTTTCAGTTGAATTGGGTTTAGAAGTTTTCTTTAAGAACTGTTTTAGCAATAAGGAATGTTCACAAATATTTCTCTCAATTTAAAATACTTTGTTCAGGGTAAAGCATTTGATACACTTTTGCTTTAAAAAGTATCAATAATGACTCACATGGCCAGTCGTCTTGTTCCTTTGTCAGGGTTTCTGACTTCATTTGTATTTGATTTTACAAGTTGTAATATATAAGATAAAAGCTCCAAATCTTTATAGTTGTTTTTTAGAGATAAAGTGGGTGGAGGGTTTGGTTGAACTTTTTATGGTGGAACTAAATTAAAAGTCAGATGTAAACATAGTAAGTAGGTTTATTATGGAGCTATGTCTTGCTTTGTGTCTTGACACCAGAGGGTTTAAAAAGTAAGATTGAAAGGGTCACAGGAAAGTTATTGTTTCCTTTTGATTAGTCAATATTAAGGGCTCATGGTAAATAGTGCATTCTCGTTCAAACAGGGGAAATCCATTTGCTGTTATTTTTAGTGATGACATAAAATTATTTTTAGTAATGTTATAAAATCTCCGTGAAGTAGGCTGTTTTGACAAGTACTTGCTATATTTTTTCTCATTCTATAAAATACATTTGCTAATGAAATGCACACCATTTTTATATCATATCAATAAGTCTTCTGTGGCTATCTAAAGTAAAAGTCCTATAGTTAGTAAACCATTTTTCCCTAGGAAAAGTTGGAGTACCTCTTAGTATTTAAGTATGTAAGTTGATCTAGAGACAGAGAAGTTTAGCTAAATATGTCAGTTATTTGAACTGATATCTGTAACATTTTCAGTTTGTTCAGAGGTTTTGGAAAGATTAGACATGTTGGGAAAATCTTAATAGTTTCACTTCATTACTTAATGAGCATCTTCAATGTGCTAGGCACTTGATATTCAATGAGATTAGTCCCCCTAATTTTGCTTCACAAAGGTCTAAAAATGTTCAGAAGACAAAATGTCTATCATTGGTAATTAAATATTCTTGCATTTAGGATGTATACAGATACGTATTTGAATATGTGTATTTTACTTCATTTGTTTATCTGAATAGTTTGAGCATTCTGAATTTTTCAGTAAGAAAATAATTATCTTTAAGCACCTTCAGTTTACCTTTTTATTTTTTATTATCTATGTAATTGTTATGCATATTTGTTGGGCTATCTAGAGCGCTTCTTGGATCTCATTTTCATCTTTTTATCTTTAAAGACTTTTCTCTTACCATTTAAATCAATATATTCTGTTTATGTGCATATGTATACATATATATACATACATTACATGCACCTACTTACATATACTCTGCATACATACATTCATGCTACTGCTATATTATGCATTATGAATACACACTCTTATTTGAAAGTGGAGTTTATCTTGGAGGGAGGGGCAGAAGTTGCGATATTACTTTCACACGCTAACTTAGGGGAATGCCCGAGTCTAAAAAACACACTTATGTTAGTTAATAATTCCTGAAAAGAAGCTGATATTTTAGTGAAGTATAACAACTCCACATAACTTTCAATAAGATAGTGTAACTAGAATTATGTGAATTAAATCTATTACTGTTATATGAGAGTAAAGGCAAGGTTGTCCAAATGTCACTAGTTCCACGTTACTTCATCATAGTCCATTGGTTAATGCATGCTGTAGAGCAGGAATTAGGAAAGGTCTAGAGATCATATATTATCTGCATATACATGCAACAACAGTGGTTCTTTTCCTGGTTCTGAATTGTTAGGGGCCTTTGTTCTGACACTTGACTGAAGAACTTATTCTGATGTGAAGTGACTTAATCACTACAAAGTTGGTGAGCATCAAAATCCTGCTTAACCACTGGTTTGGTTTAGTATATAGCTTTCAGATTTGCCAAGACAAAGGCCCATCAGGGGGTGTTCATAAGTATTAAATGTTTGTAAGATAACTTTTAATGAGTGGTTATAATATTTGCCATTAATAATTTGGTCTTGGATATGGAATCAGGCTTCTAACTAGTCAGCTATATATAGCTATGTATTGTACGTAGGATGCCCACACAGTTTTATGGTGACAGTAGTAATTCAGCATTAGTTACTGTTTATTGAAAGTTTAAGTTATACAGAGGGAGTATGCCAAGTGCTGCAGAAGCATTGTTTTTTTAATCTAAATGACTGTGAAGAGATAGGTATTCATTTTCTAGAATGGTTGTAAGGAATGAGAGATAATCTGTGTAAACATTTAATGCAGCACTTAGCACATAGTTGACATTTAACTGGGCTTTTTAAAAAGTGATGATACTCATCTACTATTTTATGCTAATAAAAAAAAGTATCACACCCCATTTGACAGACCAAGAAAATTTTAACCTCAGAGATGATTAGAGTAGCAGTTCTCAAATATTTGGTTTCAGGACTCTTTTACATTCTTAAAAACTTATTGAAGACTCGGACTTTGTTTATGAGAGTTACATCTATCAGTAATCAAATTGGAAATTAAAATTAAGAAATTTAAAGAACATTTACATATTCACTTAAAAATATTTAAACCCATTACACATTAACATATTTTTATAAAAAATAACTTTTCCAAAAGAAAAAAACCAGAAGAATGGCATTGTTGTACTTTTTCCAAATATCTTTGAAGTCTGACTTAAATAGATGATAGCTAGACTCAAATATCTTTTATATTTAGTCTTTTGCAGTACATTAATTTGGAGAGTCTAAGAAGAAAATCTGGTCTCACACTTCTGTGAAGATACAAAAGAAGAATATTTTAATGACCCTTTTACAAATTTGTGGATATTCTTTGATACTTCTAAAACTACACAAATGGTAGTTTCTTAGAGCGTAGTTATAGTGTAGAGTCTGAAACATTACCAGTGAGTTTTCTGAACTTCGTTAGATTAAAATCCAATGGTTTATTGCCCATCCTGAATAGATTTTATACCCATGCATAATTTTGTTAAAACATGACATGCATTGGTCATTTGGAAAATACTAGTTTACGTATTTCCAGTACTGCTACATTTTATTATATAATATTTTCTTTAAATTACATTTGCTAGTATCACCACTAATCTTGTTAGAAAAGTCCCAAAATGGGAAGCTGTCACTTTTGTAATGTCAAATATGTTTGCAAAAATTTTAATTTTTGCTTGAAAACTTGAGTTGTTTCCTTGAAATGGCAGGTTCACTTCATTTTCAAGGAAATGTCCGCCAAATAAGTCTGAATAAACCGTTTTTTTGTCCATAGTAAAAATGATGTTGCATGAAGAAAATCTTCTAGTTTGACAAGTGTTTTTGTTGAGATGACTGTGTACTAAGATATGCAGTAGAAATGTTTCCCATTTTGTCACACAAAAGTTTTACTCACCATTACTTTTGTATCATCAGTGCGACTGTCAACAGTGAAACAGGCAAATAGTATTAATATTATAAAAATATTTTCGACCTCATAGATCCTCTAAAAGAGTCTATCCTTCAACTACGGTATAGCAAGCAAGTTTTAGAAGGGGGAAAGACTAGGATTTTGAATATTGCATCTTTTCAATATCCTATCACAGGTACTTGCTAGCTTTTATCTAGTGAAGAGCTTTTTCTCAGACTAGTTCTCTTTTATATCGTTTATGAAAGCGATACCTTACTCTTGTATTTATATTTATGGAAACATGTATTTATTTGGACTGTATTTTTGCCACAATTTGGCATTTGGCCTCGAAATCATGTGGAAAAGAGAAATGCCAGTAACATATGCACTTCTCTGTCTTTCTAATTTTCAAATGTTAACCCTTCCCACCTCCAAATTTTAAGCAGCTATTGAGATGGGGAAACCGTTGAGCTAGTGTTAAACTGCTTCTTGATGTTCTCTGCTGTCTGAATTCCTTGTATAGTCTCTGACCTTTTATTATTTAGCCACTTTCTCTGACTTTTGATACCTAACTGCCCCATTCATTTTGATTTCTTTTTTTCTGCTATAGTTTGTCTAAATTCTGATCCTTTACTTGATGTTTGGATGTTGTGGTCAGCCTTGCTTGTTCCTTGCTTTCACACAGACCTCATTTGTTGACTCTCTCATTCATCTAACTAGTGTTTATCCTTAGCTAGTTCTAACCTTGAATTTGTCTAGTTGCCACTTCCCCAGTTCTTGTCACATGTTCTACATTTGTAACTTACACCCCCGTCATCATAACAAAGACTGGCATACATTTGTGTGAATTGTGAAGTGCACTTTCTAAATTTTTGTATTTCATTTTTTGTATTTCATAAGGAAGTACTAGTTCAAAAATGTGCTGGTATATAAGGGTTTACACATATTGAAAAACTTTCCTTTTTAATATTTTGTCACATTTGTACAATATTTCGTCTTCTCAAAATATTTTTTTGAGTTTCTCTTTCCTGTTGCTCTCCATGAAATAAAGTAAAAGTAAATGGAAAAAAACACTATATCAAAAAGTCTCTTTTCTATAAATTGTACCCATTTAAAGAACCAGAATGTTAAGATTTAGCCTTAAATATGCCATTAAAAAAAAAATCTTGGCAGGTGGATCATCATTTTATATTTTATGAATTATAGAGAATTTATATTTTATAAAGTGATAGGTAAATGAGAACGCTGAATTATGTTCACATTGATTTTTAAGTATTTCTAAATTTAACAGGCTTCCTTTTTCATTGTCTTGAGCTTATAGTGTTGTAGTATAATTTTCTGTGAATAGTTTTTATTCTTCTTGTGTCTTCAGTGACTAAGCATTGTATGTTGAACACAGTAAATGGTTGTTTTTCATTTTGATTTGAGGTATTCTTGTACAGTGAAGGAATCATCTTCCTTTTTCTCTTGGACTGTTCTTTGAACTCTTAGCTTTCTTTAGGTGTATACATGCAGTAAGGAAGAACTAAAAGTCATTCATGTTCATAAAATCCACCCAGGTGATCAATAGGTTAGAATTTTAAGACTTATAATCTTTATATGTTATTTGAAATTTTATTTTTGGCTTTTCTTAATCTCTAAAGTTAAATTGTATCATATAGTTTCTCTAAGATTCCTTGTAAATATCAGAGTCTGTAATTAGATTTCTTAAGGTAGTGGCTTTAATGACTTCGAGATGATGCGTATTCTTCCATATATTTCAAAGGTTTATAGTCAGTTTACAGTGTTCTCATTTAAGAACCAAATCCAAGCTCAGTTTTGCCCCTGACCCATTATATGACTTCCTTCTACCCATCCAATATCTTTACCACATTTAGTTTGAACCACTTATTTTTATGTTGTATTCTAATAACCTGTTACTTTTTAGTCTACCTGCTATCCTCTTCATGATACCTTCATTCTTCAAAGCCCTATTTCTTCCCTAGGGTTTTCTTTCCCTAGTCTTCCTCCCATGTTCATTACCTCCCACCTTTTTTTGCTTGGAATAAGTAATTAGAGACTACATCCATTTAAAATATTTTATAGTCTCTTATTAGGTCCTTGATTAAATGGTAAATTCTTGACTATGGGTACCTTGGTTCTCTTTAAATTAAGATTGCTTATATGTTTATGTAAAAGAATTTGAAATAGCTGATGAGTATATACCCTAGAAAAATTAAACACAAAAGACCAGCTGTAAAACTACTATACAGAAATGCATATCTAATGTACAACTGCTAAACTTAGATCTTATTAACTGGCAACCAGAGCCAAATTAGAAACTTCATGTGTTCTGAGGTTTGTGTTGTCCATAAACTCCGTGGACATACTAGATGATCTGGAAAACTGATATATTTTGAACAACTTTTATCTCAGAAAAAATTTCTTTTTGGGCCCTTATGATGGATGTACTGTATGTTGTAACTTCTTTGGCATTCTGAAAATAAACGTGCTACATATTTTTTCTGCAGAATATAAGTGGAGGATTTATTGATAAATGCTTTTGGGTTAAGAAAAAATGTACTTAGTTTTCTGATGATTGGTTTGTTCCAAGGATTAAATGTGGAACATTCAGAGCAGAGTTTGCAAACTGGTGGATTCTTGGCCATACCAGACTTAGAAATGTATTTCGTACAGCAAACGTAATGTTGATCCTCACGATGACCAGTTATTTACATTAAAAAAATTTCTCTCATCACTGTTGAGTAGTTTTCACTGTTCATGTCTTGCAAATATTTTGTTAAATTTGTCCCTGTAGGGGAAGACAAACTTTCCCTTTACCCTTTTAGGTTCAGTGGTTGGGTCTGATGAAATAAACTGATAAAAGATTAACATAAACTAATAAATAAAAGATTAACAGGGCAGATGTATTAACATGTGTGTGGTAACCTCAGAAAAGAGGTGAAAACCCAAAGAAGGCTATTAGGCTTGGGAGCTTGTATACCATTTTATCAAAGGGCAATAAATTATGAAGTGACTAGCTAAAAGAAAAAGATATATGGGCTTCTAGGGAATGTAAATTGTAGGAGGTAGATATATGGAAAAACTAATGCTAGATAAGGGCTATTAAGGTTTCTTATGCAGACTTAAGTAGGAACCATCACCCAAATTGAGTCTTTCTCTTCCTGGTACAGGATAGGGCAGAGGGAGCCTTTCACAAAGGGAAATTCATACCGTGTTTTTAGGGAGAAAGGGAGAGGGCATAGAGTTCCTTCATCTGCTATTATTTCTCAGTTGTCTTCAGTCAAAAAATCCTTGTGCCAAAGTGGCGTTTTATGGAGTGGTATGTTTTAATACCCTTCATCCCCTAAGTTTGGTTTTTAAAATTACTATAAATGCTAATTTTTTAAAATTTTATTTTGCAGTTGTTTGTTGCTTATATAAGGAACGTAGTGAATATTTATATTTACCTTGTATCTCACAGACTTGCTAAAATTCACTCGTTCCATCAGGGTTTGTTGTTGTGGTGAGTTTTTTGGTAGATTTTAGGATTTTTTGTATACACAATCAATATATCTAAATAAACTATTTTTCTCCCCTTCACATCTATCCCTTTTCCTCTCTTCCTGGAATTCTTTATGTCTTTAATTATTTGTTGCCTTACTGCCCAGTAAAAATGTTGAATGGTATCGGTTACCTGTGACTTGCCTTGTTTCTGATCTTGGGGGGAAAATGATTCAGTCTTTCACCATTAAGTATGATGTTATTTGTCATGTTTTCTTGTTTCTTTGATCTGATTGAGATGTTCCCTTCTATTTGGAGCTTGATAAAATTTTAATCATCAAAGAGTATTGAATCATCAGGCACTTTTATCTGTATTTTTTTGAGATGATATGATTTTTCTCCATTCTCTTATTTTGTGAATTATATTTTTATTGAATTTTGGACTTTAAGCCAACTTTGTATTTTTTTGGAAAACTACATTTGGTCATGATGTATGACCCTTTTAGATTTGGCTGGATTTGGTTTACTAATATCTTGTTAAAGATTCTTCACAAGACATATTGGTCTTTAATTTTCTTGTAAAATCTTTGACTTTTTTTGTATCAGAAATTTTGGCTTCATTAAGTTTTTTGTAGTATAGCTTTCTCTTCTATTTTCTAAAAGTTGTATATAGTTTAATGTTTATTTGAATTGACCAGTGAAGTCTACGGCCATACTACTATCCTGAAACATGCCCAATCTTATCTGATCTCAGAAGCTAAGCAGGGTCAGGCCTGGGTAGTATAGTACTTGGATGGGAGACCAATGAAGTCATCTGTACTTAGTATTTTGTGGGAGAAAACTTTTAATTAAAAATTCAGTGTTTTTATAGATCTAGAGCTAGTTAGCTTGTCTCTGTCACTTTTAATAATTTATAAGTCTTATAAGGAATTTGTTTCAGTCTTAAATTGTTGAATTAATTGATATTTTTGTTCATAATAGTTTTTTACTCTTTATATGATGAAAGGGTCTGTGATAATGTTCCCTCTCTCAATCCTGCTAGTGGTAATTTGCATTTTCTCTTTTTTCTTGGATCGTCTAATATGAAACTTATCCATTTTATTTTCAGTCTTTAAGTTGATTTTTCATTCTGTCTTTATATTTAAAATGTATTTCTTGTAGACAGCATATATTAGCTCTTGATTTTTTGTCCATACTGTTAATCTCTGCCTTTTAATCCATTAGTGTATTTACTCCATTTTCACTTAATGTAATTATCAGAATTTTATATTTGAGTCTGGCATCTTGCTAATTGTTTTCTGTTTCTGCTCCTTTTCCCTTTGTTTGTGTCTTTTATTTGATTATTTTTAGTATTCCATTTTATTACTCTATTGCCTTGTTTACCTTTTTTATTATTTTGAGGGTGGTTGTTTTGGGGTTTGCATTTATACTTATTTTAACTTAAAACTACCTTCACATCATAATATGTCAATTCATATATAATGTTAGGAACCTTACACCAGTTTTTTATTTCTCCCCTTATGTCTCTTGTGGGATTATTGTTTTATATTTTATTTTTACTTATATTGTGACTGTCCAGAATAGATTATTATTATTTAAATATATTTTCTTAAATGAGGAAAAGGAAGACAACCATTTTTATTACAATTTCTGGTGTTCATTCTTTTTGTGAGTTCAATTTAATCAGGTGTCATCTGCTTGTATAATTTCCATCCACTTGAGTAATTTCCCCTTATGCTTTTTGTAGTATAAAAAGCACCTCTGCTGGCAACAAATTCTCTCAGATTTTGTCTGCAAATGTATTGCCCCTTATGTTTGCAGTCTATTTTCACTGGTTGAAAGATCTTTTTTCAGCACTTTAAAATTGTCTTTACTTTGTCTTATGGCTTTCATTCTTTCTGACGAGAAGGAAGCAGTCATTCCTGTCTTTCTTCTTGTTGTACTAATGTCTTTTATACCTCTGTCTGTTTTTAAGATTTTTTTCCCTTTATTACTGATTTGTAAAAGTTTTACTGTGACGTGCCTCGGTATTTGGGTTTATTTTGCTTGAAGTTGAGCTTATTGGATTTGTGAATTTATATTTTTCTGTCTGATACTAAGAATTTTTAGTCATTTCTTCAAATATTTTTTCCTACCTCCCTCTTCCTGGGATCCTAATCACATGTTATGTTATATCCTCCTAAAGGTAATGTTGCTTCTGTACAATTTTTTTCAGTCTCTTTTCATGCTTTAATTTGGATAATTTCTATTGCTCTGTCTCAGGTTCACTGGTCTTTTCTTCTGCAATGCCCAATCCAGTGATTTTTTTTTTTTTTTGGTAACAAAAATAATGTGTTTTTCCAGCTGTAAAAATTCTTTATGATCCTTTATTTTTACAGATTTCATTTCTTTCTTCATTATGTTCACATTTTTCTTTGAATCCTTGAGCACATTTAAAAGAGCTTGAAAGTCCTCCATGTCTGCTAATTCCACACCTGTTATTTCAGTGTCTGTTTCTTTATACCTGTTTCTCCCCTAGTTTATTTGGACAATTTTTTCCTTTGCAAGTCTAGTAATTTTTATGGTGGACAATGTAACATTACATTTTTGAATGTCTGACTGTTATTGTCCTTCTTTAGAGAATACTGGATTTATTTTTGGCTAGCGGTTAGGATACTTGTGAATCAGATTCATTCTTTTTAGGCTTGTTTTGAAGCATTGTTATGGCATCTTTCTAGTAGCCAGCACTCTAAAGTTAAAGTAGCCCTACTCTTACGTGTGGCCTTTTTGGATTCTCTACTGAATACCCCAGTTGTTCAGTATAATCCCTCTTCTCTGGCTGGTTGGATCTCGATGCATTCCAGCTCAATGGGAGCTCCTATAATTGTTTAGCTTACAGTTACTTCCCAGCTCTTCTCTCCAGATCTCTGCCCCACAAATTTTAGCTTTCTCAGCTAGCTCCAGTTTCCGATCGTTGTCTTCTGAACCAAGGAAGACTTCACTTCTCTGCTCTATTTTCCTCCAATACTGCTGGATAAGGCAAGAAGATGAGAAAGTAGTAGGGTTTACTTCTTGGTTTGTTTTGAGTTATCATACTCCTGTTTTGCCTGTTATTTGTCTTAAAAGAGATGGGAAGCTTGATCAAGTACTATTTACTTTGTCATGATTGTAAACCATATAGTCAACTGTATTTAAAGTACTGTATTATGGAGAGAATTATATTAAAATAGAACAAGTAAGTTGTGACAAATTTGGCAGTGAAATATCTTTCATGGCTAACAGAGTGCTACACCTTGGTAGCCCTCATGTATATAGTTGTAAAGTAACTTTGTATCATGTACGTGCAATATGTACTTAACTGATATGATGTCAGTGCAGTTCCATTGCAGATGACTGGTATTGTTAACTGTTGCTAGTGTACCATGTTTGTATAGCAGTATCTAATATGCTTGTGTTTCATAGTATATTTTAAGGAAGCCTAAATATGTTGTGAAAATTTTCAAACATTGCTCTCAGCTGCCTGTGTTTGAAAAAGTGAATACATGTTGAAATTATTTAAAGTAAACTGTTTTAGGTTATTACTAATGGCAAACACTCTATTGACAGCTTTTAAGATTGGCACAGAAAACTTTATTAATTGTATACTCTTATAGGAGAGTTGGAAAATACAGCATGATTCAGAGAAAGTTGAACAATATTATATGCTGGTGTTTTTCTTTCAGTCCATTCATTCTGTATGCAAATACAGATATGTACAAATTTTTAACAAATTGAGACCATGTTAAATAAAAGTATATACCTTGATATTTTCTCCTCACACATTATATATTTTGTTTCCTGATATTTGCTGGAAGTATTGGTTTAAATATGTCAGATTAATGTTTTTTCTTTTGCCATTATAAATAATACTGCATTGAGTATTTTTCTTGTGTTTCCTCTAATTTCAGAAAATTCTAGTAGGTTTCTAGATCACAAGGGATATGGATTTTGAAATTTTTTTCTCTTAATTACATGAATACCTATTGTAAAGATTTTGAAGTATAAAGGAAAAATATGAATATTTTAATATTTATATTTCAATCTTTATGCCCATGTCTGAATTATTTTTTTTAGTCTTGAGAATTGTAGGTCCTAACTTTTAATAACATATGTATTTCTTGAGCTTTTCTTATTTATTTTTTCTAAAATAATTCTTTTGGTAATTGCATAATATTTTAGCTTGAGTATATAACTTATTGTATATACATCATTGGCTATCTGGGTTTTTTCAGTTTTTCTGTTGAAAAATTTTAAATGTTCTTTGGCTGTCTTGTTAATGGAAGTGAGGCTTTATCTTTTGAGAGAATATGTACTTATATGAATCTTTGTCAAATGTGATAAAGTTCTGAGTTTATTTACCTTTTTCATTAAGGGTATTTTGGGGAAAACTTACATAAGCACATCTTTTTCTTTGTGATTATTTTCTCTTGTTTTATATTTATAAAAATCTCTTTCTGGAGATCAGATAATATTAATCTATATGTTTTTTAATACATTCTTGCTAGGATTTATTTTACTTGGTAATACATGATGTGATTAGAATCTTAACTCCCCTCTGCACGCCCCCCCCCCCCCCCCCGGGCTCCATTTAAGCAGATGATTAATTAGTATGGTCATACTTTTTGTATTCTGGATATCTATTCTTTACAGAATGAATTCCTTTTTTACTAGGATTGACTGAGTCCTATTAATAATCTGTGAGTGAAAACAGAACTTGACATCCAGCAAACCTGTAGTTAAGCTTTCAAAAGGTATATATTTGACATTAGAGTTATACTCTGATACAGTGCAACTCCTAATGGAAAGGAGAACATGATCATAGGTGGGGACACCTGAAAGGTACAAGTGGATGCCTGATTACTAAAGAATCTAGTTTTATTCATCAGTGCCTAGCATAGTGCTGAGTACTTTAGAGGTATTTTGATGTGTTTAATAACTAAGAGAAAGCATGAGAAGGGCTCTGTCTTTCACGTGACTTATAAAATGTTGGATTATTTTTGAATATAAACAAAAGCTAATAGCAGTTAGGATGACGAAATACCTTTCAATTAAGAAAAGTTATTTTTATCTTTATATAATAAACTACTTTTATGATCTATTAATTTTTATCCTTTAAGTGGTGGATTAACCTTGGTCTTTCTTTAGTATCACCTAGGGAGCTTTTAAAAATCCTTATGCCCAATCCATGCCCAGGAAGGATTAAATAAGGATGCCTGAGGACATGACTGAGACATCAGTACTTTTTCTATTTAATATTAGTGTACAGCTAAAATTGAGAGCACAGTGCTCTAAGATTGTGGATAAAGAGAAGTTAATGCAATGTGCCTTCTAACTCTCCAAGTGTTTTAGTCAATTCGGGTTGCTCTAACAAAGTACCTCAGACTGAGAGGCTCATAAACAACAGAAATTTGTATCTTATAGTTTTGGAGGCTGGAAGTCTGAGATCTCAGGTTGCCAACATGGTGCTGGATTGGGTTCTGGTGAGGAACCTTTTCCAGGTTGTAGACTGCCAACTTCTGCTGTGTACCCCCATGTGGTGAAGAACAGAGAGGAAGCAAGCTCTCCGTGATTTTTCTAAGGGTGCTAATTCCATTCATTCATGAGGGCTCCACCCTCATGACATCTAATCCTAATTACTTCACAAGGATTAGGATCTCAACATAAGAATTTGGGGAGTGCAGGGGACACAAGCATTTAGTCCTTAACACTAAGGGAGTAAAGTTTCTTTATTAAATGCTGATGGAAGCAGACCTTCGAACTGACTGGTGCTTTGTAAAAAAAAAATTTCAGATGGGGAGAGTCATATGAAAATATGTAATGGTTGACTTTTTCAATATTTAAATAATCTGGATGAAAATATATCTCCTGTTTTTATTTTATTTTGTAATCCAAACCTATTTTATTCTGTAATCAATGCAGACAGAGACAAAAAGCTCTATTGTGTTTCTTTTTTGGGATTCTGAAATTCATGATGGCTTAAAAATATAAGTAAATCTCTGTTAGCATAAGGGCATTTTTGATTTTTAATGTTTTTCTGGCTTTATAGAGGGGGTATGTGTGTGTGTATACATATGTGTGTGTGTGTGTTTGTGTGTATATATATATATATGTATGTACTAAACCAATATAAATTTTCATTGCAGTAGTACTTTAGATGAGAAAGATATATTTCAAGATATACTCAGTTGTGAGAAACTTTTTAAGGAGGTGAAGAATATGGGAGGCATAGAGATGTATTTTAGGGTCTTCAAATAAAGGACTTGTCAAAGTTAAATATCTTTAGTATATATAGTCATTCAACAAATATTTATTGAATGCCTCTTATGTGTCTTGTACTGCTCTTGGTTTAGACTACTGCAGTGGAAAAGACTGATGACTTTCTACTTTCACGGAACTTATATTTTTGTTGGAAAGACTGACAATATGTAATTAATCTAGAAAATAAATAATACAATTTTATATAGTCATTAATACTATTAAAAAATAATGCTAAGTTAATGAAGTAGACCATGACAGGGGAGGAGCTGTTGTCCATAGGGTCAGAAAATACGTTTCCGAGGAATTAAACATTTAAGTGGAAACCTATGTGTTGAGAAGATGCTAGTAGCCATTTGAAAATCTTAGTAAATTTCAGGCAGAGGGAATTGTAATTATAAATTTCTGGCGTATGCCTTTACAGTTAATGTTCTGAAGGGGATTAGAAGAGGTAGAATTAATGAGGATATTTTATAGATAATGGGAAATTCAGTCAGTGTTTTTCCATTTTAAATAGAGGACTTCTTGCTGGGAGGTACATGGTAGCTTTACTTTCTCTTTGTTCTTCCTAGGTTTCCTTCTTTTACTTTCCGTGTCCACTTGTTCCCTGCATGCGTGTGCGTGCGTGCGTACGTACACACACACACACACACACACACACACACACACACACCACCCCCCACCTTCCTTCCATTCATCCATCCATCCATCCATCCACCCACCTAGACTATGTTTTTTAGCAACTCATAAGAAAGGGCCCAGAATAGGCATGGATGACTTCAGTAGCTGTGGCATGATTGCTGATGTCCTGTTGTCATAATCTTGAGCCATAATTTGGGGCAAGTGAATTCATGACTAGAATGAGATGTCTTGGGAAGAGAATGGGGAATTTTAAGAATGTACTTTAGCCACTTTCTCTTGAATTTTCTCTTGGAGTAGGAGTTCTAAGTGTTTTGATACTGAACTCTTTAAATTCTTGTGTGTGTGTGTGTGTGTGTGTGTGTGTGTGTGTGTGTGTGTATTATTTTTTTACGTTACAAATTTTAGGTCACATTCCTTAGCCAGGATGTTTAACCATCACACTTCCTAAAATTTGTAATTTGTTTTGCTCACAACTCATTTATTATGTAATTTACAGAGAATTGTATTTGGGTGTCATTTTGGGGAGAAAGGATGGCTTTGCTTTTCTTTGGGGGATGTGTAGTGGGGACCAGATGTCCAATGAAAGGAATTTATAATTTTGGTTTAATTTCCTTTGCGATTTAGTGTAAAGCTGCAATTTACTAAGGTAAATTATCTTTAAATTTTTTTCCTTTCTCTGACACCAGACTGTTTCATACAAAGGAAATTTTGAAGTAGTAATGTTGAATCATGTGACTGTCAACATTCAAATTGTCTTTTCTTTTATAAAAATATGGCTTTTGGGTGAAATTTTGAGTATACATATAGTATTTCAAAGCCATTTTGCCAGGATACTATATAGACTACTTAGCTACTTTTCTTAGGACTTCTGGAACTTTTGAGTGTCGAGTAGACCTATCCTTAAATAATCTTATCAAATGGAAGTTACTTTGGTGTATGTTTGCAGTGTGCCAAATTTCATTGCAGAATTTTCATTTGCAATGAAAAAGTAAAGTAAATGGTATTTGGACAATTTAAGGGTTTCAGTATATAGACTTAACTATTTTTATTGCTAACTAAATAATAATTCATATTATTTTATCATCATCACTCTAGTAATGGGTCAGTCAGTGATATTTTAGTAAAACTATTCTGTTTTATTGAATTTTTATAAAATGAATGCTCACATGCAGTTAGGTAGTTGGTATAGCCATAGTTTCAGTTTGCTTAGGGCAATTTTAATTTATACTTGTTTTCTTGGGGGTAATTTCAAAAATTTTTTATTTAGATTATATGTTTGGATCCCTAAAATCAGATGATGGCACTAACTGAGGTTACATTGGTTCATACACAGTTCTCCCCAATATTTTTTGATTTTGTACCACTAAATTACAGGGGTGAATGCAAAGTATATTAACACAGTTAATACACCAAGTCAAAGAATAAATAATATACTTAATGTGAACTCATTCACCTGAATTTCTTTGCCTTGACTCAGTTTAGCTAAGTGTTCTCTCTCGAAAGTGCTTGTTACAGGGTTCTCATTTATTTTAAAAATTAAGACATTCGCTGTGGTATGTATTTGAAGAAATTTAATACATATTTTCAAGTATGCTAGTATTCTTATTACAATTGCTATTTTTCTTAATGTTCTGAATCATGTTGCATAAGTGTTGGGCAGAATGTCCCAGTCCAGTTTTTTCTAAGCCATGTTATTTTTAATGTGCTGTTTTGCAGAATGAGAGATTTGTCAGGATGTATTTATTGAACTATATAGCACAGTTGTTTTTATTTCTGTAAACATTGCATAAACCTTGATTCCCTAATGTAAGCAGTATTCACTATATGACTGCAGGAGTAAAGCACTTGAATGGTATTTGCGTAGTAACTGCTTTTCCACCTTCCTTCAGAAGAACCCTCCTTATTGTAGATGGGTTATATTAGCAGCACAAGATCTAACAGCTTTTTCAGAGCTGCTCAGTTTTTAGTGACTGCTGGGCAGTTAGTGGCTCAGAGTGCTACTTAGAATACATTCTGAGTTCAAATAACATTTGAACTCAATAACCATTAGAACATTTGAATTAAAGAATGCTTATAGATAGATCTCTTTCTGAAAATTGAATGTATTAATATATTTTTCAAACATTTTAAATGCAGGAAATAAAATATGCTTTTTACATTAAATTAACCAGCATTTATTTATTACCTTTTATGAATGTAGTGTTGTGATAGAAACAGACATGAGTGAAGACATAGATAGACCCTACCAACTAGGAGTTACTGATCTCATTGAGATTCACATCCAAATTAATTAGCTAAACAATATCTATTGATTGCCTGTGAAGATTCTTTTAATAATGTAAATTATAATTGATTTTAATCTTTGCAATTTAAGACATATCAATTTCATATTTGATTGAGCCAGTTGCAAAATAGTCCTGTTCCTAGGTTGAAGACAAGACTTTGTGGTAGTAGCATGTGATGCAAATTGCATTTCTTCTGCTTCTTGTCTGCTAGCAGACAGTAAAATTAGTGATTTCAGTGGGGAAACCAAGACAGGGCAAGTTATGATTAATGCTATAGTTCAAGTTTTTTTTTTTTTTCTTTTTTTCCCGGGCACATGTTTCCATGATTGCAATTTCATATAAGTCTAATAAAATTATTCCAAAGTAAGAGTACTTAATGATAACTTACAAAGAGCAGTATGATTTCTAGGGGCAATTTGTGAATAATTTTGTGAATGTTTTATCAGGAAATATATTTATATGGAAAGCCCTATATATTTTTCAGTCCTTTGAAATGGTTGTTGAGGTCAGTTCTAAGCAAGGAATCTAGCGTAATAGCTACTTAAATATAAACAAGGATATAGAGGAACTACTAAAATGTCTACTTATTTAATAAAGTAGTTTTGAAAAATATTGATACTTGTCCATTCTAACATTTTATGAAATAATTTTATTCTTTACATACACCTTTGATGTTAACATCTTTAACATTAAATCAACATTTTAGGTCATTTTTTTTTCCAGAACACATCCTTCTTTTAAGATTTGTGAGATAAGGCATTTTCACAGCTTTGTATAATGATTGTATCTCAAACCACAAATAACCTATTCTTACAACGTTAAAACAACTTGAGGTTTTCATTTTTTTCTTTGTAGCTATCTGTTCTTGATATCTACAATGAAATCATTTACTGGGTAGTTTTTAAAAGTGACCTTTAAAAGGCTTATTCATAATAACTAACATCTAGCATTTAGGACTGAGGACCAGGAAAGAAATTTTAATCTTATTATGTTTCATTGTCATGTGAATTTTATATATACTTATATCCTAGACTTGCATTGTTTGGGCTAATGTGTCTTCTACAAACAAGGAAGCTTACAAAATGACCGCCCCTCTTTTGAAGTCTTACCTCCATGCAAATTCAGGTTGTTAAGACTAATTTCTTGTAAAATTCAATTAGTTTTAAAATTAGAAGTTATCTCTAATTTCATCTAGATTGATAATTCAAATGTTCTAAAGCCTTTTTCTAAAGGGTTACCATTTTTTCCAGTTTTAGGTTTCTAAAATTTAGTGAAAATCAAAAACAAGTATTAAGTGGAGTTTTTTTCCTTATTACATGGCATAAAAATAAATGTGACTTCTTTTAGATACTACCATTAGACTCAGATAAAGCAAGATTAATGGATAGTGAAAAGTATAATAGATAACATCGATCTGTTTTGGTAATTATAATTTATCGAATATGGTACATATATACTTACATTAATTCAGATGAGCAGGTATCTAGTGCTCTAATATTGCCTCTGTTCACCATTGTTTGATGTGCCAAGAATGTTCTTTTCTGTTGGATCTCACCTAAATACTGGAAATTACTTGTTCAGCAATTATTTTATTGAGTATCTGTTGTGTTCTTGGAGCTTGGGTTATGAAAGTAACTGAAATATAGTAATCCTGGTCATCTTGGGATGTTGTAAAGACTTCAGCATTGATCTAAATGCAGTTGGGAGCATTTAGATAGTTTTGAACAAAAGTGTGGCAACGTCTGACTTACATTTTGAAGAAGATTGGAAATACTTAGAAATCTGACTATTTTTTGAGCTTGACTAAGTTTTAGGTGTGTGTGTATGTGTATAAAATTATGATAGGGTTAAATAATTTATTTGGATGATGGTAGTCTTTTAGAAACCTTCTGCTCTTGATACCCTCTGTACAGTATTATCTCTGATTAATGGAGCCATTGAGAAGATCAAGATCTATACTTTCCTTTGGATAAAAATATGGGAAGAAGTGCTTTCTTTTCTTGGAGATGGGCAAGAGAGTACAAAAAGATATCAGGTTAAGACATGTTTAACTGAGGTGTTTATAGCACATCCAGGAAGAGACCTCTAGCAGTTTACATTAATTGAGCTGCAACTCATCAGAGAAGTTTGTTTGGGAGAGAGATATTTCAAAGTTATTAGTGAAATAGGTTTTAGTTAAAACTTGTGTTTATAGATGACATTCGTGTAAGTTAAACAAAGAAACTAAAAGGCAAGAGATGGAATGAAGGGGACATAACAGTATTTATATGAGTTGATGAAAGAGAAGCTCAAAAGGCCCTGATTAGAAAATACTTTAGATGATGGGTACATTTAATTATGAACTGGATAGGAAAGAAATGATCCAGAAGACAGCAGATAGACTAAATGAAAAAGGAAATGTTTAGGATCCTCGAATGCAATTAAATGCATAATAAATGATAGAATTAGGCTATGTATGAAAATGTGCAACTTATGAGTTAGAAAAAGATATAAATCTTCAAGACATAACCATGTGAATAGGTTATCATTGTAACAAGGCAATCTTTAAGATTCTTTCCACGCTTAAAATTTTGGGATTCTTGGAATGGAGTAATCATTTTTTTCCTCTGTTCAATTTAAAAGAAATATGGGTACTAGCAGTTTTTCTGTTCAGTTGACTTTTTAACGATCATCTCAAATTTGATGTGTTTATTGAATAGTTAAATCTACAAACCAACAATTATTTTTTCCTGTTTTCTTTTGTGGTAAAATATACATAACATATTTACCATTTTAACCATTTTTAAGCATTCATTGTTGGTACAGAATGCCTTTTTGTCAATTACCTTTCTATTAACTTTGTTTATTCCTATGAACTTCAAAAATATTTTTACTTTGATTAAAAAATGGTACGTTTTTTGACCTTACCAGAATTAAACTAAAATTCAGAAACAGATCTCTGGAAAATCCCCAAATATTTGGAAATTAAACAGTACATCTTAAAAAAATAATATATGGGTCAATGGGAAGCCGCATGGGAAATTAGAAAATATTTTGAATGCAGTGTTATATATCAGAATTTGTGGTATACAGCTAAAACATTGCTTAGAGGAAAATTTATAACACTAAATGCTTATATTAAAAATAAGCTTTTCAAATTATTGTCTTGAAGTTCTCCATTAAGAAACCAGAAAAAGAACAAATTAAACCAAAGCAGGCAGAATGCAGGCAATAATAAAGATAAAAGCAGAATTCAGTGAAATTGAAAACAAAAACCATGACAAAAATAAACTGAAAGTGGTCTTTGAAAGAATCATTAAAACTGATAAAGCTCTAATCAAATTGACTGAGAGAGAAGACACAAGTTAGCAATATCAGCAGTAAAATTAAGGGGCATTACTGCCAATCCTACCCATTTACATTAAAAAATTAATAAGGGACTATTGTGAACAATTTTCTCAACAAGTTTAACTTAGGTCAAATGGACAAATTTTGTGAAAAACACAAACTATCGAATCTCACTCAAGAATAAATAACCTGAATAATTCTATATTAATAGAGATATAGTATTTCTAACTAAAAACCCATCAGCAAAGAAAACTTTACATTCGGATGACTTTATCTGTGAATTTATATGAAACATTAAAGGAGGAAATAATTCCAATTCTACTCAATTTTTTCCCAGAAAATAGATGATGAAGGATTACTTCCCAATTCATATTATGAGACCAGTATTACCACGATACCAAAACCAAACGAAGACATTTATAAGATAATTAGAAACCAACATATATTATGAATTTTGTGACAAATTCCTAATAAAATATTAGTAGAGTCTAACAATATATAAAAAGATTATATATACATCATAAATAAATGTATATGCTAGGAGTGCAGAATTGACTGATCATTTGCATTCAGTCAATGTAATTGCCTGTATTAACACACTCAAAAAGAAATATAATCTCAGTAGATATAGTAAAACAATTTGACAAAGTTCAACACACACTAATAAATTCTCAGCAAACTAGGAACTTAGAAGAACTCTGTTAACCTGATGTGAATATTTATGAAAAAACTATAGCTAACATCATGCTTAATGGTGAGGATGAATGCTTTTCCCCTAATATTGAGAACAAGGCAGAGTTGTCCATTTTCATCATTCCTATTCAACAAAGTACTGGATATTCTAGTTGAAAAAGTTTTAAAATAGAAAAATGTACAATTCTGTAGTATATCAACTGTATGTTACATTGTATGTTCACTACTCAATGTCACTGCAATAAATTTAATAAGAAAATTTAAAAAATAAGTAAAAAACAAAAAGCACAAAGATTGGAAAGAAACAAAATCTTTTTAATTACAAGTGACATGATTATGTACAAAATCTGATGGGATCTACATAAAAGATAATAGAACCAGTCAGTTTAGCAAGGTGTTTCATAATTCTATATTTCAGAAGTGAACATTTGGAAAATGAAAAATTTAAAAAAAATATTAATTAAAACAATACCCCCCAAAATGAAACACTTTAAGTATTATATAATTCATATGCTGAAAACTGTAAATCATGAATGACTTAAATAAATGAAAATATGCATACTATAGTCATGGTTTGGCAGACTCAATACTGTTAAATTGTCAAATCCTTCCCTCTCATCCTACCAAAATGGCCTGTAGAATGTAACCTAATTTTTTTAAAAATTGGTAGATATTGACAAAATGCTTCTGATAGCTACATAGCAGGAAAACACTCTAGATTAGTCAAAGCAGTTTTGAAAAACAAGAACAGAGTTGAAGGATTCACAATTAAAGCTATATTAACCAAGACAGTGTGGTATTGAAGAAAGGATAGACATGTAAATTAATACAACAGAGTATAGAGTCTAGAAAAGATCTGTGTCTGTTCAGTTGATTTTTGACAAAGGTGTGGTGCCAAGACACTTTTTCTCAATAGAGAAAATGTAGTCTTCTCAGCAAATGGTGTTGGAACATTTGGATATCCTTTTACAAAAGAAACATCTCATGCCTGTACTTCATGTAAAAATTAACTTGAATTGGATCATAAAGCTTGGTTAAAAAGGTAAAATTTTAGAAGAGAACATAGAAAATCTTTGTGACCTTTGGTTAGGCGAAGATATTTTAGAGCATAAAACTGCAAACATAAAAAAATGATAATTTGGACTTTATCAAATTTAAAAACTTGAAGATACTGAAAAGACAAGCCATGTCTGATAAAGGACTTGTATTCAGAATATACTGAGTTCTCAAAACTCAATGAGGAAACACACAACTGAACAAAAAAATGGGAGAAAGTGTTTTTTTTTTTCTTTTTAAACCTGTTTTATGGAAGAAAATATATTAATGGCAAATAAGCCAAAGGAAGGGTGCTTAATATTGATCATTCACTAGCCATTAAGGAACTGCAGAGTAAAATCACAGTGTTATTTTATCTCAGGAGAATAGAGAGGAGAGTTAAAGGAAAGGAAAAAACTGACAATACCAAATGCTAGGGAGAATCCAAAGGAACCAGAACTCTTGTACATTGCAGGTGGTAAAGCAAAATGGTACTATCATTTGAAAACCAGTTTCTTACAAATTTAAATATATACGTGTCATATGACATGTCTTCCTCATGAATTAACCCAAGGGAAATGAAAACATGTCCGCATAAAGAAAACATGAAAACTTGTACATGTTCATTAACTAGTGAATAGCTAAACAAATTATGTACATGATGAAATACTGTTCAGCAATAGAAAGGAATGACCTACTAATGCATGCTATAGCTTGGATGAGTCTCAAAGGCATTAATGCCTTTGTGAGAGAAGCTGCACTCAAAAGTCTGGATGATTCCATTTCACTCTGGAAAATAATAAATGAAAGTAACAAAACATTTTGGTTTCTGGGGCAGAGAATAGTGGTAGGGGATTATTAGACTGCCTACAAAGTAATATGAAAAATTTTTGACTGTTAGAAATATTGTTTATCTCGATTGTAGTGGTGATTACATAACTATATGTTTGTCAAAATTCATGGATTTCCACGACTAAAAAAGTCAGTGAATTTTATTCTAAATTATATTTCAATAAACCCTACTTTCAAAAACAGTTTATTGAATACAAAAGTAAAAAGAATGGAGGAAGGGGATATAATATTTTCCTTATTTTGCTTCTGTTGAGAAAATAAGTAATTACTATAACTGAATCTTAGGACTTAATTTTGATGCCAAGACTTTCTTCATCCATTCAAAAATAATTAGGTTTGATATGCGTACTTCAAACTGAATTAAATATACCAGCAAGTCAATCCTATATATCTCAAAATAGGAGAAATTGTTAATGATAGCTCTTAGAATTTATGTTAGAAATATGTAAATTGTTAGATTATTCTTGATATTTTCCTTTGAAGGTTTAAAGTAGTTGTTTTTTAAAAAATTATTTGCTAAAATCACACTACTAGGAAAGTGGTCATTTTTTTTAAAAAAAGATAATATAGAAGAGTACAGACAAAGAAGTAAAATTCTCGTATTGATTTCACTCTTTGATTACTGCTGTTAATAACCTAGGTTTGCACATCTTGAAAATTTTTGTTTGTATTTTTGCATATGCACACGTTTTGTTTTTTTAAATCAAATTAAATGTTTGTGTTTTTTTGCAGCTTGCATTTTCACCTAATGTAATGTGGATATCTTTCTGCATCAGTATTCGTGTATTCATTCAGTAAATTTTTGAGTACCAAATATGTAAGACTCTGTTCTAGATGCAAAAGATAGAGCAAGGAATAGGGTCCTTGCCCAAGTGAACTTAATATTCAAATAAGAGGAAGACAATAAACAAATTGGTAAATGTCACCTTTGAAAAGTTTCTTAAAGGTAATTAATGAAAGCTAAAGGGATGAAAAGTGATGGGAAAGAATGAGCAGGACAGGTTTATTAGATAGGCTTGCTATAGGCCTTTATATATAAATCTACTTGATTCTTCAGGTAGCTCTTTATTATTTCACAATATAATTTACGTCATAATTCTGTTGGTAGGCATTTGGAAAATTTTTTTTTCCTGTTATAATCAATATTGAAATGCCCTTTTACAATTTTTTTTTTTTTTTGCTTACATGTACAGGTATTTCTGTAGACTAAATTTCTAGAAGGAAAACTGCATTTTTAAATGTTAATTTTCAGTTCTGACATTTAAAAATGCAGTTTTCCTTCTAGAAATTTGTAAATTATCCTCCAAAATATTAGATATTTCTCTTATTGGATGAAAAGTACTACCTCATTTTAATTTGTATTTACCTGATTTCCAATGAAGGTCAGCATATTTATTGGTCATTTATAATTTTTCATATAAATCGCCTACTTATATTTTGCCCATTGTGGGTTTGTTTTTCTTATTGAAATTTCAGGATTTCTTTATCTTTCTGTTTTATACACTATTAATATATGTATATTTTCTTCTTAACAGTCAGTTGTTTTACTTGATGGAATCTTTGGATTTTTTATTTTTATACTGTCAAAATCTGTCAGTCTTTCCTACCTAGCTTCTGGGTTTTGTGTCTTTGCAGAAGAGCCTTCTTATAGTAATTTAGTCTCATATTTTCTTCTACTATTTCTTTAGTTTTACTTATGTTTCTAGGTTTTAATTCATCTGGAATTTTTTTTATATATTCTGTGGTGGGACTTAACTATTTTTTCCAATTTCATAACCATTGTCCCAAAATATATATTGAACAATATGTCTTTTTTTCCATATACTTGAAATAACCACCTTTATCATATTTTAAGTCCAAAATATATGTATTCTGGATTTAATACTCCATTGTTTTGATTATTGTCAGTTTATATTTGACATCTGGTAGGGCACCCTTCCCCATTGTCTTTTTCGCAAAAATTTTGGCAATTTCTATGTATTTTCTCTTCCAGATGAACTTTAGAATCAACATGTCAAGTTCCATTAAAAATCCCTTTGGGATTTGATTGGAAGTGCATTGAATTTACAGATTAATTTGGGGAGAATTGACATCTTTACACTATTGAGTCTTCCCATCCAGGAACATGGTATGCCTCTCCATTTCTTCAGGTGTTCTTTTATGTTCTTTAGTAAAGTTTTAAAGCTTTTTTTTTTTTTTTTTTTTTTTTTTTTAACTAGGTCTTACACTTTTCTTGTTAGGTTTATTCCTGGGTATTTTATAGTTTTTGTTATTGTGAATTACATCAATTCTTCCATTTTACATTTTATTTTTCAATTGGTTATTGATAATCTGTAGGAAATCTATTGATTTATATGTTATTCTTACTTAGTTTTCAGTTGATTCTCTTGAAATTTCTGGAAGGATGATTATTATGTTTTTTGCAAATGATAGCATTTTGTTGTTTCCTTTTGTTAGTATTTATAATTCTCTAGGGCTTTTTTGTTTGTTTTGTCGTTCTTTCTGGTTGTATTATGTTGGTTAGGTTTTCAGATCTATTTACGACTGATTCTGATTTGGGCATCTTTTCTGATTTAAATAGAATGCTTCTTGTTTTTAAACTTTTACATTTATATATGCCTTAGATTTTTGGTAGAATACATTATCGGGAAAAGAAGTTTCCTTCCTGGCTCATGGTAATGGATATTTTGTTTTATTATGTGTTTTTGCTGAGATGACACATATTCTTTTCACCTCTAATAATTTAATGAATTACATAATACATTTACCTAATATTGGTCATGATGTTTTCATTTTTAATATTTATCCAACAAGTATATATTTGGATATACATTGTTCCAGGAATTTCGCTACACACTGGTGATAACTTTGAGTAAGTCCAAATGGTTCATCTCTTTTTTGATATGGAGAAGAGAGAAAAGAAACAAGATAATTGTAGGCTGTGATAGTACTGTGGAGGAAACAAAAAGGATGATATAATAGAGAGATGAGAAGAGTATCTGCTTTTATAGTATTATTTGAGAAGGTTAAATATAAACTAAGATGTGAAGAACGAAAGAAAGCATTGAGAAAAGCATTCTAGGCAGGGGAAGATCATTATTTCTGTATATACCATTTAATTGTATTTCTTAGTATTCTCTTTATCTCTTTTCTTGTATATGTTGTATGATTTTCTTTTATACAACTTCCAGATGTGCTTTTGTAATGGTTTGTTTTATTTAAATTTTTGTTTACTTTATTTTTTTATTTTTTTGCCCTACTTGGTCAGGTTTCCTAATAGGATTATTTATGTTTATGAGCTAGGGAGTTTTCTCATCTGTTTTCTGGGCTTTGTAAATAATAATAATACTCTGTTCCTTCTGAAGTGTAGATCTGAGATTGAAAGATATTTCCTATGGACATATTCTCTTTTCTGCCTTTTCTTGAGTTAATTTTTATAATTCTTTTTCATAGAAGACCATCCGTTTTATTTAAGCTTTTGCATTTATTGATTTATAGTTATGTTCAGTTTTCTAATTTTAATGTTTTTTCTTTTTCTCATTTTTCATAGACAGACTTACCTAAGAAAGTTTTTGGTTTTATTAATTACTTCTGTCTCTTCTCAGTTGCTTCATTTTTTATTATTATAAATTCTATTTATATACTTTCATTTGTATTTTATTTTCGAAGCTTTTTAGTTTACTATTTTATTTTAAATCTTTCTCGTTTTCTAATAAATACATTAAAGACTCTAAATTTTTAAGGACAGCTGTGGCCAAATCCCATAGGAAATATGCTCACAATTTAAAGTTTCATTTCCTTTTTTTCTGAGAGTTAATTAGTAAAAGATACTCTTTTTCTTTTCTTTTTAAATTTGCAAAAGGTTATCTTCCTTTTATCGTTAATTTTTAGTTTTTTTTTTAAAACTTTATGGACCAACAATGTAACTTGCATTTTTTTATTTGTTGAGATTTTTATTTGCTTAAAGTACAGTTAGGTTTTATTTGTTTTCAAAGACTGTTTTCTCTATGATATACTGAGTTTTATTTCACTATGAAATATAAGTGAAATCATTTGTTTTATTTCTGAAACCTTTGTATATTTCCATAATCTACTTGCTCTACTCATTTTCTGAGATAGGTATGTGGGAAGTTCCCCCTAAATTGTATAAATTTTCTAGTTGCTTATATTTATAGCATTTTTACTTTATATGTTTCTATGTTATGTTGCTAGGTGCATAAAAGATGAGCTATTACACACTTTTGGTGTATTATGTTTATTATTATTACAAAATATCCATTTTTCTGTTTAATGCTTTTTGCCTTTAATGATTTTTTGACTGATACTAATGATACCCTTGCATGGGATTTTCTTCCCATGCCTCTATTTTCAACTTTTATAACTAAGAGTTTTAAGTATTTCTCTTATAAATAGCATATAATTGTTTTTCCTTCTTCTTCTTTTTTTTTTAATCCTAACCTTTGTGTCATTTTTTTAAGTAGGAGAAATTTTCCCACTCACTTTTATAATATCTTTTATAATATCTTTTGGTCTCTGGTCTTTTTCCTAACGACGCTTATGGCAAAGATGTACTTTCCTGATATCCCCACTCCCACCCTTGTCTTTAGCTTAATTTATTGAGTTTTCTTTATTTATTCTATACCCATTTTGAAAACTATGTGTTTTATTCCTGTTTTTCTCTGGGCATTGAATTGAATTGAGCAGTATTTGTAACTAGTTGCTTTCTTAACATAGGCTTTTGGCATTATTTCATTCAGTCTTGGCTTTCTTATTTTTTATATAATCTGACATCTTAGTAGTATGTTTATTATGGTTTATTATGCTTTTACTTTCCTAACTTTGAAGAATCATTTACTAACAACTACCTGTGATAGGTGGTATTATACTAACTTCTTTTCTATTTGCTTAGTCTTATGATTCAGGGCTGCCCTTTACTTGGATTCATTTTTGCTGTTGAAGACATACATTCTCTAAACTCAGAATTGACATTTCTTTTTATAAGAAGGAATTTAAGTGGGGTTTTTTTTTTATTGTATTTTGTCTTATTTTATTTCATTATATACATGGATCAGTGTTAAGTGTCTCTACTGAAGATTTTATATATACTACAGAAAAAATATACCCAAATATATTTGGAATAATTTACCCTTTATTAAGAATTGTATTTTAGCTGAAGTTTAATCAAGAATATAAAAAATACAGACTGAAGAAGTATTTATTAGGTTTTAGGATCATGTGCAAAAAGATAATAAATTATGATTACTATAAGTATGTTTGATAAATTTGAGTCTGTATTCAAAGAACTAAGAAGAGCAAATACCCTATTTTTTCTGGGCTTGTTTGAGAATCATAATGCAAACTATTAAGAATTTATTCATCAGTGTTAATAAAGTTTCTTAACTTTAATATCCACCTTTTTATTTGCAGCTATTTAATATATTTTATATGCAACAGATGTTTTCAAATTAATAAATAATACTGACATTCAAAAAATGTTGCCTTGAATTATATTTGCATAGCCTGTTCTCTGAATCAATCAGTGAATAAAGGATGACACGAGTTATGTAATTCAGTCCATGATAATAGCCTCAAGTTGTTCTAATGAACTTTTAGTTTTTGTAGGTTAAATGGTATCAGTTATGCTCTGCATCTGTAAACCAACTGTATGTCATTGGAATGACAAAATTGGTTATAAAAATCAAACACTAACATTTACTAAAAGGAAAAACCATGAAAAATGAACACAATAGTTCCTTAGAACCACAGATTAGTAATAAATTGGTTAGAGGGGTGGGGAGGGAGGGTGGGGAATGTAAAGGTCAGAGTCCTAATTTTGGGTTGCTAGCATTCTCATTTTCAAAGTATGTACTCAAAGATCAATTCTTTTCTCCATCCCCACTTCACATAGTCTTTCATTTGACATATTGAAGTAAGTTCCTAATAGACGTTTTTTGTCTATTGTGACATCTATGCACAACCATCTTTCCCATGGTTTCTATTATCTTTCTCAAGCACTGATTATTTATCTTAATACAGATATTGCAGAGTTGGTTCTAGATCACTGTAGTATGGTGGATATCGCAATAAAGCTAGTCATGTTAATTTTTTTTGTTTCTCAGTGTATATAAAAGTTATATTTACACTAGTCTATTAAGTACAATTGAACAAAAGCACTTAAAGTACTTTATTAATAAAAAGTGTCAACCATCATCTAAGCCTTCAGTGAGTCATAATCTTTTTGCTGGTGGAAGGTTTTGCCTCGTTGATAGCTGCTGACTGATCAGGATGGTGGATGCTGACGATTGTGGTTGCTATGGCAATTTCTTAAAACAACAATGAAGTTTACCTTATTGATTGACTTCCTTTTATAAACAATTTATCTGTCGCGTGCGAGGCCGATTGCATTTTACCCACAGTAGAGCTTCTTTCAGAATTAGGAGTCAGTCCTCCCAAATCATGCCGCTGCTTTACCAACGAAGTTTTATGTAATATTGTAAATCCTTTTATCATTTCAGCAGTCTCCACAGCATCTTCATCAGGAGTAGATTCCACTTCAAGAAAGCACCTTCTTTGCTCATTCATAAGAATCAACTTACCTTTAAAAGTTTTATCATGATATTGCAGCAATTCAGTCGCATCATCAGGCTCCACTTCTAATTCTAGTTCTCTTGGTGTTTCTGTCACCTCCACTGAAATCTTGACGTCCTTTAGCACTTCCGTGAGGGTTGGAACCAGCTTCTTCCAAACTCCTGTTAACGTTGGTATTTTGACCTCTTCCTATGAATCACACATGTTCCTAATGGCACCTAAAATGCCATATCCTTTCCGGAAGGTTTTCAATTTACCTTGCCCAAAACCATCAGAGGAATTGCTATTTATGGCAGCCATAGCCTTACAAAATGTATGTTCTTAAATAATAAGACTTGAAAGTCAAAATAAGTCTTTGATCATGATCTGTAGAATGGATGTGGCGTTAGTAGGCACAAAAACATTATCTTGTACATTTCCATGAGAGCTCTTGGGTGACCAGGTGCATAATCAGTGAGCAGTAATATTTTGAAAGGAATCTTTTTTTCTGAATAGCAGGTCTTAACGGCGGGCTTAAAACACTCAGTAAACCATATTGTAAACAGATGTGCTGCCATCCAGGCTTTGCTGTTCCATTTACAGAGCACAGGCAGAGTAGAGTTTACGTAATTCTTAAGGGCCCTAGGATTTGGGGAATGGTAAAGGAGCATTGGCTTCATCGTAAAGTCACCAGCTGCATTAGCCCCTAACAAGAGAGTCAGCCCGTCCTTTGAAGCTTTGAAGCCAGGCATTGACTCCTTTCTAGCTATGAAAGTCCTAGATGGCTTCTTCTTCTAATACAAGGTGGTTTCATCTGCATTGAAAGTCTGTTGTTTAGAGTAACCACCTGTATTAATTATCTTAGCTCAATCTTCTGGTTAACTTGCTGCAAGTTCTGCATCAGTATTTGGTGTTGACTTTCCACTTTTATGTTATAGAGATGGCTTCTTTCCTTGAACCTTGTGAATCATCCTATGCTAGCTTTTCTTTCAGACTTTTCTTTTGCAGCTTCCTCACCTCTCTCAGCCCTCACAGATTTGAAGAGAGTTAGGGCCTTTCTCTGGATTGGGCTTTGGCTTAAGGGAGTGTTGTGGCAGGTCTGATATTCTATCTAGACCATTGTAACTTTCTCCATATCAGTAATAAGGCTGTTTTGCTTTCTTCTCATTTGTGTATTCACTGGAGTAGCACTTTTAATTTCCTTTAAGAACTTTTCCTTTGCATTCACCACTTGGCTAAGTGTTTGGCACAAGAGGCCTAGCTTTCAACCTATCTCGGCTTCCGACTTGCCTTCCTCACTAAGCTTGATCATTTCTAGCTTTTGATTTAAAGTGAGAGGCATAGGACTCTTACTTTCAGTTGAAACTTAGAAGTCATTGTAGAGTTATTAATTGTCCTAGTTTTATTATTGTTATGTCTCAGGAAATAGGGAGGCCCAAGAAGAGGCAGAGAGAGGGGAAACTGCCGGATGGTGGAGCAGTTATGACACATGAGATTTATTTATTAAGTTTACTGTTTTATAAGGTTGCAGTTCATGGTGTCTTAAAAGAATTACAGTTATAACATCAAGGGATACTGATCACAGATCACCATAACAAACATAATAACAAAAAGGTTTGAAATATTGTGAGAATTACTGAAATATTATATAGGGACACATGGGGTGATCAAATTCTGTTGGAAAAACGGCACCAGTGGACTTGCTTGATACAGGGTTGGCATAGATCTTTAATTTGTAAAGAATGCAGAATCTACAAAGAGCAATAGAGTGAAGATAAATAAAACAAGGTATGTCTGTACTTCACTCCTTTAGCAACCTACCATATAAATGGTGAGCACTGTATTGAAGGGCCCATCTTCTTTAAGCATTATTCTTTTTACTGCTCTCATTCAGAATTTTTTTTTATATATATAATTACTGTATTAGTATCTAGTTAGCACTGTTTTTCAGTCTTATTTGATATAGTTAGCTGTTTGCACATAGAATTGCCTCTTGTATGTGTATGGAAGGCATTGATTGAAATAAAATCATTTTTGTATTTCCATCCTCTGGCTATCCTGCATTGTACATAATATGTAATTGGTGGTGAATATTGTTAAATTGAATGAATCGTATATATGATGTCCAGTTAATCAGAGTATAGTATTTCTTATCCTTTGAAATAAATATAAATTTATTAAAAATTGACTGCCTTTCTCCAATATGGCAGTAATTATATATCTCTTTTGAAGAGGAGTGAGTTTGAAACGTAATGCAAATGATAATAGTTGGTCCAGATGGCCCTGCATTTCCAAATTTCCATATGATTTTGTGATTTGAGTATAGGTTTGAGAGTACCATTAATGGCATAAACAAATTGTTTTACATGAGTATCGCATGGTTAGAACTTTCTAAAACTTCTAAAATATTATTTAAGTCTTCCCTGTTCATTTACCTATTTCATTTTTCTGTTTTTTTTCTTTGTTTTCTTTCTTATGTCTTCTCCCAATGGATTCCAAATTATAGATATATACAGAATATCTTTGTTTAACAGAAAATTTTATTGCACAGCAACTTTTTCTTTAGAAAGACTTATCTTCTCCACTGTGGTTGAGATAGGAAGACATAGTTTTCACCATGGTATAATTTTGAATCACCCCTTGCTATGTCCAAACCATGCCAAAAGTTCACTTCCCATGTATCACACAGTGCTTTTGCTACTGCTTTAAATATAACTTAAAATTAAAAACAAAACTAATCTTGTTTTTTTCCCTTAATTCTCTTCCATCTCAGCAGTTGTTACTAATTGATTAAAGTTAACATACTGTAAAATTTAGTGAAATTTTTCAGATATTTACTGAGATTATTTTCAGAGTATTCTGTGTTTATTTATATTTGAAACATTTGAAATCTGGCATGTTATTTCATGTTAAACTGCATTAGTTTAGGAAATTTGGAGAGAAACATATTTCCCCCAAATAACCTTCATAATGAATGTGTTGATCAAATATAGCAGTAATGCCGTAATGCCTAGTTACAAGACAGGTGAGTTTCTGATGTTATGATGTTTAAGAATATATTCCTTAAGGCTTTTTGTCTTATTCCTGACCTCTAGATACTCCATGTGAGTATAATTGTGTGTTCTAGGTTAGTAATTACTTTTTAAATATATTTTAGTTATTGCAGTGTTAAAATACCTTAGATATGTGAAATTTTCCTTGATCATGTTAAATAAATTTTGTGTATAATAATTATCAGCCTTTTATCAGAAGACAGGGAAGAATATATCTTAGTACCTATTTGTAAGAAGCACTGATTACGGATGTCAAAACAAACTTTTCCCCACGTCCAAGAAATTTTTTATTTTTTAATTCTTTAAATCGTGCTAGTATCATTGTAGTCTCCACTGCCATGTACTCACAGTTTTTTAAAAAAGTTTCACCTTAAGAATAATTTTAATGGAGTAATAAATATTAATTTTATGAAATGTCCACTTTTAAATACATGTCACTTGAATGTCGCATGCAACAAAATGGGTAGTACGCATAAAGCACTTCTGCATGTGAAAGTATGGTGTTTGGAGGAAAAGCATTTGTGTGTTTTTTTAAGGTGTGAGGTGAATTTATTACCCCCATGAAATGCAATTTTTGCTAGAAAATATAGCTGACAGACACATTACACTGATCAAACGTATGTATTTGGCAAAAGTTCTCAAATGATCAAAATGAGCCTGCCACTTTAAGGAAAATGATTAGCAGTATTTTTCACCAGTGATAAAATTAAGCTTTCAGGTACAAAGTAGAATTTTGGAAATGCTTTTATTTGGGCTTGACAGTTTTCCAGATCTTAAAAATCTTTCTGTTGAATCTTGTGATGATGTTAATGAAGATAATTTTTTGAAATTGTGGTTTAATTTCACATATAGTAGGTAAAAACCTACAAATTTAACCTTTATATGAAGTCCTTAAAAGTGCAGTACTTTATAAGAGTAACAAAGGAGTCCTGAGAGCAAAACGCCTATGAACAGTTAATTTAAGTCCTCTACCTAAAACAGAGTTTTCACACATTAATCTCATAATCTACCCCTGCGCCATCCTCACCCCACTAATTTAGAATAGAAAAGAATATATAAAATACAGGGGAAAAAATTAGACTACATGTGAATCATACATTCTTAAATTTTTAATTCTTAAATTCTTAAATTCTAAATGCTTTCTTAAATTTAAAAAAGATGTTACTTTCTCCTTTAGTTAAACAGTGGGTTTATGTATCCCACTAAATTTGTTTAGGATTACATTGCATTTATTATCTTTGATGTTTATGTTAACATTTTTTCTCCTTCTGTTTCTCTTCCCACTTTCCTTTTCTCATTTCATTCTTCCCTTTCTTTTCTTCTTCTTTTTTTCTTTTCTTTCTTTCTTTTTTTTTTTCTTTTCTTTCTTTCTTTCTTTCTTTTTTTTTTTTTCCCTTTTCAGGTGGAATCTTTCATTTTGGATCAGGATGATTTGGAAAATCCAATGCTGGAAACCGCTTCCAAGTTGCTCTTGTCAGGTACTGCTGACGGTGCAGACCTGAGAACAGTAGACCCGGAAACACAAGCCAGACTGGAAGCTTTACTAGAAGCTGCAGGTAAGTCTGCAATCTCTGCATATGTAATAAGTCTACCTAATTTTCCAAAGTTGCATATAAATTTAATTAAAACTCCTATTGTCTTGAATGTATGAACTTAGATATTTAGGGTAATACTGTTCATAAGGTTAATGTATTATTTTCTAGATAATTATGTGGAACAGTTCATTAAAGATATTTTTATTACCAGAGTAAAATATAAGGTTGTTGTCAAGCTTTTATACAGTCGATTTTCCTTAGTCCCGAATTCCATATTTGTGAATTTGCCTACTTGATAAATGTATTTGTACCCCAAAATTAGTACTCACAGCACTTTCTCAGTCTTTCATAGAAATGCACAGAATGGTGAAAAATTTGAGTCGTCCTACACACATGTTCCCCGCTGAGGTGGAATAAGGTGATGTTCTGCCTTCTTGTTTCAGCTGTCATACTGTAAACAAGTGTCCTTTTCACAATCTACTTACTTATGCCACGTTTTTCACATTTTGTACCTTTTGTTGGTAATTTCACTGTTTAAATTGGCCCCCAAGTGTAATGCTGATATAGCGTTCCTCAACGTGAGAAGGCCATGATGTGCCTTATGGAGAAAATACATGTGTTAGGTAAGCTGCTTTCAGGCATTGAGTTATTGTGCTGTTAGCCGTGAGTTCAATGTTAATGAATCAACTATATTATTAATATAGTTGTCTTTAAACAAAAACACATGTAAAACAAGCTTAAATATTGATTGGTTGATGCAAATGTGACCAGAGGCTTGAAGGAACCTAGCCCTGTTTTTTCCTGTAGGAGCAGTGGTTCAATGTTCATTAATTCAGTGTTCCTAGCAGCTTTACAGAACATAACTTCCATGAATAATGAGAATCGACTGTATATAATTCTCCCCACATTTTTATCAAAGACTGTCTCTTGAAACCCTGTAAAGTGAATTATTGTTATATATTTATAAAGTGGGTCATCATTATATTGACCACATAGGAATAGTGTTTTAATTAGAGATTATATACATAATCAAGGATTTAGCACCATATATGCAATGTGCCTTAAACAGAAGGGAATAGTAACTTTAAATATCTATGATCATTTAAAATAACCATGTATTTTCTTAACTTTTCTAAAGTAGTCATAAATATAATGAGCATTAATTGTTCACAGTTGAGCATTCCAGTGTGTTATATATTGTACATGCAATACATGTAAACTGCTACTTTATAGCATAAAACTGATCCACTACTATTATTAATCCTTCCAATAAATATCTTTTAACACAGCATCTAAATATTTGAAGGACTCTTTGTTAAGATTTCTATCTTGCTTAAAATTCCTGTAATGGATTAATCAAGGGATTTTGACCAGATGCAGGTGAAAACATAGTAGGGTATAGAAAGTTATTTGTACAGAATAGTAAAGATATAATTTAACAGAAATTTGATGTTGTTATAAAATTTATGTGAAATAAATGATGATTGTGCAATTATTTTTTGAAAATGTCATAAGAGGAACAGGGACTCTTTCTCCTGAAATTGAGAAGACTCAGATTGAATATAGGAGAGAAGTTTGTTTTCTTTGACTCCAAGAGGCAGAACCAGGTTCAAACATACTGCATGAAAGTAGATTTCAGCTGAAAGGAGCTACTTTTAGAGGTAGAGTTCTGTTTCATAGGCTGCCAATAGTTGTTTTAATTTTTCATTTCTGTACTTATTCCCATTCTTTTCTATTTTCTTTACAGTAGATAACAAGCTAGTCTCCCTCCTCCCCCACTCTCTCTTCCTTCCTCCTTCTCTCTCACTTTTTCTCTCCCTCCCTCCTTTATTTTCTTTACATACAAACCCAGAGAGACTAGCATCATGAACCTTTGGCATATCCATCATCCAGCTTGCTTTGCTAATCATCAGTGTATGGATTATCTTGTTTCATCCTTACACATTGCTACCCTACTGACTCCCTACCCTTCTATGTTAATTTAAAGCAAATCTAAGTGTTATATAATTTCATATATAAATACTTCAGTATGTACCTGCCAATTAAAAACTTCTGAAAAAAGAAATATAACCATAATATCATTGTATATCTAAAGAAAAAACAATAGCACTCCTTTACTATTACCAGATATACTGTCAGTGTTCAGATTTCCCCAATCTTTTTGTAATGGTTCCCTCCCGCTGGGGGCCATGAACCACAGATATATTCAATTTTAATTTTTTTATTTTTCAGTTAGAGTTGACATTCACTATTGTTTATATAAATTTCAGATGTACAACATAGTGCTTAATTTATATAATTTACAAAGTGATCTCCCTTAATCTAGTATACACCTGCCACAATACATAGTTATTACAATATTATCAACTATATTCCCTCTGCTGTACTTTACATCCCCATGACTATTTTGTAATCACCAATTTGTATTCCTTGATCCCTTCACCTTTTTCACCCAACTCCCCAATGCCCCCTCACATCTGGCAGTCACCAGTTCTCTGTATTTGAGTTCATTTTTGTTTTGTTCGTTTTGTTCCTTAGATTCCACATATAAGTGAAATCCTATGGTATTTGTCTTTTTCTCTCTGACTTCACTTAGCATAATACCCTCTTGGTCCATGTTTCTGCAAAAGGCAAGGTTTCATTTTTTTATGGCTGAGTAATATGCCATTGTATATATGTTCCACAACTTCTTTATTCAGTCATCTATTGATGGGCACTTAGATTGTTTCAATATCTTGACTACTGTAAATAGCACTACAGTGAACATAGGGATACATATGTCTTTCTAAATTAATGTTCTGGTTTTCCTTGGATAAATACCAAGAAGTAGAATTGCTGGGTCATAAGATAATTCTATTTTTAATATTTTAAGAACCTTCAAACTGTTTTCCATAGTGGCTTTACCAATTTGCAGTCTCACCAACAGTGCACGAGGGTTCTCTTTTCTCCGCATCCTTGCCAACACTTGTTATTCATTGATTTATTGATGATAGCCATTCTGATAGGTGTGAGGTTATATCTCATTGTGGTTTTACTTTGCAATTCTCTGATGATTAGTGCCGTTGAGCATCTTTTTATATGTCTATTGGCCATCTCTATGTCCTCTTTAGAGAAATGCCTATTCAGGTCTTCTGCTCATTTTTTAATTGGATTGTTTGGTTTTTTGGTGTTCAGTAGTATGAGTTCTGTATAAATTTTGGATATTAACCTCTTATCAGATGTATTATTCACAAATATCTTCTCCTGTTCAGTAGTCTTATTTCTGTTGATGATTTCTTTTGCTGTGATGTAGTCCCATTTGTTTACTTTTTCTTTTGTTTTCCTTGACCAGGAGATTATATCAAGAAAAATATTTACTAAAAAGAATTTAGTGTGTTTGTCAGTTTCCTGCCTATGTTTTCTTCTAGGATTTTTTGGTTTTATGGCTGAAGTCTTTAATCTATTTTGAGTTTATTCTCTGTATATGGTATAAGAAGGTGGTCCAGTTTTTGTATGTATCCATCCCGTTTTCCTAACACCATTGCACTCAAATTAAAAGAAGTTAAACTGTCATTTGTAGACTGTCTTTACCTCATTGTATTTTCTTGCCTTCTTTGTCACAGATTGTGACCACATAGGTGTAAGTTTATTTATAGGCTCTCTATTCTGTTCCATTTATCTATGTGTCTGTTTTTATGCTAGTACTATGCTGTTTTGATAACTACAGCCTTGTAGTATAGTTTGAAATCAGGTAGCATGATAATGTCCAGCTTTGTCTTTCTTTCTGAAGATTTCCATAGCTATTTGAGATTTTTTATGGTTCCATATAAATTTTAGAATTATTTGGTCTAGCTCTGTGAAAAATGCCATTGGTATTTTGATAGAAATTGCATTGGATCTATAGATTGCTTTGGGTATGTGGACATTTTAACAATGTTGATTCTTCCTAACATGAGCATGGTATATGTTTTTATTTAATGTTTCTTTCCTCAATGATTTGTAATTTTCAGAGTACAGCTCTTACACCTGGTTAAATTTATTTCTAGGTATTTTATTTTTTTGATGCAACAGTAAATGGGATTTTTTCTTAATTTTTCTTTCTGATAGTTCATTATTGGTGTATAGAAATGCATCCGATATTTCAGTATTTATTTTGTATCCCACTACTTTACTGAATTCAGTTATCAATTCTGACAGTTTCTTGTGGAATCCCTAGGGTTCTCTTTAAATAGTATGTCAACTACAAATAATGACAGTTTTAATTCTTCCTTTCCAATTTGGGTGATGCTGGCTTCTGTCACTACTAGTGTCAAGGAGTCAAAAATTACTTTATCAGAATTCTGTCTCCTTTCTTTTTCTGCTCTTTTCTTCTCCTGTATTGAATTATTTGGGTGGAGTTTTTCATTTGTGGTGATAAAAAGTGGCCAACTAATTCATGACTCATATCTTAATAATTTAGCAACCTTCGAACATAGGTTTTTCTTCCATCCCTGTAGCAAAAGCCTGAGTAAGGATTCCTAGTTGTCTCAACATAATTCAGAAATCCATTTCTGGCACCAGAGAGTTACAGGGTAAAGCACTTGTAGACCACTTGGAAAGAATTAGGGAAGAGTGATTTCCCAAAAGATTCAGGACAGATGATATATAAGTCCAACATACAATTTGGACTTAGGTTATTTAATAACATATACAGAGTTAAGTAACTTGAATTTTGCTTTGTTTTCTCCTTTTGGGTGTATCCATATTGGTGTGAAAATAATATAGGAATAGGCAAATTATCTACAGCTGATGGTAAAGCCTTTGCAGATCCTGAAGTCCTTCGGAGGCTGACATCATCTGTTAGTTGTGCGTTGGATGAAGCTGCTGCTGCACTTACCCGTATGAGAGCTGAAAGCACAGCAAATGCAGGGCAGTCGGACAAGTAAGTACATTTTTACTGTGATCAACATAAAAACATTTTTCTTAAATACAATAAAAAAAATTGCTAACATTTACTGAGCATTCTTTTTGTGCCTGGCACAGTATCAGCCACAATACATGTTATGTTATACTCACAAAAAAACTCAGGTATAGATTTTATGTTGTTTTCCCATTTTACTCATGAAAAGTTTAAAAGATGTGAGTAACTTAAGTTTAAATAGGTGACAAGTGGCAGGGCTAAGACACCAGTGTGTCTGTTCAACTGCAAGGCTGATTTCTTAGCCAATATGTTATGAAAGACCTTGTGCTTATTTTGATTTTGTGTTCTTTTAATGTGTTGGTGAGAAAGAAGTAAATGCTTTCTAATTTGTCATGCCATTTTCCAGTTTATACACATAGTTTGACTGTTGTAAAGGGCAAAGTTTTTGTTTTATGAATGTTCAAAAAATGTCATAGATCTTATTCCCATAACTTGAATGTAAGCGAATCCCAGGGACTTTGTTTTTGTATATGCTGCAGTTCCTTTTACATAGTATAGTAAGGGTTCCCTAACTATTTTGTGACTTGGCTTTTTAAGTTTTTCTAATGGCTTTATGCAATAAAAATCACCCCATCTCATATATAAAAAAAATTATGGATAGTATAGCGAAAAATTCATGTAAACTCCAGGTAAATAGCTGGAAAAGAATCATTAATACATGTTACTTTTTTCATCCTCAGAGGCTTCTTTTTCTCCTCTAAAAAGACACTTTTATTTATTTTATCAGTTCCTTTTAAACAGTTGAGAAAATGAGGGTATTCTTTTATATATGGGTTTAGAGAATAAAAACTAGCATTTAAGAATTGTCTTTTATATAATAGTGTTTTTATGCAACTACCTTTAAGAGCATGAAAAAGAGGTTATATAGTATTAACAAGAGGATGCATTTGCTATTTCTCTTGCTTCTCTATTATCTTTATTTGTATGGATTTTTGTGTTTTTATTAATTTATTTTACAGTTCTCATATATTGACTCTTCTTTAATTAACCTCAGGTTCTGTTCCTTAGTTAAAACAGTTCAGTTTTACTGGCCTGCAGTATTATTGCTCTCCAGATATTTTTTAATGTGGTGCCTGCTGAGACTGGCAAGAGAGAAAATTAAAAACACCTTGAATTGTGTATTAAAGCTAAGACAAGTAGGAAAAAAAAGTCATAGATTTCTTTGCCATTAAAAATACCATAAGTTATCAGTAAAATAGTAGAATATGTTTGTGACAGTCATATTTATTCAACAAAACTTGAGAAATGCAGTGGCGTGCAGTGAGTTGCCGCATGTCAGATTTTACATTATTTAAGTGCTGTGCGATGTGCCAGAACTTTGCTTACAAGTTCTGAATTTCAGGGAGACTGCTTAGGAAACTGACATCATCTGGGCTAAAGATGATATTCTGAATCTAGTAATAACAGAAGTATAGACAGGGGGTTATCTATGGATGCCTTTTGTGTCTGAAGTAACAGGGCCATGTGTCAAGGGGATGATATGTGAATTGAGTTATATTTGAAATAAAGAGACTGTTGATTAATAGCCCTGGACTTAGAGCTTTTCTTAGAATGAATTTTATCCAAAAGTGTGAGAATCTTTAGAAATGTCCATACTTGGAATTTTTTGGAGGTTTACAGTCAAATTTTCTGTTGCTCCACTTTTCCACTCTTTTGTTTGAATTCAGTCTTTGGCTTGCCTGGATATTTTTCAGACTCCCTCAAAACATGATGGCATAAGACTTCAAAAAACAGATTCACCTTTTTTATCACATACTCACAACTTTCCTGAGTGATTTCTCTTTACTTGATTGAAGGACTTCGATAAGCCTTTATAATTAGCACAAATTTTACCCATTTTATTAAATACATTTTAAAATTAAATTTCATAAAACTTTTCTAATGACCAAATGAAAAGAAGTGTAATTATATCCTGTATTTTGTTTATGTAATTTTCTATAAAATGTTAAAATTTTGTTTTTTCTCACTTATATTAAATTAGACTTTATCTTTTTGTTGCATAACTGAAAACACTTTGTAATGTTGAAAAGTTTAATTCAGTGACTTTTACATGTCACTTTAAAAAAACTCATTGAACTAAATCATTTTGTTTTCTTTTTGTTATGGATTTTATTGACATGATCATTCTTATTTAGCACTACTGTCCAGTACTTAGGCTATGCAATTTTTTATATTCTTATATCCTGATATTACAATATTCTTTCCCTAATAGCCGCAGTTTGGCAGAAGCCTGTTCAGAAGGAGATGTAAATGCTGTGCGAAAGTTACTCATTGAAGGGCGAAGTGTAAATGAACACACTGAGGAAGGGGAGAGTCTCCTTTGTTTAGCTTGTTCTGCTGGATACTATGAGCTTGCACAGGTTTGTATTCTTAAAATGAAGTTCATGGGTTGTTTTGTGTTGTTTTTTAATCTGGGCTGCTTACTAAGGAAATAATAAAGTGTCAGTCATTAGGCTCATTTTAACAAATAATTTTGTTAGATACATTTTGTGTTTATTGGCTCTTGTACTATATATAGTAGGACTAGGCAGATGTTAATATATGTTCAAAATTTTTTAATGAAAATACCATTTTCTAATATTCTTTAAATTTCTTTCATAAGGTTTTGTTGGCAATGCATGCAAATGTGGAAGATAGGGGAATCAAAGGTGACATCACACCTTTAATGGCTGCTGCTAATGGAGGACATGTCAAAATTGTGAAGTTGCTGCTAGCTCATAAAGCCGATGTCAATGCACAGTCTTCAACAGGTTATGCATATTTCCTTTATAGTTTTGTTAAATTTTAATACACTTTGGTAATAATTATTTCACTTGAAAGTGATCATTAGTGATGATTTTGCAATTTCCTTAATTATACATTTGCATAAGTCTGTGCATTAGGTTTAAAGTATGTAGAATATATTTTGAATGAAATTTTGCCAGTTCTGTGTATGAGTGCGGTTATTTGGCCTTTTAAGGTTCTTTTAGATTAAACAATGGCCCAGTAAGAAGGACCACCCTTTTAGAAATGGGGAGGCTTAGGCTGTGGCTCTCAAACCTAGGTTTTCTATTTTTGAGGGGAGAAGGGAAGAAAAGATATGGAGAACAAGAAGGATAGGGGACAAAAGGCGGGTCTTTCATTGCCTACTATTATTAAATTGTGGCCTGTAAGAAAAGATAGTGCTATGAAACATTGTGTCCTGCAAGGGACATAACTTCAGGGTAAACTAGTTTTTTTTCTTTTAAATTTGGTCATAGATAGATTTGTATTAAAGCTCTAAAATTATATGAAAAGATATGTTGCGTATTTTCTTCATGTAGGATTTTCAAAAATATTGAATATTTTAAATAATTTTTAAGGTCTATAAGTTCTAGTTTGAAGGGGTTTTAGAAATCCCATTTTACCCAGAAGGTTGATCCCCCCCGCCCCACCAACATGGGAGATTTTTATCAAGAAGGAATGTTTTTGAAATTGCTTTAACTTTGATCAGTTAACTAATGTTTGAAATTGTAGAGAAAACAAATATGTATGATTGAAAGGAATGGTATGTGGTGTATCTACGTATAATGAATAATTATAGTCCCCCCCCAAAAGCTTGTGAAACATTGATTAAAATTAGAATGAACATAACTTTTTTCTCATCTGAAAAGTTAGTTTCAGAATGGCTCAGTTCTTTTATAACTCTATAATTGTGGTAAATATATGATTTTCCACATGTATTTGACCCTGATTTTAAATGGAAAGAATAGGAAGTTGATTTCAGTAAGATAAAATGCAATGAGGAAAATAATTATATATATATGCATGTATGTGTATTATCTAAATTTATTAATTTTTTTCAGTTTTTTTCTTGATGCTGTTAGGCTCTTTTAATTGGTATATTATGTTAATGTGTTTTTATTTTTCTTTATTAAAATAGGCAATACAGCACTTACTTATGCTTGTGCTGGAGGCTATGTAGATGTTGTAAAGGTGCTCTTGGAATCCGGTGCTAGTATTGAGGACCATAATGAAAATGGTCATACTCCTCTTATGGAAGCTGGAAGTGCTGGACACGTAGAAGTAGCCAGATTGCTGCTAGAAAATGGGGCTGGCATTAATACGCATTCCAATGAATTTAAAGAGAGTGCCCTTACTTTAGCTTGTTACAAAGGTACAGTATAAAACATTTTTTAAAAATACAGTTTAAACATGTAAAATGACAGTTTATATTTTTAATTAAAATAAAAATAATAGTATATAGTATGTAATTAACTGATAAATAAAAGTGTTTAAAGTATTTCTAAGTTTAAAAGTCTAATATGTAAACTTTTCAAATGTGGACTCAGTAGTATAAATGTTACTGAAAAATGACTTAATTGATGCAGTTCCTTCCTCAGAAAGTTATTTAATATAAAATGCATTTTTAAATGGTATACTTTAAATGGTATTGCATGTCAGAATATTTTCCCAAGTTCACACAAAAGAATCCTGTTGAATCCAGAAGTATTCAGCCTATAAGTTTAAAAGAAAACACAATAAAATAGCCATATTGATCCACTAACAAGAAAGTGCTTAAGCTATTTCTCATGATACCAGGAAGAAAGGAGAAAAAGGAGGGGTTATGAGAAGAAAAGTGAGAAGTGGTATGGAGGGAGTTTGAATTCAAAAGAACGATTTTGGAGTATCATCAACACATATAATAAAGTTAGAAGTAAGAAATGGTCGAAATTGAGAACACCTACCCATATATAACTGTACAGAGGGGGGAACATGATATTTTAAGTAATATCAATCAGCCTGAAAATAATAATACAGAAAAATACTCTCTTAGGGCAAGATAATTCTCTGGAAAGATGCCTTGTCTTCATCTAACTAATACTCCAGATTCTGCATTCTAAAAAGATAGCCACAGAGCCAAGTATTTTTCAGAATCCACCTTTATGACATAAATGTCTATAAACTAACTTTTTTAAAAAGCAGATTTCATGTAGTCTGTCTGCATAGCTATTCAGTTCAGTGTTTTATATTATCTGCAGCTGTGCAGTTTTGTATCATAGAAAAGTGACAAATTCTTGACTCTAAGGTATCAAGAAAAGGCTCCTGCAAGGTGAGTACTAAATTTGAGGAGACACTCAATATTGAATCCTCACTTACACAGCCTTGTGAGTGCAAGTGAATACCTCCTTAAATTTTGCACCCCTGACTTTGATTGCCTCACCCTAGTCCTGGCCTCCGCATTGTTTCTTTCTATTTCCAAGTGGCCAAGGTTGTGTGAGGTCTTTTGGAATAATTTCCTTTTGAAAACATGGCTAAAATAATGCTTAGATACATAAATGACTAAAATTTAAGTTAAATGCGAAAATATGTATCTAAAGTATTCTTGATTATCTGACGTTAACAGATTTTCAGATTAAGGGTGATTAGGAAGCACAGCTGAAGTGCCTGGTTTCCCAGTTCTGTTTGGTAATTAGGCAGAGGCTGGTCTTCTTTGGGAAGATGAGAATTAAGCCTTGAGAAGAATTAAGTCTCTCCAGGGCAGGCTGATTGGGTGGCTCTCTCCCCTTTCCACAAATACTTTTGAACCTGGAACTGCCTGTATTTTACTGCTGAGTTCCAGCTAACCAGAAGAGCATTGAGATGGGGCTCCATATAACTACTATCCATCTCTTTGCGTGTAGCCCTACTTTCCAAAACGGGCATCTGGTTGGGGTCTGCAGGCTTTAACTAGAAGCCGAATATAGAACAGCTGGTGGAAAACATCTCTACTACTTTCAAGGCCCCATGGACCCTCTCCCTTTCCTCTATTTCTGGTGAAGTCTCCTAGGACATAGGTTGATAAGCGGAGCTGGGGGAGGGATAGAACTCAGACTAAGACTGAACTTTGATGTGGATCTTTGGGAAGGGAGAATGATAGAGAGGAAAGGGAGAGTGGAGGGTGGAGGGTAGGTATTTAGCAAAAACAAGATATGGCTGATGCTACGCTTATCACTAAAGTTAGTTTTAATTGTTTATTTCTGATTCTACCATTCACTCTCCCCCCCCCCAGTCCCAGTTGATTGAGAACTCACTACAGTTCATTCCAAATAAAATCGGGAAAAAATTAATTTTTTAAATTCTTCCTTGCATAGTATCTAAAATTCTTTTTAAAACATAATGTGTCTTCTTTGTGTCTACTCATAAGGTGTCTTTATCTAAACTGAAGAATATGGTTTATTTGAAACTACATAAATATATGTGTGTATGTATATGTATTTTATATCTAAATAAATAAATATAGACTAAATGGTGTTGTTTAAAGAATGTTTTTATATATGCAGTTCTCAACTTATAAGCAGATTGTTCCTAAAAGTTTGAGTTAGTTATTGAAACTTAAAACATATTTCTTCATAGAAATATCTTCAGTGATTATAATCATCCCAGGCTAGTAGTTCATGAAGGTGAATTTGTTCTACACTATAAGTAAAATAACTATAACATACCCGAGCTCTTAAAAGGTTGTAGAGGGGATATTCTGGGTGTTAGATTTTAATGGTGTCTTTGTTCATCTGTAGCAAGGATTCTAGCAGCAACAGTTTCTAGGGCAACAGGGTAAGGAGTAGAATAGCAAAGGTCACTTGTATAAGTTGTGTTCAGCAGTTGAGGGTAGCTTATAGCTGACTGCAGTATTATGCTTATAGATTTAATTGTACAATAATTAAATATAACTTCAAAATGTTGGAATTTTTCTTATTTTTTTAGAATAAGATATCTTAACGTCATCTTCTATACTTTTGGTTTAGGACACCTAGAGATGGTGCGATTTCTTTTGGAAGCAGGCGCAGATCAAGAGCATAAAACAGATGAAATGCACACTGCTCTAATGGAGGCTTGCATGGTAAGATTATTGAAATACATACATACAAATATATTTATATATTAAGTAGGAAAGACAGTATACAATGAGTGTCTTTTCCTTGGGTTCAAAGATTTTGTTTATTATAGACTTATTGTAAACCAGAAACTCAGCTATCTGAATTATCAATAGTTTTCGGGGCCAGTTGTACAACAATAACTTCTTTTAGAGGTACTTTCTGAAGCTTTACAGCACGATCTTCATCTTCTTAGTCTCACATAAGTGTACTGGTGTTACGTAGTTGCACAAAAAGTAGCTTTTTAGAAGGTCGATCAAGGATATTAAAGAGGAAACTATAATCCACAGTATTCACATATTAATTACTAAGCATAATATGTTCGTTAAACCAATAATTTTATTTATCAAAACTTTGAAATTAGACTATTATTTGTGTTATGTAATTCTCCCTCTATCATGGTCTTTTTTTGAGCCCTGAGTTCCTTTTGTAAGGACTCTTTTTAAGAATGTGTACCTGGGAATGGTTAATAATAGTGCTCTTAAACGTTGTATCTCAGTCTTTGATTTGTGGCACAGAAATGGGTCAGAGTAACATTATAGACAGATTCATGAGAAAAAGATGCCAAAGAAAGAAGGCCCCGAATGAATTTGAAGTTTTTTAACTTCCCTTTGGAGAATGAGTAAAAGGATGTTAAATTTTAATTACTAATTAAAAAAAAAATACTACATAGCTATTTAAGGCTTTAGTTGTCTTTGTTTTCCTCTTGGTCATGCCAGGATTTGCTTAAATAAATTATTTTTTTAAACAAACATAAGTTTCCTTTGAAGATTTTGAGTTCCCCATCTGTTCAGATGAGGATATTATACTTTGTTGGGGTCGTTGCAAGGATTAAATGAGATAATACATGTAAAACACATCACTGATATTCCATGATAAGGAATTTAAAACATCCTTGCCACCCCCACTAGAGTAACAACCTTTAAGTGTATTCAGAAATTAACATGGAGTATTTTATAGACCTAACCAGCATGCATTGGAAGTGTTATATAGTATATGAAAGATAGTAGGGGCCAAACATTTGGAAGCTTGCTAAAAGATTGAGGTTTTTAACTTTAAAGGAATTGTCGGAGCTGACTATGTGGGAGAAAATTCTGAGCTGGAGGAACATCAGAATAACCATAGTAATAAGACATAAAAATGGTACGGTATGGGAAGAATGGAGGCAAAATGGGTATGACATGTTAGAAAGAAAATAAGACCTGTTGTATGAGGTAATTTATAGAAGGAAAAAAGTAATGTCAAAAGAAAGAAAGGAGAGAAAAGGGAGCCTTGGAGTTGCCAATAGTTAGGAAGCTGTGGTAAAGGAGACAAGATAATAAGAGTACTTCTGTTTTCTTTTTTTTTTAAATTTTCATTGGCATTTGAATGTTGAACAACAAAGGAAATACCATGTACGTGTTGTGTTTTCCTTCCCCTAACATATCATGCACAATTTCCCCCTCCTTCAAAAATGATTGCATTTTTCTTTTTCTACCTAATCAAGCTTTCTTGTTCTTACGGTTTCTACAAAAAAAATCAAACTTTTGCTTTCTAAACCTTATCTTTTAAGCATTTAAGTTTATATTGTGTGCAGTGTTAATGTTATCTCACAGTATCGTTTCATGTACTTACTGTTTCTTTTTCCTGATGGTTAACAAGCTTCTTGATTGAAGACATTTTTCTACATGTTTTATATTCTCTATCTCCATTTCCTACTCTATACAACAGAAATATAGAAAAGTCTTAATACTTATGACCCAACTTTTAAGCATATGTTTATTCTCATTTGAGTGGAGATCAGTAAGCTTCACTGTATAATAATTGAGAAATTATTATATTTTAAAAGACTTTTTTAATGGTGCTGATCTAATTTTTTAATTGCATTATAATTAGGATGGCCATGTTGAAGTAGCTAGGTTACTTCTTGACAGTGGTGCCCAAGTGAACATGCCTGCTGATTCATTTGAGTCACCATTGACTTTGGCTGCATGTGGTGGGCATGTGGAACTTGCGGCTTTACTTATTGAAAGAGGAGCTAGCCTGGAAGAGGTCAATGATGAAGGTTATACACCATTGATGGAAGCAGCTCGTGAAGGACATGAAGAAATGGTGGCATTACTTCTAGGCCAAGGTAACCATTCCAATCAAGACACTAAGTACAAATGTGTAAAATGTAAGATTATAATTTTGTAAAATTAAATTCAATATTTCATCTTTCTAGTGGATTTGTAATGAGATGTTGTCACAAAACTAATGATAAAGTGTTTGCTTGGAAAATTGCTTCCATACTGCACTAAATAAAATCACATAGACATCTTTAACATAGAACTTTCAGAGCCATTAAGTGCTATGTGATTAAAAACAGCAGTGGAAGTGGGGTGGGTAGGGTTGTAGGTTGTGTAGGAGCATTTATGAGATTCAGCATTTCTCAAGCTACTATGTTGGTTTAGAGAATTTCTTTTGGGGCAGAATACCTAGTAATAAATATTTGATATATCTAGTATTTCATGAAACATAGTACAGGAAATCCTGCCATAAGGACAACTTGATAAGAATGTAAGAATGCACATATAAGAAGCTATCAAGGAGCTCAGTACATAAGGACTTCTCTTTTGGGAAAAATCAAAGAGTTACTTTACTGTATTAAGATGCCTTAAATTTAGAAGTAATCACCCACATCTGTTCATATTTGTAGTCTAATATTTATATCTCTTCTAGAATAAAGTTTTTGTTTGGACAGTTTTAAGAGGAATGGCATGTTTTAATAAAACTTTTTTATTAAGAGGTAATAGTGACTAGAATTTTAGCATAGATTTTGGAACAGACTCCGAATCACAACTTTGCTTCTTGCCAATTTTGTAGCTTCAGGCATGTTTCTAATCTTCTGTGCTTCAATTTTGTTATCTGTGTGGTTGTTATGAGAATTAATATATATAAAGTTTTTAGAACACTGTCATGTAGTACCTGTTAAGTATTAGCTATGTTGGTAATGGTAACGATGATAATGTTGTGACCTTGAGCAAGTTAATTAACCTCAATTTCCCTAGCTGTCAAATGGAGCTGTTAGCAACATGCTTTCAATATTGCTTGGGAAGTACCAATAGCATATTAAACATTAACTATTATTATCATCATCAATATATTTATCATCATTTTTTCTGAATCTTTATAATAAGGGAAAGTAGATTATTTATTTTTTTCTAAGGCCTTTTATCGCCCAACTTGTACCTTCTGGCTGAATAAATTTTAATCCAGTTGTGTACATCAAATATAGACTAGTGGATATGATTTTGATAGTTTATTTTTAACTACTCCCCTGAGTAGGGGAGAGGCAATTTATTATTTAGTAATGTAAGTGTTCATTTTTGAAGTATAATGTCCTAGGAAACAATCATGTTTTGCTTATCTCTGAAATACGTTGATGACTGTCTCTCAATAATTAGAATCTTTATTTTAGGAGCAAATATCAATGCACAGACAGAAGAAACTCAAGAAACTGCCTTGACTCTGGCTTGCTGTGGAGGCTTTCTGGAAGTGGCAGACTTCCTAATTAAGGCAGGAGCTGATATTGAACTAGGGTGTTCTACCCCTTTAATGGAAGCTGCTCAAGAGGGTCATTTGGAGTTAGTTAAATACTTATTAGCTGCAGGTAGGCATTTTTGCATTTGGGAGAAGTTTTTTATGTGATTTATTTAAGTTAAAATGTTATAATGCAAAAAATTTTTCCGGTTTTTAGATATATTGAATGTATGTGAAAAAGTGATGGGATAAAATTTGTGTGTATTCTGAATAAATGATTTACCTTATTGCTGTTTTTTTTTTTAAATTAAAATTATTGGGGTGACATTGGTTAATAAAATCAGATAGGTTTCAAATGTACAATTCAGTAATATGTCATTTTTGTGTTGCATTGTGTGTTCACCACCCCCAAATTCCTCCCTTTTTCAAATATTTAACCTATCCCTGTCTACCTCTGCCGTTACCCTTCCCCTCCCACCCTCTGGTAACCACTATTCATTGTCTGTGTCCGTGAGTCTCTGTTTGTTTGTCATATTTGTTTGTTGCTTTCAGTATTATATCCCACATAGTAGTGAAATATAGTTCTCAACTTTTTCAGTTTGACTTATTTCACTTAGCATGATTATCTCAAGATCCATCCATGTTGTCACAAATGGCAGTATTTCATCTTTTCTTATGGCTGAATAATATTCCATTGTATATATGTACCACGTCTTCTTTATCCAATCATCTATCGAAGGCAACTTTGATTGTTTCCATGTCTTGGCCACTGTGGATAATGCTCACCTTATTGCTGTTTGAAGTATTTGGAGCTTTTATTTCCAGCAGTGATTTATTTCTGTTTTTTGTTTTTTCATTTTTGATTTTAAAGATGCCGACAATATTCTCTATTTCTAGATTTCTAGAAATGGATAAGGCTATTTTGTCTAATTTGAAGATATTTGGCTTATCTAGAAGAAATTTCTCTTTCCATCAATGTCTTATTAAGTCTGTGTATTTAATACTACTGCAGGAGCTAATGTTCATGCTACAACAGCAACAGGGGATACAGCACTAACATATGCCTGTGAAAATGGTCATACTGATGTAGCAGATGTCTTACTTCAGGCAGGAGCAGATCTGGTAAGCTATGCCACTTTTTAAATCCTAATATTTAAAACTAATACAAGAAATTAATTTAAAATGTAGATTATAGACAAAGGTATTTCTTTAATTCCAATTTTATGTTGACCTACCTCTGTCGCCTACCTAAGAAGTGAAAATTTTGTGTTAGACATGTTAATACAAAATTATTTTCTCTTAGATACTTAACCATTTTTAGAAACTTTTCAGATTTGGTGTAAAAAGGCAAATACGGCTTAGACGCATTTCACTGTAGCTTAGTAAATAAGTTGTACCTGTACTATTCAGAGCATTATTAAATCATAAAGGAGTTAAAAAGATTAAGTATTTAATAAATAATTTTTTCCCTCAAATAACATTTAATTTAGTAAGAAGGATATAATACTGAGGTCATCAATAGGAAGATTATAAAGAGATGTTATAGGGAAAATTCAGAGAGTAAACAAGATCAGAAGAGGTAAAGACATCATCTGGGATACTACATTTTGTGCTATGTAAGGTTTAGAAAGATACTTATGGCAATGTTGTGACAAAATAGATATTCTAGTTGGAAGAATAGTATAGTATGAGTATAGCCTGAGAGGTAGGGAAGTGTACAGCAAATGTGCATTCGGAAAATAGTCTTCCAGTTTAGCTTGTGAGAGAGTAGGAGTGACACATTAAAAGGTAGGTTTTAACTAAAACGTAAACACTTGTATATTTATGGGACTGAAATCAATAAGCAAATGTGTTTTCTTGAAGAAGTTCATAGTTTATAACAAATTCACATGCAGGCAGAAACAGGCACCTCCATTACTTAGTTAATTAACTTCTCTTGCCTTATTTATGAAAGTAGAGGATTGAATTAGATTACTATTGTGGTCTCTTTCAGCTCTGTGTGTGTTGCTACAACTCTTGAAGTGCTTATGGCACATGATATTCTAGGATATTTCTCCCTTATTAGATTTTGAACTTCTTCAGCTTAGGGAACTATATTTCTAGTGTTGACTACAGTAGCTGTGAAACATAATACTAATAATGTTGATTGTTTTGAGAGTCCTGTGCTAGAGTACCACTCACTGTTCACGTTCCACAATCCTTTTTGTAGAGAGAGAAGGAAAAATTATCCAGACGGATTTAGGTGAGGGTGTCACAATGACATGAATGTAACTCCAGTTCTTAAATTATTTCGGCAGAACATGTTTCTAATTTGAGATTTCTTAAATTTAAATGTATTCCGTAATTTGCTTCAAAGTATGATATTTAGATTCAGAAATTAGTCCAATTCTTTTTCTTTGATGTTCACAAAAAAGAGTAATTGTTCACTGACAATTAAATATCAATTAAGTCTGTGTTTTTTAAACAGGAGCATGAATCTGAAGGTGGAAGAACTCCTTTAATGAAAGCTGCGAGAGCTGGTCATGTTTGTACTGTTCAGTTCTTAATTAGTAAAGGTAGGTCTATGTAAAAGAGGGTTTTTGTTTTTGTTTTTAAATCAAAGGTGTCTATCCCTGGCACTCAAGTATTTAGAGATTGAGGGGTAAAGGACATTTTTTAAATATCACTTGGTGGAGAGACAGCTGCAGAGATTTTGTAAGTGAGTAGATAATAAACATCTTGCAGTATATAGAATAGTTCCAAAGCTATGAACAGTTGTCATAACTGATTACCACTCTAGTCAAGAAACATTTACATAAAAAAAATTTCTCTATTTAAAACTTTGAGGGTTTAGATTACTTAGTCCGTTCTGTTCATGTAACAATACATCTTAAAATTGGATTTTTTATAATATTTATGCCACTCAGTAACTTGAGGGCAAGTAACTTTTCTCCTTTATATTTCTTGGGGCCTAAATTTTCTTTCTTTGTAAAATGTGGAGAAGTGGTGGTCATTATTATAGCACAAAAAATTTTCAAAATTGAAATGTGACAAATATGCCAAAATACATGGAGGATTTTCATTCATGGTTAGTAATTCTACTTTAAATACCGAAAACCTTAATGATAAAAGTGGCAACTGATTACGTCCTTTAAATTATTTCTTTGGTGTTTACTACATAAGTGCAAACGTATAGGAAGACTATATATAATTAAAAAGGCAATTATGCCATTTCCTTCTTAGAAAAAAACACTTAAAGAAATGTCCAGTTTGTAATTGTTTATAGGTAAAATAAATGAGAAATATCTTACTGGTCAAATTATTTTAGGGAATTTGAACACTTAATTGTGATGTATATTTACATAATAGTATTCTAAAAATTGGAATTATGAATAGAATTATTTACATTATCACTATCTCTTTAGTTAATTTTAATTATCCTAATTCCAGTTTCTTTTTGTTATTTTATTTTCATTTTTCACATTGCCTAGTACAGTGCTCCAAATCTGGGATCAGTTCATATCGAAGAGTAAATATACCTGTTTTCATTCTTAGATATTCCCTTTGAAAAAAAGATAATACTATTACTCTCTATTCTGTGTTTGTTCTCTACATTTTTAGCCTGTAGAGGGCAGTGTGGTTTATTTTCATTGGTTTTTAGTTATGTTTTCTGCTGAATAACTTAACATGTAGGTAAAATTTCATTTTACTTTTTAAAAAGTGACTGTATTAGGAATGGTATATGCTTTTATTCTTTTACTGGTACATGCTGAACTATTATAGATGATAATTTGATATAATTTATCATGTCTGTCTGGGATTTGCTTTATAACAGCTCAGGATGGTAGAGGAGAATTGATATGAGTATATGTGAAACAAAATTGGCTGTGCGTTTATAATCATTGAATCTGGTGATGGCTTTGTGGGGTTTCATTATACTATTCTCTACTTTTTATGATTTTGAAATTTATCATGATTTAAGACATAGTGCTCTATTAACATGATTTTTCATGCCTTGTCTGTTTCAGGAGCGAATGTGAATAGAACTACAGCTAATAATGACCATACTGTACTGTCCCTGGCTTGTGCAGGGGGTCATCTGGCCGTGGTGGAACTACTTTTGGCCCATGGGGCAGATCCTACTCATCGTTTAAAAGTATGTAACTCAAATGTTTCAGGTAACATTGTGATTAATTCTTCATTCTTGAATATTTACAAAATATCATCTATAAGTTCTATTTATAATAGCATTCTAAGTGTATTCATTTTCTCCTGTTTTATTAGAGGAAAGTGTTCTTTATTAAACCTAAGATTTTAATGTGTCTCGGGCCTGTTATCTTTATCTTCCTTAATTGTTCTGTAAATTAACTTTTTTTTAAAAATAAAATTTCTCCTTCCATATTCACTCTTTCAGGATGGCTCAACTATGTTGATAGAAGCAGCAAAAGGTGGCCATACAAGTGTTGTTTGCTATCTTTTGGACTATCCTAATAACTTGCTCTCAGCGCCTCCACCAGATGTCACTCAGTTAACACCCCCATCTCACGATTTAAATAGGGTAAGATTGAAAACTAAAGCATTTTATATTATTATATCTCCTTCATTTCTCTCTTGCTCATAGTTTCAGTTTAAACTAGATAATTTTTTGTTATATTATGTAATTCTCTTTATAGACATGTACTTGATATGGCTAATGAACATCTAGTATAATATTCAGATTCTCAGATTGATAGAATTTTGCTTTGTTCTCTTATTTGAACTGAATTCAAAGTCCATTAAAAAAATCATGGAAAATAATTGGGTACCAACATATTTTAAGTAAATACGTCAAAGAGTAATACTTCATTCAAAATATTTTGAATAAGTCTTAGTAACTTATTCTTCATTTAAAACATATTATCTAATGGAATGTGTAGGAAAAGTAGAAATATAATTAGTTTTCTTCGTCTTAGGCTCCTCGTGTACCAGTTCAAGCACTGCCTATGGTTGTCCCACCTCAGGAGCCTGACAAACCACCTGCCAATGTTGCCACTACTCTTCCCATCAGGAATAAAGGTCAGTTATACTTCTAAAGACTGTTTCTAACATGTTGTCCAGGTAAAAATGATAAGATTACAAAAACCTAGCCTTTTAAAATTATTTTTCCACAAAAAATGAATTTTACAAAGTTGGCATAATTAAAGATTTTTTTTCACCAATGAAAAAGTATGTTATTGGGAGAGAAGATAGTTAATTAGCGCTAATTTGTGCTAGATTTAGAAGTATTAGCAGGAGAAATTCAGATGCTCATCTTTGATGCAGTTCTGATTATCTATGATTTCCTCTAATAACTAGCATTTCTATTCATGTTGAAATGTGAGGCTGGGTAACATTTTTGTAAATTACTTAAATTTCTGTAATAATATGAGGCATAAATAACAAATTAAATCAAACTTAAAATTTATTTATAGTAACTGGTTTAATATATATTTTATATCTGGGATACCTTTTCTCAACCAATAATTCAAACTTACTTCAGATATGCTTGTTTCTCTAGAATTCTGAGGTCCGTATTAATTTGATTTGTGGATGTTACACCATGCATGTTCATAAGTTATGTCCCAAAACATTGCAGCTACTAGTTTGACTCAGTTTTTCTTTTTTAAAAGTTTCACCTGAGGAACCAATCTGTTTTTAATTTTTTGGTTTTTTGGCTACCTGTATTATTTTACCAACAAGAATACTAAGTATTTCCACCAGCTCTTTCCAGTCACTACTAACAACATAGAGCCTTGGCACCTTTTTCAATTGGTATAGCAAACAGCTGATTGCTGTACCTGTAGCCAGATCTGTTTATTCATCTGGCTGTCAGAAGATACAGTGGATCGAGTAGTCCAGCATCTTTTCTTCCAGGGAAACTGAATCCCAATTCTCTCCTTGCCAGGTAGCTGTGTGAATATCTGAATTTATATCTTGCTTTTATCAGTCTTAAAGATGGTAGGCCCCACCAAAGACATATATAGTAGTTGAATTTTAATATCCTGGTACTTCTCAGTGGTTTGGATACTCTTTGTGTGTATGTGTGTGTGTTTAAAAGGCACAGACTATTAATTGTGGAAAAACCTTGACTTAGAGGTCTAAGTTTTCCCTACATCTGAATAATTTAGCATTATTATTCAGTTCTTTTGGTAAGTTTTACATCTTTATGACCAGATGAAGTATCTACACATAGCCTTAGATTTTACTTTAATTGTACCACTTGGATATCACAGACCTGCATCCCTCTACTGTCTAATTTTAGCCATGTGATATTTAACAAATTCTGAAATTGATTTCCCAAAGATTACTCTATGCACATAAAATACATACATTTTATATTTATGATAAAGAAGGTGAATTTGTTTTTAACTCCTTAACAGTGCATTCTCACCTTCTGTGGCTATGATAACTTGGTGCATAACTGTTGGCACTAAACCTCCCAACAGTAACTCTGTAATGAGGATGCCATTCATGTGCACTTCTGAGGGGGTTTCTTTTTCACACAGCTGCTTCTAAACAAAAGTCCAGCAGCCATTTGCCAGCAAACAGCCAGGATGTACAGGGTTACATCACCAATCAGTCTCCAGAGAGCATTGTAGAAGAGGCTCAGGGAAAGTTAACAGAACTGGAACAGAGGATAAAAGAAGCCATAGAAAAGAATGCACAGCTGCAGTCCTTGGAACTGGCTCACGCTGACCAACTTACCAAGGAGAAGATAGAGGAGCTGAACAAAACAAGGGAGGAACAAATTCAGAAGAAACAAAAGATTTTGGAGGAACTACAGAAAGTAGAACGAGAGTTACAACTGAAAACTCAGCAGCAGCTAAAAAAGCAGTATCTAGAGGTTAAAGCTCAAAGAATTCAACTTCAGCAGCAGCAGCAACAGTCTTGCCAACATCTGGGACTACTGACTCCTGTTGGAGTTGGAGAACAGCTTTCTGAAGGAGACTATGCACGATTACAGCAAGTGGATCCCATTTTGCTTAAAGATGAACCCCAGCAGACTGCTGCTCAGATGGGTTTTGCACCAATCCAGCCTCTGGCCATGCCTCAAGCTTTGCCTCTGGCGGCAGGTCCCTTACCTCCAGGGTCCATCGCAAATCTTACAGAACTGCAAGGAGTGATAGTTGGACAGCCAGTACTGGGCCAAGCACAGTTGGCAGGGCTGGGGCAAGGAATTCTGACAGAAACACAACAAGGGTTAATGGTAGCCAGCCCTGCTCAGACCCTCAATGACACGCTGGATGACATCATGGCAGGTGGGTTTATATTGTTATGAGCAGGTATCAAATATGATTTGCTTAAGGCGAGTAAGAGTGTGCCAGAAGTTTTTGCTATTACCCAACTTGAGAACTATTTTTGGACTCTTGACCCATGTATATTTTTTTTAAATGTTAGTTCAATCTCAGAAGTTCTCAGATGGATACAGGTCAAATTAAAGATTAGCTCATTCAATACAAATGACTGAAACTTTCTGGCTTAGCTGGGTAGCCTGGGAATCTAGATTTTATAGTAGTGTTGGTGTCTGATTTTTTTGTTTGTTTTGTTTTTGTTTTTTTTCTTTAAGTTAATGTAAGAATACTAAGATCGAATTTTGGCTTTTTTGCTTCTGTATTCACACCAATAAACTGGGAAATTGATAGTTGAAATGCAAAACTAGTAGGACATCAGAAAGCTTATTTCTGAACAGAAATACTTTATACTAATGGATCAGACTTCAAACCTGATGGATTAAAAAAGAAAAAGCTTAAACACCTTTACAACAATAATAAAGTACCAAATCAAATAGGGTTTGATTATACTGTATGTCAGTGATTTTATCCCCTGTGAATGTTAATGTGTAGTCTCTTTCTAATTGTACTATGGGAAGGTGTGGTCCCCTGTCAGTATCATAAATGACATCTCTTTAAATGTATAGTCAGAGGAATTTTATTCCATTATAACTAGTTTCATTGGCTAGGAGAAATATTTTAGAAGGTTATTTTAATGGTTTTAGTTTTTGGTACTTATTTTTCACGAGTTCTGTAACAAAGTAGTGTAATAAGATTTTATAGGATTATAAGCCATAAGAATGTTATACTGAAAAGGATAATTTTCTTCATTAAAAAAAGATAAGGAAAAATTTCAAAAAGAAGGACAAGAAGAAAAAGGGAGTAAATAGTTCTCTCCTCTTTTTTTACTTTTTGTTCTATACTTAAAGATAATTGAATTTTTCTAATTTTGAAACTTTTAGTAGCATTATATATTACAAAGTGTTATATGTCATTTAGCTTTATCTTTTAAAAGACTAAAACTAAATTGTGTAGTGTTGAGAGATTTAGCTAACATTCAGAAACTGAGAAACTAGCAGAGACAGATTTTTTATACTTAAAAAATGCTCTAAAGTTTCCCCAGCCCTCTTTTAATATAACCTCAACAGTAGTATGTAGAATGAAAGTCTCTGCTAATCTTAAAGGCTGCAATAACTACTTTGGAAAAAATACTGTTAATCATTAGGAAGAAATGTAAAGATTCTCATAGATTCTTTATAGTTATAAAATTTTTCTAGATTTAAAGATTACTGCTAATCACCATTAGCTGGTTATAATAATTAGTAATACAATTTATTAGTAAGACATTAGATATCTTATGAAAATTAAAGCACAGTAGCCAAAAACTACAAATTGATAATGACTTCCATGGCCATTAATTGAGATCATAATGATATTCTTTCTCTTATGTCAATTGAATTACAAAGAATGTATAGAGTTAAGTGTTATTTATCCAATTAAATGAACAATGGGCATTCCATATCATTGAATATTTAAAAATTTTTTACATGCTGTCAGAATCTAGCTGATGTTCTTGGGCATAGTTATCAACAATGATTTGCCAGTTGTACAGATTTTATGCTGATTAGAGTTGTGAGAGGTTTGTAAACTAGTTTTTCTGTCGATTCATTGATCAAACATGAACAATTAAATTTTCCTATGTGTTCCAGGTGTTTTAATACAAAAAAATTTTTTAAGCATATAACTTTTCAGGAAATATGACATTTGTCATATTATAAAAATACTTTACCTCTTTATTATGCTCATTTGTATGGGGAAAGGAGAGATGGCCAGAAGGAAGAACAGGATTAAAAGCATCCATCTACCTATTGCAACCCATTCCTGTCATCATTCATTTGCACATGCATAAACATACATATACTCATGCACTCATTTCCACAATCTTTCTTTAAACTTTTTCTGTGGTAATACGTGTTCTTTCAGTTGACTAATGACTGTTTTTATTTTTTTCTTTGGGTTTTTAAATATTTTACTCATTAGGCTCAGTCTTCCTTCCTTCCTTCCTTCAGCATAAACTTGTTCTTTATCTGTTAGTCCCCATTTATTAGACTGCTCTTATAAGATATCTTTTTCTATAGTACTTGGCTGGCTAAAATCGTGTTTTCCCTGTTTTCCGTGCTTACCAAAGCAAAATAGCCTAACACCTTGCCTTTGCTTTGCTCTCAAGTTCCCTTTCCCGTACTTGATGTTAAATCATTTCTGAGCATCTGCTCTCCCTCTCTCATATCTAACCCAGAATGAAGTCCCATATGAAAAGATTTGTAGCAAAGTTCCTTCAGGTATCTACATATTTATAGTTTTTACTTGTAATTGTAGAGAATGGATGAGTGACAGGTAGTTATTTAGTATTAGAAACCAGTTCATAGGTTCCCCCAAAGGAAATAAAATGAGGGAATTGATTTTTCCTATCTCTTTTTAAATGGGGTGGTAATAACCAGTTTGACCAAAAATTAAGAAAACTAGTTTTGGTATGTTCTTTAAAAGAACTTACTACAACTGAAATGTAAATTATAATTTAATCATTTAATAACGGTAAAGCTTAATTGTTTAGTATCATGAAATAAAAATCAGTTCTTTGGGCAGATTGGTGGTCATTTTATTTATGTTAATCTTTGTGTTTAGCATTTTCATTTGAGAAAATCCAATTACAGGAGAATATGGAATCTATTTTAAGAGCCATAAGTTTTATATGGTTTTGAAATTTATAGTTAGAATATGTACATTTAAATAATTTCCTGATCCTTTTTATTAATATACAAATTAAAAATATGGAGTAATAATATCAAGGTCATTAGGTGACATGCCCTTTTCTATTGACTCGGATCCCTAAGGATTCAAACAGTGTTTTGTTTTGTTTTGTTTTGTTTCCTTCCTTCTTTGTTTTCCCTTTGGCTTTTAAGTGAACTTAAAAATGTATGATTATAGAATGTGTGTTGCTATAATGTGTAGTGTATGTTTGTGCCTGAACTAAGGATTTCATGTAAAATAGATTTCTTAATTGATAATCATGTTTATAATTGTTATAATAAGGTCAATTTTAGTTTTGTTCTTGGCAGGATCATAACCTGTTTTGCCTAGTTTCAGATCCAGTTGTGAATCATTGTTTTCTGTCTAATGTAGTTGATAACTACGTTGGTAGCACACATCTACACTACTGTTGACTATTCAAACATTAATGCCCAGATTTTAGTGGTATAGCATTTTTAGTAGGGAAAAAAGGATTGGTGTTTACATAACAACTCCAGAAACGAGTTGATGAAGGAATAAAGTAGCCTCAACTGCCACTACCTTTGTAGTTCTCCTATCTCACAAACTGACCTAATTAGCCCCTCTTAATTTGCACATGGCAAAATTATACTTAGAAGAACTAACAATAATCTATAGTTGAAAGATGATTATGTGCTTACATTTATTTCTACCCTAATTTTTAAATTTTGTCCTCATAAGTCAGTGTGATTGCTGGATTGATTGGTGGACATTTTAACCTCCCCTCCTCCCCCAAGAATAATTTCTACATGTGAGAACTATATTTCTGTGTGAGGATCAAATTTTTATATTTGACTGTGCTGTCATAATGAGGGCTACAGTTCAGGATAATATTATTATCCCTCTGTCTGTTGTTAGTAGAATAGTAGGAGGTATTTTAAATGATTAGATAGCAAGCTTCTCCCCAAACAGGTATATTACTTTCATTAGTTTTAGAATATAAGGTGTGAAATTGGCAGGTAAAAATCATTTTTCTCCTTCTGAACTTGACTATTTTATCTGTTATTCCTTTTCTGATTAAGAAGATACAGTGGAAAACTATCCATTTGCATTTATGTTTAATTTTAATTCATAAAAATATTTTTGTTTTCAGGGCTATTTTGAATTAAGGTTTTATGATTACATATCATAAGAGGGGAATTTGTTTTTCAGATGAATTATTATTTGTAAAGTGGATTACTCAAAATGTATTATTATAATTCTGGACTATTGTTCAAAGTCAGAAATAACCAGGAAAATGAGTTATTAGTGCTATCACAGTCTACCTATAGACACTTTGTGTTTAAAAAGGTCTTTAAATATTTTCATTGTTTCTTACTTTTACCTAACAATGTTTCATCCTTATTAAGTGCAGTTATTTTGTTCAACAGCAGTCAGTGGAAGAGCATCTGCAATGTCAAACACTCCTACCCACAGTATCGCTGCTTCCATTTCCCAACCTCAGACTCCAACTCCAAGTCCCATCATCTCTCCTTCAGCCATGCTTCCTATCTACCCTGCCATTGATATTGATGCACAGGTAAGCTCCAAATTCAGGAGTGATAGATTTTAACTAGAATTATGCCATCATTAAAAACATTAATTAGTTATTTAAATCATCTTAGACTGCTTGGTCTCTAGGCAAAGACCTGAGCCATAATTATAAACAAATTGGAATCTTCATTTTTAAAAATCAAGTACCAAATATAGATTATTACTAATAACTATGTGATGGTCTGGTTTCCAAGTCCATCATATAACCTTTAAAAAAAACTTTAGAAGAGGCTATAAAAAGAAATAACTTATTTAAGATTAGCATATATTTTCTTCTAATCTTAAAGTAGAAGATATAATGCTTTAAAATTCATAATGGAATCTATGAAAAAGATTCGTCCGTTTATATATCATATGTACTCAGTTGCATTTATATTGTCTTTGAAAATTCTGATTTTGCCGACTGAAACATGTAGTGAATCTGTCCGTATTTGAAACAATGTTAAATTAAAATAATAACAAAACCCGATTTTCAAAAAAATTAGTTTACTGTGAAATTTCAGAGTAAAGTAAGGTTGAAGAGGATAGGATAGCTTTTGTTTTCTCCTGAAGAAATGCTAAGAGGGCTAGCTTAGAAGACTGCTGAATGAGTTAAGGGTATATGGCTGTCTTCAGGACCAAGAAATGTTTGGAGTTTATAGTTTTATATTTTGATTTACACCTAGCAGGTATAGGTGTGTACATTATAAAACTTACTGTTTTATAAATGATCGGTTCTTTACAAACCTGAATTTCAGGGAGTGTGTGTATGTATTAAGGACATTAGGGGCATGTACTCATAACCTTTCATTAAAATGTTTCTTGATAATGCTGTGGAAAAGGAATTTTATTTTCATTCTTGCTTGTTTCTCAAATGTTTATTTTATATGTGCTTTTTTTTCTTTTATTTTTAGCTCTTAAGATTGTTAGGAACTGTTGGTAAGATTAGAACTATTCTAATCCTTCAGATCATAGATTGAAGTATTTACTCTTAAATACCCATTTCCCTGATGAAGAAACTGAGGGTAAAAAAATTGCTTACAATCACTTCATTTAGCTATGATGTGGTTGTGGCTAGGGGTCAGACTGAGGTCAGTTTGACTTAAAAGCCACTCACTCTTCTTAACTACAGTATTACACAGCTTTCTTAAAAAAGTATGAGACATTCATTTGGTGGACTACAAATTGGATTTAACTTGGTATTAAATTTGAATTATTTTCCTCCACTCTTTTTGTTCTATTTTCTAGTTTTTGTGGGATCAATAATTGATCCACAAGCAAAAGTAAAAACTTCACTAAAATGTAAAAGGGTTTCTTTAAAAAAAAAAAAAAACTTTTAAATAAAACAGCCACAAGAAATGTTCTTCCATGTATGATCATGATTTTATTGAATTTGAAATTATTGTGGTGACAGTGAAATTTTATCTGATTACACCACTCAGCTAACCATCACTACATTATAAATTAATCTCTGAGAAGTTACACATAAATACTTTATAAAAGATTTCTTTCAATTATTTTTCAATTAGAGTTGACATTCAATAATTAAAAAGGCTTTTTTAATTTAGAAAAGTAACTACATTTTAAATTAACAGACGTGCTTATGTAAAAAGATTTGATTGTGGCTCCTTTAAAATCTGCTCCTTCTTTATATAGTCTCTACACTGAGGTTTTTCAGTTGGGTTAGCTTAACCTGAGTTACACTAATTTTCATAGAGTTTACCGTAATTGCTTAGTTAGACATTAGAAAGTTCCTGCTTTGGAGAACATGGAAAATAAATATTCAGAAATAATTGTTCACCATTTACAAAAGTTTTTGATGTTAGTCTTTTTCCTAACTTACTAGTTTTTATGATACCAAGCAGGTACTTTAAATGGTAAAAATAAAGATCTTTTTGTACTCAGTGCATCTGAAGTTTTTTCTAGAACCTAAAATAAAAATTGTTTGAGATTTTACATAATGGATATTTTGCTTTACATGTGATAGTGCTGTGCCATACAGACAAGTAATGTAATATAAAAAATTAATCCAAAATTCTTCCTGTTTTGAAAGATTGAACATTCTCTAATAATTGGGACCTTCATTTGTGTTTATTTAATGTCTTGACATGCACATTTTTAACACTTTATAGATACTTCTTCAATTTAGTCTTTATGATGAGCCCATGAAGTAGCTACTGTTATTCACATTTTACATGTGAGGAAAGTGAGACTTAGGAGATAATAACTACCTTGCCCAACATCTTATGTATGGTAGAGTCAACTTTCAAAAAAACCCCAGTGCTCTGGTTCTCAAATCTGTGCTTTTAACTACTGCACTGTGCTGCCTGTTTTTCAATTTATCTTAGGTGTGAACATTGAATTTGAAGTATATTAACCTGGTAAATTAGATTATAGAAAACGAGCTCACCACTTAGATGGCAAAAGATCGTGTGTCTTCCTTCATCTTTCCATCTTTTAGAATCTTTCCTTAGGGACACTACATATTTACATCAAATATTCATTTAACAAAAACAAAAGTAAAGTTGATTTTTTTAAGAAAAGAGTATATAACTACCCTTCTTAAAAATGCTAATTGTTCATTAAATGATCATACCTTAAACTCCTTTCAGTGATTATTATACTCAGGAACTAATATTTTAACAAGGATTAGCAGGAATCATGTTTAATTTCTGGGCTTTGAATGATGCCGAAGATAAGAGCTTACATTCTTTATATGATTCCTCAAATTTTATTATGATATGTAACTAGAAATCACCTTTGGTGTGCAAGTGTATGCAATAGGCTCTATACCTCATGTAATGGTTTTATTGAATCAAGTCTGGATATTTCAGAACTTTTAAGATTAATACCACATACTGTGCTGTTACCAAAATTTATTTTAGGAAACATCAATAAATGATATTTGGAAGGAATTATTTGGGACTATTTTACAATACCTTTTGATAGCATAGCCAATCTTTTTTAAACTTGAATGGTATAAAAAAACTTACACCTGGGTATTGTAGATATAGAAATTAGGAATTATGTAGAGATTTTTAAGAATTACTGGTTCTATATGAAATAATAAATCTGGTTGACGGTTAGAGTTCAATACTACTGAATTAAATATTTTCTGTATATTGTGTGAAATTTTGATTAAGAGCCACTAAAAGTGAGAAAGAACCAGTTGTTCTGTTTGTAGCTTGTAAAAATGTGTTCCAGCCCCCCTCCCTTTTTTTATCTCATGTTTTTCATAGATTGCTGAACTGCTTGTTATTTTTATACTCAAAATTTGAAAGGCTTTCCTTGAACTTGGAATAACTTATTCTAGTACATTTCAAAAAGAAAAATGAGAACAATAAACACTTCCTTATGCAAGTTTCTGTTTTTCCAGTTAAAAATTAACATATATCCATTTTTATCTTTTAAAGAGAGTAAACATTAAATTTAACTCATGATTGAAATTGTAAAGTATGTAAAAGTATTTATACCTTTAATGGTATAAATATCATTTGGATTTTTTACAGTGCAGAGAACAGTTTCATTGCAGTGATTTAATGAGAGAAATTAAGGAGACCTTGAAAAATGAGTTGATAGTGATGTGTAATATGCTGCCATTAAACCATTCTACTTGCCTATACACACTCTTTTAAACAGGTCATTTACCATTTTACTGATTATTTTTACTTATTGAATGTTCTAAAGTGCTATCATTTTAAATTTTACCCCTGACATGGTTAGAGAATGAAATGTTTGGGATTATGAAGGTTGTGGAGGTCTAAATAAGTTCAGCCCTTTAAATTCTAATAGTTTTCAAAGTCTTTAGATGTAAATGTTTTTAATAGATATAAATCCATTATTACAGACATTTTGGGTATGCTTTTCACCTGCATTCCTGCTCATTAAAACTTGCCTTTTCCTTTAATATTACATTTGTCTTATTTCTTCTTGTTTTTTTCATTCTCACAAAATTGAAGTCATATTGATATTTATAAAATATTTTTATATTGAATATAATTTTATCATTTTTATAAGCCAGAATTATAACATTTGTTATAGTACAGAATGGTAATTTTATGGTATCTGTGAGCTAAATGGAAATTTTCTTTAGAATATAAACCTGGATGAGCTCTTAACAAAGCTGTAAAAGCATCTTTTCAGGTTTCTTTTAGATATTTGACAAAGAATGTGAACTGATAACCTGTATAGTATGATTTTAGTGGTACTTTGCCTTCCAGAAAGTCCTTAGCTATATTGTTATTATTTCCTTGATTAGCAGTATTTAAAAATATCCATTTTTTTTTACTGTACCTTGTTGGCCATTGTTAATTTTAACCCAGACTTCTACTTCAGTTAATTTGTTTCTTGATGTATTGTAAATCAGGATTTTTTTTTTTTTTTTTTACCATTTTGAGGGTGGGCACTTGTGTATTTGTGATGGGGGTTGGAGTTGGAGGGGTGGAAGCCTTAGTCCAGAATCTTTAAATTCTTTCATTATTGTCTTAAAAAGATTGTTATCAAATGTTAGTTGCTGTAATTTCCCCTTAGTGCAAAAACACAATGAAGTTATCCATATCCACTCTTAAGTTCCCTAGATATATGACCAGCCATTCTCTCAGTTTTAAATATTTTTTCTTCAATTCTTATAATACATTATTTCTGTTTCTCTCATGGTTTGAAGCGAAATTTGCCTTGAGCAGTAATCGGTAAGCTCCTAGTGAGCAGGGACTATATTTCCTTATCTTTGTCTACCCTAAAGTACCTAGAAGAGTACTTTGAATATAAGAGGTTGAATCGGTGTTTTATAATGTGGGGAAAAATCAGTATTTTACTGATCCACTAAAATTTTTCATGCTTATCTTTTTCGAATTTTGTTTGTCTCTTCATTCTCTATTTAAGATTAGCACCAGTTTTCCTAAATTACTCTTAAACCCCTGAAGACTTTTAGAAACCTCATAAGCTTTATTATAAAGTTGACTCCTACTGATTGTCTATACTCTAAGAATACATGAGACAGATAGGCTTAACATTGTACTGACCTCAGTCAGCTGTGCCTTAGGGCTGTTCCTGTGATGTACTGGAAGAGCAGAATTTTGTTTTCCAAGAGTCTCTTGGTTTTTTAATCAGTTATTAGCTTGTGTGACCATCAGAAGATAATTTCTCTGAGCCTTTGTTTCCTTTTCTCTGAAATCAGAAATAATTCTTTCCTTGTAAACATGAAATGAAGATCAATAGTGATGACAGTAAAAGCTGTCACTCATTTAAGTATTCATGCCTTTTGTGGCCATCCCTGGTCTCTACAGTCAGTAGTAGTGCTCTCTGCCAGCCTCTTATGCAGAGCCCTTTTTGCAGTCTCTCTCTTCATCCCTGACTAGTAGGCTTTTTCTTATTTCTTGACTACTGATTTTGCCTTTTGTCTCTTGTTAATTCATTTTTTTTATAATAGAATTGGTTTTTAGAGCTGTCAGTCTTCTGGGAGAACATGCCTTTTCTTTTTATATTTAACACATAAACATAAAAGCTCTTTGTTTCATTAGTAATAGTCTTTAAATGTGTGACCCTTTTGTCATTCATTCAACTTAACTATTATTTACTGTTTTCTAACAAAGCATCATGTATAGGTGGAGAATGCAAACATGAATAGGACATGTTTATTAGCTTCTAGGAATTTATAGTCAGTCTTTCCGAGGGTGATAGACACATAACCGGCATTAGCATGAAAGATTGATTTTAAGTGCTGTAATAGAGATGCATATATAAAAATGAGGTAAGATGGCTTAGAACATTGTGCATTAGAGAAATAATATAAAACATGTCATTTAAAATTTTTAGTAGCCTCATTTTAAAAAGCAAAAAACAAAATAGGTGGAATGGGTTTTAAGAATACATTTTATTTAACTTAATATATTCATAATATTATTGTTTAAACATGAAATCAAAACAAAAAATTGAGTTGTTTTACATTTTTATTTTATATTAAAAGTCTTCAAAATTCAGTGTATATGTTATACTTATAGCTAGAGTGATCGAATAAATCATTCTGGTTTTCCTGGGACTCTCCTGATTTTAGCACCAAAAGTCTTATCCCAGGAACTCCATCAGTTTGGGCATGAGATGGTTTGTCACTCTATTTAGAACATATCTCTCAAATTGATCTTCATTAGAAATACTTGATTTGCACTTATTTTTTTTTTGATTAAGTAGATTAAGTAGATTTGATTAAGTTGAAAAAGTAGATTCATTTATTCAAGTTGATATTGCTCCAGACATACTAAAAAGCTTTCCAAAAACCAATTCGAGTATCAGTTTTAAAATTTATATTAAACTAAATAAAATTTAAAATTCAGTTCTTCTGTCACACTAGACATATTTCAACTATTAATAGTCACATGTTGCTAGTAATTAGCTTTATGGACGGCACAGTTTAGAGTACTAAAAGTATGAGGACTTCAGTAGTTCACTAAATAAACATTTAAACTATGATAGAGTATGACCACTGGTGAATCCAGTATTAGTTACTTTCATTAGCAAAAGTCAGAAATAAATTGTGTATAAACAGTGTCATGTCTCAATTATATAGTGGTTTTCCACATATTCTGTATATTATGTGTGTGTGTATTTATTTTTTTAAGTGTTTTGGGTCTCCGTTCTCAAATGCAGTTACTTAGAAACAATTTTTTCATTTTAAGGCTTGGTTTTCAGCTTTTTAAGATGGGCCCAGAACAGCTAATATGGCTTCACTGCTGAGGATTTTATTTGACATGCTGTATGTTTTGAGGTTTCTGCTCTGGCTGGTGGGAACCAAACTATTCTTGGCCCTGTGTAAGCTCTGGGTGTTGTTCAGCCTGATCCTTTTTGGTGGTCTTTCCCTGGCCTCATGCACATGTGCTGATCAGATGTCTGCTGAAGACTCTAGGGGAACTCTTTGTAGATCTCTGGAGTACTCCTCTTCTTTACTGCTTTCCTCTCTAGTAGTCTGCCCCATAAATTCTAGCCACCTTGACCTTTCCAAACTCTGTGTCTTCTACTCAGGGAGACCACCAGGCTCTGTTTGGGTCCCCTCTCCCTGTACTACAGTCTGGAAAGTCTCCAGGCAATAAATTGAGTAAATCATTTCTGTCCTCAGAGATTACTGTCATGTAACTGCCATTAATAACTGCAAGTGAAAGTGAGCCCACAATATTTCTTTTAATTTTGTAGTTGAAAATAGCATATGATTGAAAAATCATACTTTTTTTCTTCATGTTTGTTTCAAGAATTGCCCATAAAATTCAAATACTATTTGTAGACTTTAAAAAATCACAAATTGGTTACCAGTGGGTAAAAACAACTTACTATTTAAATATTTGCTGCAGCGAGTGGTTCATATGTGTTTGTGTGTTTTTGGTATATGTGCATTTATGGAATTCATGTTAACATTTTTTAATTATGTAATGAGCTAATCTAAAAATTAATTTTTTATAGACTGAGAGTAATCATGACACGGCGCTGACACTTGCCTGTGCTGGTGGTCACGAGGAACTGGTACAAACACTGCTAGAGAGAGGAGCTAGTATTGAGCACCGAGATAAGAAAGGTAGGTCCTACTTATGTTAACTTTTTGTCTTTTGGAATATTTGTGTCCTGTGAAGAAATACTACTACTAGGTATTTTGATGGTTAGAAATAATGGCAAACAGGATTGTTCCTTTGCTTAGCATGTAGTGAGATCATTATTTTTTTCCAGGTTTTACTCCACTCATTTTAGCTGCTACAGCTGGTCATGTTGGTGTTGTTGAAATATTGCTGGACAATGGTGCAGACATTGAAGCCCAGTCAGAAAGAACCAAGGACACACCACTATCTTTGGCTTGTTCTGGGGGAAGACAGGAGGTAATATTTTCTCCAGTGTAATTTTTTTCTTCCCATCTGTTTAGTAAATGCTTTAACTTACATGATTTTATAGGAACAAAGGATAGACCTTTAGATTTATCACAGTATCTAAAACTATTATCTGTTAGCTAAAGGACTAGTATCAGTGTTAGCATAAGCTATCATTCCAGAAAAAGCATGTTGTTTATTATCTTGCTTATCTAAAAGTAGTACCTGCCATAGGAATGAATACCTTTGTGCTACATTCAGTCTAAGGGAATGATTATGACATTTCAAATCAAATCAGTAAGCTCCTGATAAACAGGGTCTATATTCACTCATCTTTTCCTATCTCAGAGTACCTAGCATGAAAGGTACTTAAGCTCAGCCTTTATTGCTCTCTATATATAAGATTAGTAGGGAATTAAGAGTTGTCCATTTTTGTTGTTCTGAGGACTCTGGTCTTTTAATTATTCCCTGCTCTCAACTCTGGAGGAATGGTTCTCAGCTAAGATCTTATGACCTTATAGTTTTAAGGAAAGTAGAACAGCCAGTGTGATCATGTGTAGGCACAAGAAAGTATAATTTACACTCCCTTGTGTGTCATGTTCTGGAATTTTAATAATCAGCTGGATTTAATTTTTAAAATCCATTTAAAAAATCTAAGCCTTTGTACAGTGGATTTAAGGCTTTTGATTAGCCAGTTGTCCTGCCTCTATAGATTGGCAACTTCTCACTTTGGAATTTTTTGAATCTTAGATTTAGGATGCAGCAGAGGTCATCCAGGTCAGTTTCCTACTCAAACTTAAAGTCATTTTCTTCCTCTTTTCCCTCACCGTCCTAATTATTATAATGTCCTATTTATCAAGTCTGAAGTATGCCTTCCCTAAGTTTCCCCACTATGCCTAAGTCTCTTCTTTGAATTAATGCAAAGAGGTTTTTACATCCTCTTGTATCTTCAGATATTTGAGTCCGTATTCACCAGTGTACTATTCTGTATTGGAAACATGTCCTGTTCTGTTGATTGTTAACTTGAAAATACCTTTTCCAAACTCCATACACCATGTCATTATTCCTCCTGAAATATTATATGTAAAAGTACCCTATTATATGTAAAAGTACCCTGACCAGCGAATTGGTAGATATTACCTCCCTTCCTATCCTTAAACTGGCCTCCCCCCACCCCTTTGCTTGTCATAGTACATCAGGTTATTTTGAACCTGTAATCAGTTAAACCAACTAGGGTTTTTACTAAACTAGTAAATTAAACAAAAAAAAAATTTAAGGGGCAAAATAATTATTGTATAGAAAGAATGGGAACCCTAAATGGTGGTGTGACCCCTTATGGATTAAAAAGAATTGGAGCCTAGTGATAATACCAAGCATAATTTTATATGTAATTTTTGTTAAAACTCTTTCTATAATATTTGCTCTTTTATACTTGGAGTAGGTATTATAAGTGTAAATAGTTAGATGCACTTGCTACTAGACATGATCTGCACATGCGACAACAAAATACTTGTCCCAGCCAATTGTGCTTTTCCTTTTGGTTGATAACATGAATACATTTATATCTTTTTTTTTTGTCTTGTATTCCACAGTGGAGATGATTGATACTTTAAAAGGATTTTAAATCAAATAATACTAAGATAGTAAAAAACAAGCTGCCTTATTTGATGAATTATTTCTGCTACAGAAATACATCAGAAAAAGTAGAGATCTCTATTAATCTTAAGTTGAAATGAGATGGTGGAAAATTTTGCAGTTAAATAACATTACATGGAAAAGCTTATATTAATCAAATGTAAATGCTTCTGTTTTGAAATATAATAAAAGTTAAATTTTGACTTAACTGAAATCATCAGTCATGTAGCTTGAAATATTACTTGCCTATAACGAATTTTCAATGTTGGATCAAAAAGAAAGTGATTTCCTTCCTTTCAAAGCAATATTAAAGCCCATAGTGTACCATAATCTTTGTGTTCTTACTAACATAATAGATAATGTTATAACAGTAATAATAGATAAGGTTATAACAGTTAAAAATGTCTTTTAGGGTTATAATTTTGCTGTAACACTTCCTTTGATTTGGTCTTATTAAAATCACTAAGTATTTTGAAGTAATTAGTAAAACGTTGGAGAATCATTTTACTATAAATCACAAACTAATTTCTTTTATACTGAATGTTTATTACTTTTTGGGAATAGGCCATTTCCTCAGAGATAGCTAAGACCTGTTACCTTTGCATGATGGAAATCAGAAAACTTTAGAAATATGGTTAGGTTTTTCTACTTTATTGCTTAAGGGACTCCTTGTAAAGTAAAATGGCCCAGTGCCATTTTTTTGGTCTTGTTTTTGTACACAGGACTAGGTGGTCTTGTCATATCAACCACCTAGTCTTATTGGCTCTAAAAACAAAAGTGATGGACAGAAAGTCACACTTAAAATTGGTCATAGCTTTATTTAGTGAATAGAGTTTTGGCTGGTTAGTAAGACAAAGCACTGTTTGTTACCAGTTATTTGTTATTTCCTAGTTAGTGTTTTAGGATATATTAATAGTAAGAACAAGGGTAAGAGCTATGATTTTGAACAATTCTTAACTTCCCTATGCATCATTTGTAAAAGATAAAAATACTAGTACCTGTGTCAGAGAGTTGTATAGTACATTAAATGGCATAATGGACAAAAGATCTATGCATTTAAATGCTAATATTTTAAGCTACCAGGGAATGCAAATTAAGATCCCAGTAGGATAGCACCATACACCCCCTAGAATAGCTAAAATAAAGAAAACTGACAATATCAGATGTTGCCAAAGATATGGAGAAACCAGAACTCATTTATCATCAATGGGAGTATAAGTAGTACAACCACTTTAGGAAAAAGTTTGACAGTTTCTTAAAACTAAACATACACCTAGCAATTCTGCTACTAGGTGGAACCTGTGAGCAATGAAAATATATTTTCTCAAGAATAATCATAGCAACTAAATTCAAAATTGCCAAAACTGGAAACAGCAAAGCTGTTCATCAGTAGGAGAATAGGTAAGCTCTCGCATATTCATTTAATAGAATACTACACAGTACACACAAATGACACCCAGACATTGAGATTTCATTTATATGGAAATCTAAGATGAAACTAAACTGTTCGTGGGATAGAGTAGGAAGGGGCATAAGTATATACCAGAGATTTAAGTTACATTAAGTTCGTCCATTTGGCAGTTCAGTGAATGTACACTTTAGTTTTGAGCATTTATTGTTTCATCTAAAGATATTTAAAACTTCACCTAAAAGACTGGAAAGAGATACATAATAGTCTAGTTAATAATACATACATGCTGATGTAGTTAAGGGCAATTGCAGCTGTCTGTAATTTACTTTGAAATAAAATGCATCAGAAAAGTGCTGGACAAAGAGATGTAATAAAGTTAAGTACAGTAGAATATTAATCATAGAATCTTGGTAGCGAGCATATGTACAGTTTTTTCAACTTTTCTGTATGTTTGCAAATTTTCATATAAAATGGGGAAAAATACATGTTAGCTTTATTCCAAGTTTTTTTTTAAACATTTAGTGATTGGAAGTTTAAAAAGATATTTTAAAGACATTCAGTATTTAAATGAAAAAAAAAATCTTATTCTGTTTTACCACTATGTGGGTTGAATAACACAGAAACACTATTTCCAGAATAGCACTGCATAACAGTACATAAGGTCCAGATCTTTCATGAGCACACTGCCACTTAAACAGATTCCAGAATGAATTTTACTTGAGAAGCTATCTCTTTGTTGGCTCTAAGACTTCTTGCTATCATTTGAAGGTGATTTTTTCACCAAGTTTGATGAAAGAAGGACTTTGCCTTCTTTTGTTGTACAATATACCAGAACAAAAAGAGAAATCAGGAGTATACATCTTGCAAATTATATCATCATAAGAAGAAAACACCTTTTTTTCCTTTTTTTTTTTTCAGGTGGTGGAGCTGTTGTTAGCTCGAGGGGCAAATAAAGAGCACAGGAATGTTTCTGATTACACACCTCTAAGCCTGGCTGCTTCTGGTGGCTATGTGAACATTATCAAAATATTACTAAATGCAGGAGCCGAGATTAATTCTAGGCAAGTTTTATTTTCTCTCCACAAGCCACTTAAAGTGTTATGTTAAAGACATTTCAGAACAATTATCTTTTTAATGCCATATTTAGGAAATGCCTACATTATAAATTTAAAACCCAAATTGTTAAGAGATTTTAAAGATTAATTTTATTTAACTATCAGTCACTCTATTTCTTACGGTATACTAAAAGTAAACACATCTTTATGAGTTTTTATTAAGCAAATATGTGCTTTAGGATGGAAAATTCATCTTAATAATAGCTTAATAATTTCATAATCAATTTTCAGCCCAAGTCATTATGTTGAATGAGATACAGAATGTATTCTAGTTCTAGGTTGTAAAATATTTCTAATTGAGTCTTGGTGGTATCTTAAAGACTTATTAGGGCTAAGAAAAGCAGTCATTTTAAATAATCCTGCAAAATAGAGAATTTTAAATAAATCCTAAAATAGAAATTCTATATTGTCATCCAGTTTTTCTGGGACATTTACAATGTATATTTTCCCTTTTGTTCTCCCCATACCTCCAACCTCCAGAACTGGTAGCAAATTGGGCATTTCTCCTCTGATGTTAGCAGCTATGAATGGGCACACAGCTGCTGTTAAGCTCCTATTAGACATGGGCTCTGACATAAATGCTCAAATAGAAACCAATCGGAACACTGCCCTTACCTTAGCCTGCTTCCAAGGAAGAACTGAAGTGGTCAGTCTTCTGCTTGATAGAAAAGCAAACGTGGAACACAGAGCTAAGGTAAGAAAAGTCTGAGATTTAAACATGGATTTATTGCTTTATGTTTAAGGTGTACAGTAGCAATATGCTAAGTATGTATAATCTTAGTATTTTCTAGTAACATTTATCTCACATATATAATCAGAATTCAGAAATCACTCTGTATAACTCACTGAAGCATTAACTTTTAAAAATACCTCAACAATAAATTTTATAGGTAATAATGCTATTAGGATTATCAGCTGAAAAATATGTGAAAAATATGAAAAAAATTTTGAAAGAGAAAAGAGGGAACATTTATTAAATGCCAGTTAACGCAAGTGCTTGCATCTTACACAGATTTTTTTTTTTCAACAAATCGACATTAGATAAAATTGTCATCTTTTGATAGGTCACACTGTAACTCAGAGAGGCAAATAGTGTCAATGCTGAGATTTAGTTGTGAGTCTTTGTAAGAGCGGGTACTATATGTTGCTCCCCCTGATTGTTGGTCTTCAACACTTTAGCTCTTTCCATTCTCTTGTATGTTGTGTCTTATTTTTCATGCAACTTAGACTGGACTCACGCCACTAATGGAAGCTGCCTCCGGCGGATATGCAGAGGTGGGCCGAGTTCTTTTGGATAAAGGTGCTGATGTTAATGCCCCTCCAGTGCCCTCCTCAAGAGATACAGCTTTAACCATAGCAGCAGATAAAGGGCATTATAAATTCTGTGAGCTTCTCATTGGCAGGTATGACATTACTATACCCTACATATGTAAACATGGTGGTGTTAGTGATTACTGTTATCTCTGGGCAAATTGTACTGTGTGATAACTTATATAAACTATAAGTACATGTTTTGTTTTAATTTTTAAACCTATCTCTATTATTTTCCACCCTTCCAGAGCTATGCTACATTGTCTGATTTATTTCATTGAGACCTAGGAATATTTTTCTTCCTTTCTTGTGTGTGTATACACTTTTAAAGTACTCTAATAAGCTCTCTGAACATCCAGCTGTTGTCATCCCATATTCACATTTCCCACAGTTTGAGTTGTGCAGAGTACCTCTCCAAGTCTTCAGTCTGGCAATAATCTAAATCTTCATTGTTAGGTTTTTTGTTCTTTATAGTAACTAGAGCTTTTAAGTGACAGTTAAGGAACTGTTCAAAGTATCAGACAGGATTCAGACTAGTTTCTGCTTTCACTCACTTCGAAGTTGCCTGCCAGTCTTCCAGACATGCTTGTGTGCTTACTTGGATTTCTGAAAAACCTTTGCATGGTGTCCTAAGCAGTAGTATTTACTAGTAGCTATTATCACCACTGCTGTTTACCATGAGTCTTATCTGTTATGCCTTCTGAGTTCTAAACCTGCATGTTATTTTTAGGTTCATTCTTTTCTGAAGCTAAATACAAATTCATGAATACAAATCATCTCAATATAAATAATCTGTATCTCTAAGCTACTGTTTATGTAATATATTGATTATAATATCAACAGGATGTACCTTTGTTTTGCACTAAATAAAATTTAACATTTTCTCAGTATCTAAAACTCAGAATTATGTAGTCATTTTTAAAATAAAAAGCAGTTGTTACTGTATAATTATTTTTTAATTTAGTCATTTTTAATTTGATGGCTAGAAATTTGTTATAATGTCATTTTGAGAGAAATGTATTTTAGCCCTTGAATATTAAGCAATTTTAATCTTTACAGAATATTTTTACAGGTTAATAGTGGATTTGTAGTGTTAGCTGTGTCTTTCAGTTTTATTTTAAATAATGATATCTTTGTCATTCATTTAGGGGGGCTCACATTGATGTACGTAATAAGAAGGGGAACACTCCATTGTGGCTGGCAGCAAATGGTGGACACCTCGATGTGGTTCAGTTATTGGTGCAAGCAGGTGCAGATGTGGATGCAGCAGATAACCGCAAGATAACTCCTCTTATGGCAGCATTTAGAAAGGTAGAAGTCTTTCATCTTCATTCACATGAATGTTTGTCAATTAGGCTATGAAGTACATAGTTTAGTGATCACCATAGACTCTCATTTCAGGATTTAACATAAGTGATGAAAGCAGTGAAGTCATAAGCAAATATTTAATCTGTTGGCAACATTGAAAGGGAGACAGGTATCTCAAAAAGCTCATGGACATAAAAACTATACTTTAAAAAAGTTGTTCCAAGTAATATTTTCAGAATCTAGTTAATCTTTCACAAAATATAAATCTGAGTAACTAATTATTTGTTTATGAATGTTTTCTTGTGTTAGCACAACAGATAAAAATTTAACTTTTTAAAAAACTTATTTTTAATCATTGACTTTAATTACTCTGAAAAAAAGAATTAAATAATGAAAACCTAGCTGCCAGTATTTGAAATTCTTGAAACTCAAGTGTACTATATTCAGAAGTAGAAATAAATTTTGTGATAGCAAGAGAAACTTTGTTTCTCTTTCTCTAATGTATAGAATAGGGCTATGTATATGTAATTTGATTTAATGATTTGGTTGATCTCTTAAATGCAGTTTTAGTTTGTTTCTGGGGAAAACATTAAGATATCAGGGATTATAATTTTGATTTTTGCCATTCTGAGACATGTAGGTAAAAGTCCTTGTAGATTGTTTTGTTGTATTGAAAATATTTACTATATAAATTGCAAGAAATCATATCTTCCTTTCTACCTTAATATTCTATTTGACACCTGCTCTTTATACCACCTCTTCCCTGGGTAGTCTAGATTACTTAGCCACTGACTCTGTATTTCTTTATCCTCACCAACCAAATTTATTCTTTCCTACTGGCTATCTACTTCTTCTCCAAGCAAACTAGCATATCATTATCAAGTTAATCCTCCTAATCACTCCACTATGTTAGTATCTTCTACAATAATCTTTTCCTGTCTCCCCAATCTCTATAATACTTTGAAATCCAATCTTAGTTGGTTATTCAAACTCACCATAATCTAGTGCTCTTAGAGTTCCTAATGCGGAATCGTCTTCTTGCTTGGTCTTTTCTTTGTCCCTTTTTCCCACATTACCATTCTTCTCATCTCAGAACTGCTCACGTCCCTCCTAATTTTTCCAAATTTACTCATTCTTTGGGTATAGTTTAAATCTTCCTTTATATAAAACTTCTTCCCATCCTATTTGAGCTCACATTGAGATATTATAATTTCTTAAAATTTGTAGAAGTTATAATCTGTTATTATCTTCGTCATTCATTTTGACAGATAATATTCTGTTACTACCTTAATGTTTAACATGCATATATATCTTATCTTTACATATAGACATAGATTCTTAAGAATAGTGCTTATCTTTTATACTCTTGTATTCATTCCATTATTTATTTTTTTTTAATGCCTACCATGTACAACTGTAATGGTTGGGGTATTACATTATACAGAGTACAGCAGCCAAACTTTTTAAAAATGTGTGATTTAATCAAGGGGTGAACCACACACAGTCAAGTAATTGTGAGTTGTCTCATATAAATAATTTAAATACCATAGAATTATTGGTGAGATACCGAAGAATGATGAAAATGGCTTTTGAGCTATTCATTAAAAGATAAGGATAGTTTTAGAAGGTGCAGGTGAATAAAAAGGAAGAGATAGATGCAATTGAGGAAGTATACTAAATATAAACAGCTGTTTATCCAGACTGGCTAAGTTATAGGCGTTGTGTCTGAGAGCAGTTGTATGGATTAGAGGTAGTGGAAAGCCTCCTGAAATCTGGTCCGAAGATTTAGGACTTTACTTAGATAGTAAACTGTATTACAGTGAATAATATAATCATAGCTCATGCTTTAGGAAAGTATATTTTATTTCTTTCACACTACTGAGTACAGTGCTGTGCATTCAGTTTTTATCTGAAAGAACAAAATTGTTTTTATTCATTTGATGCTTAGAATTGAAACAGGATTATCATTTCTACTGAATTAGCTGGGTAAAAAGGAAGAACTTTTTTCTTTCAGACATATCCCCCATTTCTTCATTCTGATTTTTGGGGTGTATCTTCTGTGTGTGTGTTCAATTCAGTGATTTAGATTTTAAAGTAGATGGTGGAATGAGAATGAACGATGTAGATTTCACTTGTTCAAACCGAAGCCTCTTTTTCATTTATAGTGCAAAAAATACCCCGTTAAATCTTTATTTTGTAGCGCTATTGTCAAAGGAATCTTAAGACAGACTGTAGATTTACTGAATCCTGTTAAAGTCTGTTTTAAAACTGACATTAATATCTATTTTTTAGGGTCATGTGAAGGTGGTGCGCTACTTAGTCAAAGAAGTCAATCAGTTTCCATCAGATTCTGAGTGTATGAGATACATAGCAACCATCACTGATAAGGTAATATGTTGATGAAATTCACCCCACTGTCTGAGCTAGGGATCCCATTTGGTTTATATACATATATCCGACACTAGGAAACAGTCTTAGTTTGAGCAGTAATGTGTGGCATATAGCAATTTTCATTTATCTAGTATTTGGGAATGAAGTATGCTATTTAAGAGACCCTTTAGATACTTACTTACCTAATGAAACAATAAAACATTCTCAGCGACAGGATTATCTTTTTAAATAACACCGAACTACTTTGATTTTATATGAACACTAAATAATCTAAAGCAAGGGTCCCCAACAACTTGGTCAGGGACCAGTACCAATCTGTGGCCTGTTAGGAATGGGGCTGCACAGCAGGACGTGAGCATGGGCCAGTGAGTGAAGCTTTGTCTATATATGCAGCCACTCCCCAGCACTAGCATCACTGCCTCAGCTCCACCTCAGATCATCAGGTGTTAGCTTCTCATAGGAGCATTGGCCCCTGGTGCAAATAGTTATTTGTTACTGCTATAATGTATATGTTTATCTAGGCTGATATTTATTCTGAGAAGAACAAGCCCAGTGGATTTTTTATTTAATGCCTAAACAAAAATGAATGTAGCACTTTTAATCATGGCAAGAAAATGTTAATGTCTTTAACATAATGTAAAAGTTGGAGTAACTGTCAGCTTAAGAATGAACTGGCTAGGACTTATGAAAAAAAATAGAGAAGATAAATCCTATTAGAAATCTAATTGGTATTTCCCCTGGTGACATTTTGTTACTGAGTTTATATGCTCTGAAAATCCAAAGCGCTCAACAAATCTAAAAAGTTCTTTCTGTTAAGCTTTCTCAGCAGGTATTACATAATAGTGAGCAGCTTTCCCCTATAGGTTATATTTAACGTAGGTAATTCACTGTCTTGCCTGCCTTTAGCTTTTGCTACAATAATTAGTATTCCGGGGTATCACTGTGTTTTTTGGTGGGGAGATAAGATTAAAAATAAGGATCTTGTCTTAATAGGGGAATATCCATTTCCTGTCAAAAACACCCTTCAAATGAAATCACTGAGAAAAGTCTATTAATACCTGTTTCTATGAGTTTTTTAGTGATTCTTGCATATGAAATAGCAACGAAGCCTAAATCTGTGAGATGAGAACAGTTCTTGCCAATTAAGTATTTTAAAGTTTTAAATTCTTTTTTTTACATTAACCTTTTCCTTAAGCCCATTAACCAGCTGACATAAATTATTACAGCTCTGCTGTATGATTTCTTATATTAAATTATTGGAGTAAATAATTTAGTTTCCAAAGTAGCAGTCAAGTGTATATTTGAACAACAGTAGAGGCTCTTTGCTTGTGTATTTTTAAAAATATGCTTTTATTTGCACTCTCTTTGGCCCTGCCACTGATCTTTATTGCTTATGTTCATTCAAAGTACCTTAATTAATATCCTCATGTTTTCAGGAATCTCTCTAAATGTGAATTGTATTTTGAGGCTGGAAACATCTTAATTTTTCATTTTAGGAAATGCTGAAGAAGTGTCATCTTTGTATGGAATCAATAGTACAAGCCAAAGATAGACAGGCTGCTGAAGCAAACAAAAATGCCAGCATTTTGTTAGAGGAGTTAGACTTGGAAAAGGTAATGGTAACTGTTACATGTGAAAAATGCCTACTTTTTTTCCCCTCTTGCTTTTTTGCCCTGTAATTTGTAATTTATTCTTTTTCATTTTGTTTCATTTTGTTGTTGCTTTTGCTTTAAATTATGTACATGGTTTTCTCTCCAAGTTTGACTCAAGTGGTAGAGAGAATTATGAGTATTTTAAATATCATTAAAAGAATTTTCTTTGTAACCATAAATTAACAAAATTTTATTATAAGAAGTACATTCATGTGGAAGTTCAGAAAACCTAGCCTCAAATGCTCAGTTTTAGTCTTATGTTAACTAATTAACTTAATCCCCATCCAAATTTATACATACTTCATTGATCCAAGACTTTATAATTTGTTACCAAAAGATTTACTAGAAGATTCAAATGCACTACCAATGAATAATAAACTAGTGAAATACAACCACTTGGTGGAATGTTTAATGAGTACATTTTTTAAATGGATGATTTCTCTTGTACTTTTTTCTCTTTCAGGCAAACTACAGCATCTTTCCCATCTATTCCTAAGGGGAATAAAATATTCAAAACAACATAGTTTAGACAGTCCCATAGTTCCTTCTTTAGTCCCTCTTCCTGTCAATAACTCTGTACTCTAGAAATAGTATTTCATAGCAGGAAAAGAATTGGTTGGCCATGAATATTATAGAATACATATTCTGCCATATTTCATCTTCTAAAAAAGGTTAAAAATGCTATAAAATGTAGCATGTACTGTTTAAATTTATAAAGTGATAACTATACCCTTTAGAGTTAAGTCCATTTTTTTCTGTTATACTTGCTGACTTTGTTAAGCTACCTATTTCATTTCTTCTTGCATAAATAAAATATGAATTCTAAACATTTTATTCTAATTTAAATGTAAAAATACATTTATTTTCTGGAAAAATATATTTAATATTGGAGATTCTTCATTTACAATTTCTGGCTTAGGTTCTTATCAAACAAATGTTAGCCATTTTGAGGTTTTAAAACAATATTTCATTTTTTTATTTCATCTTCATTGTTAGAAGTACTATAACTATTACTTGACCTATTGTCACATTCAGTTTCATCTGTTTACTTAATACCAGGCAGTATAAGAGAGTCAGGTTTTATGACAGAATACATATTTTAGTCTTCTCAATAAAAATATTATTACCCTCATATTATGTATGGATGGAGAAGTTAAGTAACTTGCCTAAGCTAGGCTAGGATTTGAACCCACTATTTTTATTCTGAATTCCCTGGTTCCCTCTCCTCCGTTAATTGAATGTAACCTACCTCTTAATTCTTTCTTCCTAAAGTATTATAATACCCTAAGAAATAGTTATTTTATGAATTATTTCTTTTTGCATTTTTATGAGTCTTGAGGCATTTTTTTCTGTAGCTGAGACACATAGCTATTTTTAAATAAATCTTTAATTTTTTCATACCTTTGATGTTTCTACATTACGTTAAATACATTTAGAGATTTATTGCATACATGTGGATTACAGAGTAGGAAGCAGCTTTTTGGAGATATCCTATTAAAGAGATCTGTTCTCAATCAGCTTCAATGTTTCTTTTTTCTTTATTGCAATGTATTAATTTTAAAATATGAAGTATGCAGAGATAACTAAAGAAAACCATGTCATCATTGTAAGTTAACTAAAGTTAAAAACATTGAATGGTAACTAAAATTCTCACTTCTATAATTAATTATAAAGCCTTTTAAGACCCTACATACTGACCATCCTTTTATTTTTTTTTTTGCTCTTGCTGTGCCTTCTGCCTCGAATGTCCCTTTCATATGCCTCATATTTTAGTCTCCCTTCCACAAACACTCTTTCTACTCTTCTTGCCTTCTTTATTTTTACTTTCTAACATTCTAAATACTGTATTTTACTTAGTTATTTTGTTTGTCTCTCTACCACTAGAATGTGTGCAACACAAACTGTTTCCTGGCATGTTGTAAAGGCACAGAATAAATATTTGGTGAACAATTTAATATTCATGGAGATGGAGATGGTGTGTGTACTCTTTTAAAAAACAGAATCATGGAAACATTAATACTTGTTTTTCCCTCAATAACTGATAGCTATTAACAATTAATAGTGTTTTAAGTAAGTGCAGAATATACTCTAGTTTCAAGCTTTTTGTCACTATAAATAATGTTGCAATAAACATCCTTATATGTATTTTCTTATATTTTGGTGCTTTTATTTTTATGGAGCAAGTTTCTTCACTAGGGTCAATATATTTTAAATCTGATACTTTCAGAATACTTTTCTACTATCATCAGTAATACATGATTGTTGTTTTCTTGAGTTTTTGCCAGCATTTCTTAACCTTGATGTTCATGCTTTCAAGAACCTCGGGTTTAAAGCAGGTCAAAGGAACTTCTTTGAAATGTCATTACACATTTTTCCGTAATATTAAAACTCAGTGGGGATAAATAATTCTTAATCATAAATTACATGCAAATTGATTCTTCCACTAGCACTGATACTTTATAAACAGTTTTGAATGGGGGTGGCACATAGATGGAATTCTTAATTATAGAGGAGACTCTTCTCTCCTGAACTCTAGCCTAGTATTTCTATTTGAAAAAATTACTAGATTAGGATCAGATAGGGTTCGGTTAACTGTGTTTACATTTAGGAAAAAATACTTTTTTAACTTCTGAGACAGTACATTCTGGCTCCACCATTTCTGATTTAGAAACATCACTTATGTTTGGTCTGCTCTGGTCTAAGTTCATGTTCTGCATGGTAACTTAGCGCTTGTATAAAGATGCTTCTTTGATCAGCCTTTCTAAAATTTTAGTAGGTTTGTAAAAACTGCTGTTGAGAATACTGCCCATTTTATTTATCAGATTCATTCCCTTACCATTATTCAGCAAACATATATTCACTATGTGGTAGAGTCTCTGCTCTGGAGCAGTTCATCTGGTCAAACTATGGAATCGTCATGCAGTTAATTGTCTGTTCTCTTAGGACATTAAAAATGAGACTATATTCTTGACTGTTAAGACCTTTAGTGAATATTGTTGGTTTCCAGATTTGATATTTGTTTCACCCTTCCGCTTAATTATTTTTTGTTTTTCTCCTTACCCCTTTCTTTGTAAACTTTCATTACCTTGTAGGGAGCTAAGCAGGGTATATTTTAATTATAATTATATTCCTAATAGATATTTTCACTTGGTGTTTTTTTTTTCTTTTGCCATCACTGTAAGCTTTTAATATGTCTATCCCACAATTTTAATTTTATATATTTCATTCTCTGATTAAACTTCCTATCTTTCTAATTTTGCTCTCTAGAATTCTATATTTCCCTAGTTTAACTCATTCTGCCACTCATGTACACCACTCTTTATTACTTTCTCCTTTAGTCTCCTCCCCTCCCCACCCACACTTACAATACATCCTCTCCTCACCCTCTGTTGATCACCTAGCATCCTACATCAGTCAGAAAACTGAAACATCAGAAGAAAACTGCCAGACTTTTCCACTCACCAATCCCTGTACCCATATGCTTTCTACCAGTTACTAAGTAAACTTTCTATAACAACTCCCTCCATTTGTGAACTAGATCTTATGTGGCCTCCTTTACTCAAAATGTTGTCATAGCAATTCTCTTTCTTGCTTTTTTTTTTTTTATCATTTATTCCCCCTGTCCCAGATTATTCTCATTATCAAACAAGCTTATTTCTCCAATTTAAAACCTTCGCAATTTCCAGCTACAAGCCCATTTTTTTGCTCCCCTTTGCAGCAGAGCCCCTTATCTATTTTGGCTGTCTCTAATTCTTCTTCCTCTTTCTCTACTCCTACCAGGCTAATAACTCCCACAACTCCACCAAAACAAACTGTTCTTTTATGGTCTCCAGTGACTTTCAAATAGCTAAATCTAAAGATTACCTCTCTATCCTTATTGGACTAAGCCTAATAACACCTGACACACTCTTCACTTGGACTGTTACAGTATTTGATTTTTCTCCTTCCTCTCTTAATGTTTCTTTTGTGTCGTCTTTGTTAGTTCCTCCTCATTTTCCCTTCTTAGTTGGTGAGCTCCTTAACTCATTACATGATCTACTTCTTTATCCTTTGGTCATCTCATCCTGCTTCTTAACTTTATATACCAGCTGATCCCAAATTTATATCTTTTGCCCAGATGCCTTCCCTAAATACCAACACCGGATACACAACTTGCCACTCAACATGTCCATTTGGATAGCTAATTAGACATCTCATACTTGTGTCTAAATGCGAACTCCTATCTTTGCCCACCCCACACCCACAACGCTGCCTTGTAATTACTCAGGCTAAAAACCTTAAAGTCATCCTTGATTCCTCTCTATCCTCTAATGTGTTGGAAAATCTTGTTACCTTTGCCTTAGAACTATATCTAGAAGGCTAATCACTTTTCATCACTTCTCACCCTGGTTCTAGTCATTAATATTATCCCTTACATGTATGTATTATGACAGTAGTTACTTAACTGGTCTTCCTGATTCCATTATCACTCTTTATTTTTCATTTAGCACTTAGAGGGATCCTCAAATCATTTAAATGAAACCATGTCACTCTTCTGCTCAAAACTCTCAAAATAAAAGATTGACTTTAAAATGCCCTGCCAGGCCTAGGGTGATCAAGCCCTCTGATACTCTGGCATTTGTTTTCTACTACTCTCACTGGCCTACTAGAACATTCCAGACCTGCTTGAATATACTTAGAGCTTATGACTGGCTGTTCTCTTTGCCTGAAACACTTCAGATCTTTTAGATATGTGCTTAAACTTCACCTTCATGAGGCTTAACGCTGGTCACCCTATTTAAAATCAGAACTCCTTACCTGTTCCCATATATACAGTTATTTCCCCCTGCTCCAGAATTCCTGTTTTACTTTATACTAGACACCTTTATAAAAACTATGCCCAGTCAGCCTTCCCTATCTGCAGGTTTTGCATATGCACATTCAGCCAACTAAGGAACAAATTTTGGGGAAAAAATGTTAAATCATTGCTTACGTGTACCATGTAGTTAGGCCTACCATGGTTACGTCTGTACTGAACATGTACATACTTTTGTTTCTTGTCATTATTTCCTAAAAATACAGCATAATAACCATTTACGTAGCACTTAAATTGTATTAGATAATATGTCATCTAAGAGATGATTTAAAGTATACAGGAGGCTGTGTGTAGGTTATATGCAAATACTATGCCATTTTATATAAGGGATTTTCACATTCTCAGATTTTGGTATCTATAGGGTTATGGGTGCTGGACCTGGAACCAATCCCCCATGGTCACTAAGGGATAACTGTAATGCATGTTTTATGTTTATCATCTGTGGCCTTTCCCACCCCCAAACTAAATGATAGTTTCCTAAGCTTCATGAGGGCAGGAGTATTTTGTGTAGTTTACAGATGAGTTATAAGAGACAAGAACTATGCTTAGTACGTAGCAAGTTATCAATAAATTTTCATTGGCTCCAGCTCCTTATTTCCCCTGGTAGTTTTTGACCTTTCTGTTGATATCACTACCCATCATTTAGAAATGAAATTTTGATGTCACTTTCAGCTGCTTCCCATTCCCTACATCCATCAAATGAGTGTCATGTTAACTTAATCCAGTACCTGACACACATTAAACTCCCTACATATTAACTGTATCAGTGTCTCATCATCACTTTTAATTGAGCTTTGGCGGTCTCTTTATGATGAGGCTTCTGTTTAATCTTCTTGAGTTATCACTTCTTACATCAAGTATTGCAGTCAGCTTCTAAAAGCCTGCTTTATAAATAATAAATGCCTTTGCCTCTGTCACCTTTTGCCTTCAACCTGATTTTTCTTTGTTCCATCGTAACTTCCACAGTTTCCTTAGTTTTCTAATACACAGGTGGGATTGCCTTACTCCCTCAGAAAATCTTCAGTCTTTCTTCATTGTTTGCATGAAAAATTCCAAACATTCAGGTCTTTCTGTCTTCTCCAGGCTCATCACTCACTGTGACTTTCTACATGTTATGTATCTCATTAATATACACAAATTATATACAAATTCGTAGATGGTGTTTCTTTGTACTGCTTCTTCCTAAATCCTTAAATTCTCATCTTAAAAATCTTAATTCTCAAAAGTTATTTTGTTTTCTGAACCCTCAAAAAACACCAGTTGGTTTAGTGCCTTTTCCTCTGCCACAGTTAATACCACTTTTATCTGCTGTTTCATTAATTCCTACCTTCTGTCTACAACTTAATCAGGTATCTATCCTAATGAAGCTTTACCTCAAACTTAGTATTTTATTTCCTTTTCCAAATATTTTAAGAGAATAATCTTATTGACTCTACTTTAAAAATGTTTAATCCTCAGTCCAGGACCATTTGCCTGTTTCTCCACTACTCAGTGAGCTAAAACTATGGCAGATATCACCAGTAATATTTTAACTGCCAAATCCTGTTACCTCTTTTCAGTTGTACTGATACTTTGTAATACTTGCAAATGTCCATTTGCCTTCCTTCATGAAATTCTTTCTTCCCATTGAAGCCACTTTCTCCTAATTGTCTTTCTGTGCCTGATTGTGCCCTCCTGAAGTCTCATTTACTCTTCTTTTTATTTTTATTTTTTTAATTTTTTAGGCAAGGCAACCCTTGGTTGACCTCACAGATTGCAAGGACCTTATCAACCTACAATTCCTTATTTTTAAATTTTTTACGCCTACAGCACCTGGTCTTCCTAAGTGGTCTCCCATCCAAGTACTAAGCAGGCCCAACCTGCTTAACTTGTGAGATCAGACGGGATTGGGCTTATTCTGGGTTGCATGGTTTTAGACTACTGACTACTCTTCTTTTTAAATATTGGATATTCCCCTCCCCCTCCCATATATATGTACATAAATATACACATGCATAGCTATAACTTTTTCCCTTTGGTAATCTCATTTAATTCATTAATTTCAGCTACCACCTGCAAACTTATGAGGCCTGTTAAATCTGTATCTGTTTTGTCTAATTAATTTTAGAGAGTCATGCCTTGTAGGTCCTTTTGCACCCGTAGTCTGAGATCTCTTCCACAAAGAGTTTCCTTAGAACCTCTGATTTATGCCCCACTTCTTAGTGAGTCCAAGGGGTTAATAAGATCTACGAGGTTATCAAAACACCAACCTTAGAATTTTAAAATTTAGAAAGGAATAAATACCTAGCCCTTAGGACTAAACTCTTATTTACACTTTGAAGATCTAGACTTTTCTCCTGTTGTCAAAGGGTTAGCTTCCACCCACTGAATTTACTGTTAAGGCACTAGAGGCATTAGCATACCTAAGACCCAGCCCCACCCACACACTAAGGCCTAAGCTAGCCCATCACTCCATATCTAGGACATGTGTGTTTGATGAAAGCCTACTTTCTGATTTAAACTTTAATATTTTTTAAAAAGTTTTCCCCGCCTTTGAATACCAGTCACAATTACCTCCTGCCACAGGATAAATTTAAAAATCTAGCCAAATCAAAAATCCATCCTGTCTGAGCCAAAAGTCCTAAACTTGTTATTTCTATCCCCCACAAGCTGTTTTCTGTACATTTCTCAAGGCTTTTCTGTTCATACAGACATGATATAGATTCAGATGCTTTATTATTCCTAATTCTAAATTGGAGAGTCTTAACACATATCAATAGCCTCAGTTGCTTTGACATATTTTTCTGGTACACCTTTCCCCCTGACTTTTACTTCTCTCCCCCGTAAACTTACCATTTATTCTGTCAAAATCGAGCAAGACAGGACAACCACAGGCCTCCCTCACTGGAGCTCTGGCAGAGAAAGCACTTTTCCTGAGGATGGGCAGCTAGCCTCAGTAAAGTCAGGCTCTTTTTAATGAGCTTGAGTCAACACATTGCTCAATTCCTTCTTTCAAAATCACCAATCAGATATTACTCCTCCTCCCCTGCAGTAAACTAGGGAGTGAAGGTCACCAAACAATTACTGTTTTCTTCCTAGTCCTTCTGAAAGGTCAAAAGCTCCTCCCTCTCCTGGTCTTCACACTGGAGCTTGTGTATTTCTGGAGGACCAGCAAAAATTTCTAGGGGGTGCTATTGAGACAATTTCTACAACTTCTAATTTCCATTTGTATCCTTTCCTGAAATCTTATCTGCCTGAGAAAATACCAGTGTTCTTCAGATTTTCCTTAACTATTTTTCTCTTCAGGAATAAAAGACATATTTCTACACCCAAGAGAATATAGTTATGGTGTATTGCCCCAGATATAATAACTTTAAAGATGGGCAAAACCTTTCAGAGATAATTTGCAAAGGCAAGAGGAGTATCTAGCAAAAGCAAAAGGCTTTAAAAATGAAGTAAGACATTTTCTGATGAAAAGTAAGTCTGATTTGGCTTATGAGCTTGTTTTTGAGCTCTGGTTTCATTAGTTAGGATATTGTGACATTTCCTGTAAACTGGGTATTATTGTTTTGACATGTAGTATTTAAAATACATATAAACATATAGAGCACTAGATTATAGACAAAAATATCTGTTAGAGGACACGCAAGCAAAGTAGTTGGAATATGATTGTCCCACTTTATGAACCAAAGAAGGAAATAGTTAAAGTAGTTTATTAAAACATGTTATTGGACTTTTAAACTTTTTCTTATTTTGGGAGGCTATGAAAGTAATATACTCACTTTGACAAATAGAAACAGTGTGTAGTTGTATAAAGTAAAATTGAAACTTAACCATCTTTCTGCTACCCCTTTCCAGTTCCACTCTTTAGAGGTAGTCATTAGTAAGCCTTTGAATTGAATCCTCAGTCTTTTTTCCATACTTCTACAAATAGACACACATAAAGGTCCCTTCCCCTATAAATGGGATCATTGGTCTACAATGTGTCCTTTTTTCTTCTATCAATTATAAATTATGAGCATTTTTTCCAAGTATATATTTAGAACACTTTTTAGGGCTGCTGGTTATTTCGTGAATATATATCGTTAATTTATCTACTCCCACCATTGATAGATTTAACTTATTTCCATTTATTGCCATTATAATTATTTTTTTGCAGTGGAAATTATTGAACCTATATTTTTTTCACTAGAGATAGTTATTTTACAAAGAAGAAATTATTAGGATAAACAGTTTATAATTTTCATAGGAGGCTTTCAATTACCTTTCCTAAAATGTAAATATGTATACCTTTAGCAATATAAGAAAGAATTTATTTTCCAAAACCTATGCTGATACCTGGTATCTTATTTATTTATTACTTACTTACTTATTTTTTAAGTGCCTACAGTGCTGGTTATTCCTAGGTGGTCTCCCATCCAAGTACTAACCAGGCCCAACCCTGTTTAGCTTCCGAGATCAGATAAGATCGGGCACTTTCAGGGTAGCATGGCTGTAGACTTATCTTTTTTATTTTTGCCAAATTAGTGAATGAAACATGGTACTTTGTTATTTTAATTTACATTTCTTTAGTGATTATGAATCCCTGTTTATCATTCATCCATTTTAAAATTAGATTTTTCATTATTAATTTGATCTTGGCCCTTTAAAAATATTTTCTCTTTATAGTAATTTGAATATAATCTTGATTGAACAATGAATTGAATTCTGTGACTGAATTTTATGGTATCCTGTTTCTCTTGTGAAAAAATGACATGTGACAACTTTTTTCCCACGGTAAATTTCAATGTTATAATTCTGTGTTTTTGATTCTTTAACAGTTAAGGGAAGAAAGCCGGAGGCTGGCTTTGGCTGCCAAAAGAGAAAAGAGAAAGGAGAAGAGAAGAAAGAAAAAGGAAGAACAAAGAAGAAAACTAGAAGAAATTGAAGCCAAAAATAAAGAGAACTTTGAACTCCAAGCTGCTCAAGAAAAAGAAAAGCATAAAGTTGAAGGTATTTTTTTCGAAACAATCACCTAATTTGTTTCATATGATATATTTTGTTGAATATTATATTTTCTTAAATATCAGTAACTTAAACTAAAAACAGATTTCTAAGTTATTAAGCCCTTACAGTATTATGTGCTATTTTCACTTATTGACTTCTCCCCAGTTTTTAATTATGAAGATTTTCAAACCTACAGATAAGTTGAAAGAATGATAAAACAAACACCTGAATACACTTCACCTAGATTTTAAAAATAAACATTTTACCATATATTTATTTCATCTTTTTTTCTCCAAATGTTACACATATTTTCTAAGCCATCTGAAAGTAAATTGCAGACATCCTGACATTGCACCTGTAAAACTTCAATGCACATTGTAAGAACGATATTTGCTTACATAATCATAATACCTAAAAAAATTAACAGTAATTTAGTCACCTCATCTACAATCCAGACCATATTCAGATTTTTCTCAAATAAGCTAATTATTTTTAATTAGGTTCTGACTAAAAGATTATTTGAGATGATAGTGTGAGGAGGAACCATTGCCATTAAAACCACCAAATATGGGTGCAGTTGTGTGTGTAGGTGTTTTTGTGGGTGGGTGTTAACTTCCCTCACCCCTGCCCCAGCCTTTCATTTTGAAAAAAATTTGAGCCATGGAGAAATTTAAGGATTAGTATGATGAACACCTGAATGTCACCTAGAGTCTTGTAACATTTTGGCACATTTGTTTTGTTTATCATTTTTCCTCTCTCTTTCTTTGAACAGTTTGCATGTAAGCTGTACGCATCATGCGAAATCAGCCCTAAATACTTGAGTATGTATTTCCCAGAAAAAGAACATTATTTTACATAATCATGATAACATTATTATACCCAAGACATTTAATAATTATGTAATAAATGTAATATGTAATATATATTCATATTTCCCAAATTGTCTCCAAAATGTTCCTTGCAGTGCCTACTATGCGTTGTTTAGGACTTAGGGGCAGAGACTAGATCAGTCATATCCATCTCATTACTAATGAATGCTGGAATAACTGATGACTTTATGTCTAATAGTAGCAAGGTAACTCCTGGGTTCATTTTTCTTCAAGTGCTTAAAGCTAAATATATCCTAAGAACACTTAGAACTTGCTAATTCAGTATTGCTACTTTTGCAGATGAGCCTGAAGTCTTGACAGAGCCTCCAAGTGCCACAACCACTACTACCATAGGTATATCTGCAACCTGGACAACTTTGGCAGGTTCCCATGGTAAAAGAAATAATACCATAACTACAACCAGTTCAAAGAGGAAAAACAGGAAAAATAAAATTACTCCAGAAAATGTTCAAATTATATTTGATGATCCACTACCAATCTCATACAGTCAGCCAGAGAAAGTGAATGGAGAGTCCAAGAGCAGCAGCACCAGCGAGAGTGGGGACAGTGATAATATGAGGATTTCCAGCTGTAGTGATGAAAGTAGTAACAGCAACAGCAGCCGAAAGAGTGACAATCATTCACCTGCTGTGGTCACTACCACCGTGACCAACAAGAAGCAGCCATCAGTTCTGGTTACATTTCCAAAGGAGGAGAGAAAACCTGTTTCTGGCAAGGCTTCAGTAAAGTTAGTTCTAATTTTCACTTACTGTTTATCATGAAACACTTTGTTGCTGAATTTTTTGATAAAGCAAGCAAATGAACAACTGGCAGAATAAGGATTTGCGTTTGTGCTAAAGAAGGCACAATTTCATTTGATTTGAAGAAAAGGCTATTTTTTTAGATTATGTATTAATGAGTGATAAAATTATTTTTACTGTATAATTTATCATTTGGTTGTTAAACTTAGCTCATGAGAAGTACAGATTGTGGTTTCTCAGGGATTATTGTGATTCAGCTCCGCTAAATTCGATCTCTACGTAGTGTCTTAAAAATTGGCTCTTCATGTTATGTGAAATATTGAAAAGGGAAAAATAAGTTCTTCATTTGTTCACCATATTTATTCTAAAAAGAATAAATTTATGTAGTTGATTGCTTTTATCATTTAAAAAAATCTGCATCTGTTCTATGTTTAATGTATTTCTCCTCCCTCTGTTAAAGATTGTCAGAGACTGTCAGTGAAGTAACCAGTAATTCTCTGTCCACTTGCACAAAATCTGGTCCATCTCCCCTTTCCTCTCCAAATGGGAAGTTAACAGTAGCAAGTCCTAAGCGTGGACAAAAGAGGGAAGAAGGGTGGAAAGAAGTTGTAAGAAGGTGAGTAATTGTTTATTTTATTGTTTTTCTCATTCTTTTTCTGTGCTGTATCTCATAGTCAAGTATGGTTTACTACCTTACAGTTAAATTCCTCAAAGTATTCCAAAGGTTGTGGACTGGTGGCCCAAGGCTGAATCTGGCTAACAGAGATAACCTTACCCTATTTTAGTTGAGGAAAAAAATGTATGTACTAATATTCTTAAAATCGGGAGATTTTACATAAAAAGGTAGATGACTGTGGTATCTGCTTGACCCCCCTGGGTACAGGTAATGGTGGAGAACTAATGTAAATTCATTTAGGTGATAGATTGTGTTTTGTTCATATTTGTAATCTTAGAGCCAGTTTGTAATGTCTACTACATGTTTGTAACTATTTGAAGAATGAATAAATAGTAGTTTAAAACAATTCTTGTCTTTAAATTATAGGATATCTTTACTTCAAGGATTTTAGCACTAAAATATTTTATTATATTTTGCTTGGGATTTTTATACTAATTTGTGTCAAAAAGTAAGACAGTATCCCTGAAACTAAAAGGTGATATCACAGATTTAGAAAGGATGTAATCCATTATAAATCTTTGATAATCTGTTTTAAAGAACTTCCCAGAAATTCCATCAAAAAATTAAACTTTTGATTATTTGAAAAAAGAGCTGTCCTTATATCACTTTGTCTCAAACATACACATTAATTTATTCACATACACACACTCTATTGAACTAACTGCAATCACAACATCAGAGTACTCTCTATACGAAAGTAGGGTAATTCATTTTTCTACATGCATTTTATATTGTGATATACAAAGGAATTCTTAACTAATTTGAAAATAACGATCACTGACTTATTATTCTTATTTCCTTTGGGGAAGAGGGAATTATCAAGTAACTTAATTATGTGTATAAAGGGCAGGGATCATACCTTACCTTTAAAAAAATATAACATTTTAATACTTAGTCATTCCAGATAATTTTCTTGTTCATAATTGGCTCATTCTCTTTATTTAGAATTATACTGCATTTCTTTTAGAAATGTTCTTTAATTTATACTTGTCAGAAATTTGTACCCACCTTTCCTGAATCTGAATACTTAAAATTGTAATTTTGTGAGTGTTAAATGGATTTTGCTTTTTTGAAATTCCAGTGGACTTTTCTGTTTTCTCACACTACTGAACATCCTTTTATTGAGTTTCCATATTTGTGGATAATCATTTTAATGCGTGTAGAAGAATGCAGGGAAACAATGAACTTTTAATATCATCCTTTCAGTTATATATTACAGAATAAAAAGAAGAATGTGAGTCAGTCACCTAAATATGCCACAAGAAGCCACACTTGACTCCTTGGGCAAAATTCGGTGCTCCATCCACTGCGTATTTAGGATATCCTGTTAAGCACTAATGGCATGGTGTGGTAGCTTTCTAACTTGGTGTCTACACAGTCAACGTATGTGGACAGGAACCCATGTCTATCTTATTGGCCATTAGTATTTGCATTAGCACAGTGCATGTCTACATAGTATGTACTTTACCGGTATTAATGAAGCATGAGATGAAAATCAAAAATCCCAAGTCTTTGGTAATGAGATGAGAAGCTATGGTAAAGCTTTATCTTTCCCTTTCCCTCTCTCTCCTGTATCCTCCCTTCCTTCTCTTTCCTCCTCCCCTTTCTTTCCTCTCTCCCTCCCACCCCTCTCTTTTTCTCTCTTTCCTGAGATATCCCATTCTCACTAGAGTGAGAATAGGTAGAATAGGCTTATTCAACAATATCTATCCTGTATTTACAGAAACATATTTTTGTAATACTACTTATTTAAAACTATTGAGGTTAATGATTTATCTTAATTTATTTTTGTAACTTTTAAACAGGTCAAAGAAAGTATCTGTTCCATCAACTGTGATATCCAGAGTGATTGGAGAGGAGGCTGTAATATTAATGCTATTCGGGAGTTCACTGGTGCACACATAGATATTGATAAGCAGAAAGACAAGACAGGAGACCGGATAATAACTATAAGGCAAAATTTTGTCTTTTATGTTTTCTTCCTTTGTGTTTTATTACACGATAGTCTAATGAAATATAAGCATTTGAGTTTTTAGTGGAACATTTTAAAAGCATACTTTCTAAAATAATTCTAGAAGATAACATTTACAGTTTTTTCCTCTAATTCATATATTCTTGTGATGTATTTCAAGGACTTTAAGGGAAGTGTGTCGGGCGGGCAAAGTTTTAGATTATCTTTTCCTTACATAAATTGTTCATATGACTTTCTTAAAAATTTATGCTGAGACTTTTTAAGAAGGAATGGGTCTCTAACACATTTAAAGCAGTAGATTTCTTATCTTTCTCTTAATTATCATTTGAACTTCGTTATTCTGAGATTATGTCCTTAGAATATGAGCTTAGTAACAGATTTAAACCTGAGGTGGATATTTGTCTTGAATTGAATATGTCTTTGCCTGAATACCCTTAAAAGAAAGATGTTAGTCTAAGAAATTTTAAGTTTAGTAGTGAGAGGCAGGTGCCCCATTGTAGTAATAGGAGGGATAATAGTTATATAGCCTACCTCAAAAGGACGGAGGCAATTAGCCATTGCTGTTTTGTTCTTACATTCCTCTCCTATCTTGTTTTTCCCTGTCCTAGAATAAGTGGGTTGTCACAACCTACCTTATCTAGAGAAGAGGGAAGTGGATACCTCATATGAGTAATTTCCCCCTTAGGGTTTTCATAAGGCTTTCCTTGCAATCAAATATTTTCCTGAAGATCCAACAATAAGATTTGACCTTGTGGTCATTGTTGGCATTATCAGGATTCCTCTCTCATTTTGAGACATTCAAGAGAAATTATAATAATTGTTCTAGGGAAACCACTAATAAATATGTAATCGATGGGGTCATCTTAGGTAGCAGGCTTTAAAATAAAATACTATTTTCTTACTCAGTTATATTTTCCTTGTTTACTTGTGTTGCTTTTAGTACTGATCAACTGTTTAACGTTATGGTAGCATTATAGATTCAATAGGCTTTTAAGTGCAGTGCTTTTTCTAACTAATGGATTTCACAGTAGGAAAATGATTTCTTAGTCTAAGGAAACAATAGTAAAATGAATTTTTTGAAAAAAAATCATTTACTATTCTTTGAAAAATATAGTAGTATGTTGGGACAGTTTTGGGCTTTGTTTGCAGAATACCTCAAGAGTAGTCAGACAATTTCTGCTTAACTTTCTTTATTCTCTCTGTGTATGTATGTATACACATGAATGAATATAGACTTTACATATTGAAAAGTAGGGGAGGTTGACCTAATTTTTTTTTTGTCAACTTGTAGGGGTGGCACTGAATCAACAAGACAAGCAACTCAGTTGATCAATGCTCTGATCAAGGATCCAGACAAAGAGATTGATGAACTTATTCCAAAGAATCGCTTGAAAAGCTCCTCAGCAAATTCCAAAATAGGGTCATCAGCACCTACCACCACTGCTGCTAACAGTTCTTTAATGGGAATTAAAATGACGACTGTAGCTCTGTCATCAACATCTCAAACTGCCACAGCACTCACTGTGCCTGCAATTTCTTCTGCATCTACTCATAAAACCATTAAGAACCCAGTTAATAATGTGAGGCCTGGTTTTCCAGTTTCTCTTCCATTAGCATATCCTCCTCCACAGTTTGCACATGCTTTGCTTGCTGCTCAGACTTTCCAGCAGATCCGTCCACCAAGGTTGCCCATGACCCACTTTGGAGGTACTTTTCCACCAGCTCAATCTACTTGGGGTCCTTTTCCTGTCAGGCCTTTGAGCCCTGCCAGAGCTACTAACTCGCCTAAGCCTCACATGGTGCCTCGCCATAGCAATCAGAATAGCAGTGGTTCTCAGGTGAATTCAGCAGGTTCTTTAACTTCAAGTCCAACAACTACAACCAGTTCATCAGCTTCAACGGTGCCTGGTACATCTACAAATGGCAGTCCAAGTTCACCTTCTGTCAGAAGGCAGCTTTTTGTCACAGTTGTGAAGACATCCAATGCCACCACAACAACAGTCACAACTACAGCAAGCAACAACAGCACTGCACCCACAAATGCCACATATCCTATGCCTACTGCCAAAGAACACTACCCAGTATCATCCCCATCTTCCCCATCACCACCAGCCCAGCCAGGAGGGGTTTCTAGAAACAGCCCTTTGGATTGTGGAACAGCATCTCCAAATAAAGGGGCATCTTCCTCTGAACAGGAAGCAGGTAGTCCACCAGTAGTGGAAATAGCAAACAGTAGACCTTCAAACAGCAGCAGTTCTTCTGGGAATTCATCAGTTCATTCTACTCAGCAACAACCTCCGGGGTCTGTTTCTCAGGAGCCAAGACCACCTCTTCAGCAGTCTCAGGTTCCTCCCCCGGAAGTTAGAATGACTGTTCCTCCATTAGCAACAACAAGTTCTGCTCCAGTGGCAGTGCCTTCGACTGCCCCAGTGACTTACCCTATGCCTCAGACACAAATGGGATGCTCCCAGCCTGCTCCTAAAATGGAAACCCCTGCTATTAGACCATCCTCTCATGGCACAACTGCCCCTCACAAGAATCCAGCTCCAGTGCAGAATTCATCTGTTGCAGTCCTCAATGTCAATCACATTAAAAGACCTCACAGTGTTCCCTCTTCTGTCCAGTTACCTTCGACCTTAAGTACACAAAGTGCTTGTCAAAATTCAGTACATCCAGCAAATAAGCCTATTGCTCCCAATTTCACTGCGCCCTTACCATTTGGGCCCTTTAGCACATTGTTTGAAAACAGCCCTACTCCTGCTCATGCCTTCTGGGGAGGATCTGTTGTTTCATCTCAGTCAACACCAGAATCTGTGCTATCAGGAAAATCCTCATATTTGCCAAATTCAGATCCCTTACATCAGTCTGATACTTCCAAAGCTCCAGGTTTTAGACCATTACAGAGACCTGCTCCAAGTCCCTCAGGTAAGTTTTTATTTTCTAACATTCTGTAGCTGCTTATTTACACAGTAATGTGAAAACTCTCAGTGGTTTTCTAGTATTTTTTACTCTGTGACTGGGTCAGATAGAGATTATTGTGTTCAGTTAACTTAAATGTGATTGGATTCGGTTGTGTTTAGAATGGTGTTACATTTTTTAAATCTTTTTAGAAGCTACAGTGCATTTTATCTTGAATTTCCCATAAATAAATTTCTTTATTGGTATATTTTCTCTCTCCAAATAAAAAAGTTTTTATGTTTTAATTTAATAAGGTAACCATCAAAAGTTTGTTTGTATTTCAAATAAAATATTAACAGATTTTTTAAAATTTTATTTCATTCCTGATTGTCTTTATTTTTAAAAGAATGAGAAAAATGTACAGTTGCATAGTTTAATAGCTTAGCCACTAACCATATGTTCTATTTAAATTTTCTTCTTTATCTTGGCTATTGTAAATAATTATGCTTTGAACATGGGAGTGCAGACATCTTTTTGAGTTAGTGTTTTTGTTTTCTTTGGATTTATCCCCAAAATGGAATTGATCAATCTATTTGGTATTTCTAATTTTACTTTTTTTTTAGGATCCTTCATACAGTTTTCTATAGTGGCTGTTAACTGACCATATTTCGAGTGTTTAATAAGCAGATATGGCTAGTGACTACCATATTGAACACCACAGATATCAAACACATCATCATAGAAAGTTCTGTTAGACAATGCTGATATTTATAGAGGATCTTAAGATCTCTCAGTTGTGGGTGATTGCTCTTTTTTAACTATTTACTTTAAATATTTTTAGATTTATGGAAGAGTTACTTTATAATTTATTCCAGCTTCCCGCAATGTAAAATGCCTTACATGTTAACATTTATTAATATTTGTACAGTATATTTAAACTGCAGACTTTATTCAGATTTCACAAATTTTATCAATAATGTTCTTTTTCTGTTGTGGTGCCCAATCCAGGATACCAAGTTGCATTTAGAGCTTTGTGTTTTAATATGAATATTTCAAGCAATTAAAGATAATCTATGGGTAGAAAGACTATGATCCATGGGCCAAATATGGCCTGCTCTCTTGTTTTACACTTGTAATTTTTTAAAATTGAGAAATAACTTTGTGCAAGCTTAAAATTTTTTTTTAATTTTAAAAGAATAATATGTAACAAAAAATAGGAAATTCATATTTCAGTGTTCATAAAGTTTTATTGAAACAGCTATTCTCATTCAATATTAATGTTATAGCTGCTTTTTATGCTCTAATGGCAGCCTAAAAATATTTACTGTTTAGCCTTTTACAGAAAGGTAGCCTCATCTGTTATTAAATATATGACATTCTCAGACAAAAAATTTTAATTTAATGGAAACTATATTTTTACATATGTTTATAACAAGTAACTACAGTGTAATGAACGTGGTCAATAAATATTTTTTGCTGGGGGTTAATTGAAATATTTATGTGTACTTTAAAAAAACAATTTCTCGTAATAGAACAATAGAATCTATAATTCGATTTTAAAAGATCATATACTAATGCATTAGAAACGCTTTTATATTTCATTTCACTTTTCAAAAAATGTGAAATCTAATGAGAAAGACTAAAATTAAGATTTAGAGGAAAAAAATTCTTTGTGGAAAGATACAGAAAAGGCACCAGCTTTATAAGGAAGGTGAGGTTTTTGAGGTGTATGGTTGATGAGAGCCAAAATTAGTATTGAACTTTAACTTGAGAGTCCATCAGAATAAAATTTATTAGATTCAGGTCAAAACACGCATGTTCGCCTTCACTGTTGTACCATTATTACTACACCCAAGAAAATTAAATTAATTCAGTAATAGCACTAAGTATGCAGTACCATCATCCCTAATATATCCATTATGCCTATGTGTTTTCATTTTTTTCCTTTTATCCAAGATCATCAAGGTTCACACATTGTTTTTGGCTGTTATGTGTCTTTGGTCTCCCCCAATCTAAAACATCTTATTACCTTCTGTTGTTCTTGACATTGAATACTTTGAAGAGTCTAGTTGTCCTGAAGAATGTCTCACATTTCAGATTCATCTGTTTCTTTAATCCATGATTACATTCAGGTCAGACATTTCTGGCAGGAACATCAGGTGGCGTTTTGAACCTCACACTGCATTACATCAAGAGGCACTCAATGACAGGTTGTCCCACTGTTGGCTATGGAAAGTATGGCCACTTAATTAAGGTGCCATTCATCAGATCTCTCCATTGTAGAAATATAGCTACAGCCTTTTCTTGTTCTCCTATAGTTTTTTTTTTTTTAAGACTTCATTAATTTTTTATGGCACTTTGGGTTCATAGCAAAATTGAGAGAAAAGTAGAGATTTCCCATATACCCCTTGTCCACACACAGAATTAGACTTCCCCATTAACATCCCCCACCAGAGTAGTCATTGTTACAGTTGATGAGAGCACATTAACACAACCTTTTCAAAGTTCATAGTTTACATTAGGGTTCACTTTTGGTATTGTACATTCCATGGGTTTGAACAAATGTATAATGACATGTATCTACCATTGTAGTCTATTAAAAATCCTTTATGCTCTACCTGTTCATCCTTCTCTCCTCCCTGAGCTTTTAAAGATAACATTTTTATACAACTCCTTGCCCATTAAACCTACTTAAATCTACATGTATTCTATAACTAATAAAATGTCAAATGTTAAAATAATGTTTTCCTTGATATTTATTCCTATTTTATGATTTATCTTTATAAAATAAAGGGGAAAATGATGAGTCAGTGGACTGGAAGATGTAAGTGAGGAAACACTTTTTTAAATCTAAAATATTTTTGGATATATTAAAAACTTCTTGGAATTTTAAGTTTTTCAAATTATTTCTCCTGGGATGGGGTAACTGTTACAAATTATGATTATATTCTACATTATAGGTATTGTCAATATGGACTCGCCATATGGTTCTGTAACACCTTCTTCTACACATTTGGGAAACTTCGCCTCAAACCTTTCAGGAGGTCAAATGTATGGACCTGGGGCACCCCTTGGAGGAGCACCCGCAGCTGCTAACTTTAATAGACAACATTTTTCCCCACTTAATTTGTTGACCCCGTGTTCATCAGCATCAAATGGTGAGTAATATACACTGCAATTCCATAAGAAGAGTTTGTGTATATGTTTTCTTAGGAACAAAAGGATTTAAGTTTTTCATAGTCCCAGAATGGTTAACTTTTAAACCTTATCATTTTAATACTATAAAATGTAATTTGTATTCATGGTAATCTTCATGAAATCAGGAAGAATTTCAATAGAATTTCCAGGTTTTTAAATTATTTAAATCAACCTCAGTTATATCAAAACCTAGAATATTTTATTGACATTTATTTCAAAAAGGGACTATTTTTTAAGAAAAAGTCTAATCTTATTGTACTGCTTATTGATTTATATTGACTTTTAGTTTTATTTTAGAATAAAACTCAACCTCATTCCACAGGAAAGATTTCTGACCTCAAACATATAAATACACATGTTTTTTGTACATCTTTAAACATCATTTACTACATAAGTAGCACAGCTGATTTCACATTATCAGATATGTGTTTTTAACTGTAGTTAGACTCTGAAAGCAGTGATTAGATTTTTACTAAGTAAGATCAGTCATAAATAGGGAATTCAATTCATGTTAAGAGAATTCTTTTAGTAATATTATTGTGTTTTTTCTGTTCGTGGTTTTCATTTTTTGTGTGTGTGAGAATAAAGACATCAAATTGCTTTCTCCTTGAGAAAATTATAATAAGCATCCAATAAAATTTTTTCTTAATATTTGAGAGATGCATACCAAAGTATATTGTCAGTTAAAGCATGAAGTTGTACCCTATAGAGAATTTACATGCTGTATAGTTTTTCTTGCGTTTGTCAAATAACTAGAATCTTCACATAAAAGAATATCAGTTATCCTTATACAGATATCCTTAAATGAGAAGAAATGGTTTAAGAAAGGGTTCTAAATGATTGTGATAGAAACATCCCAGAAATAATGTAAGAAGTAGGCAAAATCTTCCGTTTTAAGTAGACATTTGTGTTTTTAGTAATATCATGGATAAGCAATTCTAAAACCGTGGGGTATATTGGAGGACTGAGCAAATGAATATATAAGAGTTTGATGATGTTGTGATCTGGGGTTCTTACTGTAAGGAGACAGAAATGTGGAATGGGGTAAGGCAAGGAAAACCACATGGAATTGGATTGGAATTAGAGGATCAGTGCAAACTTTATGATTTTTAAATTACATATGTATTGGATTGAATTACATAAATTGACATATTTCCCCCCAGCTATGTCTACAGAGGGCCTAGAAGCAATGACTCTTAAGTAGAAGTGAGCATGTCCAGTGACCAGATCTTTCTGTTCAGTATTTTTGTTCACTAAAAGAAACTAGAGCTTCTTGGAGAAACAGTTGATTTGCGAGCCAGGGCAAGAAAATTGTAAGGGGAGCCTGCAATGTTTTATAGTGTCAGAAAGTTATTAAATGCTCAGAATGATGGGGATTTATCAGAAGGACACCAGAAGCTGCTTGAAGGGGCTCCTACTGGCCAAATTCAGTATAATTTGACCATCAAAATGAATAATGGCAGCTCACTGGATAAAACAAAAATCTGTGAGTCCATAATGATTATAAATAAATTTTTAAAAGGGGGGAGAAGGGAACACTTCCTTACAGTATACTGACAACTCAGTTGTACAAGGAATTATAGTCATTTTATTACTAACTCTTTAAGTGGTTGATTCAGGCAAGACCCTCATACTTTCACCTCTATACTGAATTAACTAGTTTGCATTTTCTGTACTTAATATAAATATAAATATTGTTACTTTTTAATGACCATTTAGTTTGTATTGTCTGACTTCCACCTCTTTTCTAGGTAATTTGTTCACATGTAATTTGATGTAATTTTGTATTTTTGTTTGTTTATAGTAGTGCTTTAAAATTTGATTTCAGTATTTAGATATTTTTCTTAATAGTTGCCATTCTGGATGTGGTTGTAGAATTAACTGCAGAAGCATCACTATTTTTCACAATATATTTATCTGTTTTTATGTACTTGAATAGGTTCTATCACATTTCTCCATATATCCCACTTCCTCTTCTTTCTCCCCCTCTGTAGGACATCAAGCATGATATAGGGCCTCTGGCAAATTAAGTTGGGATGTGGGGGACACAGTGTTTTTCTTTAAAAAATAAAATGAGAGCAAAGAACCCTTTCTTGAGGCCCTAGTACAACAGATTGGTGATGCCTAAGAACCTTCTGCATATAGGATGGGCAGAGATCACCTGAGAGCTTATCCCACCCAAACCTAAGGTCTATCTTAAAGAACTCTCAACCAATCCATGCATTGATTACTTATCACTGGCTCTGGTCTTTGAGATTCAGTCCTTGGCAAGTTTAATCAGTGGGCCATTTTGACATGCAATCATAAAATGTTGTCAGATCAAAAAGCACTAAAGCTTTACAATTTTGAAAGAAGCTCATTTTATGTTCAGTACACGTGTACATGCATGTGTAGTTGAAATAATACATTTACAAAACAATACTTAATCCTTACAATGTATGTTGCACAATGGTATTTTCTATTCTGTTTTCTTTAAGCTTTAAAAAGATTTTTTTTGCTGGTTATGACCATCCACATTCATTTTATGATCTACTGTTAATTTAATAAACACTGAAACATGAAGAAAATACGCAGTAATTTTCCTGCAGGAGCACTTTTTTGAGTTGTAAGTCACATTGATCTTTTAATTTGAATTCAGGTTGTCATTTCAAAACTGAAGTGGATTTACCATGACACCAGTGAAGCTTCAGCTTCAGAGTACCTCATTTGCAAGGGGCCCTGCCAAGGTCCTGTACCCAATTTTGTATTTGTAATTTTGTATTTTTCTAAAAAGGTTCCCCAAATTGTATAAGGCCTCACAAAACTTTTAAAACCTATTTTTTCTCTAGTATGTAAGATGGCATGTTTTAAAACATGACTCTTAATTAGGTTTTGCTTTTCTTTTTCTAATTAAAGTAATTATAATGGAAATGAAAAGAAATTATAATAATTATTCTTTCCATGGTAAGGAATATAGACCCACCCAAGGAATCTCAAGGAAAAAGTTATTTACTTTAAGGCTACGCAAAGACATCTTCATAACCATCCAGGATTTGGGAAAGCTATTCTCTCCATCTGTCTTTAAAGGATTTATGTCTCTCATTCATGGTCTGTTTCTTTTGAGTCGCTTCTGTTTACTCTGTTTACACCTAGGCTTCATCATAATCTTTTACATGGTCCTCAAAAATTCAATTCATAGTTAATTAAACCAGTTTTTCTCTGTTTATCAATTACACCTTCCCTGAATGAGGAATATGATTTGTTCATCTAGCTAGGCCATGTCAGTCATAGATTGCTGGCTAACCTGAAATTGATATTCTTCAGTCAAATACCTATCATTAGTCCAGTAAGTCTACAGGGAGGAAGCATAAAAAGTCAGGTGATAAACACTGTGACTAGTCAGGTAGCAGAATTTGTGAAGAGAGCAAATCTCTTAAATGAGGCAGGTCAGCAGCAAGCCTAGTTATTCTGTTTATTTAAACAGAGTGTGGAAGGTTGCTGTTATTTTGCTTTGCTTTTGTTTTTGGAAGGACACAGGAATAGAAAGAGAAACTAGATCTGACACAGAGGTTAGGGCAAGCTTCCAGTGGTGAGTCTAGGGGGAAGGTAGGATTCATTCATTCATCCATCCTTCTGTCCATCCTGCCTGCCTGTCTGCCTTCCATCCTTGATTCCTTCCTACCTGCTACATTTGACTATGATGTCTTGGTGTTAGTTGTGTTCTGGATTGATTTTTCTCAAGCATAAATTGCCCTTCGATATATAGTTTAAAAAAAATAAACAAAACTTTATCCCTTGTGTTTACACCATCTTATGTTCCATGTAGTTCAGTTTAGTCTTTTATGGAGTCTTCTTTTATTTCTAATACTTTCTTGAGTTTTGTCATCTAGTTTCCAGTTTTAATTATGATTTATGCTATTCTTTGTCTTTTTCTTTTCATTTCTTTTAACTAACTTTGGAATTTTAGGTTACAGTTTTCTGATGTGCATTTGAAATATTAGGATATAGCTTTCTTTGGCATGCTTTTATTATTTGCAAAATGTTATGGGTCCACATTTCTTTTAGTTCACATAACAGCTTTGACTACAATTCAGTTTTGTTTTACAGTTTTAAATGAAATGAGTTTTCCTAAATTTTTAGAAGGGATAAAGTGGATCAGGATATCTTTTCTAGTTTGAAGACTCTTAAATTCCCTGTACCCAATCTGCCCTACTCTTGACTGGCTCTTCTCTATGCTTCTCTTGTCCTTTTCCTGCTTAGTTTGGAATCTGTTCCCAGAAGTTTCTTATTGGTGTGGGGCTTTCTGGAAGGAGGCTCTGGCTGGTACTTAGAGCAGTGGTTCCCAACCTTTCAGCACCAGGGACCAGTGCTCCTATGAGAGTCTAATGCCTTGATGATATGAGGTGGAGCTGAGGCGATGATGCTAGCAGTGAGGAGCAACTACAAATACAGATGAAGCTTTGCTCCCTCCCCTGCCACTCACCCTCTGCTGTGTGGCCCATTTCCTTACAGGCCACGGACCAGTACTCATCTGGCCCAGGGGTTAGGGACCCCTGCTTTAGAGAGTTCGTAGAGCTCATAATTGCTCTAGCTTCTTCAGACCTTATTGTGATGTGAATCCCTTACAATCATCCATGCATAGACAGAACTCTTCCAGCTTCACTTGCTGTTCTCATATTGGCCTTCCCTGCTTTCCTTCTAGTAGTTTTGATTCTTTTACAGTTCTCTTCTTTCCTGTTCTTAGGTCTGGAGAATTGTTTCTTCCACACAGATACTAATACCACATGAGTCTTAAAGCTGTTGGTGATTTGTCCCCATTCAGTTGTATCTGTGGATTCATATGGATACCTTGTCTGTTAGTTTTGTTATAGATGTTATCCATGTGCTTTTGGCTTTGCTAACTTAGTGGCTTTGTTTTTATGGGAGGGTTTGCAAAGAAATCAAAACCTATGCTGCTGCCACCTTTCATCTTTGTGGAATTGCCTTTCATACCAGTGTAAGTTTAAGGTGAAATTTAAAAATATAATTGCTTTAAAGACACGTATGTGACTTTTCCATTTTATTATGATTTGTTAAAAGTAAATTCTGTCAAGTGATGCTACTGGATCCATGACCACAAGTACATATTTCAGTTTTTCTTTAGAAGCTAATAGTTTTCTTGGTTTACTTATATAGATAAGAAGCCCATGTTTGATGTTTTTGTTCCTCAATAATGTCAGTATCCATATAACAAATTATAATTTATTAAGTACTTTCACATTCATTCTTTTTAGTTAAAAGTCACTCCTCATTGGTAGATGGTACTATAAATTTAACTGAAATAGACCTCTGTAAACACTAGTAAGATGGAACTGATCTCAATAGTACTTCCCTGTTCTGCTTGATTTTAAAATATATATAAGAAGTCTTTTTAAAAACACATTCAGGCTAATAATATTACTGAAATTTTTTTGTATTTCAAATTCCCTGAGAAGTACCTTGGGAAATAGGAGCATCATGCTTGTGTGTGCATGCACATGCATGTGTGTGTGTGTAGGTCAGGGAGTGGGGAGATAGATAGATTTTGCAAGTTTATTAACTACCTGAATTCCTTTAGAATGGATAGAGACACAAAATACAATAAAACAAACTTGGGTAATAGGCACAGTTTTCTCTTGGCATTTTATAAGCATGTTAAAGTTCTGTGGAGTCCTGATTTAAAGAAACTTTTTTTTTTTCTTCAGCTAGCTTTTCCAGATTTGTTAGATACCCAAATCCCTTTGTTTTTGGTTTCATCATAACATACCAAGGGACAGGTGTTCTGAAGGAATACAGTTTGGGAATTTCTCATATGGACATGGTTTTTCCCACCTTCATTTTATTGTTGTCAGTTTTTATTTATTTGTGTTTTTTTTATTTTTTTTTAAACATTGTCTTCTCATTACTCTGATGTTATATTTTACTCAGTGTCAAGATATAATTATTTAAATATTAATTAGTTTAATGGTTTATTACATGTAGTATAGTTGCAGCATTCATATCTTCACATTCTGCTCTCGTATAACTAAATGAAAAATGTATGAGCCAGATTAAAAAATGACTACAAAGTTTTGGAACTTTAACTGAATTTTAATATGTATAATTTATTATTTAAGCATTATTTTCATGTTTTTCTTTAGAATGTATATTTAAAGTATCTTTAGAATTTAAGAATTGGTGTTACAAAATTACATGCCCTATAGTTGACATGTATACCATTTCAAAATATCTTTTCTCTAGATTCTCCTGTACAGTCAGTATCCTCTGGAGTTCGTGCACCTTCTCCTGCCCCATCATCAGTACCTTTGGGGTCAGAAAAGCCCAGCAATGTCTCTCAGGACAGAAAAGTTCCTGTCCCTATTGGGACTGAACGCTCTGCACGTATCAGGCAAACTGGAACTTCAGCTCCTTCTGTTATTGGGAGTAATTTGTCCACATCAGTAGGGCATAGTGGCATCTGGTCCTTTGAAGGGATTGGTGGCAATCAAGGTATGATATGCTATCCTGCTTATAGGAAATAAACTTTATGCACTTAACAAAAGTATTATAAGCAGTATTTAACATTCATAGTCACTCCTAAAAGATGAATATTTGTACCTCTTTGTTCTGACTAATCACTTTAAGAGTTCAGAACAGTTTTTATTCCCACGTGCTCTTTCATTGAATTTATCATTGCTTTTTAAAAATAGTCTAATGTAAACATGCATATTCTTTTTTCATTTCATATGAAGGAGGTGCTAATGTTTCCTTTGGGGCTCTTTAGCTTTTTTTTGTTTTGTTTTGTAACACAAGAATATTTGGGTTATTTTATTAGGGTATTATTATATCACACTACCCACAAAAATGGAAGTACTGCAGTAAATATATAAAAGTATATCCTTATTCTGAAGGAATACACAATTCAGTGTGGGAAATATTAAGTAGAAATATATAAAATACTTTATTTTGCTGTCTTCTGATTTAAATATCACCAATTTTTTTTTTCTGCCTTTGTTTTTTCCTCAGACAAAGTAGACTGGTGTAACCCTGGAATGGGAAATCCTATGATTCATAGGCCAATGTCTGATCCAGGAGTGTTCTCACAGCATCAAGCAATGGAGCGAGAAAGTACAGGAATTGTAACTCCTTCTGGTACATTCCATCAGCATGTTCCTGCAGGATACATGGACTTTCCTAAAGTTGGGGTAATGGTGATTTAAATAATATTTTCATTATTTCTAAATGTTTTTTATTAGCTTTATTTCACTTTCAAATGGATAAGTGGTTGTGAAATGATGCTGGGGCTTTGGCCTACAATTATAGGTCAAAATCTGACTAAAATATGAACATAAGTTCTGATTTTGTCTCAGTTATTTAGAGAAATGTTTTTTGACAAAATATTTTGACTAGGCTTATGTATAATCTAATACAAGAAGTCATCATAAAATGGAAAATAATTTTTAAATTACCCAAATACTTTTCCAAAATGAGGTGAAGTTTTAAATATCAATTTTAAAGTTATTGATTATATTGGGGAAAGTAAGCAGGGACTTGAGTGTGCATAATCTTTGTTTTCTCCTTTTTTAAGGGTATGCCTTTTTCTGTGTATGGGAATGCAATGATTCCTCCAGTAGCTCCTATTCCGGATGGTGCTGGAGGACCCATATTTAATGGCCCTCATGCTGCAGACCCCTCTTGGAACTCCCTAATAAAGATGGTTTCGAGCTCCACAGAAAATAATGGCCCTCAAACGGTAAGGCTGATCATTCATTGAACATTTATATGCCAAGATAATAGGATACAGATAAATCATGGTAGTAGGAGAGTATGGTGAATTGGGCAGTTGAGGAAATTGAGGGAAATTTAATATAGCTGAAATATAACAAAGGCATGTAGAAAATGGTACCAAAAGCAGTGTATATTTCATTGGGCAACAGATGATAAGTAAAAAGATTTTAAGTTGCAAAGCATTGTAGTGTAATTTTTTATACATCAGAATTTACTAGTATTGTGAAAAGGGCCATCTAGAGGTTATTTACTAAAAGTATCATAAATGTCAAAACAGTGTATAATTAGTTCATAGACATATTTTTATATTTTAGCTTATTTTGGTGTGTATTTAACAGATTTGACTCCTTTTCCTTCCACAGTCATCAGTCTTTATGTACTCAGGTAATGGTTTAAAAAAAAATGACAACAGATCTTGAGGAATGAGAAGCAAGGAAACAACAGACAAAAGTGATTTATCATTGCTTTTCTTCATTGTTTACAAGTATACTGCAAATTAAGTGAGATTTAGCTAGTTTAGTCCATCGATATTAAGAGTACTGCCTTAGTTTTTAAGAGTTTTTTTTAATCAAACATGTTTTAAATACGTATTTAATAAAATGCATGTTCTGTATTGATAGGTGTGGACTGGACCTTGGGCACCTCACATGAACAGTGTGCATATGAACCAGCTTGGCTGATAAGGATCAGCTTGTTAGCCTGCAGATTCCTTTTCATTCAGAGGAAATCACAAGTGGCCGAAAAAAAATTTATGCTCCCAAATCATTCTACTGATGTGCTTGACTGAAGTGTGTAGGCTTTTTGCAGAAGAACTTACTAACTGACCTATTTTCTGTGAACATTTGTGACTGCCCATTCCCCATCATCATCTGTTTTATCTTAGTTAGCATTTTTCTTATCATTTTTCTTTTTTTCTTTCCCTCTTCCCCTTTGGACCTAACTTTCTGTTGAAGCTGTTCTTTGGCTGGTTGGTTTTAGTACTGTAAACTGCTTCTGAGCAAACACGGAAATTTAGCAAAATTATGTAAACTTGATCCTGAAGTTTTAGAATGGCAAATAAATGTACAATTGTTTACATAACAGAAAAGGCTAAAGCAGAAAGTAAATTTCAATATGTCAGTATAGAGGCTCTACTTTATGTAGACTTAAATTAATGTGAGATATGTACCTTCATATTCAGAAATCTGGATGTTTCCTTCATACATTAAACTATTAATAAGCATAACTTTTCTGCTCGTGTAATTTAAGTATAAAGTAAAACAATGGGCATTATCAATGGATGTTTCCCAACATTGGCTTTTTAAATACCATATTACTCTCTTTTGTTTGCAGCAAGGCACGTATAGAAGAAGAAATTTATCACTTTCCATGTCTTTTTATTACCTTGTTACACTTTTCAAACTAATATACACTTTCTCTTCACTCTTTTTTCTCCTCACCTTACCACTAATACCAGTAAAATTGTCTTGCTGATCGTGAAATACTTTGTAAAGATTTTTACTGTAATGGCTGCTACAGAGACATGGAGCACCTTCATCACCACCTGTGGTTTCTTCTAACCATAAAATGTTTAGCCTTTTGGAGAATTTAAAAAGCTACCACTGGTTCCCAGTCAGCATATACAAGCTCTTAATATACTGTTTATTATTAAACAATTCAGTGTACTATTTTATATTGGATAATATTGATTCTTAACATTGGCTCTCCAGTCATCAAGAGTCAACATAAAAATTCCAGTTTTCAGTAATTTAGTGGAAAGTATTTTTTTCCCCAATTTTAAAGGCTTCTTGTTCTCTACACTTGTACATTATCAGTGAAAAGGATCAACAGCTAACTTGGAGCAAGTAATAAAAGATGTTTTGCATTTGTCATGAAGACAATTTATGGTAGATATGAATACACAGATTACAAAATAAAGTTTCCATTTAACCTGTTTATATAAGATACAGGGCCACACTAAACTATTCAGTGGGATTTATCTATTCCGTTCACTTGAAACAATAAACAATAACGTATCCAAGAAGAATGTGTCCTACGCTGTCTCATATGGAAAAATAAATTATATGGTTGAAATGTAAAAGTAAGTATAAGTGATGTACATATCAATTTTTTTAATTAGACATAAATTCCACAGTTGTGAAACAAACAAATACAGATAAATTACCTAGTGTTGACAATATTAATATGGTTCTTTGGCTGTTCAAGTAAATGAAATGATTTTTTTTCTTTACTCTTGATAGCCTGAATAGAGTAAAAAAAAAAATAGATTTCTCAAACAGTTCTTGAAATTTGTAAACAACATCTTTATCATTTAATTTAGGAAGTGGTCTTAAAGTATATAAATTTGTTTTTCTATTTATGATCAATAACCAAATTTAAAGAAAAAACTGAGATCCTACAAATAACTATAGCTATCAAATAAAATTAGAGCACTTTATTAAGAAAGGGTTGTAATGCTATTTAGAAGTATTTTATACATGACTTTTGCCACCATCCAATAATTTTTTGCTTAATTTCTTCCCTGTATTAACTAGGGTTATTTTCCAATTAAAATAATACTGCTAGATAACGGATACCACCCAAAATTTATCACACGAGTTGTACTGAGCCACAAAACTGAATTTCTTAACATGGGGTCGCTTACTAAAAAAAGAGGGAAAACCCCCCTATATTTCTTAACTTTAAAACTATGGGACAGGGGATATAGATTGGAATGCTTCATATTTAATTTGGGGGTTTGGGTTTGTTAAAATACAAAACCATGGTTTTAAAAATCTGTACTAGGCACAGTTTTCAGAATATGTTTTATATATCAGACGTAATACAGTGCATTTTTATTTGAAGAATAAAAAAAGAACATATCTTTTGAGACCATGCAGGTCTCCCTGCCTCCCCTTTTGAAAGTATGTGGCATATCTAATTGCAGACTACATGATGTATTTCTTTTCTCTACTTCTTTTAAGAAATGACTTAATTCTTGGAAATAACACTTGGGTTAGTTCACAGTTTAAATCCCCAAATAGTTAATTTCCTAATTATTGCAATCTGTTTACACCAACTATTCTATTATAAAAATGATTTTTTTACCATGCCTTTCTAACATTTATTTCAACATATATCAGCATATTCACAAAAACTGATTTTAGTATTGATATGAAAGACATTTTTCCCTGTTTCTCATTACTGTAAGGTCATTTTATTAGTAATTGAAAATTAATTTATTGGAAAATTAGTCATTTTTTCCTCTTTTTTATGAAAACATTCCATCTTTCTTTTGACTCATGACCTAAATACACATTACATAAAAATTATTTTGCGCACTGTATTATTCACTTTATTTTTGAAACAATACAAAGTGTTAAATGGGGAAATTCAAGATTACAAAACCTCTTTTGATCCTCTGATTTATTCAGTCCATTTTCATTTTGATGTTTTTCTGAAACATTCCTATAGATTTGGCATTACAGAACAACATTTTAAGCATGCCAAAACTTTCTTTTAAATAAAATCAGGATTACTTTGAAATTAAAATATCAAAGGAAAACCAGTTCACTTTTTTAAGTCACTATAATACATAGTATTCCAGTCAGTATATTTTTACTTTAGATAAACAACTGTCTAGAGGTTTTTTAAGATTAATGCTTGGTATACTTATGTTATACTTTGTAAATTCTGGGTGCTCCTGAATTTCTTTGGAAATGCGCAACAACCTTGATAAATGCTTAAACAATTCACAGCACTCAATCTGCTGGTTGGAAGAATTAACTACTGTTAATTCCAGGTGACTGGAATTTAGGATGAGAGCATCATTAGTTCTATTTGTAACCTATGTTTACACTCTTTGCATCTATACCATCACTTGTATTTTGGGTAAGTGAATATAGAGAAAAATGTGCCACTGTGGTTTTGACATAAAAATTCCTTTATAATGTGACAGTGGAATACAGATTAATAGATGTAAGAGGTTTCATACTACTGTCTTTAAATGAATTCACACTTTTGAAAGGTAACAGCCAATTTTGATGCTTAGTACTTGAGAACCAATGATAGGAAGGATGATACAAGAAAATGCTTTAAAAAAAAAAAGCTAACTATAATTAGGTAGAATTATAAGAAAGAAAATAAACCTAAATCTGATTTTTAAGAGATCACTTGACCAAATGCTTGTGAAAATAACTTTTAAAACTTTGTCAAACATTTCAGAAGGCATATTTGGGAAATGAGAAGTTTAAATGTCTGTACATATGGTTTATATGTATAATAGTTTATATTCAAATTTTGAGCTCCATTTTCATGTTCAGCACTGTGATGAATAAGACTTTCAGAAACAACTACATGGTTTCTTTCTAAGGAGCTCAAAGTTTAAAAAATTAGTTGTGTGACAGTATATTAAAGACAGTTATAGGCCAGTTATAAATATTGAACTTAAAAGGGATGTTTAAATTGTTGCACAAGCTCATTTGCAAAGTGTTAGGATTAACATGATTTCAGTTGGTTTGCTCAATATTTCTATGGTCATTTTATACTATATTTTGCAACTCAAAAGATCCAAGGTATCACAATGTTGGATAATCAGTACATACATGTTAATGCTAATACTTTACTGTTGTATTGGAGTTTATAATTGACAAAAATTTCTATGAAGTAGCAAGTTCTGATCATCTCCATGATGAGTTAAATGTCTTTTTAAATACATGAAATTAGCAGAACTTAAATATTCGTAAATTTTATTTCGATCACAATATTCAAACATAAACAATGGAACACTCAAAATGAGAGTATAATGTGACCCCAATGAGTAGCACAAAAGGTGGACCTACCTGGTTGAAGAGGTACCAGTCCTGACCCCTGATACAGCTCCACAGAAGGAAATCATGGATCTGAGCAATAGCATGAAAACTGATTTAGATTATATGAACAGTGAATGCATAAATACGGATTTTTCGTTTTAGGATTTTTTTTTTTTTCCCTTTCTTGGATATTAACAGGTCAGAGTACCTAGGCTTAAGTGCCACTGTAAAAGGCCAACTCCCATTGTCATCAATTCTCTGAAAGGAGAGGAATGCAGAAGAAGCGCTTCTACAATCTTTAAGCAAAAATATCTCCATTTAAAATTCGTTTCCACTAAAAAGCAACCAGTTCCTTATTTTTAAAGAATGGACAGGGAGATAAATAGGTAAACTTTTTCTTTTAAAAAGGAGAATCTATACATGGCATGTATTGAGATGTGTTTAAACATTTAAAAATTCACGTATTGATTTATCAGTCCATTTGAAGGAAGGTGACTTACAGAATGCAGAGAAAAGAATGGTACCCTTCGGTGGGTGCGCAGTGAAGCAAGAACAGCTGCTGCAGTTCGACATCACCTCAACGTTTGACTTTTTTGTTCTAATCATTTTATTCCGCCCAGCCCAGTTTGGCCTCTTGGTTTAGGGTTCACCCTTGTCTGTGAGGAAACTCCATGTCATTCTATTTTGCTGTTGCCAGGACCAAAACTAAAAACTAGTCCATGTAGGCTTTGTTATATTCCTTTGAACCAGAAGATACCGAATGTTGCTGTTCAGACTCAAAAGCTTACATAGGATACATGTAATGTCTATAGAATTCACCGTGCTGCCAGTGATAATTCCCCTTATGGTAATTTACCTTTCATATAAGAGTTTTGCGGCTATGTATAATGAATGATTTAAAAAAAATTTTTTTTAAGGAAACTAGGTGGAGTTGAAAATGCTAACTGGCACAGATGAACCAATTACGTGTTTATACCACAGACCGAACTATAACTAGTGCGTAAGGGATGCTGATTAAAACTCGAGGTCGGTCAGAAACAAATGCCGCTCTCCAAGCTGGCGTTTCAGCAATGTTTTGACTCTGGCAGTATAAACTATTTCGATCTCTAGAGGAAGCAATCGGAAGCACAAAAAGAGAGAGGAAACTACCCTATAGTTACAAAAACTACCCAAGCTTAATCTACTATAAATGAGACGATTAGTTTAAGTGAAAATGAAGGCACAAGGTGGAGACTGACTTTACAAGGGAACATGCCCCGCCCCTGCCTCTGCAATTCTGTTCTGGCCTCTGAGGAGATCCATGCCAGCCCCGGGAAAGTTTTGTGTTTCTGCGTCCGCAGTAAGCCTGCCTAGTGCCGCGTGGGAAAGGCGGGACTTCCCTACCTCCTACGTCATCTCCAGTGCGACGCAAACGTCACTGGCTTGACTGGGAAGGTCAAGAGTGTGTGCGTGACGGTGCTCTCCCACTTTACGTTAGGGGTCGCGGACGCATGCGCGCGGTGGCTTCGGCGGAGTATGTGCAGCTACTCTGTGCTCTCCACGTTTTAGGCTCAGCCCCGGCGCAGTTATGCTGTGCCGGCTTGGCGGTAGATGGCTGCGGCCGCCACCCGTCCTGCAGGTCGGGACCCAGGTCCCGCAGCGTGTGTCGGCCCCGACTGGCTGCATCAAGCGCTCCGCTCTGCCAGTGTGGGCGGTGGCTTCAGTCTCTGCCGTTAGCCCGGGAGGCGCGGGCGGCTGGTACGAGGCCCTTGCCACGTCGGCGCCTGTGCATAGTGCGGAGGAGATGCTGCTTGGGGTGCACACCGCCACGGGCCTGCCCTGGTGGGGCAGCATCCTCCTCACCACCGTGGCTCTGCGCGGCTCTGTCACGCTTCCCCTGGCGGCCTACCAGCACTACATCCTGGCCAAGGTGAGGGGCGCTGAGCCGCGCGTGAACCCTGCGCATCCGCTTCCGCTGTGAGAGGTGGTGGGCTGAGGATCCCCGCGTACTTCCGGAGTTTTTAGTGTTAATCGTCGTGACCACTTAATTGCTAAGAAATGTAACTAGCATTGAGTGTGTGAAATAAATATTTGGTGACACGAGTACCTGTCATTTCGTTTACCCTACTGGGTTCGTGCTCAAAGTGCAAATTACTAAGCTTTTTTTAGAGAATGAGAGAAATAATCAGTAGCAGAAGTTGTTTGGTGGAACCTTCAAAATTACCATCTTAGAGGTGGTGGCAGCGTGTAAATATGCATTTTTCGTTTCCAAATATTCCAACTGATCTTATTAGGAAAAAAAACTACTAGCAGTTTGCGAACTTGAATCCTTATTCAGCCTTGTACCATCTACAAACTTGAGTCTGGTTAGTCTTAGCCACTTGACCTTCAGTGCTTTATTATCTTTTTTGTGTGAAGTCAGGATAATAATACCTTCCTGCCCTACAATGTTAGGAGATCAAGTAAAGTGTATTGGAAGCAAGTTAGTGTTCGTGGTGAGATCTCAAACATAATGGCTTTAATGTCTTAAGATTATTATGGGGTTTAAAAAAAAAACGAAACAAAACATGAAGGGAGTCAGCATCATTAAGGCAGTGAGCTACTTTACAGAAAAAACGCAAGGCAGATGTAAATGCAAAGATTGGAAGGCTGTCACAGCATTTTAAATACTCAATTAATAGACTTCTGTTTGTTTTGTTTTGTTTTGTTTTTTTCACTTTAAGCTACTGGGAAATCCAAGGATGAAACAAAATTGCAAGGTGTAGTATTTAATCCTTAGAATAACCCTGCGATTAATGCTGTGACACATTATATATGAGGGAACAGGATTTTAGAGGTTAACTTGCTCAAGGTCACATAGCTAAGTATACAATGTGAACTTTGAATTTGGTTGTAATTGAGGATATTTTAACATCTTGTGCTTAAAGTTTATTAACATGATCAGAAAACTACCTTTTTAAATGAGTTGAGAGAATTTGAAAAAATTGAGTGGTTATGAATAAGGATCTTTTATGTGCTCATAACAAATTCTACTTTTTCTTTAGCTAGGTGGAAAATTTGCAGCCAGAAGTAAAAAACATTGCTAGGCATCTTAACCAAGAAGTTGCACTTCGTGCAAATCAGTCGGGGTGGTCTAAAAGAGTTGCCAGGTAAGTTAATTCTATACATATAAGACCATGAATACACATACACATAAATATGATGTTAATTATAGATTAACATAAGTGATGTTGTTAGTGATGATGTTGATTATAGTTTGGCTATTCTGTAGCTTTAGCAGCAAAGTAGTTCTTTAATAAGCTTATGTAGCATGATAGTTTTATATACTGGACTGAAAACAAAGAAATGGAGAAACAAAGATGAGAAGGGTTCTTAAGGGATTCCAACCTACTGAAAAAGACGTATAATCAAGTAATAACTGAGTTAAGTACTGAAAAACATATTTTATGCAAGGAGTTTATGCAAGGGTCATGGAAAGTCAGGGAAGGCTAACAGGATGAAGTTACTGTGCCAGTCTGTTGGGATTTTAATCAACAAATGATACAGGTTATTAACAGACTTGACCTTTTTGAAAAGATACAATAGGCAATAGCACACAGGAAAGCTGAGGTAGAAAATGTGAATGCCATGAGAAAAGCAGCTGGATACATCTACTGCAGTTACCCATGTGTGGTTATCTGCATGGTTTCTTAGAAAGCTCTTGCCCAGGGGTGCTTGACTATGCTGCAGTCATCCCCTGGGATCTTTTAAGTTCTGCTTCAGTCAACCTAAGCTACTACTTAGTTTCCAAAATTCTGACCCTTACTAGACTATGAAAAGTATTCACCATTTTACAGCAGTGAGAAAAATAAGGGCTTTGTGGTATGACTGTGTTATATATGTATGGTGATTCATATATTTTTTTTATCTGTATAGGTGTAAATTTGCTAAGTGTCTTCATGTCTTCAATATGAAATTGTTTCTCTCTTTGTTTAATTTTTAAAAGACCTGACATTTAAAAGTCATTGTGATAGCTTAATGTCTTTACTTGATAAAATAAATTGGCAAACCTATAGTTTTGAAGTTTTACTAATCAGAGAAATCTCAGAACAACTGCTCTAGGCCAAAAAGCCAGATTAGTAGCTACTCACCTGGGTTATAAATAAAGCTTAGATATGACTGTGGCATCTTTCTTATGCACCACTGGCATGATTATTGTCTAGTCACATCCTTACACAGATGGGAAGCTTTCTAGGAAGACACATCTGAGGGGTTTCCTGCATTTTCATAAAGGCGAAAGGGTATTTGTCATGTGGAAAGCCAATATAATGGGCTCTGCACAGATAATATAATAATTTCTAAAGGCATGCTGATGTGGAATTTTGATTTGTTGGATGACCTAAATCAGGCACCAGAATATACAGATATCTGTAGAGGAATAACAAGATAAACTTGAAGGAGTAGGCAGAGGATAAATTACAAAGAGCTTGGGATGTCTGTGTACACTGTCTTAATTCAAAACACTATAATCAATTAAATTCAGCAAACCTATTGAATTCCTGCCTTATACAAAACATGCTGCAAGAGATTTAGGTATGAATAAGACCCAACACTTGCCCTACATGTCTAGTCTAGAAAGTGAGACTTCAGACAAAACAGGAATAACTAATATGGTTAATAGAGAAACAGATTAAGAAAATCATCATGAAAGAGATGATTGAAGAATGGAGACCATTTTGACAGGCTAAGAGCATACAAAACCACATTGCCCCCAGAAATATGCTCAGGGATCAAGTAGTTGAGTTTAGCGGGAGTGGAGGGATTTGAGTAAAATGTGCTTTTACCTCTAGTATTTCCGATAGAAATTGTGGTCCTAACATGTTGCTAGTGAAATTTCACTTGTTAAAGCCTAATTCTGAAGATCATCATGGACAAAGGCTGTAGTCTAACAATGTCAGGTTTATTGATTTGCTATGAAATTTATATACATTGCTAGAGGGTTTTCAGTAAAAGACTTTATTTGCTTTTTGTGTAGGTAGCCCCTTGACAGAGCTATGACAACTAAATTTCCTGCACAAGTCCTTCAGCCAATAACGACTGTGCTATGAGTATGCAGCACTGTTGGTAGTCAAATGACATTTTTTCCTTTCCCTTTTTCCCCTTCCCTCAAACTAGGCTCACTTACCTAAAGAATATGCGAAGGCTTGTTTCAGAGTTGTACGTCCGGGATAACTGCCACCCTTTCAAAGCCACAGTGTTGGTCTGGATTCAGCTTCCAATGTGGATCTTCATGTCTGTAGCTCTCCGGAATTTTAGCACAGGGGCAGCACATGCAGAAGGTAGAAGTCCGTTTCCCCCAGATAAGTTCTCCAACAATGTCTTTGTACGCTTAAGAAAAAACAAAAACCAAAACCCATACTTTTCATAATTCGAATAACCATCTTCCTCATAAAGGGTATAGATGCAGAATTTAAAATAGTAAGTGTAAGCAGTCTAGCTTTTTGAGAAAACCAATCTAGGAAGGGCAGCAATAATACTGCTTCTTGGAGGTCATAATAAAATTAGTGTTATAATTTCATAATTTGGTTTCCTAGCCAAGAATTGTTTCTGCTTATAAAATTAAGAGAACAATTATAAATGTAAGCATTAATAAAGAAATAATATCAACTAAAGCATTTGTTTTTACTTTCATTTAAAGACATTTCTAAACAAAATCTGAATAGACTCAAAAGAAAGCAGTCTATGGCTACATAATTATTTACATTTTAAGTCTGAAAAGATTACTGCTACAAATGTTTATACTTTCTATGTCTGTTTATTACAGAAAACTGCTTTCCTCTTTCTCAGTACAGGAAGGACTTATTTGTGGTGTGGAATGAAAATTGAATAAAGCTAATGCAAGTCTTGAATGAGAGGGGTCACCTTTTTGGAATATTACACTACTTATATCTTGTATATATACTTCTGCTGTTTTTTAGAAACTATTTTATTTATAAAACTTTCAGCAGGTTTTTCTGTTCGGGAGCAGTTAGCTACTGGTGGGGTCCTGTGGTTTCCTGACCTCACTTCACTGGATTCCACTTGGATTCTGCCTATCTCCATCGGTGTCATCAATTTATTAATAGTAGAGGTCAGTGGTTTTAAATGAGGTGTGTTGCCATTTAAATCATCAGGCTTTTGTTGCTGCTATTCCTGACATCAGATATAAATGTGATTGAGTTGATGGTGATAGCTCTGAGCTAGAATAACTGCTTTTCCGAGCCTTAGTTCTTCCCCTCAATCCATGTAGCCAGATCACAAACTTTTGAGATGTCGTTTCTTCTTTATGCCAGGCACTGAGTATAAGTATTTAAGTACCAAAAAACAAGGGTAATGATACATACCCAGTACCTATCTTGAAGGGACTTTCAGTCTTACAGTCTTTTTCTTTTTTAATAATTCTTTATTTTTCAGTTACAGTTGGCAAACAGTATTATATTAATTTCAGGTGTACAACACATTGATTGGCTATTTCTATAACTTATGAAGTGATCATCCCAGTTTTACAATTATTAAAAACATTGACTCGTAAATTTATGCTGATTCTGTTTAATATCGCTAAATCTCTTCTTTATTGCTATTATAGCTACGTTTAAGAATTCTGCTTAATTATTGTTTTTTAAAAGATAGATGATCAACCAAATAACTTTATCAGTGTTTTATTTTTAACTTTGCTTTTATTAAAATGTAAGTGGAGGCCAGTCAAAAATCAGTTTGTATTTTAAAGCTTGCCTAATTTAATAGGCACTTTAATAATCATTGTGTTTGTATATATTGTACTCCTTCAGATTTTCGCTCTGCAAAAAATTGGGATGTCTCGTTTCCAGATGTATGTTACATACTTTGTACGGGCAGTATCAGTGTTGATGATTCCAGTTGCTGCGACAGTACCTTCAGTAAGTAAGCATCAGCTTTGTGTATAGCATGTGCTAAATCCTGTCTGTCCTTAGCTTAGACTGGCTGAGATTCTGTGTCTTCTCTTGAGCTTCCTCTGACTACTCAGTCTCTTACTGGTTTTTGAGTTTCTGTAGTTATTAATTTACTGTCTCTATAACCAAGTGATACTTAAATATTTCTTGGGATTGGTTAATCTTTACATGAATGTGTCTTAACTCTCCTATAAATCAAACTCTTTTTTCTTTTTTTTAATCTCGCATATTAATGTTACACAGTACTATAAACAAAGTATTTGCTCTGTTTGATTAGTTGATATACTGAATTCTTTCTGTCTACATAGACTGGGCCAAGGAATTTAGCACTTAAAAAAGAGACACAACTTTGTGCCAAGTCCTTATATGTTCATATGTAGTACTGTTTAACCTCATACAACTCTGTGAGATAGGTGCTTTGATAAAAATAGGGGAAGAAATAGTTATGTTTGCTATAGTTAAACAGCTATTTCATATTTTCAGTCTTTTGCTTATTTCCCCTGGATACTTTAGTGCTAAGAAAGCAAAAGCTGAGTCAGGTAGAGCTCTGTCTGCTTAAAGCCAACACATAACCATAAAGTAGAATTTATTTGTTGCTGGTAGTTAAGGTTATGTTAGGATATATAAAAGTTATTCGTATTATTTATCTTAGGAATCTGAAACAGTATGTTTTCAGCATCAAAATGTATTTTTAAAGCTGTCCCTTGGACATAATATTGTCATTAATCCTGTGTAAAATAAATAAGTTTCCACATTTCTAATATAGACATTATGATGTCTGTGAGAATTAATGAAATTACATCAAGTGCCTATTACAGTACTTTTCATGTAGTAGTATTGCTGTAAAATACTCTGTAAAAATAGAACAATACACATTGACTACATTTGTAGGGAGAAATAATACCAGTCATAACTGAGGAAACCCCCAGCTCAAGTACAGCAGGAGTGGTGAAGTTTCAGTGAGGGACTGGGTTCAAAGTAATAGCAGATCTAAAGAGTGTCTTAAAGACCCAAAAGTTTATTCTCTCAACTACAGGAAATTCAGAGTTAGGCAGTTCAGTGTAGAGCTGATATGGCAGTTATGATGACATGAGCGACCCAGCTGCGTCTCTCTTAGTGCTTCATCGTTCACAGTCTGTAATTTCCTTAAGGCCACAGTATGATCATGATGGCTGCTGGAGCTTATCATCTTGCAGGAATGGTAAAAGGGCGCTTCGAGTGTAGTTAGCCCCTTCTAAGGAACCTTGCCAGATGTCCCACCAAACACTTGTGCTTACATCTTAGCTCCATGGCTACAGCTAACTGCAGAAGAGGCTGAGGATAGTTTTTTTAAATGGTAGTATACCTAGCTAAAAATTAAGACTTTATTACTAAGAAAGAAGAACTATTCTTAGTCGGCAGCTTGTAATCTGTATAGTTGGGTTCAGGGTACTTTTTGCTTAGTGGAAAAATCAGATGATGATCATAGCTAAAATTTAGTCAACATTTACTTTGTGCTAGGCACTATTTAAAATGGTTTACATGCATTAGCTCATATAACTCTCCCAAAAATACACTGAAGTAGCTGCTGTTATAATCTCCACTTTGGTGATGAGGAAACTTAAGTATAGAGAGAGATTAAGCAACTCATCATCTAAGGTCACTCATCTGTTAAGTGGCAGAGTCTTAATACACATCCAGGTATTTTGGCTCCTGTTCTTAATTGCTGTGCTAATTTGCCTTTAATGATGTGTTACTTTCTGCCCTTAAAAACTTGCTTTTGGAACAAACAGAAGTACTTAATATGGGCTATACACTATATTTAACTACTATACGTGAATTATTTATTCCTCACAGCAGCCTTCTGAAATAGGTATAGTTCTTTGCTCATTTAATAAATGAGAAACTGAAACAAAGAAAAATAACTTACATAAGTCAAATAAATGGAATTCAAACTCAAGCAGTTTGAATCTAGGGCCTGGATTCAGCCACCACATTGTTGTGCCTCTAAGCCTGATTACTTCTGATGCCAAAGAAAAGTTTGGGACAGATGTATGTGTGGGAATGTTTTGAGAGGCCGCAGAACATAATCACTGATATACATAAATCAATCTAGATGGCAGTACAAAAGAAAATTGAAGGTAACACTGAGACTATGTGTCATCTCAGAAAAGGGCAAAGATATGCATTCCCAACTAAGAAACTGGGTACTGGAAAGTTTGAATCATAGATGACTACATGGAGGAAAATGAGGTCTAGGTAGGGTAAGTTTGCCAGCACAAATGGTCTTGCCCCTGGTACCCTGGCTCCTCTATAGCAGCTTGTCAGGGCTCTTGGTGGGGAAAAAGCATGCTTTATTGCTGAGAAAGGAGGTGAGATCTCCCTTGGGCTCTGGGAGCTGCTCCCTGTCATCCACTTTCTACTTTATCACAAATACCTTTCTTTTTGCTTTTTATTTATTTATTTATTTTTGCTTTTAGTCTTCCTTTTATTCTTTTTTCTTTCTTGTTAGAGCCATCACAGGTATCTAATAGCCGCTGCAATCTTGTAGAGTCCTGGTGTACTTCTGTTTACAGAGATTATGATTTTTATTGCTTGCCTGTCTCCAGAGCTCGTGTCCTTGGAGAATAGAAAGGTGCTAACATTCATGTTCTTTCTTTTTATAGTCGATTGTTCTCTACTGGTTATGCTCCAGCTTCATGGGCCTTTCACAGAACTTGCTGCTGCGTTCTCCTAGGTTTCGTCAGCTTTGCCGAATACCGTTGACAAAGGGAGATTCAGAAACTCCTTATAAGGACCTCTTTGCTGCCTTTTACGCCAAGTTCATTTCAAGAAAATGACATACTTTTTAGTAATTTTGAGACAAGTGTCACCATCACCTTAATATATTTAGACTATTTAGAAATTCAGATATGATTTAATTTGTCTTTCAAATAAACTCTGTGAAGTAGTATGGATTAAGATATAATCCAGATGTATTTGAGAATACCTAAAATCTTTTAAGTGCTAGAAATGTGTTTAATTTTATGCTAAGAATATGAATGTGGAATTAAAGTGTCCAGTTTTGTTTAGAAAATTATAACATGTTAGAGGTGGTAGAACTTTGGAGAAAAGGACTAGATAGTGAATGATGTCAAATTGTACTGAATGGTCCACACATTAAAATTTTTATGAAGTAAGATAATTTAGTGAGATGACTTAAAATTTTAGAGGTGTGGAGAATCATAGACCCGTTTGACCATCTGATAAAGGGATGGTCAGAAAAATCCGAGGACTCACAGCATGGGGCCTTCATTGACCACCCCTATGAAAGCCTGTTGATGATTCCTGGTTTAAAATTCTTATTCTCATGAACCATGTATTGACAAGTTAATGTGTGATTTTTAAAAAAATGGGCTTGAGGTACATGGGGTAGAGTAGTCCATGCATGCAAAGAAGTACCTAATATGGTAGGTGATATAGCCTCTCAGCCATGCTCTGAAAGAATGCAGAAAGTGTACATTCCTTTTCCTATAATTTAAGAGGTCTGGGATATAAAGTAGGGAACTAAATACTGTTAGAGACCAAAGTGGGAGATCTTAAGCATTAAGTTTGTTCAGTCAAAGGAGGGTAAATCAGAAGAGTGGCTACCGATTATGGAGGTGATTTTATAAACCCTTGTTTATTTGGAAGGATTAAGTACTCGAATGGGTTTAAACTTTGATAGATGTTTGATATAGGAAAAATTAACAGGTGATACAAATTTTGGACCCAGTTTGTTACTTGAAAAGGTGATAAAATTAATTATGGTTGAGATATTTAGGAATAAATTTGCTAGGCATTTAAGAAGATTATAAACTATAAATTTTACCCACGAGTTGGAATATGAACCTGATTCTGAGATGCCCTATCATCCCATCTCATGTTTTATAATAAAATCTAAAGTGAAATTAACTAGTCACTTCTTGGGTGATATCTGTTATATTTTAGCCATTTTGGTTACCATGTTACTGCAGCTCACTGAGAGTTTTGAGGTAGCATTTGACATTAACTTTTTTTTCTTGAATTCCCAACCCTGATTTATGGTTGTCCCGTTAAGACAACCATGCTTCCTAATCACAGTAAAAGAATTGAAGCTTATGTATAGGCAATCTCATTATTCACAGATTCCATGTTTGCCAATTTGACCACCTGCTAAAATTTATTTGTAACCTCTAACTCATTATTCATAGTGCTTTTGATGTCATTCTTGGACATACACAGAGAGGCAAAAAATTTGAGTCACCTGAGACACATCTTCCCAGAGAGGTGGGACAAAGGCACTCCTTGCCTTTATGTTTCAGCTCTCAAACTATAAACAAATGTCTTTTTTGTGGTCTACTTAGTGCTTTTTTTTTTTCTTTTTCCATCTTCGTACTTTTTGTTTATGATTTCACTACTTAAAGTGGCCTCCAAGGATCATGCTGAAGTGCTGTCTAGTATTCCTCATCATGAGAAGGTTGTGATGTTTCTTAATAACCTGCATGAGATAAGCATCATTCAGGAATGAGTTCTGTTTGCTTTAAGTTCATTGTTAATGAATCAACAATACATTATATTGATTTTTGACAAAAATGTGCCCAGAGGTTTGCGGGAATTTAACCTTATGTATTCTTTAGGAGCAGTGGTTCAATATTCACTAATTCACTATTTGTGGTGACTTTATAGAACATAACTACCTCAAATGACAAGAATTGATTATTTACAACATTTACAATTAAGGACTCAGAAGCAGAAATGTGTGCTGGTTGTATTACAGCAAAAAGAGGAGAGAATTTGAGAAAAATCGTGGTTATCTCTGGAACAAATTGGTCTTTGCTATGTGTGTACAGATTCAGATATTTTTCTCATAATGGGACGGGGAAAATCAGCCCCCTTCTTTCCTCCTACTCAAAGAAATTTGTCACTTTCTTAAAAGTAAAAAATGAATGCTTAACTCCCCTTTTCAAATGGATGAGTCTTTCATGTGTATACTTTATCTTATTCATTGTGATTCCCTTTGATTTCAAATGTACATTTATATCTTTTAAAAAAATCTATAATTTACCTAGTTTTCTATTACGCTCCCATTTTCAAACTTAAATTGCTTTTCAAATGTATAAAATAAGTGTTTTTGAGAATACAAGGCCTTTCCTTCTAGATCTCAAAATTTCTGCTAGGATTGGGAGTGGCTGGAATCTTGGGATATACTCATGTATAAATAAAACTGGTATGTTACAAACCAAGGTGAATCAGTCACCTGACTTCAGGCTGGTAAATATTCCCCTCGTTTCTTTCACCTGGCAGATTTTATAGTAAATAGCAAGTCATGTTGCAGAAAATTCCAAGTCTGTGGTCTTTGATCCTATTTTCCTAAAAGGTTGTCATAGTCTAGAGCACTTCCAGAGCCTGAGGTCAGGGGAGGTGGATCCTAAATGGATTCAGAGGACACACATGCTGTTAAGATCTCATAACAACTTCCTTTCTTGTCCTGACAGAGCTCAGTCCTGGGCCCTGCAGAGTTCAGGAAATCTTTGACCTTTTCAGGTGGGGACCATAGCCTATTTGTGCCTGTCCCTCCCCTGAAACGGAACCTTTTTTTACTGTGGGCCTTTTTTTTTTTTTTGCCTCTGGGCAAGATTCACTTTTTTTATGGATATATCTCAGCCTAAGAGTCAGGAAGGGAGACTCACACCTGGATCAATTTATATCATTCTATTATAATATCCAAGCTCAGACATATGTTAGGAGAAGGAACTGGCATACCCAGAATGATCCAAAATGAGTTTTCCCTGGGCCACTCTACTAAGATGGGGAGACATAGCAGCCCTACCTAATATGTAGAAACAAACAGCCAAAATGGGAAGATGAAACATCCCAAATGAAAACAGAAAAAAAGCTAAATGAAATGGAAACAAGCAATCTATCAGACAATCTACAGATGCGTTCAAAACACTTGTAATAAAGATGCTCAGTGAATTTAGGGGAAGAGTAGATAAACTCAGAACTTTAACAGAGGAATAGAAAACATGAAAGTGGAGATACAAAATTAGTTTTCCCTGGAACCATCATGAGAGAAAACCTAAACATTCCTATCCTGGCCAGATGTCATAGATGGCAAGACGTGGCTTACGGAAGAAAACAATTCTTAATTGCCATTAACCCCGGAGAGGTTGCCAAACTACGTGAAAGGCCTTGAATGAAAAACCAAACTTGGGGAAAGCCTTTCCAGGTAACTTTAAAAGTACTCGAGTCCAGGTAACTTTAAAAGTACCGAAGCCGAAGACCAAACCCTCACATCTTAGAAGAGGTATAGTCAGTCTTCCTAGACCACGTAGGGGAAATTGGAGTGGTTTTTTTTTTGGGGGGGGGGGATTAGGGAACAGGAAAAAAATTATACCCAAGTAAGCCTAAGTAGTGTCTCTATTTTGTACCTATACTTAAATCACTCATGTATGTCTTAACAGTTTCCTCATCTGAGGATCCCGAGAATCACCTTTTTTTTTTTTTTTAGGAATCACCTTTTTAAATTGCTTCAATATCAGATTAAGCTCTCTGAAAGCAGTAGGAACTAAGACCCCAGAAAAAAACAATGTTTTCCCCTCTGGGGTGATAGGTGAAGTTACCACAGACAGCAAAATTTGAAATCTCAGGCGTGACATTTGAATCTTGCGAATGTAGATTTCTATATTAAAGTTAAATAGTTAAAGCTTTAAACAAATGTGATATAAAACATGAAATTGCAATTATAATGGGCTATCCTTATAGACACGTGCCTTTTATGAGCTGATTCTACAAGAATACAGATAATCTGGAAATTATCTGAATCTATAGAAAATTTTCTATTTGAGTCTTATAAGTATAGTTCAAAGCTGTAAATGATATTTTCCAGCATTGTATTTTTATTATGTGTTCTATGTATACTCTATAAATCATTTTTTTGCTTTGGGATGTTTGAATTTGTGCAGCATTAAAATCATAGCTATGTTTATTCAAACATCTGAAATTTTAGACTTCTGTATTGTGTTTAAGGAAGTAAAATAAGAATGCATATATATTCATATCTATATACACACGTATATACTATATATACACACACATAAATTTCATCTATAAACACTTCAGGCAAAACCTAAAGATCTTGAATTTACATGTTTCTTTGCTATTCATATGAAATATGAAGGTACTAGATAGCTCCTTGAAAATTCTTTAAGAAAGTGAAAAACTGGGACTGAGATCAAGCCAATGCTTATTGGGAGAGTCCTTTAGACCTGCAAACCTTGGCATGACCATACATAACATTAAGTTGGTATGGGGATCTTATGTATTATAAAATTTGTGATTTCGTATCTTGAAAAAAGCAAAATAAATTTTAAAAGCTTAAAAGATCAGGATTGCATTTAGCAAATTTTAATAATTACTGACTATGTGCATTAGTTTTAACGTTACTAGGAAAGAAATAGGTGAAGAATTGGCTTATTCAGCCAATGCGTATGATTCAGAGCATGTGTATGATTCTTGAACTTAACTTCATTCAGTCATTAGAGAAGGTAGGTAGATCAAATGATTGTGAAATAAGATTATTGTGCAGAATTCCGGAGACAGAGCTGTTTGAGCATTTTCCATCATCCCGAAGTACTGTAGACCCTTCTACTAGCAACTAAAAGCCACAACTTCCTAAAGTTTCCGATTGTCAGCTGCTGCCAACAAAGCAAACTGAAACAACTGAACCAAATGATCAGATAAGGACTACACTTAGCCACAGAGAGGGTGCAATTGGATGACTCTTGACAAATTAACTTGGCTGCAATTCATTAGTGAAATGCGGTCTCAAAGTAGAGGGAATTAACAGATTCAAACAACTGCAATTGAAAAGTATTTCTGATCTTTGGGAATCTGCAGATGCAAATCTGTAGGTGTAAATTTGCTTGTGTGAATCTGGATACGAAAAGCTGATTTAAATTATATCTGGATGTTCCCGTACATGGGAGGTCCGAGCTCCAACCCCTGCGTTTTTCAAGGGTCAACTGTAGGTCTTTTTCAAATTTTTCTTTTAAGAGCTTTAGAGATGGACACTGAGAAAGAAATCGTTCCCATTAAAAATGTTTTTCTTCCCGTAGTTCTCCACCCTCACACTCAGAAAGCCTAGCCTGCAAGTCTGTTTCACCTTAGGCCTTTTGCTATTTCAATTAAAACTATACAGAAAAGCATTTTGGTCCTGTTCAATTCCCACTCATAGGAATCATAAGGCCTGGCTGATACCTCGATAAAAAAATGGCAGCAAAATTCCCAAGAATCAACTAGCTTAACCAAGAAAACACTCTCATACAGAGGCCTTGCTTAGTTCTTAGGACAGTAATTTTGTACTTTGCTGTAGTTTGAACATGAGGGAGATGTGGACATACCGCCCAGAGGAATAGGTAACAGAGAGAACCCTGTTTCCTTGTGTTCTACCACTGATTGCCTTCTTGACTGCCCAGTTTTAGGTAAGTTTTTGCAAGGTGGGTTTATGTTTAATTGCCTAGTCCTGTAATTCTGATTTTGTTTTATAAAATGAGGAATTCTGGATTTTTAGGAACAAAAGCATTTGTGAAAAGCCCTGGGAAAAAAAAAAAAGTGAATGCTCCAAGAAAGCAGCCACTTCATTGTGTTATTCTATCTAAGAAAAAACAACAAAAAACATTTTTTTTTTTTTAGCCTTGGAGGTCTCTGCTAGCCTCTGAAGTCCAAAAATTTCATGAAAAAGAGCCTTCTAGGGAAAATGTGCAATTCTGTCTTTTCATGTTGAGGAAATTTCACAGGTGTGCTTCTCCCTCTTTGTATCCCCAATAAAGCAATTACATTTGTTTTGCCTTAGTTTGGAAAGGCTGCACTGTATTTCATTTAGCATTGTTTTTTTGCCTTCTAGCTAAATTGTAGCTCTCCAGAGAAACTTAAAAATAGAGTATGAAGTATAACTAACTATATTCCTTTCATTGCAGCTACATTTCTGCATGTTCCAACTAGGATAATTAATAATTTGAGGAATTTCTTCTAATTATAACCTCAAGCTTCCTGGATTTTCTGTGAGTGATGGATGCTTTTGAGGGTAAGGAGCATTAAAAATAGAAATTATGTATCTATGAGAGAATTAATAGCTTCATATTCTATGGTATTTAAAATTATCCCATGTGTTGCTTCAGGTAAGAAGCTCCCTCTTGGGAAGTTTTATTATTGAAGCTTCAGTTATACTTATTTGAGTTTTCAAACACAAGTGATCTATTTTGAGGTCCAAAAAAATTGAAGTTCCCATTTAAAATTATAGTCACAGCCTAGTACAGATTTTGAAGTGAAATATTTTCTCCCTCAATTTTAATTCTCACCTATCAATGTGATAATGTGATATTTTACTTTAAAACACAGACAGTCTTCATTATTTACTGGTTCATAGTTTTGAATTCACCTATTCACCAAAATTTACTTGTAAAATGCTCATGTGCTTTCGCTGTTGTTAGTAGACACTGTGCATGCATACTCTGAGCAGCCAAAAAAATATGAATTGCCCAATCCACACATTCCCAAGGTGACACTCTGCTTTTTTGTTTCAGTTCTCATACTGTAAACAAGTGTTATGCTTGGGGCCTATTTAGTAGCATATTTTCTTCTTTTTATACTTTTAGATGATGACTTCTCTGTTTAAAATGACCCATGAGCACTAAGAGCAAGAAGGCCACGATTTCTTACAGAGAATGTATATGTGCTGGATAAACTTCATTCAAGCATAAGTTAGAGCATGAGTTTAATGATAATGAAGCAACTATATATATATAAAAATAAGATGTCTTTAAATAGAAACATAGGACAAGGTTATGTCTTGATTTGTTGGCAGGCTTGCAGGAACATAACCCTATATTTCCCCTGAGAGCAAATGGTTCAGCAATCACCAATTCAGTGTTTCCAGTGGCTGGATGGAACAAAACTACCGTGAATAAAGAGAATTGACTGTACTTCAACCTATGCCATGTGATATAATACACATGTAATAGTTTGAATGAGGGGTCCTCAAATTATGGCCCGTGGGGGCTTACCACCGTTTTTATACAGCCCGAAAGCTAAGAATAGTTTTTACATTTTCAAATGACTGAAAAAAATGAATAATATTTTGTGATATAAACATTATATGAAATTCACATTTTAGTGTTCATAAATAAAGTTTTATTAAACTACAGTCATGTTCATTTGTTTACATAATGTCTATGGCTTTCATGCTTCAACTGCAGAGCTCACTAGTTGTGACAGAGACCTCACGTCACAGCGCTTCACCTGCTCAGCACGCAAAAGATTTCAGTGATGCAGTTATAACGTCAGAAAAAAAATTGAGGTAGTTACTTCTTTGGAAACTTAGATTGTTTCTAATTTCACAACACTGACATGAATATTCTTATTGATAAATCTCTGTACACACTTTTGATATCTGAATACACCCAAGGTTTAAAAAGCTAGGCCACAATTCCAGCTGTTTCAAAGTTCAGACATCTTTATTTGTCTTAGACAGAATGTTTTAAATAGATTTCTGGGTCTTTGAAGAAGCCTAGTGGTGACAGTTTTCTAATCTTAACTTCCTTTAACTCAGATGCTGTCTTAGTCCATTTGCGCTACGCTAACAGAATACGTAGACTGGGTGGCTTACAAACAACAGAAATTTGTTTCTCACAGTCCTGGAGGCTGGGAATCCCAAGATCAGATTCCCAGAAGATTTGGTGTCTGGTGAGGGCCTGCTTCCTGATTCATTAACTGCTGTCTTCTCACTGTGTCCTCACGTAGTGGAAGCTACTGCGCTCTTTCTTATAAGGGCACTGATCCCTTTCACAAGGGCAAGACATTCATGACCTAACTGCTACCAAGGGCCCCACCTCCAAATGACATCATATTAGGGATTACGTTTCAACATATGGATTTTGGGGGATACAAACATTCGACTTACAGCACATGCTTTTGGTTTCGGTAACTGTAAAAGAATCACATGGTGAAGGTCTTGGATGCATGTATCTCTACCCACTATTCCCATACAAATTTACTTAATCCTCCTCCCCAGCCACTAGCCTGCTTCACTGCCTTCTTCATTTTAAGGTTCAGTAATATCTAGCTAAAGTTAGAGACTTGGGTTCAAATCCAGATGGATTACCTATTACTGTGTATTATGCTCTCCTGGGCACAATATTTAACCTCTTCAAGTCTCAGTGTCCTCGTTTTTCAATAGGGAATTAAAATATCCCCTACCTGACTAGGTTCTTGCAAGGAGTAAATGAGCTAAAGCATGAAAAACTCTCAGCACAGAGCCTGACACATTTTTTTCCTATCCCTATAATGCATGCTGTGCAGACATTAATAAGGGTGATGGAGAAGATAAATTAATGGCATGAAAATATTCATGGCATAGTTAATGGGGAAAGTGCATTATAGAACAATATGTGCAAAGATTAAAAGCAAAAGTAAATGCTTATACAAAGGATAAACAACAAATATGAACAATGACATTTTCAAAATGTCAAGATTTCTATAGTCTTTTTTTTGTGATTTTTCTGAAGTTAGTGAAACACAGGGCAGATGTTTTGTATAGGCTTTATTGTACCTAGGACTTTCAAATTATAATGAGAACTTTTTATGCTTATAGGGCTTTATAATTCATAATAAACAGCCTCTTCATTTCAAAGATGGGAAAACTGAGATATTAAGTGAATAGCCTTATATCCCACAGCTAGATGGTGATAAAGATGAGACTAGAACCTGGGACTCCAATGTTTCTAGGCAGCATCATTTCTGCCAAGCTGAGCTGTCTTCTAAATTGGTTTGCTGATATTCTGGAAGTTCAAGGTATTTGTCAAACATAGTCCTGAGTTATGGACTCAGTTATGCACTAGAAGCTCCTCATTGTTTTCAGTTATCCTTAACTGTGCTTGGTAATTTGTGGTAACTTGGGTATAGATAGGCCTTTGAATTTCAGGGATGCTTTTCATTTACCCCAGTTAATGTCACATAGATAAGAAGTGCAGATGATTGATTTAAAACATCACCCAAATATTTTGTTATTACCGATGAGATAAAGCCTGCAGGTGAAGACTGAACTTTCTGGAAATGCTTTTCTTGTCCCTGACTAATAGCAACAGTGACTGGCAGGGTCTAATATCATGTATTGCAGACATATTTTCATTGTTAAAAAAAGCATGTTATTTCTTGAGTTAAGACTTATGTGGAATTATTATGGTTCCATTTCATGATCTCTTGATACCCCAAAGGTAGAATGGTGGCTTTTATGTCATACATCTTTCTTATGGAATATGCGTCAAACAAAACCACAAGGTGTTAACGAGTGAGATGGCGAGACAGATAAGTCTAACGATTGAATAGGAAGTGTGTATTTGCACATTTCTTCTTCATTTGGCCATACTCCCTCTCCCTGGCAGTGTTTAGAGATGGGAGCACCTTACTTGGTTAATATTCAAGTCTGTGACTACAGGGAGAAAGAACTCAATTGGATTTTGAACTGACTCATCACAGTTCACTGAAATGGGAATCAGGCTTACAGTTAATGCCTCTAGGTGGTGCCTGTGACCTATATTTGGATTTAGCAGCTTTGAATGCCAGAGCAGAGGAAGGGCACTGTAGAAGAAAATGGACATTTTTTTTCCTTTGTGCTTTCCACTTCCTAAGCTCTGTGGGGAGGCAGTATTAAAGGCCAAAAAGTGAGCTTTGGGGATTCCATGTGGTTATTCAGTTCTCATTTTTCCAATTTCTGTCGTTTTCTCCCTCTTTGGAAAGAAAATTCACAAAATTCACACAGAGAGTTAAACCTAAGGAGGAAATTTGGAATTTTTAAAACTCATAACTAAAAATTTTTGTTTCTAGGGGTGATGAAATGACTCTTCCATGTGTATGTTGTCATATATTTGTGTCATAAGCTTACACAGAAGACATTCTGTTAGAATTGTAGTATCTTTCTCTGTGATGCTTACGCATAGCCGGTCTTTTCCTCTCTCTTTGCATTTTAGTCCTGGAGTGTATACCATCTCTATGGTTTTCAGCTCGTCGTGGTGAATCTGATGACTCAAGTGTTTTTTCCAAGTTGCATCATGTATGATTGGAGGTTCTGTTAGTGTTACGGTGTAACTAAGGCGAATGTCCACGCATTAGTCCAGAAAGCAGAGCTGGAAGGATTTTTAGAGATCAGCAAGGAAAGGAGTTTTCAGATCTTTGGTTTTCATGATCAATAAACTTTCAAGCATGGAGTCTAATCACAGCTTGGGTTTGAAACAATTAGTTAAAGCACACAAGGTCACGTAGTTTACATGTAATTAACAAAGCTTGGGTTGAATGATCAGAGCCTGCGCTACACTCTCCAGGTTTCACTATCATTTTAACATATTTACTGTTTCAATTAATTTCAGTGATTTCATAGACCCAAAATTTGAGGGTCAGTTTAGGATTGGCGATGTTTTGCTTAGTGAGACATTAAAACTGCTCCTAAAGTCATGTCGCCACTGCTTCATAAAAGAAGGGGTATTTTAACACTATGGGTAAGAAAGATTTAATCTTATGTGTCTTGACTTCTGGTAATCTTTTGATTTAGTAATTTAACTTTATGTTAAACTCTGCATTATTCATTTCACAAAGGCAAATAAACTCCTCTTTATTTCGTGGTAGTCCATGAGCTGCACCAGAGAAGCACTGATCTAGAATAATCTCTTCAGTTTTTAAACAGAGAAATTGAGGCCCAAATAAATTAAGTGATTTGCTGGAGAGCATACATCTAGCAAGTAGCAGAGAACTGAGTTTACCTTATTAATTTCAATAGGTAGAAACTTGGATGGTTCTCTCGCTATTATTCTCTCTTTTCAGCTTTTGCTGAGTTAAGGACACACCCAAAAACTAAGAAGAGGCAGTGCATGGCAGGTAGAAAGAAAATGGATTCTATAATAAAATTTTAAATTCTAATCATTATGGCATTTTGATTTTCTATCAAATCCTTTTGTCTTTTTCCCTTTGTTCTCTGTTTTGTTTTCATTTTATTTTTTTCCCCAGCTTTACAAAGGTATAATTGAAGAATAAAATTGTGTGTATTTAAAGTGACAACATGATGATTTAATATATGTATACAATGTGAAATCGATGATCACAATCAAGATAATTAATGTATCTATCACTTCACATAGATACCTTTTTTTTTGTGGTTTGTTTTGTTTCTGAACCCTATTTAGAAATTTATCAGTAATTATTTAAGGGAAAGGAAAAATTTACTGAGTGTTTGCTCAATGACAGGCACTTTGCTGGGTGTTTTGCATAGTTATTTAATCTTTGCCTATCTGACAGCAATGAATGAGAACAGTATCTTCTTGCCAACTGAAATTAACCATGTTATTGCCTATATATGTCTACAAATTCTTCTAGTTCTTCATTTTACTAAAGTTGTGGTCAAAGAAGGGGCTTTTTGGAAGCACCAAGCAGTAAGATTGGTGGAGGGAAATAAATTAAGATGAACTATATTTGCATGTAGGTTAGTGAAAGGGAAGGGTTAGGAGAATCAATTCAACAAATGTGACTTCATCTTTTGGAATCATTCCCCATGTAGAAAAATGGGTGATAATCCCCTAGTAACCAATCTTCACTAATATGACCACCAGAGGGCGTTCCATACTGTCAGATTGTGGTGGTTTAGTCTCCCGTAACATCATGCATAGCACCACAGGTTTTCAGTAATTGTCTATCTCTGTGTCCATACTTGCTTTATCAGAATGGGTCCACTAAGTAGTTTGTTCTTTGATGTGTCTTGAGTTCTGGAACTTTAGTAGGATTCCATGGAAAATAAATAGTCCTTTTATAAAATCAGACTATATATTATATATGAAGTATTAAACTTGTTAGTTACCTTGACCATGGAGTTTTAGGATAACCTTTCTAAAGTCTTGCATGAAGATGATGCTGTAAGACGCACATATCACTGGAAAGCCCTCTGCCTCCCATCTCCAATTTTCTCATTTTATTCAATTCCAGCCCATCCTTTACAGCCAAACTTAAATTCCATTCTTCTTATGAAATATTTTCTGTCCCCTTAGTTTTCAGAGAACATTATTCTAAAATCTTAACAGCATTTGGGTGTCAGTTCCCAATTCCATATTTAATCCTTATTGTCTAACACCAGTAACTTCTTAAGTGTTGCTTTCTTTCCCTCACAGAGGTTAAGAACTCCTGGAGAAAGAGCAATTAAAACCTTTTCGTCAGGCCACAATAGTATAGGAGTGAAAATATGATTTCAATGACAATGGGCAAACACATTTTCAGGCTCCATTTTGACCCATTTTATGAAAACTCCAGCTCCCCTAGATTCTTCCAAAGTAGTTCTGTGAGTCTGCCTGGGCTTTCTTCCATGAGCTGGTCAGTTAGTCGCAGAGGCTATGGGAGGAGTCAATGCTTGCTCTACCTTTCTGCATTGATGCTGTTGCTGCTGCCACCAAAAGCATCTGGTGTCTCTGTTGCACAGGTGTCTCATGCCAGTCTGCCGATGCCACTAGGGCTGCTCATCAAAGCTGGCCTCCTCTCCAGCCCTTCCGCAGGATGGCCCCTTTGGCTCCCCACTCAGGCCTCTGTGCTGCAGACATGATGTAAGGGAGAGTGTCATTAGTCCTCACTTGTGCTATGATTTATGCAGTACAACCTTGTGGTTGTAACACCTTAAAGAAATTTTGGAGAAATGGGTATTTTAGTGTTTAGCGTCCTTTTTTAACCTCTTTGAATAAGAAGCCATTTTTAAACTTTTTTTTTTCCAATTTACAACATACATCCAAGGCCTTAATGAAAAATTTTAAATACAGAAATGTATTTCTCTATGCCAAGGTATGAGTTTATTTGTACATGTGTGTATGTGCGTCTACTTATGTAAGACTTTTTGTTTTTACTTAAAGGGTATATTACCGTGTAATTTAAATAATTTATTTTGAAAAGCCCGTGTCCCCAAAATACAACTATCTTTCCATGAAATATCCAAATAATAATGGCTTGGGCGCCGACCTGACAGAGGGCAGGAAGTTCACACTTTTCCCATGGTGTTTTTTTCCAAGTATTCTGAAACTCTCCAAGGCAACTTATACTCCTATCTTCATTCTTTCCCCCTAATTGCCTACCTGCAGCTTCCTTCTGAAACAGAATGCGGTCCTGAGGGCCATAGGCTATACCCCTAAGCCACAGGAGAATTTCCCCAAGCATGTTCCTCACTGTGGAGTCTCCACTGTTGGAGGGTTACTAATGCTCTACTTGCTTTTGTCCTTGCTCCTGGTGAAAATATCCATGGATCTGCACTTCGAGGTTTGAAGGAGGATGGGTCTCAGCATCAAGGTTCATTAAGATGCCCACAGCAAAACTGCCTGGTCCCATATGGACAATTTTTGATTCATTTATTGATTCATTGACTCACTCATTTTTTTTCTTTACTTCAAGAAAAATGTTCATCGAGTACAAACTAATTTCATGTCAGGCACAGTGCTAAGTGCTGGATAGACATTTCCCTCTTTTGGGTCTTCCTAGGGCCTGGGAGGTAAACAGTCATGTTGGAACAACATTAGGTGTGTGTTGGTCCTGAACCCACGTTCCCTTCAGTGGGTTTGGCCCTGGTCTTGTCCTGGTGATCACTGAATTCACCGTTAGTATGTGGGTTTCTCTATGGGTAACGACTTGTCTTGTTAACATCTGGCTTTGGTTTGGATATATCCATTCTCTCCCACCCCAGTTCATCATGCATGTTTTTATATCTTTGACTCTCATGGTTAAGGCTTTGGAACTCATTTCACTTTTTACCAGAAGGCACCCTTTACCCCATACACATTTATGAAGGCAGATGGTTCTACTCAACTCAACCAAACAGACCTGAGCTCTAAATTCAATTGCTGTGTTGAGACAGGACAGAATTCTTTTACCTACAGAATCTGAGCTCTGGTTCACCTGTAATATCTTGTAATGACTATGTATATAATTTTGAATTCTCTTTTTCTTTTGTTCCTTCTCCTCTTCCTCTCTGTTCTAAATTAACTTTATAATAAATGCTTGCAGATATCATCAAATAGTCCTTGGAAACATGTTCTCTAATGCCTGCATAATCATCTATTGTGTGAGTGTACCATAAAGGTTTCACCATAATATTGGATAGCTTGTGGGATTTTTTAAAATACATTTTTGCTCTTATGTAAAATGTTGTGATGAGAAACTTCAGATATAAATCTCAGTCCACACTTATTTCTTTAGGAATGATTTCTAGGAGTAGAATTACTACTTCTTATAAAACAGTAAAATGTTTTAAATAGTTTTTCACCAGTTTTTCTTTCTGCCAGCAATGTACTACTGTATCTTTATTAACAATGACTTTTGGCATTTATAATTTTGGTATTTTTATAGATGCATTGTTTTAATTTATATTATTTGATTACCACTGCAAATGTATATTTTAATATCCTTGTTGGCTTTCCATTTCTATTTGTTTTAATGCTTTCCATACTGACTTATAAACTTCCTTGATGTAGTCAGCATAATGGCCCTTTGTTATAATTGTTTTTATTTGTTATAAAATTGTAATTTGTTATATATGGCTGTAGAACTTTTGATATGTATAAATTTAAAACTTTTATGTGTTTAAATAAAATATTTTTTGTAATTTTCAAGCAAATGTCGTTCATACCCAAATATCAGCTAGTCACATATATTTTCCTATTTAATTGTTTTACTTTCAAACTATTTTAAAAATATTTTTTATTTTTCAATTGTAGTTGTCACAAAATACGTATTAGTTTCAGGTGTACAACGTAGTGATTAGACATTTATATAACTTATGAAGTGATCACCCTGATAAATCTGGTACCCATCTGACACCAAACAAAGTTATTACAATATAGCCTATATTCTTTACATTCTACTTTACATCCCCATTATTATTTTGGAACACCAATTTGTACTTCTTTTTTTTCATCCCTTCCTTTTTTTCTTCCCCCTGACTCCTCTCCCTTCTTGGTAACTCTCAAAATGTTCTCCATATCTATGAGTTTCTGTTTTGTTTATTTTGTTCTTTAGATTTTGTATGTAAGTGAAACCATATGGCATTTGTCTTTCTCTGACTTACTCCACTCAGTACAATAACCTCTAGGTCCATCCATGTTGTTGCAGATGGCAAGATTTTATTCTTTTATTTATATATTTTATTTTTATAGCTGAGTAACATTCCATTGTATATGTGTGCCACCTCTTCTTTATCCATTCATTCACTGATGGACACCCAGGTTTCCTTCATATCTTGGCTATTGTAAAAAAATACTGCAATGAACATATGAATGCACATGTCCCTTCAAAGTAATATTTTGGGTTTCTTTGGATAAATATGTAGAAGTGGGATTATTGGGTCCTTCTTTGTCTTTTGTTATAGCCTTTATTTTAAAGTCTGTTTTGTACAAGTATTGGTATTCCAGATTTTTTTTCATTTCCATTGTCATAAAATATCTTTTTCCATTCCTTTGCTTTCAGACTATATGTGTCTTTTGATCTGAAGTGAGTCTCTTGTAGGCAGCATATATAAGGGTCTTGTTTTCTTATCCATTCAGCCACCCAATATTTTTATTAGAACATTTCATTCTTCTTCACTTGAAGTATTTGCTGATAGATATGTAGTTATTGCCATTGTATTATTTATATCTTTGATACATATATTTTTTCTTTTCTTAAAGAAGTCCCTCCAGCTTTTCCCATAATACTGGCTTGGTGGTGATAAATTCCTTTAGCTTATTTTTGTCTAGGAAGGTTTTTATCTGTCCTTCAACTCTAAATGATAGTTTTGCTGGATAAAGTATTCTTGGTTGTAGATCATGGGTCTTCATCCTGTTGAATATTTTTTGCCAAGCCCTTCTGTCCTGCGTAGTTTCTTTTGAAAAATAAGATGCCAGTCTTATGAGTGCTCCCTTTTAGGTAACTAACTGCTTTTCTCTTGATTCTTTTAAGATTCTCTCTTTGTATTTAACTTTGGCATTTTAATTATAATGTGTCTTGGTGTGGGCCTCTTTGGGTTCATCTTGTTTGGGATTCTCTGAGTTTCCTGGTGTTGTATGTCTATTTCCTTCACCAGGTCAGAGAAGTTTTCTGTCATTATTTTTTCAAATAGGATTTCAATTTCTTGCTCTCTCTCTTCTCTTTCTAGTATCTCTATTATACAAATGTTGTTACACTTGATGTCCCAGAGGCCCCTTAAACTACCTTCGGTTTTTTCAGATTTTTTTTCCTTGTTGCTGTTCTGATTGGATGTCCTCTGCTACTCTACCCTCTAAATTGCTGATTCTGTCCTCTGCTTTGTTTAATCTGTTGATTCCTGTAATGTATTCTTCATCTTGGATATTGTATCCTTCATATCTGACTGTTTCACATTTATGTTTCCCATCTTATTTTATGTTTTCTATTTTTTTGTTAGAGTTCTCACTGAGTTCATCCACTCATCCCTTATAACCAGTGTTTTGAACTCTTCATTTGGTAGATTGCTTTGCTCCATTTTGCTTAGTTTTGTTTGTTTGTTTGTTTTTTTTTCCCAGAGCTTTGTTTTGCTTGTTCATGTGAAAAATGTTTCTTTGTCTTCCCATTTTGCCTGCCTCTCTGTGGTTGTTTCTATGTATTAGGTAGGGCTACTATGTTTCTCAGTCTCAGTAGAGTGGCTTTATGTAGAAGGTGTCCTGTGGGACCCAGTGGCACAATATTCCCTGGTCACCTAAGCCAGATGCTCAAGGTGTATCCCTTGCGTGTATTGTATGTACTCTCCTGTTGTAATTGAGCCTTGGTTGCTGTTTGCATGTCGATGGGAGGAATTGACCCTTGGGCTGACTGATTTTGAGGAATGGCTGGTGAGGGGCTGATCCTATGGAGTAGGATTCACTTTAGCAGGGCCCGGTGCCTGGTCAGTCTCCTTTCAATGTATGCTCCTCTGATGCAGCCTAGGTGGTGCTTTTGCTCCAGCTTCAGTCAAAGTAGGCCACTGGGTATGCTAGCCCAAGGGCATCCTCGGAGGGTCCCAGCTGCAGCTCAAGTTCAGCCACAGCCTATGCACTTCCAGGGCCACCTGATAAGAGTCACCAAGGAATCCACAGTTGGCTGCCACCTATGCTGAGCTTATAGGTGCCTCAAGAGGCCAAGTCAGGAACTGAGGCCAGCTACTACTAATGCTGGGTTTGGGGATGCTCAGCAAGAGGAACGGGATACGCTAAGGTCAGATGCTGTTTCTTTGTGTTTTGTGAGCCTTTGAGAGATAATAGGAATGTCCACAGTATGAGCTAAAACAGGACATTTGTATGGAATAAACCACTGGAAGCAGCTTGGGTGGGCCCGCAAGTTGGGAGAAGCAGAGTCTCAGGGAATCCCCTGGGCGGAGCAACCTGTGTTAACCAGGTTGGTGGAGACTCAGATATGGCGGCTACCTGCATCCTCACAGTGCGAGTGGGGAGGGCTCAATGTAAGAAAAATGGATACTGGCAGCACTTGTGTCCAGGAGAAAGTCGCCCCTCCAGTCTTTACCCTGAAGCCAGAAAACTCAGTTCCTCCCTGTATGTCCCTGGCGCTCCTTGAGCAGCTGTCCCAGTGCTGGAGCTCAGAGCAAGTGATTCCGTCAGCAAGTAAGTCTGCGCGTGGGCCCTTTAAGAGAAATGTCTGTGACTCCCGTAGCCTTCCGTCTCACTCAGCCACAATCTCTGCTGGTTTTCACAGCCAGAGGTCGTGCGACTTCTCTTCCCAGCACAGGAACCCTAGGCTAGGGAGCCCAGTGTGGAGCTGGGACCCCTTGGTCCTCTGGGAAGGCCTCTCAATAACTCCCTCAATGCTCAATCGCCACAGGTGGTTATAAAACCCGCCCATTTCGCATCTCCGCCCCTGCTACTAGAGTGGACGTGACATCTTATGTATGTCCCCAGTGGTAGGATTTCTGTTCAGCCAGACCTCAGGTAACTCCTAGTAGTGGTTGTTCTTCAGTTCCATTGTAATTTTGATGTGGTCGTGAGAGGAGGCGAGCACAGTGTCTACCTTCTACACTACCTTGACCAGAATGCTCAAACTATTTTTAAAACATGAAGTTCATTAGATTTTATAGAGTAGCTTTTTTCCACCCTGAAATGTTGATCTGATATACCTTACACACTTTGTTGAGTAATTCCTCCCTCCTTTGTTTTATAATGTTGCATTTATGATATATAGATTCCTTTATGAACTATGGTTATTTTGGGTTTGTCATTTTCTTTTACTGATTTTCTTGTTTCCTTCCTAGTACAATGTTGACTTAAATACTATGATTTTAAAATAAATGTTAATATCTGGTAAAGCAAGACTCCTTTATTACTACATTAAAAATTATTTTTATTCTATTTATAATTCCAGATTAAACATAAAATAATTTTATCTAGTTGGAATTTTCTTATTATATCATTTAACCTATCTTATGGAGTCCCTCACTGTGCCAGGCATTCGTTATTTTAGGTGCTGGGGAATGGGATGCAGTTGTGTATCAAACAGACAGTCACTGCCCTCATGGGGTTCACATTCTCTTAGAGGAGTCAGGTCATAGACAAAAGTAGAAATAGATATACAACTCAATGTAAAGTGGTGACAGGTATGACAAACAAAAAAAAAGCAGGATAAAGTCAGAGAATGATGGAGATGGTATTAAATAATGTTGTCCCAGAATGCTTTTATGACAAGGTGGCATTTGAATAAAGTGAGAGAGCAAGTGGAAAGGATTAGCCATGGATAGAGAGAACACAGGTGCCTGGTCTGGAGGACAGTAGAAAGGTTTGTGTGGCTGGAAGGAGTGAGGGGGTAGAGGTAATGAAGTTAGAGTTATTGTCGGGGGCCAAATCACACTTCAGATTTTAGCCAGATGTTTTGATTAAGTTGAGAAGAATTCATAAATTTATTTGAGAAAAAATTGATGTATTTTCAAAATTCCATCTGTCTATTGAAGAATGTATGTGTCTCTCACCATGTTTTGTTTTCCTTTACTCTCTCCTCTTCCTTCTTCAAATTTTATAGTAAAAATATGTTATGTTTTTTACATAGGTTCCTCACATTATACTTTTAGGTTATTTCTAGATGTTTTATATATGTTTAATATATATTCTATCTTCTTTATCCATTCGTCCATTGATGGAAACTTAAGCTTCCATGTCTTGGCTATTGTAAATATGCTGCAATTAACATGATAGTGCAGATGTATCTTTGAGATTCTGTTTTCATGTCCTCTGGATATATACCCAGAAGTGGGATCACTGGACCATATGGTAGTTCTATTTTAATTTTCCAGGAACTTCCATACTGTTTCCCATAGTGGCTGTACCAATTTACATTTCCTCCAACAGTGCACAAGGGTTCCCTTTTTTCCACATCCTTGCCAACACTTGTTCTCTCTTGTCGTTTTGATAATAATCATTCTAACAGGTGCGAGGTGATTTCTCATTGTGGTTTTGATGTGCATTTTCCTGATGATTAGTGATGTTGAGCATCTTTTCATGTACCAGTTGGCCATCTGTATGTCTTCTTTGGAAAATGTCTATTTAGTTCTTCTTCCCATTTTCAATCAGTTTGTTTGCTGTTGATTTGTATGAGTTCTTTATATATTTTGGATATTAATGTCTTATCTAATGTATAGTTTGCAAATATTTTCTCCCATGCTGTAGCTTTCCTTTTCATTTTGTTGAGTGTTTTTTTTTATGCTGTACAGAAATTTTTTAGTTTGATGTAGTCCCACTTAATTTTTACCCTTGTCACATACTTTTGGTGTTATATCCCCTAAATTGTTGCCAAGACCTATGTTAAGAAGATTTTCCCTCTGTTTTTTTCTAGTAGTTTTATAGTTTCAGGTCTTAAATTTATGTCTTTGATCTATTTCAAAGTTAATTTTTGTGAGTGATGTAAGATAGAAGTCTAATTTCATTTTCCTGTATGTATTTATTCAGTTTTCCCACCATTTATTGAAGAGACTATAATTTCTTCCTTGAATATTCTCGGCTTCCTTGTCAAATATTAGTTGCCATTAGATTAATTTTCAAATCAAATTTGAGAAGTTATTGGCTATTATTTCCTCACATTTTTTTCTGCCCCTTTCTATTTTTCTCTCCTTCTGTGACTTCTATTGGTAGATTGATGGTTCCTCACAGGTGTCTGAGGCTCTGTCATCTTCTTTATTTTTCTTCTGTTTCTTGATTGATCTGGATAATCTCAGTTGATTTATTTTCGAGTTTTATGAGTCATTCTTCTGCTAGTTCTGTTACGAAGAAGTAGTTGAGAGTAAAGTTGGGGTGGGCACTACTTTGTTTACAGTGCGTATGGAAGGGAAACTTGAGTTGAGGCTTTTTTCATGGTAAATATCTGTTTTCTAAAGTTTGTGGGCTGTTCTCACACTGACTGTAAACTCTGCTTTCATGGATTGGAGAAGGGGGTTGATACTTTTCTGGGGGTATCCATAAACCAGTGTATTTGATGGGATTACTGTGTTCCTATTTGAGCTTTCCAGATATGCAATACAGATAAATATTCTAGTTCTGAGAGTATTATATTTGTAAATAACTCATTGCCAGTTGTTCTAAAACCTCCTGCATTTGCAAGGAACCCTTATTATTTAGGCAAACTTGAATTTTTTCATGGAGAAGTGGGAGGACTTAGTTATAGTTTTGACACACATTGGCATGCTTGGAGCATTTCAGAAGCAAGTCAAAGAATTTTGAGAATTTAAGTAAAGATAGTTATTCCATCTTAATAATGTTTTGACTTCATGTTTATTTACCAGTACATATTCCCATAGGTATCAGGTAATTTATTCTGTAGCCCGAAGGCCAATATTCCTGAATTTGGTGAAACCAACTGAAAAATGAATTCCAAAGATGGAATTTCTCCATGGAAAATGTGGTGCTTCCAGCCCTTGGTATTCACACCTAAGGCTTGTTGGCAGCTGTTCTTTGGCCAGCTTTGAAACAGGCATGGTGGTGCATAAAGGTAGTTTCTATGGAAACCAGACCCAAATGATGCTGGAGCTTTGAAGATCAAAGGCAACACCCTGAATGGTTTGGAGAGCCCAGAGATGGTTTCAGAACTTTATTGTTCTCCACAGAAAACACCACAGCCAAGACTTTGGAATGTCTTCTCCTCCAGGTGCATTAGAATTATGTGCACAAAATGCAAGTTTGTAGTTTGCTTGTGAATTTATCTGTTCTAATTATTTTACCAGCTATTTTACAACATCCATCTCTGCCATAAGGAAAATTGTCACCTTTTCTTTTTCTTTTTCTAATCTATGTTTTAATAAATAGGTAAAGCAAGAAGACATAGAGTATATGCTGATCTTGTCAATTTCATAGCAGAAAATGACTTCTTTGTTTCTTAAATCATGGATAATCTATTTGGTGTATAGCTTTTTTTACCTATTTTTTTCTTAATATATACAAATGACCATGTTGACAGATTGGCACATAGCTGAATTGCAGTTCTGCCTGTAAAGAAGATGTTACTTTGGCATAAGTATGGTAGTGTTACCTTGACATAGCATAATCTTTAAGCTGAGTCCTTGTTTAGTATTTATGACATAAACCTTATCGCAAACTTAGAAGTAAAGTGGAAGAAAATATTTTCCCATGACTATGCCTTCCCAAGTGTACATTTCATTTTTATTTTGTGGATCTCGATTTAGACATGTTTTTATGTGACAAAGCTCTCATCTTATAAAAGTTCTAATGAATGACAGTAGGGCATTTTCTTTCTGATTGATGGAGATTGTCATTAAATATCCAAATATACCACGTTTGTCTGTGGGATTTGCATCCTTGGTTTCAAGGGCTATTTTTAGAATTGGCTAAATATATTATGGTTAATCACAGTGTTCAAAAGCATCATATTTACCAGGAAGTAGTGAAATGAAAACTGGGTATCTTATACCACAATTTACAATTACATTAATCTGTGCACATAGAATAGGGAGAAAGGGAATGGTACAATTTAGAGAAGCTCTCTATAAAGTGTTTAGTTAGCTTTTTATAGGCTTTGCTTTTCATAGATGTTCAGAACCAAAGTAATCAAGTTATCTAGACTATATTTACTGCAGTCTAGTTTTTTGAACATTTATATAAGAAGTTGCTTTTTTCCACCTCATAAGAGCACATCTTCTCTGCTCTTCTTTGGGACAGATCATTTAGTTCTAGACATATTTCCAGGCTAGTTCTACTTACTTTCTTTATTTCCTGTTCCTTTCATCTCTCACTTGTGGAGAATTAGGTGCATACTTGCCAGAATCTTCTCTCATCGTACTTTTACTTTACTTTCTCCTTTTCCTACTGCAAAGGTGGGACATTTGACTCAGGACTGTGACATACCTTAATCTGGAAATTTAGCTTCTCTCTATACAAAGCATTGTTTCAATAACAAGCTATAAGTAGAGTTTAAATCAAACTGTTTGCCATTTAATACACAGAATCATAGGATGAAAAGATATGGGCGAGGCTTTGGAGTGTGTTTGTCAGTATTTTGCCATCATTTTCACTAAAGACTAATACAGAGGAAAAAGAGCGTATTCACCAGATGTCTGGGAGCACAGAGAAAGTTGCATACAGAATGATCTTAATATGTTTTTGAAATCTACTAATTTTTTATGTTTAAAAAATCCTACAATTTTGAAATTGACTCCAAAGTGTCTTTACTTTTTTTTTCCTCACAGAAGAGTTCTGTTTTAAAAAGCTTATCATTGAGTACAATGATGCCTGTTTGTTCTTCACCTTTATATAGCACATAGTATGTGTCCATGTACCCTGAGAAATTTGTAAACTCTGATGCAAAAAATATAGACTAGACAATGATATGCTATGGTAGATGAGTGAACTGAGATCTAGAAATGTAAAGATATTTGCTTACTGAGATCACCATGGCAGAACCAGCACAAGAATTTAGGCCAATGACTTTCAGTCCAATGGGTTTCCCATCAAACTCTGACAATATGTCTCAAATCTGATTTCTTTTCCACATGGTTCCTGGAAACTAGGGTTTCCATAACTCAGGAAAATTTTTAGTACTGGACCGACTCCATTTACCCTGGTTTCTGTACCATGTAAGTAAAGATGGAAGACTGCTATTAGAGTAATGTACATCTATATGTGCCTCTGACAGCAGCCTTGCTCGGTAGGGCAGTTGTGAGGACATTTGTGCATGTGCATGTGTGTGTATGTGTGTGTATGTGTGAGATAGAGAGAGTGGACGGATTGGGGGGGGTGAGCAGTGGTGGTGGCAGCAGTGGTAGGGAACATTCAACAGTAGGTCATCATATTTTCCCATTCATAAACTACTCTTTTCCTGAAACCCATTAGTCTGGTTCTGGTTTATATTGCTAGAGGAAAGCGTTATTTAGTTAGTGCTGCAGGGGATGATTCTTATGGAACTTGTGAGAGATTTTGGCTGATGTCAAAATTTTCATAAGATTTTGCATTTCAGAGACACTTTGTACTCTCCTTGTGAGCTCAATATAAATGATATAAATAGTTTTGTCTTCTATCTCCCAGATAAAACCCAACCCATGGGTACAAAGAACTTTATTTGTTCTACATATAAGATACAAAATATATTCGAGTGACTAAATAGATCAATCTTTGTGAATGACTGTTACTCAAATTTACATCACTATTTTCATAAATCAGGAGAGAAATTTGCTATTCTAAACTCAATTGATGAGGAGAGAAAGGTAATACTATATCCATCAAAAGACTATAATACAATGAAATGCCTGTAGACTGACCAACCAGACAGAAATAAACCCTTGGGTGAGATTAGAGAATTCTGGCTCCTTTCTTTGGTCAGGTGAACTACTCATGGGTTTTGATTCTATGAATGCATACACAAAACAATCTTGGACTTTGCAGGACACCTACTGAGTGCCAGCCATGCAAGTAGAAGCCCAGAGTACAAAGATGACTAAGGTCAGTGAGCCCCAAGTTTCTTACTGTCAGTGGAAAGACACCTGTATGACTAACTAACTGTAGTATATTACAATAAACAAGGTTTATGCTAGTAATATACACCAGAAGAGGAATTATGTTGATTGCTGTTATCTTGGGAGATTAAGGATGGTTTCACTGAGACGATAAGTTGAAGTGCAAGGATGTATAAACATTTTTTTCCAGGCTGAAAAGGAGAAAGTAGAAGGAGGAAAGCAATGGCAAGGTGATAGGTGCAAATGAGAAGGTGCCACGATCTCTTGGATAAATAAATGGCAAGGAGAAAAGGCAGGTGCCGGCAGATTGAGAAAGGTGTTCATGGAATGCCAATGTGAACATGAGAGCTACCCAAGATTTTCAACCAAGTAATCAGTGATATGGGCTCTTTAAAATAGTATCTCTGACAGGAACTTGTAGAATTGATTGAGTGGTGGTTAGTGTGAGAATATTAGAGAGAAGGGGACCAGTGTTATTTAATCATATAAGTTCTTTTTTCATACAGACTCAAAATATTGCTAACAATAAAGGTAGGTTTTAGAAAAGCTGATTTAATCTCTGATTGATAGGCAAGGCAAATATAAATACAGATAAAGTTGCATGCAATGAGAAGGAGAGGTGTAATTGTAGGAATTGTGTGAGAAAAGGATACAATACTCTTAAAACAAGACATTCAGAAACTGATTTGGCAAATGTTGTAGAGATGTTGGAAGCAGTCACAGTATGTCACAAAATGATCTGTTAGCCATCTAAAGAATAGTGAGAAGCATAGAGAAGGCATACCATATTATTTATTTATTTCCCATGAGTTAATGTTTTTTTTTTTCTTTTTTTTAGGTGAGGCAACGCTTGGTTGACCTCACAGAGTGCAAGGACCTTGTCAGCTTACAGTCCCTTATTTTTTATTTTTTACGCCTACAGCACCTGGTCTTCCTAGGTGGTCTCCCATCCAAGTCTAACCAGGCCCAACCCTGCTTAGCTTCCGAGATAAATGGGATTGGGCTTGTTCAAGGTAGCATGACCATAGACTGATTTAATGTTAAATGAAAAAATATAAAACTTTTTAAAATTTTAATTAGTTTCAAGTATACAGTACATTGGTTAGACATTTATATAGTTTATAAAATGATCCTCTCAATTGCTCCCACCCTTCCTTGACCCTCCACCTAGCCAACATATTAATGCTAACTGCATTCCTATGTTGTGCTCATGACCATCCATCAGCTACTAATTTGTACTTCCTTAACCCTTCACCCCATTTTCCTAGCTCCCCAAACCCCTCTCCCCTCTGTCTGTACCAAATTGTCCACTATATTTGTGAGTCTGTTTTTGATTAGTTTGTTCTTTTTATTCCTTAGATTCCACATATAAGTGAAATCATATAGTGTTTATCTCTCTATCTGACTTAAATATCTTTTAGGTTCATCAGAGCAATGTCTTTTCCCATCCCCTTCCTTTTAGTCTGTGTGTATCTTTTAATCTGAAGTGAGTCTCTTATTAGGCAACATGTAGGGGTCTTCTTTTCCTTTCTATCATTTACTCATTTAGTTGGAGCACTTAATTCTTTTCCATTTTAGGTACTTATTGATAGGAATGTAGTTGTTACCATTCTTTATTCCTGTTTTTGATACATGTTTTTCTTCTTAAAGAAGTCCCTCCAACATTTCTTGTAATACTTGCTTGGTGGTGATAAATTCCTTTAGCTTATTTTGTCTGGGAAGCTCTTAATCTCTCCTTCAACTCTAAATGATAGCTTTGCTGGATAAAGTATTCTTGGTTATAGATTCTGGATCTTCATCCTGTGGAATATTTTTTGCCAAGCCCTTCTGTCCTGCATGGTTTCTTTTGAGAAATCAGCTGCCAGTCTTAGGGGTGTTCCCTTATAGGTAACTTTTTCTTGCTACCTTTAAGATTCTTTATTTGTATTTAACCTTTGGCATTTTAATTATAATGTATCTTGGTGTGGGCCTCTTTGGATCCCTGGTTTTTGGAACTCTCTTAGCATCCTGAGGTTTTATGTCCATTTCCTTCACCAGGTTAGGGAAATTTTTCCATCATTATTTCTTCAAACATCTTGTTTCCTTCAGGTACACCAATGAGATGGATATTTTGACCTTTAACAGTGTCCCATATGCTCCTTAAATTATTTTTATAGTCTTGGCATCTTTTTTCTTGCCATTCTGATTGAGTGTCCTTGGCTTTCCCATCTTCTATGTAGGTCATTTGATCCTCTTCTTTATTCATTTTGTTTATTCCTTTGTTTATTCCATTTAATATACCTCTCATCTCAGATAATGTGTTCTTCATTTCAGACTGGTTCCCTTTTGTAATTTCCATTTCCATTTTTATATTTTTTATCTCTTTGTTGACGCTCTCACCGAGTTTATCTACACTTCCCAAAAGTTCATTGAACATCTTCATAACCAGTGTTTTGAACTCTGCATCTGTTAGACTACTTGACTCTATTATTTCTGGATCTCTGTTCTGTTCTCTCAGATGGTTTCTTTTTCTTTGCCTTCCCATTTTGGCTGCCTTTCCATGTCTGTTTCTATGTACTAAGCAAAGCTCCTAAGTCCCCGGTCTCATTAGTGTGGATTTGTGAAGTAAGGTGTCCAGTGGCACATCCTGAGAGGAGATCAGCTGCAGGCCAAGTTTAACCCAAGCCTCTGTCCCTCAAGGGCCACTTGTTAAGACTCAGCAAGCAATCTATAGATGCTGGCTTATAGTTGCCTCAACCAAGGCTAGCTGCCTCCAGTCTAGGTGCTGCTCATCAAGAAGCACCTGACTCACGGAAGATACACCTGGATGTTGCTTGGGTAGGGCCTCGAGTTGGGTTAGGTGGAGTTTCAGGAATCCTCTGGGTGAGAAACCTCTGTTATCCAGTTTGATGATATCTTGGCCATGGCCCTGTGTCTGCACACTGGGAGGGGGGAGGGCTCAACAAAAAAACAATGGATACCACCGGCACTTATGTGTAGAGCTAGTCTCCTCTTGGCCCTCATTCTGGCAAGGTCTTTCTATAAGTCCCTGTGCCCCTGTGCGCAGCTGAATAGGCACTGGTGCTCAGAATGAGCAGGTCCATCACCATGAAAATCTGTTCATGGAGGCAGCCCCTTTAAGAGGCGTCTGCCACTGCCCTGCCATAGGCTCTGGCTCACTCAGCTGCTGGAGACCGGGTAGCCCCATGTCCTCGCCGCATCCTACCTTCTGCTGTTGCGGGGTGATTTCTTGGATTTCTCCCTAGTTGTATGTCTTGTTCATCTAGACCCCAGGTGATTTTTCTTTGCTGTTTGTTTCTTGTTTTTGTAACAACTTTGATTTGGTCGCCAGAAGGATGAACAGAGCCTCCATCATCTATGCCATTTTTTTTTCCTCTTCATAAAACATTTTTTTAAAATAGAAATACCACCTGCCCTTAAAAACTGACAGCCTTTCCTACTGTCAACATTCTGCACCAATATGGCACGATCTGTTACAATCTGTGAACCTGTATTGACACATCATTATCATTCAAAAACATTCTATGGGTTTGGACAAATGTGCAAAGACATGTATCCTTCATTGTGATACCCTACAGAATAGTTTCACTGCCCTAAAACCCTACTGTTTTTCATAAAACTTTTAATAATTATAACAGTTGAAAGAAATATATACTTTAAAATGTAATATATAATAATATGTATATGTATAGATATCAGAATTAAGTTTAGCAGCATATTTTAAGAGTACCGATTCTGGCTTATAGATTTAGGTTTCCTACTTGCTCACAGGGTGTACTACTGTCCTTTCCTATAATGTGGCCCTTTACTAGATTGCTCTAGGCCCACTGGGCATGTGTCATTATTAGATCTAAATAATTGTGAAATCGGATTACTTGTGCTAAGAGATAGTTCCTTTGTGTGTGTGTGTGAAAATTTATAGATACAAATAAAATATGTGGGAAAGAGGCACCACTTAACTATACCCAGGGGCAGCAAAATGAATGTGTTATTGATGCCTAAGTAATTGCAAAATGTTTATATTTTGTGTTGGGGAAAGTCAGTCTTTAGAGCCCCAGATGATCATTCTACCCATACCTTCAGATCCCACAGTGTTAAGAAATACCAGCACAACTGTTCTCCGCAAAGAACCATGGTGGTCATGGTGTGGTGGTGTGCAGGGGGGGTACATATGTGAAGAATCATATTTCCATGGTTTTTTTAAAAAGTGTAGTTACCTACATGGGAACAACAACAACAAAATTAATAATAGCATCTAAAGAAAGAAAATGACACAAAGAAAAAACATTCTAGGAAAAAATATCTAGCAATCTAAATAAAGCCTGTCTATCCTTTTCTATCATCTTTTGTTCCTCTTAATTTTGTGACTATAATAATTAGAAAAAAGATTTTATTATTTATTTTATTTTTAATATTTATTATTTGTTTGTTGTTTAATGGTGACATTGGTTAACAAAATCCAATAAATTTCAACTGTACATTTTAACAGTAAGGCATATATATTACACTGTGTGTTCACTTCCCATAGTTATATTTCTTTCTGTCGCCAATATTTGATCCCCTTTACCTTATCTACCTCCCCTCTCCCTGCTTCCCCCTTCCTCCTGGTAATCACTAGTTTATTGTCCATGTCTGTGAGTCTCTTTTTGTTTGTCCTGTTATTTGTTGCTTTTAGGTTTATATCCCACATTGAAGTGATATCATGTGATTTTCAACTTTTTCTGTCTGCCTTATTTCACTTAGCATGATTATCTTTAGGTCCATCCACGTTGTCACAAATGGCAGTATTTCATCTCTTTCTTATGGCTGAGTAATATTCCATTGTATATATGTACCACCACTTCTTTATCCAGTCATGTATCATAGGACACTTTGGTTGCTTCCATATAGAAAAAGATTTTAAAAATGAATGAAATATTGTTCAGTCAGAAAGAAATTTATATAGTATTTTTAAATAAGAATTATAGCTTTGGAGATAGATGAACAGTTGTTAGATTACAGGTAGGATAGAACAAGTTCATGGATAGTTTTGGCAAATAAAAGGCTGATTTTTAATTAAATACAAAATTAGAGATTAAAAAATGGAAAATGATTGATTGTTTTTGCAGGATGACAGAATAATTATAAGAAATATTTTCCTTTTGTTCGTTTATCATCCCTTCTTGTGAATTAAACATGGTACAATTTTCTTCTCAATACTGGAATGCCACCCTTTAGAAATAATTTCCATTTTTTATAAAATTAAGGACACATTTTACATGTTTTAGACATACTTTGAGAAGGTAGTAAAGATTTGGTTGCATGGGGATTTATATTCAGCTATAAGTTCAGTATCTTTGCCTCTTTATTTGTGAAGGCAGTGGTGAGAGAGAACACAGTGTATTGGTGAATATATGGGTAAATATGTGAAAAGGATTTTTTGGTCTGATGTGAAAACTACCTGGCATCCCCATCCCCCATTTCTGGAGTTAACTTGAGTTCATTATAGATATGACTTCAATGAACCATGCAAGTATCTCTTCTTGAGTGTTGTGCAGTGTTGATATGCATTCTATCGCTGAAATGCTTTTGTATAATTAAGAAGTGCTACTTAATCAAAATCAATACATGCAAGGTACAAACTAAATATCAAACCTTCAATTTATTCATGACATAAATTACCAATTCTGACTCTAATCCATTATTTATATAGCAAAAGCTTGTGAGAGTATGTGTGAATGGCAGTAGAGGAACAGGGTGATTCTTGCTCAAATCAAAGATGTTAAGATGTCAGGAACTGTTAACAGGACTCTTTTCTGCAAAGGAGACTCCAAAACTTTTGGGGAAAGCAAACTAACCAACTAGTTGACTGACTAACACAGTGAAGAGATTCACTGAACTGGACATGTGTGTTATATGTACCTGTCTGAATATATGTTACACTTAACAAAGTTTACATTAAAAAATAATGGTGAGTACTTGTGATTAACAGCACCTGAGTCACTGAAATAAGAGCATTTAAACAGTAAAGAGAGACAAATATCGATCACTGGTTTCTGATGAAAATATCATTCATTGTTGGAAATTTAGCTGGAGATAGCTAACAACTGGTCCTAAAGTTTGAGATACTGTTTGATTGTTATTGAGGATAAATGTTTTTTTAAAATATCACTTAAGAATATTCTCCAAAATAGCTCTGGATGAATGTGTCCCACCCTAAACCTGAAATAATCTGTTATTTAGTTGACAGAGAAATAGTTTTATACTTGAGGATGGATGCTTGTGTGCTGAAAAGAGAAATATACCAAAACGAGATATGAGAATTACTTAAAAAGTGGGCCAGCCACAGTACAAGTGTGGCCACTGGGAGAAAAAAAAAAGTGACAGTAACAATAACAGAATTGGTTAAAGGATATAACCCAAGGAGAATATGATCTTTTGGGGACTCAGTGAGGTAGAGAAGTATTAGGGATTTGAAATCTCAGGGTTCAATATTCAGACATCAGCAGGATTCTTACCTGCACACTGGTTGTCCCTGTAACTTCCTTTTCACCCTGCTAACTCACTCCCAACAAGTGACCTTGGTGAACAGTAGTCATATTCTGATTGCCATTTTAATTGTTTGTCTAATCTTGGTTGTTTCCTAAACTGGAATGATTTCAAAAACTTATATTTATATTAAAATATAAAAGTTTATATTTTAAATGAAAATACCTATAAGGTGGAAGGTGAACTTGATTTAAAACATGTGTGTATAAATATAAATTTATGGGTATATTTTAATCCTATCTTGTGGCAGTGTTCATTAGGGCATTGTGCTTGTTGAGTAGCATACCAAGATGTTAAGAGCCAGTTTTAGCTCTCAAGAAATTTAGTGAGAGAACTGATTATTATTGTTTCCAGGTTTTCAGTTCTAGAAAACTGGTTTGTGTGGTAAATAATTCAACATAGTCTAATTGCTGTAAAAGCAAAAACAAAACTCCTGAGCTGAGCAGTTTTCAATTATTAATTTGTTATTGGTCATGGAGTGAAAGAGTCTACTTCACGTAGTAATTTAGAGACCTAGACTCTTTCTGTTCTATGCCTCTGTCATCATATTGGGCCCTGGAGTCATCCACTGAATCTCTGCATCTGGGCTTCAAGTTAGGGGCCAGGCCTGGAAGTGGCAAATGTCACTTCTGCTACATTCTAATAGCCACATGACCCACTGACCTCAAAAAGGTCTGAGAATTGTACTCCTGTATTCCCAGAAGAAAACAAAGTGGGGTCTGGATGACACACTGTGCCTTTGGAAGGAAATCTCTTAGGCTGAACATTTCTACTTTTTGAGAGTTTAAATTGTATTTGCTCATCAGTATTGAATTTCACACCTTTTAATAGCAGGTGGAAACAAGGAAAACCATAAATAGCTACCAAATACTTACTATATACATACATGCTCTCAATTAGCCCTTATACAATCTGCTGGGATGGGTATGGTTCTAGTTTGCATATGTAGTTGCTGCAGATGGTAGAAGTTAGGCAGCTGCTTGAGGACGTTTAGCTACAGATTGATGGAATAAGTATTTAAATCCCCATGTTTCTAAGGCATTTGCTCTTTCATTATCTCTGAAGTAGGAAGTTTGGCTCAGGATGAACGAATATTTCTTGAATAAATGAAAAAAGATAAAGAATTAAGTTCTACAAAAGATAAAAGTAAGCAATTTAGAAAAAAATCAAAGAACACTTACAGGGTTAATAATAAAAAGAAAAAGGCAGAAAGAGCAAATGTGTGTGCTTAGAATGATAATGCTTAGCACTTAGTTGTAGTTCCACTCTAAACCTCAGAAGCAGTGATTGGTTCTTTTTTTAAAAAAATCATTCAACAACTATTAACGAAAGCCTACATCATGAGATACAAGGAAAAGAAGACAGATATAGTTCTTCCCTTCATGAAGCAAGCTTCCATACACATGGGACATGAATAACTACTCTCATGTAGCTTCTGTTGGGTTTGGGCAGCCCTTTCTCTTCTCTAAGTGTTGTACTTGAAACCTGTCGAATGATAGCTTTGTTCTTTCTAGGCAGTGGGGAGAAGTTATTCTGGTAAGTAGTGTTTTGAAAATTCTTTCTGCAGGGAAGCACAGTAATGTGAGTTGTGATATAAAAGTTGTTTTTTTATTACTGAGCCTTCCAAGCACCAGTCTGATTTTCTAGAAATTGTTGGATGGTTTCTCTCAGACACAGGGAGAGCTCAACATTTAACTATAGTACCCTACAGCATCTTTGGAGTGGAGTGGTTTAATAGGTTCGTAAAGGTTGAAAAGTTATATCTTGTCCACTCTGCAAAACTGGCCTTCCTTATGTTTATATTTTTCCTTCTCAAATCAAATGCCATAATTTTCACTCTTCAGTTGATCTGTGGCAGAGAGGAGACTGTGCCTAAAGCTGGGGATATAGAAGAGAAATAGCAGGCACTGAGCAAGACTTTTCCGCTAACTTTGCAGCTAGTGAGTCTCTGAGTGAAAACTGTGCAAGTAAAATCAACATTATAGAAACACAATTATTTGTTTTAAATGTTATTTAATATTCTTAAGAATAAAAATACTAATATAATTATTTAACATACTTCTGTTTGTGTATAAAGAATTGAATGACTGGAGTATTGAACTAGTTGTTAGTTATTTCGAATAATAGAAGCAATTTTATTTTGGCAGCTGGTGAACTAAAGTGGTGTAGGGGAGGAAAAATATTTCTTGACCTTCTTAGGGCCTTGGTTGGATCTGAAAGGAAAACCAAGACACTACAGGAGGAAAGCAAACAAATTTTATTTGATTTTAACATGTTCATGAGGGCTTTCACAAGAGAATAAAGGCCTGAAGAAATGACCAGAGCAGGGCTTTTATACCTTTGAGACAAACCTTAAAATTGTGAAGAATTGTCAAGACAAAGTGGTTTGGGCAAGGGCTAGTCCAACTAGGGCTAGGTGATCCTTATTATCCTTAACAGGGAAGGTAGAGTTAGTTTAATAAGGTTTGTCTGCACATTCCTCTGGTTTAGTATCTGGGCTGATGAGAGTCTGTGTCCAAAAAAAAGAATTCATTTCTGCCTTTAGGTAGAAAAGGGGGAGCTTTTGTTACATCTGTTGCTTTTTGATTGCTTTCATTCAGATTAACTTTTATGTTAAAGAGGCATATTTGGGGGTAACATATTCTGGTTTCCTTTGGTGTGTTGCCAACAATCCCTATAAAAGCTTAAGGGAAAGGGGAGAGAAGCCTCAGTCTGCCCATCATACAGGCCTTAAGCCAGAGGCACAGAAACAATCCTTGAATCTTTCATGTGGGTAAGTTGGCCCGCACCTGCGGGGATGGCGGTAGTTGGGGAAGGGGGTTGAGGATTCGGGAATCCTGGTGTTGGCCAAACATGATCTCATAATCATGAGCAAGGTCAAGGCTTGTTAAAAAATTTTTTAATTTTCTAACAACTGTGAAAGGAAGTGAGCATTTTCGTTGATGCTGTTCATTTTTTATCCCATAGTTTCTTTTTATGCAATGAGTGCATTGACTCTGTCGTTTGCCAAAGTACGACCACATATCAATGGTCACAGGTTAAATAGGAAGGTTTTGGGAAGCAATGTGGGTGACTATTGCAGTATGGGATATTGTAATCAATTAACTGACTGATCTAATCAACAAATATTTACTGAGTACTTAGTATGTGCTCAATGTAGGCATGCTTCTTGATCTTGGGGCATGAAGTACTGGGTAGGGGGCAAGTAGGAAGAATAGGAGAGAGATGGTTGATCATCTTATAATATAAAATGCTACATGTTATCAAAGGAGAAAATGAGGGGTCTGAGAAAGCTCATGTGAAGAGCACTTAACTCACATTTCCAAGGCACTGGGGCAGCTCTCCAAATGAAGTGGAATCAGAATCGAGGAGTGTAGGTTAAGTGGGTTAGACAATAAAGAGAAAGAGGAGGAGGGAGGAGGGGAATGTCTCAAGCAGAGGGAAAAGTGCTTAAAGGGTGGGTGGAAGATGAGGAGGGGACAGGGGAGAAAAGGGTACATTAGAGGAACTGCAAGGACTTTGGTATGGCTACAGCACATTTGGTATGAAGAGAAGAAGCTGCAAAGTTAGGCAAAAGAGTCAGGTACTGAAGGCCATGGTGAGAGTTTAAACTTTATTATAAAAGCAGCGGGGAGCCATAAAGAGTGTTAAGCAGTGGAGTGATTTGTTTATGTTTGCATTTAAGAAAGACCATCCTGATGATAGAATACATTGAAAAGAGACTAGAGAGTGTTGATGGGAGAGAGATAAAAGAGACCATTATCATTAATCCAGGTGAAAGAAAGTGGTGGTTTCAGCTACACTAACAGTAGTGGCTATGAAGAAAAACAGATATATCTGAGAGATTTTTTTAGGAGCTCTCATTGACAAGACTTGTGATAGACTGTCTTTGGAAGCTGAGAGGGAAGCTAGTTGTACCCTATTTGGGGCTAATAGAATTTACTGGGTGGTACCAGTCAACAAAATGGAGGGAATAGAAGGAGAATTGGAAGAAAGATCACAGGGAAGAGTCTCTTTGCAGATTAACATTGAATACAGCCATTCACATCTGGATTTGATAAACCTATAAAATTGCTGCCCAATTTGTCCTTTGTTATGACCACATTCCTGGAAGCACCATGTCTCGTAGATAGTTACCCTCTCTTCTCATTTTCCTCCTCTGCCTTTTACCCTGTAAACCCTCTAAAGTTTTGCCCTAATTCCCATCCCTTTCTTGGAGAAGCAGCCTCGAATGCCAGTCCATGGTAGGACTGTGTTTAAGCAGGAGACTCAGGAGCAGCAATCACTGGCAGCACCTTCCTTTGGCTCTTGGATAAGAACTTTAGACAAGAATGTGCTATAGTTTATTTGGGCATCACCTGATTTTTGAATCAGCCAAGGAACACCATTACCTTAACAATTTGCAGAGAAAAGCAGATTGTTACTAAGTTGTCACCAGCATTCAGCCTCTAAAGCTGCCAAGCTTGCCTCAGTCTGGACCAGAGGTGACTCCATCTTTTAGGTTAACTTAGGGGAAAAGAGTCCAGGAGTGGCAGAGAAGAGAAGGGTGTGTTGAAGTTTGAGATGCAAGGCCTATGAGATGTTTTCTCTGAAGATGATGTCTCCTCTGAAGATGTTCTTTTCTTTTTCTTCTTTTAAAAAAATACATAATCTCCATCTCCTCTAACTGTAAAGTCATGCAATCCACAGATGTTGGCTTGGCAAGTGTGAACAAGGCAGTCCGAAAAATGAAGCAGCAGAGTGGTTAGTGTGCCAGGTACCAGGCATGAGTTTTCAAGGAAGCAAACCTCCCCAGTACACTGGTGAACAGTAAAAACATTTACTCTCTATACTTCTTTTTTGCTTTGGGGTGTTAGAAAGGGTTGAATGGAAAAGTTGGTTGTACTGAGGAAAAGGGAGGAAAAATTGCAATGGTGTTTTTCTACAGAACAGCTGAGGTCTCTGTACCGTATCTTGTGTTTGGTTTGTTTTTATGGGTCCACAGTTGGAATACATAAAAGATAGTTGCCAAAAGGATTGAAAAGTCATTTAGAATAACGATAGGAGCTGAACATGACCTCATGGGAAGAAGTTGCTCAGTGGAGGCAAGTGGGGAACTTACATGGATGTGGAGGGCTGACACATTGTTCACTTTCCAGGGGAGGGCTAACAGGAGCAACATGCCAAATGCTGGCAAAAATGTTCTGAAGGGCAAACTACATACATGGCCAGAGCATTTGGAATTTTTTTGTTGGCTTCTTTCTATTGCCACATTTTCCAGCCCCTTCTCAGGCATAGGAAAGCTCTCTTCATTTTCTCACAGGCTATTAATTCGCTAATACTAATATTAATTCGCTTTGTTTCATTGACTAAATCCAAGCCAAAAGTGAGCAAATGAGAATTTGTTGTCTCACAGTTCTGTGGAGATTAGAGTTATGCTGCCACAAACCAAAGAACTATCAAAAGTTAAAAAGAGACTGGAAAACAAGCCTTCCCTAGTGTCTTCAGAGGGAGAATGGCCCGCTACACCTTGATCTCAAACTTCCAGCCTTCAGAACTGTGAAACAGTAAATTTCTGTTATTTAAGACATTATGTTGAGCTACTTTGTTACAAGAGCCCTAGGAAACTAATACACCATCTAAACCCCTTTAACGAAGTATATGCCAGACTCTGATCTTCAGGGGCTTCTCCTTTTTGCAAATTTTTTCTAGGGCATGAAGATAGCTAACTCAGATGGAGTCTGTTTGCAGTAACTACCAGCAATTATATCTCTATGTGCACTTTGCATTTGTGGTTCAGGTGAGCTTTGCTGAGTTACGTGAACCTATGTGTTTCAAAATGGACTTCAACATGAGCTCTGGATGCAGATATCCTTTATTTTTGAATCAGGAAAAATAGTTCTTAAAAATATTTGAAAAACATACTGTTAAATTTTTAGATGGATTTCAAGGACAATTAAATGTTTCCCACATTTAAATAACTTAGAACGAGTATAATTGGACAACCTCAGGTAAGTCATGTACCTCTATGATTCACACTTGTATTGAAAAAATGGTGGTAACAACAATTTCCTGCTTATATCGAAGGGTTGCTTAAAAAAAAAGAATGAACTAAAGAGTGTGCAAGCCCTTTATGAACTGAAAAATACATTACATTTTTTGTTATTAACCAAAATGATTTTTGCTTTATAATTTACACTTTTCTTTTAAAATGAATTTAAGACATCTTATAATGAAATACACCAAGTCCAAGATAATTAAAATAGAAAATAAAATATAAAATCATCTTGGGGAAAGAGAACAGATATCCCATATCCTAAACTAGTGGAGACTGACTTAGCAAACAGCTAGACTATAACTCCCAGCCTTCTTTGCAGTTAGATGTGGCCATGTAACCTGTTTCTAGCCAATGTTATAGTGAATAGAAGTGATCTGTGCAACTTCCAGATCTGACTCATTAGGCCTCTTATAAGGTGCTTCTCAGGCCATAACCCATTCACAAAGGATGGAATGGTGACATGAAGACCAGAGTGAGCTTGCAAACCATGTGTTGAATATGGTATAGGTTTATTAGCTTAGAATGACTGTGAAGAGCAAATCCTTTCTTTCCTCCACAAGGCAATCAGGAACACCTGCACTGGTCTGCTGTCTGAGTGTGTAAATGAACCCCTGCTGACATTACTTTTTTGAGTCTGTTTGTTACAGAAGATTAGTCTATTCTAACTAATACATATAGTTACTATATATGGAAACAGTCATGTGTCACTTAATGAAGGGGATACATCTGAGAAATGAGTCATTAGGCATTATAGATGTACTTATACAAATGTAGGTGGTATAGCCTACTACACATTTAGGCTATATGGTGTAGACTGTTGCTCCTAGGTTACAAGCCTCTACAGTATATTACTGTTTAAAACGAGACGAGATTAAATCAGGCACAAGAGAAAATGATGCTATCATGTGTCATGGTAAACACAGGGTGTATGAGGCTTCCTGCTAGTATACTATGGCATATTGATTTATAGCAAACTGTTTTTATGAGTATAAAGAATAGTCTAAAATAATGATAAAAAGTATACTATGGTAAATACATGGACCGGTTAGATAGTCGTTTACTATCATTATCAAGTATTATGTACTGTACGTAATTGTATGTGCTATACTTTATACAACTGTCAGAGCAATAGGTTTGTTTATATCAGCATCACCACAAATATGTAAGTAATACATTGGACTATGAAGTTATGAATAGGTATAGGAATTTTTTAGCTCCATTGTAGTCTTGTGGGACCACCATTACATATGTGGTTGGTTAGTTGCTGACTGAAATGCTATGTAGTGAATGACTGTATTAAATTTAGCTTTCAACATTTCTAAATCACAGACTTCAAAAATTGGAAGACATTTTGAAGCTATAGTCCACCCCACTAATTTTTTAGGTTATCATCTCTCTGTGTTTCCAATCCTTCAGTGTCTCCAGATTGTCTTCATAATTAAATTCAAAATTCGTAATGTAGTTCACAATACATGTTCTGATATCTCCCTACTTCACCTTGTTTATTGCCATTCTTTTTCTTGCAGATCCTTCCATTAAACAGAAAAATGTGCCTTTCCTTTAATTGTCTCATTTCTTTGTTTCTTGCTTTGTCTCTTTTTTTTCTATTTTGAGATTATCTCAACTGTCACCTGCTCTGGAAACCTGTTCTAACTTTCCCCTCTCTCCTGACCATAGATGCCCCTCTTATATTTTCCCACAGCACTTCATGGAATGATTCTTGTTATACTTTACCTTGCTCTATTGTTAATCATTGGTTTGATTTAGGGATGTGGCGATTAGACTAGAGATAGTTGATGGCAGAAGACTTTCTCTGAGACATTTTGTATACCTAATTTCTGGCATAGTACCTAGAAAGTTTTCAAATAAGTCAAAAAAATTATTTTAGCAAATATTTATTGAGTGCTTCCCATATATCAAATACTTTGTCAGTGCTGAGGATCAAATGATAACCAAAACCTATAAGAACCCTGCTCGCATGGAGGTCACAGTCTAGCAAGGAAGACAAATATTAATCAAATAATCACACAAATAAAAAAGACAACCTTGATAGGTACTGCACATATACATATTTCAGCCATTAGTTTCTATCCAGTCTGACTTCTCAGCACTTGAGAAAAGAAATTTATGATTTGGCACTCAAAATTATAAGTTTCAGAACATGCAGAATTATTGAATCCAGTAAATAATAATCATAGCTATCACATATTGAGACCTTATTATGAGGCACTGTGCTAAACATTGTAAAAAAGTTATTGCATTAAGATCTTGTTAATCCTCATGAAAACTCAATCAGTTATAGACTATTATTGCAGAGAGATGAATTGAATGGAATTATGATCTGCAGACCAAACTTAGAATTAGAATCATCTATGTAAAAGTGAAGTCAAGCATAGATTGGAAAATTGGTTTTCAGGGATGCTTTCAACAAAGTTCTTATCTGACACCCAGGATTATCTGGGAATTGACTACAACTTGACTTTATTTGCAGAGAGAATTAAAAATTGGATGCTGCTCAGATCTGGTGAAGCTTGACTTCAAATCATTGGAGTATAATTGGCATCAGAGTATTCCTGTGATCACTTAGGGAGGTCTGGGAAAGTGTATCTCTCCCTAAGGGTTTACTGCATGTTCCCTCCCTCCCTCTCTCCCCTTCTCTTGCTCTCTTTTCCTACTTTCCTCCCTCTCTCCCTCCCTTTCTCTTTCATTCTATATTTCTTTTTTTCTCTCTCTCATTCACCATTCATTGTCTCTACAAAATTCCACATTTTTCAGCTGGGAAAGTTTGGCTTAGATGGATTATATTGCAGGGATAATAAGTGATTGAGCTAGAGGGTGATGTGATAGGAGTAAGTTCACCATGCTCATGAATAGGAAGAATCAATAACATTAAAATATCCATACTACTCAAAGCAGTCTATAGACTCAGTGCAATCCCTATTAAAATACCAATGGCACTTTTCACAGAACCACAAAAGACTCCAAATAGCCAAACCAATCTTGAGAAAGAAGAACAAAGTTGGAGATATCACTCTACCTGATATCAAACTACGCTACAAGCCTATAGTAATCAAAACAGCATGTTATGGCACAAAAAATAGGCACATAGATCAGTGGAGCAGAATAGCCCAGAAATAAACTTACACCTATATGGTCAATTAATTTATGACAAAGGAGGCAAGATATACAGCAGGGTAAAGGCAATCTCTTCAACAAATGGGGTTGAAAAAATGGGACAGATACATGCAAAAAAAAAAAAAAATGAAACTAGGCTGCCCTCTTATGTCATATACAAGAATAAACACAAAATAGACTGAAGACTTAAATGTAAGACCAGAAACCATAAGACTCTTGGAAGAAAACACAGGCAGGAAACTCTCTGACATTGCTATTAGTAATATATATATATATATATATTTCCAGGCAAGGGAAACAAAAGAAAAAAATAAACAAATGAGACTACATCAAACTAAAAAGTTATTGCCACAGCAAAGGAAACCATCAATTAAATGAAAAGACATCCTACTGGATGGGAGAAGATACTCACCAATGATACATCAATAAGGGGTTAATATCCAAAATATATGAAGAACACATACAACGCAACACCAAAAACAAACAAACAATCCAATTAAAAAATGGGCAGAGGAACTGAATAGATTTTTCTCCCAATAGAACATACAAATGGCTGATAGACATATGCTCAATGTTACTGATCATCAAAGAAATGCAAATTAAAACCACAATGAGATGCCATCTCACACCTGTCAGAATGGTTATCACCAATAAATCAAATGACAAGGATGTAGAGAAACAGAACCTTTGTGCACTGTTGGTGGGATTGCAAATTGATGTAGCCACTATGAAAAACAGTTTGGAAGTTTCTCAAAAAAAAAAAAAAAAAAAAGGAACTACCTTATGACTCAGAAATTCTACTTCTGAGTATTTCTGCAAAGAAATCCAAAACATTAATTTGAAAAGCTATATGTACCCCTATGTTCAATGCAGCGTTATTTACAGTAACCAAGATACAGAAGGAACCTAATGAAATCTCACCACTTTCTACAACAGATGGACCCAGAGGGTGTTATGCTAAATGAGATAAGTCAGAAAAAGACAAATACCATATGATTTTACTTATATGTGGAATCCATAGAACAAAATAAATGAATGAACAAACAAACTCATAGATACAGAGAACAAACTGAATGTTGTTGGTAGATGCTATCATAGAATGCCCAGGGCCAAACCATACCCAACTACTTTATAAACCTAGGTACCAATAAAAGGCATATAGAACTATATGTCTGCAATGCAAGCACTCTTTCCTCTAATACTTGAAATCACATGGTTTCATCATATCTGCTGACAACATATTGGAGAGAAGAAAAGAGAGGAGGAGGTATTCCAAAAAGGCTAAGAACTTACCCAAAGAGTTAACCTGAACAAAATAGACAGGAAGAGATGTCTCAGTTGGCATGAGAGATTAAGTCAGTTTTAAAGTAAGGGATGCTACATTTCTCCCTACATATCTGAGTGTAAAGTGTGTGGCACGACCTTGCTACATTGCCATATGTATTTTCATTGCACCAAATTAAGTATGCAATTTAGGCCATTCTTTTTGACACTTGATATAACAGATGAAAAGCCTGTGGAGCAAATTATGGGATGATTCAGAGCAGGGAAAACACTTTCACAAGGAAACAAAAATCTCGAGGACATGATATTCATGTGTAATGGGTTCACAGCCTATTAAACAGAGGTCCTTATGTGATAAAGGCAGCTCCTGTGACTCTTTAGTTCTGACAAGCTGAGAATCTTGAATCAGTCTCACTCAGGTGATTTTAGGACTCATAGTGGAGTTCCCATATCCTTACTTAGAAAAAAATCTCTTGACAGATGCTATCCTTTGCTTTTCAATTTTTGGCTAAAGCCTTTATTTTCCATTAAAACCATACTGATTTAATACTAATTTGAGGTAATTTCCCCCCAATTTTTGTTACCAATTCTAGCTATTTCTTCCTATTATGTCTTAAGCAATGATGTCTACTGGCAGAGAGAATTTATTGTAAGACAGTTGTCTCTCATTCTTAATTAAAGATATAGAACAGTTCAAATTAATTATTCCAGTCTGCTTCTAGAGCTATCTGCTACCACTTTATTGCCTTGGTATATTCTAGGCTAAAGTTTCCCTTACAATACTCTTTTATAACTTTTATCCAGGGCCTCCAAAATGGAGATTGCAAATGAAGAAACTAGTATAGTGCAGTTTTGGGAAAAGAACATGAGTGATTATTGAATCAGTTCACATGCTAGCTTTGTTTTTCACTCAGGCAAGATGCTAAGCGGAGTCTCATTCATTTAAAGCAGATAATAAGACTTCCTGGACTGTTGTGGAGAATTTGAAATGGTTCAATATGCATAAAAGTTCTTTGTATCATTGTTTGTCATAGTTATCCTACTTTCAGGAATTGTTTGTAAGAATGTTATCCAATATATAAAAACATTTATGTACATGAATCTATTTGCTGCAGCATTATTTATAACTACAAATAAAATAAAAAAGAAGCCAAGAGGTAATTAGCTATTTTTGACTGTCGGATAACTTGAACCCTGCATGTTTAGGATTGACAATTAGCAGTCTATGTCAACAGAGTTCACACATAAAATTGAAAAAAAAAACTTTTGAGTAGCTTGTTTCCCCCTAAGATCTTTTACTTCTTCTCTGTCTTTCTTCATGTCTCTTTACATGTCTATGCCTGTTTTTATTTTATGTAAGTTCTGACTACGTGCCAGACACTCACCATGGGAAGCACTTTAAAAAATCTCTTTGTTGACTCAAGCCTGAGAACAGAAAGATGACTGTTAATAAATTACCCTCTCTTTCCTCATCTCTCTCTCTCTCCCTCCTTCCCTTCCTCCCTCTCTGCCTCCCTTCTAAATTATGCACAATCAAGAAAGCCTCACCATGCCTGTGTTCTTGTTTGTTTCCTGTTTTCTTTCTATACAGTCCCACACTTGCAGTTTTGTCCTGCCTTGTGTACAAACTAAAGGGTCTCTGAGCTTCATTTCTAGTATTTCTTACTTCTGGCACCCATCTCCTTGGTGTCCTGGGAACCAAAGGGCAGAAAGCAATCAAGAATGCTAGGTCATAAATTTGTGGATTTATTATTCAGAACATGAATCTCCCTATGGCAGGAACAGAGGGGTAAGGAAAAATCAGAACTGGGGACAAGAGAATAGTCCTGGATCTTTGTCATCTGGCCACTGCTAGGGTTGTTACTAGTTTCATGACTTTATACAGCTCTCTTAAACTCCCACATTCATATAACACACCTTTTTGGTTATTTGAATCTATAGTTCATTGTCTTTGAACTATTTTACAACTCTTTAAGTTGTAAAAACTGATAGTGATGCAAGTGATTTCTGTTGATGCAAGTGATTTCTGTTTATAGAAGTGTAAATAGATTTTGTCCAGTGAAGATGAAATTGGTTCTGTTGTATAGAAGTTACAATTATTGCATTTACCAGCAATTTTTATTGCATTTACCAGCAATTAACATTGGTTAATAACATTAAATAAAATTCAGATGCACAACGTTGTAATTCGACCCTTGTATACTCTATTGTGTGCTCACCACCAAACATCTAGTTTCCACCCGTTACCATATATTTGATCTCCTCTACCAACTTTACCCTCCTTCTACTCTCCTTCCCCTCTGGTAACCACTATTCTGTTGTCTGTATCTATGAGATTTCTTTCGTTAGTTCATTTGTTACTTTTATGTTTAGGATTCCACGTATGAGTGAAATCATACAATTTTTGTCCTTTTCTGTCTGACTTATTTCACTTAATATCATACCCTCTATATCTACCCATGTTGTTGCAAATGGCAAGATTTATTTCATCATTCATAACTGACTGTGTCAATATTCTGAATTCTCTATTGAATAGTTTTTTAAGCTCTTACTGTTTCTTTCACTAATTAACAATTTAAATAAAACTCTTGGAGTGAGGAAAATATGACAGAGTGAAAGACACCCTCAGATCTCTACCCTTGAAACAACAATAAGCCGAACATCTGAAACTCAACAAAAAACACCCAAACTGCACACCAGCACATCTGAGCATGGGATCTGCACATAAGAGCTACCACAGGTCAGAACCCCAGGTGTGGGGCGATGGACTGAGAAAAATAAAGAAGTTGTCTCATAGCCTCTGGAGCTCCCTGCAGGGAGAAGGTGCGGTGACTTCCCTGAACATCCCTGCCAGGAAGAGCTGTGTGTTTCACATGGCAGCAGGAGGGCCCAGTCATCAGGGCAGAAAGCAGAGAAGCGGGACGGGACCGCAGAGAATCAACAGTTGATCTTTACTGTGCTTGCAAAACTGAGGCTGAGCTGCAGCACCCAACTCCCAAGCTAGAGGGCCCCTCCCCCCCCATACCTTTCAAGACCTATCACCGTGGAGCCCCAGGGGGAATCTGAGCAAACGCAGCTGAGACTATTGCTGAACTGTCAAGGACTGAAACTGAGGGGCAGCGAGCATGATTAAATATCTACAAGAAAATTAAAAGGCAATTATTTAGGCTTATATATAAAGTAGGGATCCAAGAGGCTTGGAAGCCATCTACTGGAAAACAAAATAAAGCGCCTTCTTTGCAGCAAGCTAAAAAGTGATTTTTATATAATAAATCTTTCTGGAAAAAAACAACAGAATACGCTTCCATTAATGCTCAGGCAGAGAAATAGTCTATTAAACACCATGAACGACCAAGGTGACAAGGCAAGAAAGAAAGAAAAAATCTCCAGAAAATAAGCTTACAGACATAGAAATATGTGACTAAACTGACAGAGAATTCAGGATGATACTCCTGAAAAACTCGATGAGTTCCGAAACAGGTTCATATCAACACTTTCAGGAACTGAAAAAAACAACTAGATGAGCAGAGCAAGGAGACTCAAAAAGAACAGAATCGATCTTCTAAAGATAAAAAACACACTGCAAGAGTTGAAAAATGAAAATAGCAAGCTTGGGAAACAGAGTTTGACCAAATGAAGAAAAGGATCAATGATATCAAAGATGGAAATCTAGGAATAAATCAGAATGAAAAAGAGAGAAAACTGAGAATGAAAATAATGAAAAGAAATACAAGAACTAGCTGATATCATCAAGAAAGGAAATGTAAGAATAATGGGCATCACTGAAGGCAAGGAAAAGAACAGGACCAGAAAGCATTTTCAGACAATAGTGGACCAGGAATTTCCCAAATCTAAGGAATGAGCTGGAGCTTGGAATTCAAGAAGTCAACAGAACACCCAATTATCTCAACCAAAAAGTTTTCACCAAGACACATTGTATTAAAGTTATCAAAAATCAACGACAAGATAAAATTCTCAGGCGTAGCCAGGGAGAGAAAAGGTAACTTATAAAGAAAAACCCATTAGATTATCGTCAGACTTAGCACAGACCTTACAAGCCAGAAAGAAATGGAATAAAATATTTAAACTATTTAAATGAAAAGAACTACCAGCCTAGAATAGCATATCCAGCTAAGCTCTCCTTTAGATATGAAGGAGAAATTAAACCTTTTCAGACATACAAAAAATTGAGGGAATTTCTCCACTGCGAGGCTTGCACTACAGGGAAATATTGAAAGGGGCCAGCTCACCTTAAAAAAAATGGAAAAAAATAAAAATATAATTAGGAGTAAAAGTGACTATAAGGCAAATAGAGAAAACAGAGGAGTGCAATCCTTACTAAGAACAGGGCATTTTAAGTTTAAATAATAATTAAGAAAATTGCATTAGCAAGATAGTAATGAACGTTCAGCATACATAGGGACAAATTGAGATAACAATGACTGAAAAGGAGAGGATTCAAAGATCAAAATTCACAAAGGGGAAAGCAGAGAAGGCACAAGCAGAAAAAAAATGGATGACTGTATATATATATATAACTATCCTTTTCATATTCGTAACCACACACCAAAGATTCAGAACTGAATATATATAACATAAAAAAAAAGAAGAACCAGAGGCAAAAACCCACAAAGCCAATGAAAATAAAGGAAAACAGAACCCAATGACAAGGAAAGCAATGGAAACACAGAGCTACCAGAAAGCAAAAATAAAAATGGCTGTAGAAAAACTCTATATTTCAATAATCACCCTAAATGTAAAACGGACTGAACTCCCCAATAAAAAGTTACAGAGCTGAATGGATCAGAAAACAAAACCCACCATATACTGCCTCCAGGAGACACATTCTTAGTTCCAAATACAAATATAGACTCAAAGTGAAAAGGTGGAAAATGATATTTCAAGCAAATGGCATTCAGAGAAAAGCAGGAGTAGTGGTACTAATATCAGATGAAATAGACTTCAAAATAAAAAAAAATGTGAAGAAAGATTTGAGGGACACTTTCATAATGATAAAGGGAATAATGCACCAAGAAGATATAACACTTTTAATATCTATGCTTCAATCAGGGAGCCCTGAAATATGTAAAGCAATTCACTAACGGAACTTAAGGGAGAAACAGACCAAAACACTATGTGGTAGAGGACCTAAACTACCCCACTGTCGGATATGGACAGATCATCTAAACAGAAAATCAATAAGGAAATAACATCCTTAAATGACACATATAGCAACTGGACATAATTGACATATTTGAGCCTTCCATCCCAAAACATCTTGCTTATACATTCTTCCTCTATTTCATATGGAACATTCTCAAGAAGCAGACCACATACTGGGACAGAGAGATAGCCTCAACAAATATAAAGGATTGAAATCATACCACCCATATTCTATGATTCATGCTTTGAAACTAGAGATCAACTGTAAAAAGAAAAAGGAAGAACCACAAATACATGGAGATTAAACAACATGCTACTGAAGAATAACTGGGTTCAGAGAAGAAATAAAAAGAGATCAAGGGATACATAGAAACAAATGATAAATGGTAGTACAGTATTAAAACTTTTCGACATGGCAAAAGCAGTCATAAGAGGAAAGTTCATATCATTACAAGGCCTATCTCCAAAAACAAGAATGAGCCCGAATAAACAATCTAATGTTTCATCTTAAAAAACAAAACAAAACAAACAAACAAAAAAACTAGAAAAGGAAGAACAAATGATGACTAAAGTCAACAGAAGGAAAGAAATAATCAAATTAGAGCAGAAAAAAATAAATTGAAAACAACAACAAAAAAAAAACCCCAAAAATAAATGCAACAAAGAGCTGGTTCTTTGAGAAGGTTAATAAAATTACAAACCATCTACCTGCCATGCTACCATGCAACATGCCAATCCCATCTGATCTCAGAAGCGAAGCAGAGTTGGACCTTGGTTTAGTACTTTGGATGGGAGACCACCTAGGAAGACCAGGGTGCTGTAGGCAAAAAAATTGACAATTCCCCTGGCTAGACTCACTAAAGAAAAAAGAAGAAAGGACACAAATAAACAAAATCAGGGATGAAAGAGGGGAAATTATGACTGACATTGCAGAAATACAAAGGATCATGCATAAATATCATGAAAAAGTATATAATAACAAATTTAATAACCTAGAAGAAATGGACCAGTATTAGAAAAATACAGTCTTCCTAGACTGAATCAAGAAGATCTGGAAAATATAAATAGACCAATCAGCAGTATGGAAATTGAAACCATCATCCAAAATACCAAAAAGTAAAAGTCCAGGACCAGATGGCTTCACCAGTGAATTCTACCAAACATTCAAAGAAGATTTAATACTATTTTTCTCAAACTTTCTAAAAATCAAGAGGAGGCAATACTTCCAAATAATTTTATAAGGCCAATATCACTTGATACAAAACCTGGTAAAGGATAACAAAAAAAAGAAAACTACAGACCAATATCTCTCATAACACATGCAAAAATCCTAAATAAGATGCTAGCAAACTGAATATAGCAACATATTAAAAAGATTATATACCACAATCAAGTGGGCTTCATCCCAGGGGCACAAGGATGGTTCAACATAGCAAATGATTAATTATGGATACACCACATAAACAAATTAAAAAATAAGAATCATATGATCATATAAGATGCAGAAAAAGCCTTCGACAAGATACAGCATCCATTTATGATCAAAACACTTAACAAAATGGTATAGAAGGAAAGTACCTTTAACATAATAAAGGCCATATATGACAAACCTCAGCCAACATTATACTTAATGGTGAAAAACTAAAAACCTTCCCTCTAAGATCAGGAACAAGGCAAGGCTGTCCACTATGCCACTGTTATTCAATATAACATTGGAGGTCCTAGCAAGTGCAATCAGGCAAGAGAAAGATATAAAAGGCATCCAAATAGGAAATGAAGAAGTCAAACTGTCACTATTTGTGGATGACATGATTCTCTATATAGAAAACCCTAAAGACTCCACAAGAACACTACTAGAAACAATAAGCAAATACAGTAAAGTTCTGGATACAAAATCAACATTCAAAAATCCATAGCTTCCTATACTCTAATAATGAAGTGTCAGAAAAAGAAGTGGAAAAAATAATTCCTTTTGCAATTGCAAAAAAAGAATAAAATACCTAGGAATAAATTTAATGAAACATGTGAAGGACCTATATAATGAAAACTACAAGACCCTATTAAAAGAAATGAAAAGATACAAAGAAATGGAAAGATATTTCTGTTCTTGGATTGGAAGAATCAACATAGTTAAAATGACCATATTACCTAAAGCATTATACAGATTTAATGCAATCCCCATCAAAATCCCATCAGCATTTTTTAAAAATAGAACAAAAAAATCATCAGATTTGTATGGAAGCACAAAAGCCCGAATTGCCAAAGCCATCCTGAGAAAAAAGAATGAGGCTGGAGGCATCACTCTCCTGACTTCAAATTATACTACAAAGCAACAGTAATCAAAACAGCATGGTATTGGCAGCAAAACAGACACATGGACCAGTGGAACAGAATGAGAGTCCAGAAGTAAACCCATATTTATATGGGCAAATAATTTTTGACAAAAAAAGCCAAAAACATACAGTGGAGAAAGGAAAGCCTCTTCAATAAATGGTGCTGGGAAAACTGGAAAGCCACCTGCAAAAGAATGAAACTAGACTGTTGTCTATCACCACACACCAAAATTAACTCAAAATGGATTAAGGACCTGAATATAAGACCTGAAACAATAAAATGCATAGAAGAAAACATAGGAACTAAACTCAAGGACCTTGGACTTAAAGAGGATTTTATGAATTTGACCTCAAAGGCAAGGGAAGTAAAAGAAAAATAAATGAATGGGACTACATCAAACTAAAAAGCTTCTGCTCAGCAAAAGAAATGTCAACAAGGTAAAGAGACCATCAAATGGGAAAATATATTTGCAAGCAAGCCTCCGATAAGGGCCTAATATCCAAAATATACAAAGAACTCATACAACTCAATAACAACAAAAAAACAAATGATCCAATCAAAAAATGGGCAGAGGACCTGAACAGACACTTCTCCCTAGAGGACATACAAATGGCCAACAAATATATGAAAAGATGCTCAACATCGCTAGCTATTAGGGAAATGCAAATCAAAACCACAATGAGATACCATCTCACACCTGTTAGAATAGCTATAATCAACAGACAAGTAATAACAAATGTTGGAGAGGATGTGGAGGAAAAGGAAACCCTCTACACTGCTTGGGACTGCAAATTGGTACAGCACTATGGAGTTCCTCAAAAAACTAGAATTGATCTACCATATGATCCAGCAATCCCTCTACTGGGTATTTACCCAAAGACTTTGAAAACTCATATCCTAAAGATATTTGCACCCTGATGTTCATAGCAGCATTATTCACAGTGGCCAGGACATGGAAGCAACTGAAGTGTCCTGTGATAGATGATTGGCTAAAGAAGCGGTGGTACATATATACAGTGGAATATTACTCAGCCATAAGAAGAGATGAAATACTGCTATTTGCAACAACATGGATGAACCTTGAGATAATCGTGCTAAGCAAAATAAGCCAGACAGGAAAAGGTTGAAAATCACATGATATCACTTATATGTGGGATATGAAACTAAAAGCAACAAATGACAAACAAAACAGAGACTCATGGACATGGACTATAGACTAGTGGTTACTAGAGCTCAGGGTGTGGGGAAGGAGGGGAGAAGTAGATGGGGTAAATGGGGTCAAATTAGGGGGTTGGGGCAGGGTGAAGTGGGCAAAGGGGAACCAATATATGGGAGCTGAAGGAAACTGAACTTTGGGTGGTAAATACACAATAGAATATATAAGCTGTCAAATTATAACGTACACTTGAAAGTTATATAATTGTATTAACTGATGTTACCCAACAAATAATAAAAAAATAAAACGATAAAAGATAAACTCTTTTACACACGTTTATTTAAATTTAAAGGAGGATCATAATTTAGTCTAAAAAAGTATCCCTTTATTCATGGAGACACCGACTGGATCCATCTGACAAAACCAGATCGACGGCACTGCTGGAGAAGTATACCTCATGACCAGATTAGCACTGCCCCCGCCCCCTTTTTTGGCTTTTGAATGAATCCAAGTGTCAGTAAAACTTGAGCTTTACTTATTCTCTCTTTCTCTAGGTTTTTTCCTTTTCTATTGATATTGTATTTTGTTTTTGGTTTTGTTTTGAACAAAAACAAATAAGTTATTTCCCCTCATGGTGGCAACAATTTTTTTCGAATTGATTTTATGGTTTGACTATTTGGAAATCTGTGTATGTGGGTTGTAGAGATCCATTCACTGTTGGGTGGAGACAATGGAGAACCCAATTTAGTTTTTATTTGTTTGTTTAACTTACCTATCTTAAACTCAAAATCAAAAACTTTTATTGAATCCCCTACTTTTTATGGCAATATAGTATTGTATAGGTTCAATAAGAATCTTTTTTATTTTTTTAAGCTGGGATATAATTGAACAAATCAACTGTGTAATCAAGGCTTTATCTGCAGTATCATATTGGCAAACAAGTCTAGTTTTATCACATGTGACCAGTCACTTTATGGAACAAAGAATGGACTATACTTACAGAACCAAAGCCTACAAAGCCCTCCCTGGTTTACAAGGTTCCAGGTTTTCAGGTGGTAGGGAAGGTCATTTTTTCTCTGGTCAGCAACCTTATTAAAATTTGGGAGACCTCCAGAAGAGAAGAGTTAATGCAAATTAATAGATACTGCAGTTTGAAAAATAATTAATACTCTTGCAGAACTTTTATAAATAACCAGTCCAAACTTGATAAGTCTTATTTTGTGATCAAGAACATTTGAGATTATTATGATTATGAGTGAGGGATATTCTAGGAAATATTGTGAAAGACTTTTAAATGTGCCAGACAAGAATAAGTGTCCCTTCAATGGAAGGTTATGTGCTGATGTACTGTCACACGTTATCTAATTTTAGGAATCTGAGCCTTTATTGCCTTTGAGCTATTTATAACACTTAGTTCTAGAAAATGGATGGTGATTCCTTAAAAAATGAAACAAATTTTGTTTGATGAGGATTATAATTGATTCCACTCTACTCAATCTATTAGCAGATTCATTTTGGTATTCCTGATTCTCCTTATATGTCTATTTGAATTATTTTTGAAGCAATTCTTTTTATATATTATTTATTCCCTCATTAATTAATCAGTTAAATACAATTTTGGGCATATGTTAACTTTATATTTGTATGAGTGTCATGATATTCCTCTTAAAAAAAAAATTATACCTTAACATAACCAGTGGAGAGGGGAAAATTAAAAAACATTTAACTTTCAATATTTAGGGTCGATTTCGCCCTTTTAAAAATCTAACTTTAGCTTATAAACAAGGAAGCTCTAAATAGGAGTAAAAGGTAAAGTTAATAGTTATTTGAGAAGTTTTGGTGAATCCTTTGTTGGAATTCGTCTCAGAAATGGAAAAGATGAATAACTCTGAGGTGGGTAGCAAATGATTTTCAAAGTGAGGTAGTTTCTAATTCTTTGTTTAATAAACTGGGGCTGCCATGACAAAGTACCACTGACTGGGGAGCTTCAAACAACAGAAATTTATTATCTCACAGTTTTAGAGTCTAGAGGTCTGAAATCAGGGTGTCAGCAGAGCCATTCTCTCCCCTGAAAATTGGAGAATCCTTCCTTGCCTCTGCTAATTTCTTTTATTTGTCAGCAGTCTTTTGGCATTTCTTGACTTACAGATACAACAGTCTAATCTCTGACTATCTCTTGTGTCTTCTCTCTGAGACTGTCCAAATTTCCCCTTTTCATAAGGGCATTAGTTATAACGTACTAGAGATCCACCCAGCTCCAGGTGGCCTCATCTTAACTACTTATACCTGCAGCAACCTTGTTTCCAAGTAAGGCCGCATTCTAAGACACTAGGAATTAAAAGTTCAACAAATAAATTTGGGAGGTGGGGAACACAATTCAACCCATAACAAAAGAAAGTTAGAGTTGTAGAGGAAAGAAATTGCTAACTCATAGCCAGAGAATTGACCAAGAATCTTAATAATTTGTATGTTCTCTATTTTCTTTTGGGCTCTGAGTCAATAAAAACCCGAGTTTCGGCTGGGCCCCTGGGTATTTATTGCTGGTTGTAGAGCTGTTTAGAGCTGCGTAGGCCCACCAGAAGTGTAATTCTATTCTAGCGCGTAGCTTGGCACGTGGCGCTCACCCTGGTTACAGGCAGAGGTAATGTGCGGGTGAGCCAGAAGGAGAGGTAGAGTAGTCCAGATGCAAAATTGAAAAGGGACCTTTCTTCTCTGACTCACTTCCCAGAAACATCACAGAAAGCAACTCCTGCTGGACCCAGGGAAAGCACCTCTTCCCAACAAAATGTGATCCCATCCTTCCAGAATCACAGATTTATGAGTTTTTCCTGTTGATTTCTTTATTTTCATCTTCTTAGTTGCTCAGAGGAAAACAGGATATTTCTGACAGTAGAACTTTCAACCTAAGGTCTTTTATTGCTCCTGGGTTTGTGGTTTTGGTATTACTCATACATTACATCCACAAGTAAGTTTGAGTTGTTGAAATGTGGTCATTAATTAATTATTCTAAGTAAAACCTTCCCTGTTTGGCATTTTTTTTTTTTTGTATCTCTTTACTGTGCGTTTGAAACCAGGCTTCTTCCAGTAATTTCTGATCATGAAGATCCCTCTGGCTTAGAACTCACAAGAAAAGTTCATGGAAGCCTAGGGTGTTAACTTCTTTCCTGGCTGTTAATTCCAGTGGGTTTTAAATCCTCTGCTTACTTTGGCTTTCCCACATTACCTCTTTTGTGGGGTGTTATAGGAACCTTCCTCTCAGTGTCAATAAAACTCACCCCTTCCCACTCAATCTTCTACAAAAGGTCAGAAAAACCCAATGGTATTCTTACCTTAAAAATTAAGGCCAAAGGATCTACAGGGTAACAAGGAAGGTGAAATCAGGAGGGCCATGATTTTTTACATGAAACACTGCATGAGGAGCAGTCAGAATGGCTACACAGAGGAGAGCAGCCCTTAAAGAGCCCTCTGGAGGGAAATACGAGTCCCATGAGAATGTGAAGTTCACCTAGAGGTTTAAGAAAGGATTAGCCAATCGTATGTGCTAACAGCCAAAGGCAAAAAGGAAGGTATATTCTTGCTTTGTGGGTGGTCCAATGTCCATGGAGCCTGGAATTGTCTGACAAAGATAAATAGCAATGAGGAAAAACAAAGAAGAGATTTCATCTCAGCAGACAGCTGTACTATTAAGTTATCCAGGCAAGCACGGAGCACTGATGGGCATGTTAAGATGCAGAGAGAACCATGCTCTTTCAGAAACCCGAGAGACTGGAATCCTGTCTCTGCTCTGGAATTAACTAGTTGGAGAGTTGAATCTTCTTAGCCCCCTTTAGTCTCACTTGTCTTACCTAACCCTCTTTCCTTTTGGCTCTGTTCAAATAACTTTCTCATGGGTCTGTCCGTTGCTTAAAATCTCTGTGATCAAAACTTTATTAAAATGTGTATTATGCATTTGGAGTAATACTCTTAGTGTTGTTATTAATACAGCTCCTAGTATTGTAATGGGGATAACTCTGTGAAAGGCACCATGATTTAAGTGCTTTAATGTCTTTTTCTTTAGTCCTTACAAGCTCATAAGAAAGAAGCATCATCATTACTTAGAACTGAGGAACTATTAAGCGTATGCAAATGGAAATGGGTAGTTAGCATCTAGCATCTAGCCAGTAAACAGGGCCAGTGGAAAGGTACTCAGGCCAGGCTGATAAGATCGTAAAGTGGAAAGGGCCTGTGGTGAGAGATGGGCCAAAAGGGCTCCTTATTAGGGAATGGAAGAGGATGGATTTGAGGACAGAGGAGGCTGCTAAGGCATCTAATAAATGATCAAAAAAAAAAAAAAACCCGAGAAAAAATAAAGAAAAAAGAAAGATGCTAGGAGATAAGATTTTTCTTCATTAAATAATTATTTTATCCCCTTTTTATAATTTGAAAATAAACATATGTATATTGAAGAATAATCAGACTATAGTTGAAAAAAATTGAGGAACTGAAAAAAATATTATACTATAGACCTTCTACCATAATTACTTTCATTACTGCATATTGCCCTCTAGTTTTTGTCTAATTGCTTACAATTTTCCTCAAGTTTTAATCTGCTTGATATTAAATCATAAAACATTTTCCCATGTTGTTACATAGTCTTTATTATTATCAGTTTTATGGCAACATACTAGTTCATCATATTATGTACAAAATATTCCTCATGGTTGAACATTGGAAGGTACTCACTTTTATGGGTAACTTGAAATAAATTACATTATATTTGGGGGGAATATGGTTTCTAGAAACTGTCTTGGGTTCATTGGAGATATGAATTTGTTAAAAATGAGTTACCCAGTATCTTCCAGCAGTCATTTGTTAGAGATGAATACAATATTAGAAAGTTGATAATGTGGTATTAGTATTCTGAAAAATAAAAACATTAAAAGAAAAGTGCTCTTTGGGTGTCAAGGAGAGTGAAAGAGAAATTTTAAGGCATTAGTAGAGAGATTAGTGACAGTAATAATGTATTCTATGTTCTGGATAAGAAGGCAATTCACCTGGACTGTGCAAAATGAAGCCAGAATTCCAAGTAGAAATGCAATAACTTAAGAAAACTTTTCTTGGCACTATAAGCTCACACATGTACTTTTATATGCTACAAAGTTGAAAAAAAAATTTAAATTCTGAATATTGAGGCCACAGCTATAAAAAAAATTAAAGTTTTAAACTAGATTTGTGAGAGTAAGAAAATATGTGTTATGGTATGCTAAATGCATTCTATACAGTATTTTTTCGTGTTGGCAAATGTTCTTACTCTAGCAATGTGAACAATTATTTTTGCTGGCAAAAACAGTTCAAATAAAAACGAAGCAAGCCATCATTCTTAGCATAGTAAAGTTGAAAAATTTCAAACATATTAATAGAAATTATTTACACATTATTTCATTGCCATTCAAAGAAGTAGTAGAATTCCATGGAAGTTTGTATTTATGACAAAAGTAAAATTGCTAGTGTAAAGGTATTTGAGGTTAGAAGTATGATAAATAGATGATTTAGAAAGAAACAAGCGTATCTATCTTTTAAAAAAATATTATTCTTAGTTTCAGCCTTCTCTGACCCCTCATGACTAGGTAAGAGTCTGGAAAAGACATGGTGAGTAGACTACCAAATACTTATTCATTTCTTTTTCTGTTTAAGAGAAACAATTTGCTCAGTGTATTCATGGGTCCAGCTAAAATACTTTTCCAGACCTGCTTGCAGGTGGGGGTAACTACATGGACATTTTCAGCTGATGAAAATAATCTAAGAAACCTCTAGATTCTTCTTTTTCCCTCTTCCTTCTTGTTCTTGCCTAGAGAAAGCAGTAGCGAGTTTGAGTACAGCTAAACTTGAAAGCATCCCACAGCAAGGATGAGGAATTAAGCTACATAATGAGAATGAAGAGTTAGAGGAAATAGGATCCTGGGGCCCTGATGACCCCATGGAAACCCCTGGGCTGCTCATTTCTGCATTTCTTTTATGTGAGGTAAATTTATATGAGGTTACTCGGTTAAGCCACTGTCAAGATTTCTGTTACATACAGTGCACACAATCCTAAATGAAGGCAGAGCCCTTGATACAGCTTTTTTTTTATTTTTATGTCCTTTACTTTATTCATAACTATTATGATAAATAGTGTTGTTTCATGATTTTAGATCCTCAGGTCCTTTGAGCTATTAATTACATTAATTAAGTTAATACTTGTAAAGAACTTCCTTTTTGCTCATCATTGTATTTACTGCTAAAACATATCTGACACATTGTGTGCACTTAGTAAGTATGTATTTCCAGGCAGTTTGGAAAGTTGTTTTTGCTCCAAGATGTAGATCTACAATACACACAACACATATATATCTTTGTAAAAGTATATGTATGTGCAAACATTCTATGTATATAATTATAAATTATGGGTTAAAAATTACTCATATGGCTTTAAATACTACATATTACAAATTGCTCTATAGAATAATTGCCACTATTTATTTCATTTTCCTTTTAGAATTTTTTATATTGCTATAATAGTAGATTTATGTGTTGCAATGAACTCTAAGGTCTTAGGGAAATAAGAAAACTGATGTGGCTGAAAGAAACAGTGACTTCAAACGCATTTGCCAGGTCACTTGAAATAAGATTTTGTAAAACAAAGCAAAAACACACTGAATTTTAAACTCAATTAACTTTTGGAAATACAATGTATTAATTGTCCTTGTTCTGATGGTTCATGACCCATTAAAATTAATCTGCAGTAGAAGAACATCTGTTTAACTTAGTTAACCAGCATTTCCTAACCTTATTGTATCATAAAATCCTTTTTTTTTTTTAAAAAAAAAAATGCCTATAGCACCAGGTATTTTTAGTGGTCTCCTATCCAAGTACTAACCAGGCCCGACCCTGCTTAGCTTCCGAGGTCAGATGAGATTGGACATGTTCATAGTGGCATGACCATAGACTAAAATCCTTTTTTCAAGTTTAATATCTATTAATACACAAGGGAAGAACTATGTGAAGCATAGTCTGGGTAACTCTGCAATTCAAGACCAGAAACATGAAAAATCACTGTTATTTCATATTGACCTAGAATATACTAATGCAGTTAGATAGTAAGCAGAATTAAAACATGAGACTTTCAGAAAGGAGAAGGAAGACAAATTCAAACTTTTTTCGCAAGAAATCATAAATTCGTATTTTAACATGAGGGTGAGATATTTATTTTGTTCCCCATTTTATCTCAAGTGGCTAGAGTGCCTATGTACAAATGTAGGTGCTCAGTAAATACTAGTGGTGGAAGGAAGGCTTGATGGTGAGAGAGAGGGATTAAAGGGAAACTCAAATCTCAAAGGAACACCCTGGGGAGGTGCCCAAGACCCACCTGGCTTTTATAAACTTTATAACACTTGCTCATTGTTTCAACTTTGGAGATTTTATTTTTTTACTCCAATGATAGAAAATGTTGTTAGACCTGATTGCTATCAATCAGAATCCTCCTACAATAGTACTCCAGGCAACTACTACGAATTGATTGGAATCTATGAGAGGTAAAACCTGATTGCTGTTTCTAATGTAAGCCTTATATCTTCTTCCTGGTCAAGTAACTTATACTTATTTTCATTCATCACCAGCCTCAGCTCCCTAATGTTATCTGGAGACAGATTATTTACTTTTTTTCCCCTCAAATACTACCGAGGTAATTTTAAAATGACCACAAGTCCTTTGATATTCTTGTCTTCAGTAGCTGGAAACTAATTCCCCTTCCATTGAGTGTGGGCCAAACTGGACTTATTCTTCTGATTTAAAGGATATAATGGAAGTGACAGTGTGCGATTTGATATATTGGGGGTTAGAAGGCTTTGTCACTTTCTAATTATTATCTCTCTCCTCTCTCTCTCTATCCTTGTCTCTGTACTCTCTCTGTCTCTGCCTCTCTCTCTATCTCTGTCTCTCTGTCTCTGTCTTTCTGTCTCTCTCTGTCTCTCTATCCCCGTCTCTCTGTCTCCTGTCTCTCTCCCTCTGTCTCTTTCTGTCAGATAGTTCACTGTGGAAGAAGCTAGCTGCCATGCTAGGAGAAGCCTGTGTAGCAAAAATGAGGCCTCCTGCAGACAGACATAGAGTGAGTAATCTGGAAGTTGCTCCTCCAGCCCCCAGTCAGGCCTTCAGATGAGACTCAGGCTTCTGGCCAACATCTTAACTACAACCATATAGAAACTCTGAGTCAGAGCCATGCAGATTAAATATGTTACTTTTATCCTGGCCCATAGAAACAATATACATTTACTGTTTAAACTAAGTTGGGGATAATATTTCATGCAAAATACATAACTAATTAAAACTTATTAAAAACTTTTTTAAAAATAGAAATTATTTATAGCCCCTTTAAAAATCCACCCTTCTCTACTCCCAATTTCACCACTTTTATGTGGCCAAGTTAGCTAGTTATCCATCAAATTACCTGCTTTTTTTTTTTTTCTTCTTTCTTCTAAAGTAGGGTCAGAAACCCCTTTTCATATAGAGCCAGATAGTAAATTATTTTAGGCCTTGTGGGCTATGTTGGTCTCTGTCACAACTACTCAACTCTGCCCTTGCAGTATGAAAGCAGCCGTAGACATTTAAATGATTGAGCATGGCTGCATTCTAATAAAAATTTTATTCATGGACACTGAAATTTTTGAATTTCGTATAATTTTCACATCATGAGTATTAGTCTTCTTTTGATATTTCAAACCACTTAAAAATGTAAAAACCATTTCTTAGCTTGTGGGTCACTTAAAACCAGCAGTGACCAGATTTGGCCCATGGATTTAGTTTGCCGATTCTTGTAGTAAATCAATAGAATTCTTAATATATTAGCTGACACGTGGATGCCCCAAATAAAGATAACACTTTTTTTTTTCAGACAATGGCCATGTAACCATGTTATGGTTAGTGGAATGTGGGTGGAAATGATATGGGCAAATTCTGAGTAATACTCTTAAAGGGAAGTGGTAGGTCCACCCCACACCCCAACTTATTTCCCTTTTCACATTTTCCACTGGCTGGAATGGAGATCATCTTGGACCATGCGGATGACAGAATGTCCTTGGGGTGGTGACACAAATACAAAGAGCCAGAATTCTTGCCTCTGGACTGCGTGCAGTCAGACTGTTGTAAGAGTGAGAAATAGACTACGATCATGTTTAAACCTATGTTTTCAGGTCCCTTTCGCACATCTTGAAATCTATATTCTAACTAATTCAGTTAGTCTTTGGCTAGCATCTGTTAAGGACAGGTTAATGTGTTATATGTTCAAGAAGCACTGCAGACAGTGGTTAAGAGCTGTGTGTGGAGTTAAAAAAAATCATTCTTGGTTGCGTATCAAGTCAGGATAGTCTGGACATAGGAAGCTTTCACTTTTTTTTTTTTTTAAACCAGAATTTCTAAAAAATTGCAGGTATTTCCCTTTTCTTCTGACTGTTGATTTCCTGCAATTTGGAAGTGAACGAATGTGCTGTTGTATTCCTTTTCTCCTGCCTTTACCACATTTGTGGCCAAGGGAAGGATATTATTAATTGGAAGAAACATAAACAATTCACTTTTTATAATCTCTGAAGAAGAATTAATCACCTCGTCCTTTGTGGAGCTTATTTATATAAACGGGTGGGTTTAACGCTCCTCCCCCAGCATCCCATAGTCCTATAGATTTTCTCATTCATATCATAAGTGAAAGAAATTGTAGTCATAATAGACATACTTATCTTGTGAGCATTTTTTATTTTCCACAGTAAAACTTGGGGGTTCCAGGTAGTGCACAACAGTGAAAAAAGATCCCACAGTCTCACAGTCTGGAAACCACTATGAGAACCGTCAACCATCCCTTGGCAGCCCTGGGGCATCAGGCATTGCCCCAACACAATTGTCTTGAGTTCTTGTGCTGTCACACAGTATTTCCCATTCATCTATCTCCCCCTTTCTCTCCCTCTTTCTCTCCCTGCCAAAAATGCAACTCGCTTTAAGTAGGCACAGTCTTCCAAGTCCTGGCTGCTAGTGTCCCCAAGAGATTTCAGAGAGAAACAGTCTTGGCTGAGAGTTAGAGCCAGAGGCCAGCCAGTGAAGGGAACAATGTCTGGGTTTCGAGAACAGCTGGAGCTTCAGAGGGAGAAAAGCAGCTTGGCGAATGAGGAAAGAATGTGCTTGTCACTTCAAGAGGCAAGAAATTTCGATTTCCCTCTTGCCTCTGCCAATAAGTGTTTATTGGAAAGGACAGTGTGGTGGTGATGGCAGGTGACTTTTGGTTAGGATTTTATGGAATTTTTCATATTTATTTTACCTTTCCAAAGAGCAGATAAACGTACAAATCCCACAGCACAACTATTCTGAATTCTGTTCATGTTGTTATTGGATAAGTGAGTGTTGTTCTTCAGAGTTATTTTTAAGAATGCTGCCCCTGGCCCATTTTGAAACTCTGCTTGCTTTTTCTTGCATGTAAGCTAATATTTGTTATAGGGATTTTGGAGAAAAGTAGCAGAGGGTATTAAATGGAAATTGAAGGCCCTCGGGAGAAAAAATCCTATTCTGAGAACGTGAGCTGAATTTATAATTAGAAGAATCAGAGGGGTTCAGTTAAACAAAATAAGAAAGTTTTATCTGAAACCAAAGGTGAGCTTATGAAAAGTTTGATGAAGTTTAGGTGAAATGGAGTTTTTAAGATGTCATACTCTTTGGTCATGGTTTGATTCTCTATGATTTTTTTTTTTTTTGGATTATTAGGGAAATGCATAAAACAACAGAGACTATTTTCCCATTCTAAATTCCATTTGTTAGTCTTGGAAAGTGTGACCTGATTTTAAGTAGCACTTACAAAGTGAACAAAAAGACAGTCCAATGTTGACATGCAAAAGATGATAATTGTCACCATTAAAAGTCTCTTGTCCCCCTTTCTCAACCCTCAATACTTTTGTCTACTTCAGAATTTTTCCTTTAATTGTACCTGACTGTGTTTTTTGTTCATTTGTTTATTTGTTCCTTTTTTTTTTTTTTAAATCTGATAGTGAGAATGTTAGTTGGATCCTGGGGCATAACTACATTTAAAAGTTAAGATAGGGAATCAGGAACAGGGTTGAGAAGGGAGCGATCATTTCTTGAGTTCTGCCTGTGTGACAGGCTCCCGTTACCAGCCTCTCTCCTTGTAAGACTCTGTGAAGTAAGACTTACTATACCCATTTTAAAGACGGGAGACTGAGGTTTACTGAGGGTCCTCGTGACTTGTCTAATACTACCCAATATTCTATTAAATGGTAAAGTCAAGGTATCTGAATTTAAACATAATTTTGATTCCAAAGTCCATATTCTTTCCACTGCTCTATTTTTGTCTATATAATAAAATTGCAACTGATTAGGTTTAAATTGACTAATTATTAAGCATTGATCAGAATCAACCTGTATGCTGCATATATTATTTAGTACTTTTCTTTTGCTAGTATGCTGTGATTCTAGGTAATGAGACTTTGTGACAGGGATGTGAGATTTTGTTGTAAGGATGCTAGGGATCACAGAGACTTCAACTATAGTCACTTTGGGTCCCCAAATTTCCAAGACTAGAATTAAAACATCTCAAGAAAAAAGTAAGCTGATGTGGTCTGTTTGTCACTAACTATAGTGCAGTTCCTGGCCTGGCCAGTTCGTAGGTGGTGGCCCTCGCCATACCCACATTGTTTGGAGACTTGCCCTTAACTTGGACACTCCTCTCTGAGGCCAGAATAGCAGATTTCACTCAGCACAGATAGTGTGAATTATAGCAACCTTTTGTAGAAATTGTCTCTTGGGGCTGCTGTTTCTAAAAGGGACTGTGAGCACAGCAGGAATTTAGAATTTCATAGACTCCTTCCCAACACAAGTATGGAGAGACAAACTGGATGTAAAGAAGTTAATAAACTTCAGGGAATATCCTGGGAGTAATATCTATTGTAATCTTTTTAATTTATTCACCAGTATCAAGAGCATCTCCAATGGGCCAACACGCTTTTTGAGTGTCTACTTTGTGCTAATTATGATGAGAATATTAAGAATAATTTTTAGAAATTGGCAAAATTCTTAATGCTCAGAGATGATCACTTTGTTTTGCTGTGTTTACAAATACAGTAAATTCGACATGACACTTTTTAAAAAGTGTCTCAACCGCTATGGAAATGTAGAAGTATTTCTTATAATCCAGAACATGTAATTAATTAGAACTCTTATTCTCCAAGCAGTCTGAGTGATCAATACTTTTCTTTATGAGTTTCAGATGAAGAATCATTTTTACTAGGACATATCTGGGTTGTTCAGTACACTTTCTTCTTAATCTTTCTTTAATGTTATGTGAGCTATACATGGTAAATGTGCATTTAAATAGTCACAGCAATGATTGTAATGAACTCCAAGGGGAAACTGCATGCTCTAATTCTCGTGAAATGAAGGGTAATATTTTTGTGTTATTGTTTTCTATAAGACCTAAAATCAGCTGCACATGTCTGGCAATTTAAAAGTTTCAATAAACTAATGCTCGATAATAATACTGACCTATTTCTCCCAAGGATTACATAAATGGAGCTTTTATTTTACAATTACTTTTAAAAATAGCAAATGTCATGTAGAACTGATGCTGTGGGTTAAATAGAGCTTTGATATTAAGTCAATTGGATGAAACATATAAAAATTTTGTCTCTTGACCAAAACTCTTACGGGTCATGGTGGATCACACAGTTGTCCAGGGCAATGCAACTTTATGGGCCCCACGTTGCTTCTGTCCTTTTTGTTAAATGGAATATGTCCCAAAATGCATGCTTTTATGTGTCTCCAATGAAGAACCTATTTATAAATATGTACTTCGATATTTTAATGATTCAAGAAATCAATTATTAAAGAAAACAACATTTATTAAGGGGCAATTTTAAATACATTTCTAGTTTGAGTATATCTTTCTCAATATTTTAAAGGCTCAAATATGTTATTTTTAAAGATAGATATTATTTTAAGATTAAAGAACAACCAGATAGAAACAGTGTCTCGGTTCATCAACTGGTTAACATACCAAGTCTGGGCTGTTCTAGGACCCTGGGCTACCACATGGTTTAGCACTCAGCCTTTGGCTTAGGCACTCATTTTTGTTAGTGCCTGAATTGTTTGGCATCAGGCAGACTCAAGAGAGTTTAGCAAACCCACCAGTGCTTTATGCATAGCCATTTAGCAGAGAGGTTAACCACCCAGGTTGCTGGAGACTAGATAGTTTGATGAAACTTGGCTTTGCTTTTTACTGGATTTTGTAACTTGGTCAAGTTATCAGACTTCTGTGAGTCTCAGTGTCATCTTAAGAAAAATAAGGATAATAATAGTACCTCTTATGTTACTATGAAGATTGAATGAAATGATAATTGTCAAGTACTTAGCTTAATTCTGGCAGATTCCTTAACTCATCTGACCTTCGGTTTTCCCATGTGAAAAGTATAAATAATAACAGTAATTAACTTATGAGGTTGTTGAGAGGATTAAATGAGTTCAGCTTTGCACCCCGATGCATAGTAAATGTCCAATAAATATAAGCTATTTTTATTATTCAAAATCAAGGACATTTAAATATTGAAGTGGGTCATCAAAAGAGAATATCCTTTCCTTGAGAGCAGTGAGAATATGAGAGGGTCACTTCTGTCTGCAGGTAACATTCTTCTTCAGATGATCCATTTATGTATTTTTTAAGCCCACAGTCCTAAAAATAAACTATAAATAAGGAACAGCTATTGTAAAACCCCATTTTTCTCTGCCAGTGTTGGCTTGCTACCTCTGTAAAGGAACTTTTGCTATGTAAACTTCACGCTTGTCACCCTAGAGCTTCCCATGGGGCAATGCCCAAGGTGTGCGCTGCTGTTGGTGCCCACTCTTACCCCTCAGGCAGGTCTCATTGCTTCATTGAGACCAACCAAATCTGCCTCTCTTTGCCTGATATTTTTTCCAAAGCCAGGCGTGGCTGCTCTGCCTGGGCATGGCAGGCAGAAGGGCCAGGGGACTGACACTCTGCAGAAGATGTTCTCACCATTCACTATCTGGAGTTGGGATGAGGTCTTGAACTCCTTTACTCCTTGGTGAGAAAATTCTCTTTTATACTGTTTTCCCATAGGAATCCATCTCAGTCACCCATGAGACTGGCTTGATAATTCACCTTTATTGGCTGCCTCCCCTTCCTTGTCTCACTTCCCCCTCTTTCCCACCAGTGCTTTTATGATCATCCCTCAAATAAACTGCTTGCATTAAAGATCCTTATTTCAGAGTCCGCTTTGCAGGGAACCAAACTGAGGCAGGGTGTCAGTGGCTATTTTTCATGATTTATATATTCATTTTTTCCCCAGCTTTATTGAGGTATAATTTACTCTGTATAAGTTTAAGGTATATTTGATGCATGTGTATATTGTGTCATTCATGTTTTCAGAGCTGTAAACATAGCAATAGAGATGATAAGATTTGATGTGAATGGGAAAGGATGAGGTTGATAAGAGAATTGGGAAGGTGAATGTCCATTCATTTTAATTACAAGTACGTTATTGAATACTAAGTTCCGGACACTGGGCTAAGGTAGCATAAGAGATGGGTCCCACCATGGAGAGACTCACATTCTTCTAGGAAAGACAAACATAGCAGTTCATCATTAAACTCCAAGACGATCCTTGACTTAAATAAGCTGAGTGCAAAGTACTGTGGGGGTACTGATGAGAGAGAAACTTAGACGGCTGATGGAGGTGTACTATAAATTCGCAAAGTAAGTTACATTTATGCTAAAGATTGAGTAGGATTTTGGCGAAATAAAGTTGAGAGGAGCCTCCTAGGCAGGAAAAAGAATTTGTATAGAGCTCAGAGATGCATGGTGTGTTTGGATGGACAGTTGGAGAAAAGTTCTTCATGGAGTAGAGAAGTGACAGGAGGTAAGGCTGAGAGAATGTGAAAGGTCTGATTCTGAAAATTCTTGTCTCCTTAAACTGTGGAACAGATGATAGGAGGGGGAAGGGCTTGATGCTCCAGGAAAAGCAAGTGCAGTGTCTTGTCCCAAACTTCCTTTCTGGATATCTCCAGGGCAGGGAGAAAAGGGAGAGGAGAAGAGACTTGCAAGAGAGGTTGTGTATTTTCAGCTGCCATTCATGAGTGATCACTACATGCCAAAGGCTATCAAGGCCCTTTACAGACCTATTCCGTTTCGTCTTCATGGTAAGCCTGTGCGACAGGACTATTAAGCCCTTTTACTGATGAGGACATTGAAGCTTAGAAGAGGTCCAGAAAATTGTAAAATTTGGAAATCATGATTGCCCGATTCCAAAGTCCTTAACCATTCCATTAAGCATCTTCTTTTTTGGAAGAAACAAATATGGAGAGGACAAAAGCTGCTGTCCTCTGGATTGCAGTGACAGCTAAGTGGAGGCACTGAAGGGAGAGACCCCTTTGCTGAGTTCTGCTTGTCGGTGGGGGGAGGGGGAGCACTTAAACCAGAAGAAATCGGAAGGAGCTGCCATCCTGTTGAAAGGCATTTGTTTCTGTTATTTACTGTAGTGAAATTTCCAGAAAGTATTTTGGATTTGGAGTATTTGTTATTTAATCAAATTCAACCTTAGCAACTGCTAAATGTATCCAACAGAGAAGGAGAAAATAAAAAATTACTGAAGCCCCAACAATGGCAAAGCTGGTGTTATCAGTGAGTTTTGGCCTATGGTTAATCATTTCCTCTCACAGAACCATCAGAATTCTACAGAACCTCAATGTTTATCTTTTTCTAAAAGCCTTAAATAAACAAAATCATAGCTTTTCTGCAATGTTCCCAGAATTTTTGAACTATTTAATTTTTTTTGAAGTTTAACTTTTGTCTTCAGAACCTAGTTACCTGAATGGAAATGTGTCATTAAACTGTCAGTTAACGCTTGAGGAGAAAGTTGGGCCTGATGGGTGACTTTGAAGTTCTATTTCTGTAAACACCATTCTTAAATTCATATAGATAAAAAAATAAAATTGCTCATATCCTTTCATAAATAATGAAAAAACACATTTAAATGCTTTTGAAAATCTTAAACACCTTGCGTTCTTGTGCTCCACTCGTGCAGAACAGGGAATGAAAAAGACAATCTAGGAAATGCGACAGTGCCTTTTAAACATGTGATCAAAGTATTAATGAAAAAGCTCTGTAACTCCTAGAATAATTGTTGTTAATCTTTTCTACTAGACTAATAATCTTATTTCTTGTATAAATTTAACACAATTATTGCAACTTAAAAATTTTTTTTCAAATAAAACATTACTTGAAACATTTCATTTCTGCAATAGATTTTAAAAGAACTCCCACTGTTAGGTGTCCTAAAAGCTACCACCCAAGTTATAAGAAGAACACAGAATATGGAGACTGGCCATTTCGAGAAGAGGTTGTTTCAGGTAGCAATCTTATGATAAGCATGTAAATTATTTTTTCATCAGCTACTTGACCCCTGTCTTACTTTTAGGATTGGAACAATGTTCACTCTATATCATAGACTTCTAACAGTCTTCGAGAAACAACCTGAAAATTTTAAGTTGCTAAGCCTGATAATGGTTGATGTTAATTTCTTTTTAGACTGAAGAGGGAAACAAATCTGATGCATTCATCTAAAAACTTTATTTGCTATGGGATTTTTTTTGGCTAATGCGACTTTTAAGACCTGTTGGTTCACTCAAAGGTCAAGGAACATTTATGTAAGGGATCTTCAATAACATTCTTTCAGCTTGGCAAGCAGAGAATGCCCTCGTGCCAGTTTTTCTCTCTTCTGAGTATTAAATTTGTGTATGCCTTTATTTGAATTCTTACCAAATAGTGAAATTGTTTTCAAAATATGTGGATAAGATCATGCAAAGTTACAGACATTTGTTTTACTTTTCTTTTCTTTTCAGTGATTTTCTTTCTTGGTTTATCGAAAGCACTGTTTTTGTAACATATGATAACTAAAGCCTGCATTATAAAAGTTTTGTTTGTACAAAACAAGTCAGTTTACATTAAAGGTGCTCCTTGAGGGGATGCTTATCTACCTTTCCCAATGTTCTGCAAGCCTCAAATTCTCAATATTGGTTACTAGGATGGTGATAATTGTCCTTCAGTGAAAGTGTTCTGTGATAAATAACTTCAAGTGATTCTAGGAATCCAGAGACGAGAATACAGCTCCCTTTCTTCCACCCCAATTTGAAGTTACTTGACTTTGCTGAGCCAGGCATCTGCTGAGCCTGTGGGCCATGGGGAGTGGGTGAAGCTTTAGGCGCTGTGGGGTCCTTTTGTAGAAAACTGGTACCGGGCTTGTTCGGATTACAAAGCACTTTGTAAGCACTTTTTTCGAAAGCCAGGGCACTTATATACCTGTAAAGTCCTAGGGGAACATCCGCCTAAGTTTCAGTGAGTGTGCTAAGTTTCCCCTCCCTAAGTGTCCCCGGACCTAGAGAGGCCTGAAAGGCTCATTTGCATCTGCCTTGACATTCAGGGTAGGAAACTGAAGGAAAATTTAATAGGATTGGGACTCTGCTTTTCATCACAAGCCCTACATCCTGAAATACTTTTGCCTCTTACTGCCTGTGAGTCTCACTGACTTTTATGCTATCTGAACAACAAAATCTAAGTCCCAAAGAAGCTGTGAAGAAAGAGAAAGAACAAGTTGAGCCATCAAAACACATGACATGAAAATACAAAAATAAAAGTACTGGGGAGGAGATTCCAGTTTAAGATGGTGGAGTAGGAGGATCCTGGGCTCACTTTCTCCCACGGACACACTGAATATGCAGCTATATATGGAACAACTTCTTCTGGGGCAGGGGGAAACAACCTAAAACTATCTGAGCAACTCTTATACGTCTGGTGAATAAGAGAAGGCCCACACAAAAGCAGGTAGGAGAAGCTGGGACACAATTTTGCCACAAACCCATCCCCAGCACTGATTCTCTCTGAGAAATGAAGAGTTTGAACCCCACGCTCATCTTTTAAGACCTGGACCTGAGAGATGAGCCCCTAAACATTTTCTAGCTTTGAAAATCAAGGGAGTTTGATGTCCATGAGACCAACAAGGCTATGATTTAAGAAATGACTCTTAAAGGGCTCAGGAATACCGACTCACCCATCCTGTGGCTCAGTGCAAAGGCAGCCAATGGAGGCACCCAGACTTTGTGTGGATGAGGCTTTTTTGCCAATCTTAAAGTGTTGGCCTGAGGGGCAGTCATCTAATTTAGCATATATCTAGGGCCCTGCTTGCTGGTGAACACCATCTTTATACTCTCACTCTGGCTTGCTCTAGCCAGCAGGTGACATCATTTTCTCTTTTTTATATTTCTTTGTTTTCTCGTTATTTTTTTTTTCTTGTAGGTGCCTACAAGAAAAGAAAACAAAGAGAGAAAAAGAAGTTCCTATGCTTCATTCCAGCCAGAACTATCCTCTTCACATTCTAGCTGGCCAGTGCCATCTTTTTCTTTTTCTTTCTTCTTCACAGTGGGCCCTATCTATACACTCTCCCTTTGCTCCATTGTAGCCAGCGGGCACCATCTTTGTGCTTCCCCCCACTGTACTCCAGAAAGCCAGTACCTCCTAGAAGGGAGCTTTCGCTCCTATCTGGTGTCCTATTTTTTTGCACCCAGGAACACCCCTTGATCACTTGGCTCTAGAGGCCAGGAATGCTTGTGATCTTGGGCCTCATGAGACTATAACAATTGGAGGCAGTCCTTGGCAGGCTACCACCTCAAAGCACTGCACAGACAGAAGACTAAAATACTCCCAATCTTTCCTTCAAGGAGGCCTATTTTCTTGTCCTGGAGCTTCAGTCTGAGGGACAGGCTTCAGTTTTGGCACACATCTTAGAGGCCTACTGAAGTTCTCTGGGGAATGTAGGCTGGGGACACCATCTTTTCATACTCTCTCTGCCTTACTATAGCTCGCTGTGTCTCCCAGAAAGGAGCTTATACGATCATCTGGAACTTCAATTTTTACCACTGCCACCCAAGAGATACCACCAGATCTCCTGGGTCTGGTGACCAGAAAGACTTGCACTTGAGGTCTCACAGGACTGTGTATATTTGCATACTTTAAAAGCTTCTGCCTGAGGGTTTGGCTTTCAATCATCTGATCTATGCACTGACTGAAATTCTGCCCTTGGGACATTGACTGGTCTTGTCACACCCTTAATTGCTAGAAGCCACTGAAAAATAAAATAGGCTATGCTGCTTGGCCAATCACAAAGGTTTAAGAAACAACCAAGAGCTAGGGCAGGGTTGAATGATAACATTTATATCGTAGGCTCCTTCAAGACTGGGAGAGGTGGTTGTTTTATTTATAAGAAAAACTAGCACAGTTAAGCAAAAATGGAGAAACAAAGAAATATGTTCCACACCTCAGAAAAAAATCTTAGTGAAACAGAGATAAGTAATTTCCTGATAAAGAGATCAAAGTAATGGCCATAACGATGCTTACTGAACTCAAAAGAAGAGTGGATGAACACAGTGAGAATGTCAATGAAGAGGTAGAATGTAAGAAATAGAAGTCACAGAGATGAAGAATACAATAATTGAACTGAAAAATACACTGGAGAGACTTAACAACAGACTACATAAAGCAGGAGAAAGGATCAGTGAATTTAATGACAGGGCAGTGAAATTCACCCAATCAGAACAGTGAGATGAAAATGAATGAGAAGTACTGGGGAAGAGACAGATGAACACCTGAATTAAATGATAAGAATACATACTGCACAGAAAACACTTTTTGTAGCTTAAACACATGATTACATAATAAAAATATTCAGTCCCTATTGAGACACAAGTTAGTGGTCCAGAAAACCAAGTGCAAGAAATGTCAAAACACAGAGCAAAAAGCTAGTTGGAAATTATGAGGGAAAAGATAGAGGTTGGAGGGGTAAATCCAGGAACTGGACATATGGGTGATAGGTATTCAGAAGGGAGAAAAGAACAGATGGAGGAGAAACAGTAGTTAAACAAATTCTAGGGAAACATTTCTCAGGGTTGAGCTAAATCTTTAGTTGCATATTTAAAGCATTCGCAGGCTAGACTGATGATAAAAGATTTACACCTAGTTATTTTCTGGTAAAATGCTTAAACTTTAATGGATAAAGAAAATGTTTTATAATAGTCCAGGAAGAAAGATTAAATTATGTAATGAGAAAAAAGAATCATAATACCACTAAAATATCCATCTATAAAGAAAGGAAACTAAAGGACAATTGACTGACATCAGAGAAAAAAATATAATACCTCAAGAAAGTCATATCCAGCCAAGGCATTATTCACCTGAATGGAGATATTCAAGGATAGGTGACAAAGCGGAGTCATCTAAGTAACACCTTCTGAAAAAAATACTTGAGATAGTCTAGGTAAATTATAAATAAACCAAAATTATGAACTCAAGCCACAGGAAAGATGTAAAGAACAGGAATAAATGATGAATAATGGCTCTTGTCATATGAATAGATTTATTCATTTATTCAACAAATATTTATTGTGTGGCTAATACGTGCCAAATAGTTGTTGACAATAAGGATACTGCAGTGAATAAGATAGATGGCAATTAAATCTTAATGGATGAATATATTCTATCTGGAAATAAATAACAGTGCTAATTTAGGATGGCTGAAACACAGAGAACACACTAATGGATAGTCAAATAAACACTAAAACATGCCCATAAAGCCTAAGATAAGGGAGTAGGGAAGAGTGAAAGCATTCCAAAGTCATGGAGGAGAGGGGAATGACAATGTTGGGAAGGTGAAATTAAGTCTCTTAAAGCAGGGGGTCCCCAACCCCCGGGCCACAGACTGGTACCAGTCCATGGCCTGTTAGGAACCAGGCCACACTGCAGGAGGTGAGTGGAAGGCCAGTGAGTGAAGCTTCATTTGTATTGGCAGCCGCTCCCCAGGTGATGAGGATCACCGCCTCAGCTCCACCTCAGATCATCAGGCCTTAGATTCTCATAGGAGCACTGGTCTCTGGTGCCAAAAAGGTTGGGGAACACTGTTTTGAAGGACTTTTTCTGTTAGGGAAAGTGGCAAAGCAGTTGTTTTAATTGAAGATATTAGCTGTGGTAGACTGAAATCTAAAGATGGCCCTTCCAACATTTCTCGCCCTAATCCTTAGGACTATGAATATGATAGGATATTACGCATGCGATTTTGTTACCCTACAAAGGTATTTTGCTGATGAAATTTATGCTACGAATCCGTTAACTTTGAATTAATCAAAGGAGAGGTCATCAGGGTAGACCTAATCTAATTACACAAGCACTTGAAAAGCTGAAAGTTTTCTCTAGCTATTGGCAGAAGAAGTCAAAGTCAAAGCACAAGAAGGATTTGGTGCACTGAATGACTTTGAAGCTGGAAGGGGCTGCATACAGAAACTGAGAATTGCTTCTTGTTGCTGAGAACAAAACTCTGGCCCACAGCCAGCCAATAAATGAAGACCTCTATCCTACATATACAAGGAACTGGATTCTACCAATAATCTGAAAGATCGTGGTAGCGAATTATCCCAAGACCTTCTAGAAAAAAATTCCTTGTGGCCAACACCTTGATTTCAGCTCGTGAAACTCTAAACAGTCTCCAGCTATCCAGACTTTTTGTGCACAGAAGCAAGCTAATAAACGGGTATCATGTTTGACACTGCCGAGTTTATAGTGATTTGTAATGCAGCAATACAAAACTAATGCTTCAGTTTGTGTGAGATGATATTTATCACGTATTTTGCTTCTTTTGACTAATAATTTTATAACTTTAATTTAAAACAAGTAGTTTATAATAAGCTATAACAAATATCTAAAAAGAAATAAATAATAGGGAAAATGATGTTTTTGGGAGTCCTTTATAGACCATAGAGTGGTATGCACTCTATAGAAGTCCTCACAGAACTTTAGGAAATGCATTCAGAGCTTTGTTCTTTAATCTGTTGGCGCTTCCGCCTTAGTGTGACCCTACGGAGTACGTTAACTCATATGGATAGTGGACTTTACTATTTATATGAAGTATTTTCACTGCAATCCTATAATTAATGCAGAAAAATGTTATATGCCTTTGACAGATATTTTCCTGGTTAATAAATTTTTCTCATGCTTTATTATTGCATTTTATATTTAAATGTTATATTTTATTATTTGAATTTTCACAAGGTCATTCTGTTGCTGTCTTCAGCTCTGTCTTCACTCTTACACTTTATACCCTACTAAACTTTTACAAATGCAAAAAACTGTTTTATCATTCCATATATGAAAAATGGAAAATAGTATTTCTTAAACAGTTTAGATACAATTTCTGAGTTGACCTGAACTTATGGCTTCTTAATTAAAAGACATTTCAAAGTTATACAAAGCTTGAGAGGCAGTGTAAAAAAGCAGAAAGAATGTTGTACTGTATTAGAAGGTGGAGAGCTGAATTCAATCTTCAGACTTCCATTAGCTAGTATTGAGACCTTTGGCAAATCTCTCTTCTTCCCTCTCTACTTTTTAACATTTGCAATTCAAGTGAGTGGATTTCATGCTGTAGAATCCTAGGCCCTCCTTGGAGGTCCCCAGTTTTGTTCTGGAGGTAAGTCAGGAGTCAGGGAGGTGGCTTTGGATGCCTGCTCTTGTTTTAACTGGCATAGTTCTTTTATTTATTTCAATGGTGGATTCTGTATTATATTTCATTTCAAGAAATAGCTGTATAGCTTTAAAAAAATGAACACCAGAGGATTAGATGATTTCTAATATTTATTCTGGTTTAAATATAAGTTCCCTTCTCCACTTGAATTCTCTTTTCTGAATTTAGGAAATAAATTGATTCAGATAGAAGGGGATGTATATATATTATATATTAATCAGTTTTCTCCATAGAAACAGAACCAATAAGATGTGTTTATTTTAAAGAATTGGCTCACATGACTGTGGAGACTTTATAAGTCCAAAATCATCAGGGTAGATAGGCCACCAGACTGAGAACCAAGGGAAGGGTTTCAGTTTGAGTCTAAAACCTGCTAGCAGAATTCCTTCTTGGTTGGGACAGGGTGGGGTGTTTGTCTTTGTTTTAGTAAAGCCTTCAACTGATTGGATGAGGCCCACTTACATATGGAAGATAATCTGTTTTACTAATTTAAATGTTAATCTCATACAAAAAGAAAAAAATCTTCACAGAAACATCCAGAATAATGTTTGAATAAATATCTAGGCCTGAGGTCCAGTCAAATTTACATATAAAATTAACCATCACATACTATAAAGAAAGTAAAAAGGGACATTGTAGCTATATAGTTACTTTTTTGCCAATAGACAATGATAATAATATAAGATAAAACATTGAGTGGATTTAATTTTATGGAAGATAATAGAATTAGAAAAATAAAAGTTTCATTCCAATAAGAAGTAAAGCATGCTATTCTGAGAAGCTAAAATGGCTTTGGATTTTTTAGTTAAATTGCTTGGAAAAAAAAATGTCTCCTCTTTGAGTAAATGTTGGGCATAGTGTTATAGAGAAACATTCCCTCCCAAATGACACTTTCCACTAAGGTTCTATCTTCACAGTCCTTAGAGACCCATGGATTCACCGATGCCCCAATCTTTACGTAATCTCTGTTTCTTTGTAAATCTCTGCATCCCCTATCTGCTTGCTGTCTCTCTTTCTTATTCCTCCCATCTTTGTTCATTTGTTGCTATTGTCTTCAGCAAATTTTCAGTATATTATGGCAATTTTCAGTAAATAAATATCCACTTAGATTGTTTCATATAAAGATCATATGTATCTTTTACATTTGTTCATTTGGTAATTCTCTTTGATGTAAAAGTAAGGGTAAGACACATTCATTTTACAGAGCAAAGAGAAATGAAGCAGTTGTTCAAATTTACATAAACATAATAAATACTAAAGTTCCCTTTACTCTGAGGTACAGATGAAACTTACATTTACGTAATTTAGAAAAGGTATAACATAGTATAAAAATAGTCTGTGTAGTGCTGTAGCTTGTGTGAGATAGGTTTTTCCTCCACAGGATGACATTTTATTGCTTATTTATTTTGTTTTCTGTACCTTAAGAGTCTTAGGGCTATCCAAATGCTAAATATGCCTTAAAAAAAGAAGTGTTTTATTATGAAATGACACAGATGGTATATTTGCTTATAATGACACCATATTGCCAAATTCCTAAAGCAGGAACAGCAAAGTTTCTCAAACCCACTTCACAGCTCATTTGTAAGCTTTCCACATGTTCTCTTGTCTATGCATTTCTTCCTTGTGTTGGGCCAAGGTTATAACTGATTTATCTACTTTGCAGCCTCAGAAAGAGATTGATACTTTATCTCCTGGAAAAAAAAATGATGAATAAAATGATGAATGAGACTTTCAATAATACTTTTTAAGATTGGCAAGATCTAATATAAAACTCTGGAGTAGAGAGTAAACTTTTTAAGTCTTCCAAAGTATTTAAATGCAGGGAAAAAGTAGTTTGTCGGGGTGAGTGGAGAAAACAGCAGTCTGATGAGTGAAGGTGCTCCCTCCATTTTTCAGGAAGTAGCCAAGGGGTCAATTCAAAACATTGCCTGCTTTTGAGAAAGACTCCCTCATCTGTTAACCATTGATTTGAGTCACTTTAGGAATGAGAATGGTGTGCTCAAAGTTGTTTTTGAGATTGTTCTAGGAAAAAACATTTATTTGCCAGAGGTTAGAGAAAGGAGCAGATTTTTAAATGTCGAATAGAGTGTGCTTTCGTTGGGTTAGCATTTCTCTTTCCATAGGAACATTTTTTTTTCTCCTGCTTCCCTGACTTCATTAAGACCAGACTGTGTTTTATTTATTGTTGTGTCTCTGGCACCTCGCACTGGTCTTTAGATAAGATTGAATGCTTAAGTGATATTTATTAAATTGAACTAACTAAACTGATTTCTCATTCTTGATGTGCTGTTTATTCTAGTTTTTGCTTAAGCTGCAATACTGTGGGATCTTAGAGTTACTGTGACTGATATTCTTTTAAGGCCCAGAAAGAAGCAACTAAGCAGCAGTTGACATAAACAGTAACATCATTGGTTTTTATGAATCAATGTAGAAAAGACAGAGGCAAATTTCAGGATTCAATATAGAACGTTCATCCATATGTGAAATTTAAGGCTACAGAAATTTGAATACTTCTAGTGCCTTACCACCGAAAATAAAATGTTAATTTCCAGGGAGTTCAATCCAATTTCAATTTCTTAGAATTTATTTCCTAAATTTTCTCTTACAGCCAATCAACAAACAGCTACATCCTCTATGCCCACTCATACGTTAGTGTTCTGCTTTATCACCTGCAATTTGATTGTTTTTAACACTGACCTTATTAAAGTTGGAACTAGAGATCAAAAGGTGGAAACTGATGGCCTGCATGCAAATATAGCCCATAGCTGGTTTGTTTGGTATTTTTAAAATCAGTATTTGTATTTGGGATTCCCTGAAACTACTCTCAGGTTCAATCACTCACTAGAAGGACTCATAGAACAACAGAAAAACCCTGTTAAGCTCATAGTTACAGTTTATTACAGCAAAAGGATTAAAGATTAGAGTTAGCAAAGGAAAAAGATGCATAGGGCAAAATTCAGGAGATGCCCAGCACAGGCTTTTATTTATCTTATCCCAAATAGTCATGGAGACAAGGCTTAATTCTCCCAGGATGATGTATGAGTATTACCAACCAGGGAAGTTCACCTGAGCCTTGGTGTCTAATGTTTTTCTTAGTTGGTCAGATAGGTGTGAATGACTGTTCATGTGGCTGAACTTATTCTCTAGTCCCTCCAGAGATCAAGCTGATATCACATGGCCCTAGGTTCCTACCATGAATCAAATTGTGAGCATAGACTACCTGGTGTGGTCAAAGGCCCTTAAGTAAACAAAACACTCTTTCTTATCAAGCAGGGTATTGCAGGGGCTTAGAGGTTACCTTTCAGGAGCCAACTGAAGGGAAAGATAATCAGCCCAGACCTGCTGAGTGAAGGCTTTACTGCACAGTATTAATAGTAAACCCAGGAGGTTTAGAAGATTTTACACCAAATATAAATTTTTGGCTTCTCATGAAAAATTGGACAATCTGGCCCATACATCAATCTGGCCGCTATTTAATGGGAGCTGAGCAGCATTCCTTTTTTTTTTTTTTTCCTTACTTTAGAGAAGGCATGTGCTTTTCAGTCCACCTCAGTCCTTCGATATTATACCCAGTTTGTTTCACTCAATTGCGTGATTTGTCCATGTCTCATAAATATTAAGTAACAGATGGTTTAGAAACAGATTTGTTGAAGATTCAAAATCAAATTATTTAAAAAAAACACCTTTTTATCTAATGAATTTGTTATGTGTCTCCTCAAGTTGTTTTTCTGTGCTACTCTGTTCATCATTTTTTTTTCCTAACCCATGAAATAAATTGTTATTCTGAGAATATTTTCATTATCCAAGTGAAAGAACCAGAAGATTACTCTGGAGTAATAATTTTCATAATTTTTTAGTCCACGGACCACTTACACAAAGTAACTATAGACCATCTTCTGTGTCTATGCTCACTCATCTCTTTTTCTCCCTAAACAGCCCTCACCAGGATTAAAGGAATAGATATATTTTATTTTTAAAAAAGATTTTATTCAATATTATACAGAAACTTTAGCTTGGAAGCCAGCACATAAGCTTTTAGATTGCATGTAACTACTTATATTTTTTGATAGGGACCTATTCTAAGTTACTCTCCTACAAGCTGGCTACTAGGTTATAATGAAAGCAATTAGCAGAACAACAAAAAAAATTCTTTATTAAATAAACCTTTAGAAAATAGGCACAAAACAATTTAAAAACAAAACAAAAAAAGGTTTTGGTAAACTCAAATCTCAGCTCTGCGTCCTTTCAGATGCTTCAGCCACCTTATCACAAGAATGATTTGCTCAAGACACACACCAGTCAAGACCAAGGCAGGAGAAGGCAGCTGAATTTCTCCTGATGTGAGAGCTCCAAGCAGGACCTTTAAGGATCGAGCCTGACCATTACCTGAAAGGACGCAGGTCGAGAGAGTCCAAGACACTTAGTCTCTGTTCATGTATATTTAGTAAGGGCCATGAAAATATTTTAGCTAATCCTCATGTATTGAATACCTTGAGCTTGTATCTAACATTCATCTCACTAAATAAGAGACCGGTAATTTCTCCAATAAGAATCATTTCTGATACTTCTTTGCTAGTTAGTGAAGCCTCAGCTGTTGACTGAGATGTGGCTAACCAAAATGCCAGTATAGACCACCTTGTAGTGTGGCTTTCTGAAGTAATACTGCCAGACTATGCTTGTAGTCTGAATTTATATTGTAGAGTAATTGCTTACCTTAGAGTTGAAGCTTAAACTAACTGGCACATTAATTGTATCACATCATCTCTACTGAATTATTTTAAAGTAAATTGCAAACATCCTAACACTGTTCTAGATTTTTAGTGATGTTGATTTCCAGATTATACCTTGAGAAAGAGAATGTATATATCATATGATCTATTTCCTAGTCCAGAGTAGGAGTTTCACTTAAAATGTTCTTGTGGATAGATATCTTTCATATTCTTAAATTCTGTGGTCATTGTGGAGAAAGGAGAGACTTTATCAGTAAGCTGATGGTTTTTAAACTTTAACTCTTGATAATACTCATTTTGAAATGTGCCAGTTTTCTTAAGTTAAAAAGTAATGATTAATAAAGGAATATGACATATTATATCAAACATATGGTTATAATGCAATAAATCATAATAAAAACTAGAATCCAGAATGTAAGGATGAAAAAACTTTTGGCTTGCAGCAGCTTATTTTGACAGACTTTGAGATTTGTTCTTCATAACAATGGGAAAAACAGTTATTAAAATATAAGAAATATTGTGCTAATCAGTGCAATCATATAAAAATAAGATCTTTTGCTTGAGTTAGTAATTATCAAGAATTGGAAATTCCATTTATAGCTATGTACTTAGCCATTAAAAAGTCAACTTTATTACTGAAAGTCCCGAAGGAAAACTAAATTTGTTATTAAAACTCTGAAATTCTCTAGCTCCCAAACTCTTTTCCCCCCACTGAAACAATTGCTTTTATAGCATGATTTTGGAAAACTGAGGTTTCTTTGGAGCATAAGGATCACATTATAACAGAATAGGTGGTATTTAATGTGACAATAATAGTATATATAAGACTGTAAAGAGACAGGTGGGAGGATTTGTGAATATAGCCATTTCCTTTAAACCTTGTTATTTTGTCTCACAAGTAGGCTTTTTAGTTTATTAACATTCTGATTTTTTGATAAAAACAGAATGACGATTTTCCTTTGTTTTTAAATTTATTTCGAATAACGACGTACTTGAGCTTGCTCTTTGCCATTGCTTAAAATTAAAGATTACATTTTGTATACTCGCTTTCTCAATCGTATATTATACACATATAGTCATACCCCTGTATGTACCAGTTATGAATATTCTTTCCTTTTCCCAAGAGTTCGCCCTTCATATATTTAATTCATATCCATCTTAGGATTTCTTTTCTTTGCCTGCTCATACAGTGGTACAGTGTTGAAAGATAAATGTGATTGGGAGCATATATAAAAATACAGTTGGGAAAGGAACAGGAAAAAGAGCGAAAGAAATTCTGTGTCAGGGGACAAGGATGTTTTATGTGCAGGAACTACAGAAGCAATAAGATGCTGGGTAGTATTTCTTCATCATTTGAAGGAATGTCATAAAATGTGTTCATCATTAAGGGAGCCAAACCCTCTTGGATACCTCACTGGTGTGTTATCTTTAAGTAAATCTGAAGCTGATGCTTGTTCTGCTAGTGATTTCCTGTCTACAATGAGGAAAAAAAGAGCAGCTATTTTTAATTACATTATAGTGAGACTCTTGTCAGTAGGGCACCTTGTTTTCATTCGAGAACTGTTTGCTGTTTTTATTTCAGGGATGTTAACAGCATATTTTATCAGTTTTGAAAGGTTTTCAGTTAAAGGTTTAATGAAGGGTGAGATGAGGCTGAGGAGTGAAAGGGACAAAATTGAATAGGTTTCAAAATTTTCTCTAGTGCTAGCCAGAAAGTTCTGTCTACTTTGAATTCTCCCTCTAGACAAAGAATCAGAGGAAATGTGATATATAGCTTTTAAAATATTCATTAAATAAATAGAAAAGAACCATAATGCCAGTTATTTTTACATTTTTAAATATAAATATTCAGAGTGCCATCATTTAGAGAGAGCTCTCATTTCATCCTTAGATTAAGCCCAAGCAGTGTTAATCCACCATTTGTATTTTAAATTTTATTAATCTCTTATGTACATAATCGAAGCTTTATCCAAATATATACCCTAAAAACTCTGGTACATAAACAAAATTGGGAATCATTCGTGGGATTATTATTATTATCTGAAATTTATTTTTACGAGTGTTCTACTCAAGAGCCTGGTACTTGTCACGTTACCAACCAGTTTAATAATGGTTATGGAGAAGAGGACAAAACTGTGCGTGTAGAGAGCACCATCTGTATCATCTTTATTTGTGCGTTCCTAGTCTCTGGTATGGTGACTAGCACGTATTTAGGAGGAGCATAATAAATTTTTAAATTTGAATAACTGGAAAAGAGGAGTGCATAAATTCTATGATTTACACAGGGCTTTATTTCATTTAGTCCTCAAACCTCTCAACTAGGTACCACTTTTATCTTTTTATTAATGAGGAACCCCTGACTGGTGAGTTTTTGTAGTTTGACCAAGGTCCCATAACATAATTGGTGGAGTTGGAATTTGAAGGCAAATTCTTTAGCCTTCTGCTATACTAACTTGCTTTATTATTATTTTTTTTTAATTTTTATTTTTGGTCACAGAGCTCTGAATACTTAATCTTTTTTAGAAGGATGGGAGAAGTTTAAGGTTTGCACTGAAGTGCTTTTGAGACCTAGTGCTTTTGCTGTCTCAGAACAGTGATTGGTGCATAAAATGTGCCAAAAGAGTTTAAATGTATGTATGAATACTCTGAGTTTCTTCTTTGGGTAGACTTTTTTTTTTTTTAATGCAAACATTTCCAAATGGGAAAGAAAGAAAAAATCTTAGCCATCTTTATTCTTTCTTGAAAAGCTTTTTGAATACATGGGAAGATACATCTCAGCTATGTGAGGCAGGGGCTTAGATTCCATGATGGTTGATAGATCCAATTACACATTTTATTCTAATAATGACACCAACTTATTTTCTTTTAATTTCAAATCAGTTTTCTGTTCTAAGTTTAGATTTTTGTAACATCAAACTGTTTCCGAAGCAGTTTCTAAGGAAACCTCTCAGGCAAGCACTCAAGTTAATAATTAGAAAGCCATTATGTGTAAATTAAATGAAACAGGCTGTGTTCTTAGAGGAACAGATGGGAATGAGGAAGTTTCAGAGATCTTTGCTAAAGAGTGGTCTATATGTCTCATTCACAGCCTTAAACAAGCTTTCCAGGGCCCCTAAGGATGTTCAAGGTCAAAATGTAAGCACGATTTTTTAGTTATTAAAATTTGTGTGCCATCCCTTACCCTCAGTGGTCTAGGAGCCTCTCCTTGTCCCAGAACTTCACCCTGTCTCTGATTCCTCTCTCTTTCTGCCACCCCATTGCACACGTGTGATTTCTGCAATAAGGAGGGGGACAGTACCCCATACTGGCATAGTCTCCAAGTACTCCAGATGCGAGGTTGTTCAGGCTGCCTCTGACCGGATGGGTAAGTCTAAATCTAAGCTTCTAGGTATTACTAAGCCTTTTTCTTTCTTTCGTTCTTTCTTTCTTTCTTTCTTTCTTTCTTTCTTTCTTTCTTTCTTTCTTTCTTTCTTTCTTTCTTTCTTCTTTCTTTCTTTCTTTCTTTCTCTCTCTCTCTCTCTCTCTCTCTCTCTCTCTCTCTCTCTCTCTCTCTCTCTCTCTTTCTCTCTCTCTCTCTCTCTCTCTTTCTTTCATTTTGCTGACCTAAGTAAGGCATGCTCTCACAAAGTAACAAAAGGAACATTTTAATCTCTATTTATTTGACTTTTCCATGTCAATCTGTCAATTATTTTCAAACCTATGTTGAGAAAGGAGGAGCTATTTATTAGTTCTCTCATACTTCTTCTGTTTTAAATAGCACATCCCCCTCACCACTAATGCCATGTTACCATTTTAATCAATGTCCTAAATCCCTAAAATCTGACCTTATATCCCTCGGCATCTGAAGACATTCTAACCTTCTCTTTCACAGGGAAAATCAAACCAACTGTCTCTTCCTTTGCCTTAAATCTTTTCTCTAGCCTCAAAGGAGAAGGTATTCCACTCTTGAGGTTCCACTTTACATCACTTTGATCTCATGCCCTCAAGCCACACGTAGGACATTGCCCCATCTATTAGCACCTCTTCTGTTGAATCATCATGTCTTTCCCTTTCTCTCCCTCTAAGTATGCTTCAGTATCCTCCATCTTAGAAACCTTTCCATTACCCATTCTCCTTCTCATGCTGTTCCATGTTTTCTTCTCTTCTCTCCACCCCGAGCCCCCAACACACACACAGACACAAATAACTTTAGAGAGTAGTCTACACTCATTGATTACTTCATCATGTCCTTTTTTTTTTTTAATTAATCATTACAATCAGGCTTCAGTACCACCCGTCAAATGGGTACATTCTGCTAAATGTCTCCATTGAATTCTTAATGACTAAATTCAACAAATCTTTTTCATTTGTCATTCAATTTTTCTCCCTTCATCACTTAACATGTTTACCAATGCTTTCTTGAAATCCTGTCTTAGATTTCAGGACATCACTCCACAGTGCAGAGTTTGTATTCTGCTTCTACTGCTTACTCACTGTGATGTTTTGGACAAGATTCTTAACCTTTCAAAACCCCAGTTTCACCATTTGTAAAGTAGTGGTAATAATAGCATCCTCCTCATAAGGCAGATGTGCCAATAAAATAGAAAACAATACTTGCTGAACTCTTATCCTAGTCCATGGCACTACAAATCTTCAGTCTCACTGCTCCCTGAAATGGTTCTTCCAGTACGATGTGCAGCTGTGTCATTCAATCCTACACATTTTTCATTCTCATCTTTTTTGAACTCTCAAATACTCAATAATTTTGATCCCTCTATCTTTAAAACACTCTCCTCTCTTGGTTTCCTGGAATCATACTCTCTTGGTTTTTCTCTTATCTCTCTGGCCTGTCACCTTTTCTGGCTTATCCTTTTTTATTTAAGTAGTTGGAGTTTCTTGAAATCCTCTTCTTATGTTCTATTCTTTTCCCCAAATTATTTAATCCATGTCCATGGATTCAGTTTTTATCTATATTCTGATAACTCTTAAATTTGTTTTCTGGCTAGACCTCTTCTTTGAAATGCACAGCCATATATCCATCCATCTACTTGTGCGTCATAGGGCAGCCACAAAATCAACATGTCTCAATTGAAGTTGATCTCTTCCCTCACCAAATCCTAGGTTTATCCAGAGTTTTCTAATACTACTTCTTTCCAGAAGTCTTTCCCCTACCTATTAGACTAGATCACGCTCCCTGTTGCAGTGTTCGTAGCATTCTCTATTACTTTATCAGAGTGTTGTTACAGTTATAAATTGTATATCTAGTTGTTTAGCATTTTCTTCCCCAGATAATACAGACTCCATGACAGCTAAAGTGTCTGCCTCATTAACAACTAAATAAACAGTATGTAGCATTATATCTTACATAATAAACATATAATAGATAAAATATTTATGTGGGAAAGCACTTAATAGGATTCCTAATAGTTAGCCATTACTTGAAAATGTTAACTATTACTGTTTCAGCCACCAATCTTTATCCTTTCTCTTCTTCTCTAGCCCTTAAATAATGGAGTTTTCCAGTTTCTCTCTCTCTCTCTCTCATGTCATAATTTACATATCTTCTCTAAGCAATACTAATCCTCTCTGTGGTTTTATCTATGTGCTTTGTGCTGACATTATATTATAATGGGGACACTTAGTTTATATTGAAAGACCAGGGAGATGATCTCTGATGCGTGACTTTAAGTGCTGAAACCTCAGGATCTGACCCCTAGAGGCTGGAGGACTGCACAACCACTACAGGAAATTGGTAGCTCTGGAAAAGGCTACCTTGGCTTGAAGTCAGCCATGGAGCGTAAGGTATCTATAATATAGCATTTCAAATAAATTCCCCATTTACTGCTGCCATTTCTCTTATATTAAAATTCCCTTCTCCCAGATTTGCTGAAGCAATGGCACTGGGCTTGACTGACTTCATCTTCTATTGTCGTTCATGCAGGTCATTCAACTATCCATGGTGATTTTTTCAAAATGTTGTGAAAGAAACTTCACCTCCCCTGCACTAAGTGCTATGAACAGTTAAGGTGGGACACACCCAAGTTGTCCTGGGCCCCCAAGTTAAGTCTCTGTAACTGGCAGCCACAGACATAGCCACATTTAACAATGCAAAAGTTATAGATAACATTTTATTTCACTCTCAAAAGTGTCTTGATTAGGTTGACAAGTTATACGGTTACCTTCTTTAAAGAGGGAAGGAATTCTAATTTCAGCCCCTTAACATGCCTAAACCTACCCTCCCTCAGCTGAAGTCATGGCACTTTTTGTCAACTTGAATGACTTCTTCAGAGCCCCTGTCAGCCTATGCTGGGACCTCCTCAGTGCTGCCAAGATATTCTATTTGTGTTGAATCCTAAAAGACGGAGAATCTCAATCACCATCAAAGTCTCAATCTCTTTCATACAGGGCATCTCTCAGTCTTTTAATGTGAATTCAAGCATCTTTCTCTGCTGTCCTTGAATTCTGCATACCAGGAATATTATTTGGCCAAGCCTGGAAATACCGGGTTTTACCTTCTACTTTATATCACCTGATTAAAACAGTCTACTGACAAGATTTAGCCAAGAATAAAGATCTTTCCAAGGTTACAGGTCATTATTACTGAGAGACTTTGAAGCAACTCACAACTTCTCAATGACAGCTTCTTGAGCTTTCATTTATGCACACACATACACTTTGTATGTGCACACATTCATGTGTGTATTCACAGAAAGAAATCTGGAAGTAATAACTATACAAGTAATAACTGTACAAGCTGATTGTTTTAAGTCAAACTGAAGAATAAAGAAACACCTAAAAATCAACTTGGTTACATTTTCACTAGCAAACATTTTCTAGTAAGATATATATATATAGATATCTATATCTATATCTATATCTATATCTATATCTATATCTATATCTATATCGGCAGTGTTTGAGTAGCTGTCTTTTAAAATAACATAAGCAATAAAATGTAATTTGGGAAAAAGTTAACTTCTTTTTGTAGTTTGTAGCTCTCTGATCAAATTAATTTTACATTTATCCTTCTCTCACAGAACATAATACTCACTTCCAATACAGCATTTTTCATTATAGCTATTTTCTTCCGTTTTTATTGCCTCTGCCAGGTTGTGATATCCTTGAGGGAAAGCTCTATCTTTTTATCATTACAATGCCCACTCCAGACCTGGTACCCGGACTATAATAGGTGCTATTTTTTCTCTTGATGTTAGTTTTTTAACTTTTCCTTATATAAGTCAACTTAGAACTAAAATAACTGAGTGGAGTTGAAGTCTATGTGGAATAACTTCAGTAGCAGGCTAAGAAAAAAGACAGTTGCAGAAAAGATTCCTTAACTGAACTGATTGAGAATAAACTTCCAGACCTTGATGGGAAATTAGCTTGATGTTTATAGGACAATGTGTAAGTTTCAAAATGATAGTCTATCGGGATAGTATCTTGAAGTAGGTCTTAAATAAATGCTCATAGAATATATGGATATATCACCATTTATCATAGAATTTGCATTAAATGTCCTACTAGAAGTACTATTTGTTTTGATGTTTAATACTTATAATAAGGGAATCTATTTCTGATTACAAAGAAAGCATATACTTAGGGGTTAATATTTCCTTATGAGCAATTATTAGTTGCTCAACAAATATTCTACAAAATAAGAAAATCAAGTGACCATAATTTCCTCCTCTGTAACCGGCCTAGCAAAATTGGATGTTTTCCCCACTGTCATTTCTTAGTCTATGTCTATTGCAGTTCTAATTTTCTGCTGATATAACTTATAGTTATTTATTTACCTGTTGATTTTATTTACTGGAGACCCTTCAAGGGGCCAGTGTGTGGCAGCTTCAGATTGTGGCATAGCCACTTGGCGCTATAGCTTTGATTTGTTACTCAACCTGCGAGAGTCTCAGTTTCCTCATCTATAAAGTAGAGAAAATAATACCTTACCTCACAGGAGGGTTGTGAAGACTAAATGAAATAGTGTGTAAATAAGTTATTTTGTGTCTCTTAGTTTTTCAGATATTTGGAGTTATGCCTTCCATTAATAATAATAGCATAGTAAAGACCTCAGACTCCTGTCAAAAAAAGGAGAAACCCAGTGCCTTGCTAGTATTTCTGTGGATTTCCAAGAAAGGTTTGGGAGGAGTTTACATTCTCCTCCTGACACTTCAAATCTCTGCTCCAAAGTCTTTGCCCATCTTAATAACTTCAACCACTGTTCCCTCTCTACCCCTGTTCTCGAAGTTGCTGTGAACATCTCCCATTTTCTCCAAAGCACCATTCACATATCAGTATTGTGAGTAATAGATTTTCAGTGGTTTCACTGGGGTGATTTTGGATTGTGGGCTAGTGTGTTAATTGCTATGCACAACAAGAAAAAGCAAATTCAATATCAACTCTTATTTCTTAGACATTGATTACTTTGGCCCACTACAGGAAATTTCTGATAGCCTCTGTATGATCTACCAAGTCTGCTGAGTGTGCAGTTGATGACTTATAGTCTTTTAGTGGCCTCGGCCTTGAATTTAACTCTGCCTTTGCATGACCCTTTTAAATGCACATCCTTGTTCTTGGATGTGTAGTCTCTTATACTGTTTCTTCAGTCCTCTTAGATATTCTGTGGGTTCCCCATGTCTTTTTACAAAAATATTTTTTAAGTGAAATTTGTATTCAATACAATTTACACATTTAAATTCACAGTTCATGAGTTTTGACAACGATATACCAGTGTGTAGCCACCACCACGATCAAGCTATGGAAGAGTTCTGTCACTTTGAAAAATTCCCTTGTGCCCCTTTGCAGACAGCCCTTCCCCAACAACCTGTAACTTCAGGCAACCACTAATGTGCTTTCTGTCACTATAGATTAAATTTCCCTTTTCTAGATATTTCTGTGAATAGATTGTTCTGGCTTCTTTCTCTCACCATATTATTTTTTTGAAGTCGATCCATGGTGTTGTGTGCATCAGGAGATCATTCTTTTTATGACTGCATGTCATAATGTTGTGCATGTACTAAATTTTGTCTATTTATTCACTTGCTGATGGACATTTGAGTTGTTTCCAACTTTGAACTATTATGAACAAAGCTGTTTTGAACATAAATGCACAAGTCTTTGGATAGTGATATGTTCTTATTTCTTTGTTAAATATCTAGGAGTAGAATTACTGAGATATATGGTGAGTACGAATTAAATTTTATGAGAAACTGGCAGACTGTTTTCCACAATAATAATGCCATTTTACATCCTCACTAGCAGTATATTATTGGTTGGTTGTTCTATATCCTCATTAATCCTTGATATTGTAAAGTATTAAAATTTTAGACATTCCATTGAATGTGTAATGGTATCCTTTCTGTAATTTTAATTTGAATTATCCTGACAACCAATGATGTTGAGCACCTTTTCATAAGGTCATTGGCAATTCATACGTCTTCTGTTGTGAAGTGGCTAAAAAATCTCTCTAAATACAATTGGATCCTTTTTATATCTTATGTTTCTCTCCTCATCATGTTTGTGCTTTCCTCTTATTTTCTTGAGCATATGGAGCATATTTAAAAGAAACATATAATGTCCTTGTCTTCTAATTCCATTAATTCTGCTATTTCTAGATTTGTTTCTATTGATTGGCATTTTTCCTGCTTATTGATCATATTTTCCTTTTCTTTTCATACCTGGTAATTTTTGTGATGCTAGACATTGTATTTAAGTTGTTGGTTGCCTGGTTATATTGAATTCTTGTAAATATTTTTGGGCTTTGTTTTGGCAGGCAGTTAAGTTACATGGAATCTGTTTGATCTAGTTGAGGCTTGCTTTTAAGTTTTTGGGGGAATGTCTAAAGCAGTCTTTAAGACTATGAAGGTATACTTCTGAGGACTCTATCTATTGCCCCCTATATTATAAGATCTTGTGGGACAAAATCCATTCTTAGTGCTTGGTGAGCTCTGGAAATTGTTTGATTGTTTGGTACACTGTTTTTGGTGGTTCTTTAGTCCACTTTGTGGAGTGTAACACCTTGAGAGCATATATTAGTACTCAGCAAAAGATTCAAGAGGTTGAAATGTTCTATAACATCTCAGGGTTCTGAGGTATTCTGCCCCACAAATTCCAGATGTTTTCAACTTCCCATTTTTCACCTCTATTTTCTCAACTAGGTAAGAGGGTGGGCCCTGTTTGTGCTTTCTCTCCCTATACTGAGACATGAAAACTTTACAGGCAGGAAATTTGGGCTTAGCTCATTCATTTTTGTCCCATCAGAGATCACATCTTATACTATTTGCCCTTCAATGTCTAAAAGCAGTTGTTGATATATTTTGTCTGGTTTCCTAGTTGTTTAATGTTGGAGGGTGAATCTAGTTCCTGTTACTTCTTTATGGCCAGAAGCAGAGGTTCATGTATTCATATGAGGGCTGTAATAGGATTAAGTACTATTAAATTACTGATTAAGAAAACAAAAGGAAAGTTTATATTAACTATCACCTTCCCTTTCATAAAAAAGGTATTTAACAAATTTAAAAATTTTTAACAAAACTTACATTATTCATTTTTTCTCTCATTTTATCACATATGAGTAGAGTTTACTTATGAACCAGATTTAATCTGTTGATTTGTGGTTAGAAACAACTGATCCCAGCCATGCCTTCTTTTTCCTATGCCAATTTTATAGAAAAAACACTAAGAATCAGATAAATGACAGTGATTAATGTTTAGCAACATAGTCAAGTCTAAAACTCAAATATCCTGATTCTTAGTATAGTCTTCCTTTTCCTGCATCACAATGAGATTTTTATGTGTGTGAACATAGTCATATTATGCCCTAGACACTCTGGACAGAATCTTCCCACTGAGGTGTAACATCTTATAATTTACCTTGGTCTTTTGTCACTAGTCTCTAATCTGAGTTAAGTACAATTATTATGATGATGAAAATGCTATCTAATGTTTGTGTGGGACTTTGTACTGTCCAAACTGAGTGCGTTCCATTTTTTAGATTTTAGAAATTAGGAAATATGCTTACTGAAACAATTAAAATAAGAACCCTGAGATGTTATAGAACATTTCAACCTATTCGGATATTTATTACATTGAATTGTATTTGAAAAATATAAAATTCAAGACCATTAATCTTAAAGAAAATAATTTACTAAACACATGTTATATTTAATAAATCAATGAGAAGTTACTTAAAGAGATGGCTTTATCCTACAAAGAACCTGAAATTTTTACCTGGATGTCTCTAGGCAATTAAGATTTACATTTTCTGAAACTAAATTCATTTTGCCCCTCAAAAATCTCTTTTCTGTCACTTCTCATGTCATCCAATTGCTCATTCTAGGGACTTAGAAGTCATACTTGACTCTTGCCCCTCTCCTCATTTCTACATTCAAGTCTCTAAGTTCGCCAAATTTAATCCAAATTGTGTATTATATCTCGTTTTCTTTATCTTTGTTGCAAATGACTATCAGTTCTTACTTTTAGTCAGGACCTAAACTATTATCTGGCTTCTCAATCTATGTGTGCTCCTATACTTACTTAATACAGCAGACAAGGATCCTTTAAAAATTTAACTCTGTTCATGTGACCTGTGGGGAGACAGTGCTTCTCATCAAAGTTTCCATTTGCTTTCTAACATTTACCATCCTGCTGGAGTTAGGCAGCTGCGACTACTTCTGGCCATTGACTCTGGGCAGAAGTGATGTGTGTTGGTTTTACGCAGAAATATAGAAAAACTGGAATTTGACCAAATGCCTTTCCTCTGCTGTGAGGACTGTGGAGTTTGTACATTCCAGATGGTGACGCTACAAGACAATAACGTTTTCTTCAGCCTGGATTTTTGAGAGACTCGCAGAGAAGAGTCCTTATCAAAAAACATATAGCATAAATGAAAATAATTTTTTCCTCCTTAAGCCACTGGGATTGGGGGTTACTTTAGCATAATTCAGCCTATGCTGCATTCTCCTTGGTTATGGGATATATCCAAAATTACTAATGAAGCGTTGAATAATTCTGAACACACCTGCCACTCTCCATCTTTATCACAGTTCAGCCGCATTGTTTTCTCACTTTGTTAAATATTTTTTCTCTTTACGTTGTTGTGTATCCTGGACACTTTGAAGATAACTGAATGTCATCTTTTTTATATGGATAGTCACTGAGATTGTGCTAATGGATTGGGGATAATTACATCATATCAGAATATATTGGGTAGAATTTTTCTATATAGTGTATTTTTCTGAGCTTGTATAGGAGTGGCCTTGTTAGGCTATGAATTGACACAAATAGTCTGTAGGGGTGGATGGGAAATACAGTATAACATTTATTTGTAATGAGCAAAGAAACTAATTTAAGTTAGTTAAAAAAAATCAACGTCAAGAAAAAAATTATTGGAAGGATATTCAGGTATCCCATAGAAATCAGGAATGTCTGAGCCTACTGGAACAGAAATTGAAAAATAAATTTCTAATCCAGGGAACACTCTTTATCTTCAGTTTCTGGTCTCTGATTTGCTCATCATTCTGCTTTATTCTTTTATATCGGCATCTTTGCATGTGTGGGAGTAGATGGCTACCCAAATTCTCAAGTTGGCATTGTCTTAGTTCTGGCCATATGACAGAAGCTAATTAGCTATATCTTAGCCTTGATTCTAAGTTCCTAAGAAAAATATAATTAGCCTATATAGGGTTAGGTATGTGTGCATGGGAGGTGGGTGTGTGGTATGGTAAGCAGTTTTTAAAGAAATAGGGTCATCACATTGTGAAGTAAGCAGAAAATCTGTAGTCATTTCCATTCATTTGAAATCTGGGAAGGAGTGTTGGGAGCAAATCAAGGAGTTGGTAGATGATGTTCACCAGAGTTTATCTAGAATAAATTAAAAACTTTAAAACCAGGAAGTTTTTGTAAGAATCAAGAGACTTATTGATTGTTAAAGATATGAGCAGAGAATAAGAAACGTGAACATTTTGCTTAATTATAGAAACTTCATTTGATTGGCCAAAGGCTTATTAATTTAATGAGCTATAACACAGAAAATAGCATACAGGAAGTATTAGTTATTTCCATCTCCCCTCTTACACTTCTCCGACTTGGGTTTGCTTAAAGGAAACATATAAATACTGGAATGGTTATTGGTTATATAGATAGAAAAAAAAAAAAACAAAAGAGAGACTTGAAAAACTTCATAGTATCCAAAAAAAGAATTAAAAACCTCAAAGACAGCAACAACGTTGTGGAGGTGAAGATGAGCTGGTATTTTAGCCAGAGAGCTCCAAACGGAGTGCAGACGTCCGAGGATAAAACGCTGAAGTGTAGAAGAAAATATTTGATTTATATTTATACATATTTTTTACCTAAAAATTAAGAAGGAAATGAAACTTCCCTGATATTTAAATATAGGCTAAAGCTGGTAGCCTATCTTGGACTGCATGTTAGGCTAGAGCCACCATCTTCGGTACGAGATAAAAAAGGAATATGCATCATGGCTAAGATCAGGGACTCTGCACCCATACTCCCTGGGTTGAGCCCATCTCTTATATCAACTACCTGTGTAATTTATGCGAATTACCTAACCTCTCTGTGCACCTTTTATCTCACATGTAAAATAGGAATGAAAATACTAGTATTTATTTCATAGAATTGTTCCGAAGACAAATGAACTGAGGCATATCAATTGCTTAGAACAGTTGCTGATGCATAGAAGTGTATCAGTGAGTGCCAGGTACAACTATGGTCCTGGAAGAAGCATGGGAATGCCAGAGCCTGGAGGCGCTGACCGTGGTGCCTTCCCTCATTTGTTCAATTTTGGCATTATGTGCTGTATTGCCATTCAGATGCATTTTATTACGTGGAATCGTACAGTTTACATCACTTAGTTATACTGAGAGCAAAAAGACTACTTTTTTTTGTACCATTAAGATAGAGAAATAAGCAAGAAATTATTTTTCATGTTAATTTAGAATAAGACCTCTTCATTTTGACTCTTAGTGACTAAATTCTTTTCTTTTTCAAAATGTTAGTTACTAGGCTGTTTGTTATTCACATTCTCTTTGAGATATATTTTAAGACATTTCACCTAATGTAAGAAAACTGACTGGAAAAGAATGCAATCGCATTAATCACTAAATAAGATTTATTGTATCAGGCAACAACAGCACTATGATGAAATCTTTAATTTGGGGTCAAGTTAAAAAAAAACAGACATTGTCTTTGCCTTGAGAAATAAAAACAGACTCCAATGGTAGAATACATGCACATAATTGTTGTAATTATTAGGAGTACCTGAATGGACTGGATTGTACAGATTGTTCTTCCTGGGTGGGAATAGGTGCAGATAATTGAGAGAAGCTTCTTGGAAGATGGGTAAGATCAGATCAAGGAACCAATCATGCAGGGAAAATGTGTATATGCTAAACCTTCTGGAGGCATGTGCCATTGTGACATAGATTATTAAGTGAGGACACATTTCATGTTTTATAGAAGAGGCAAAAACAGCAGAAATGGTATTGAGGATTCTGGAAAATAATGGAAAGTGTTTTTACATGGTTTCCTAAGATTAAGGATCAGGAAGACCATCTTGGATTGGTTTTCCTATGTGACTCCCTTTGGTTTTTCTTCACTATGCATATATATGCCCAGAGAGCCAAAATTTCATTCTTAGAGAGGAAAAATAGCCAAGTTGAAGGATATGTTCAAATGTTGTTATGGTTTGTTTTGTGTGTCAAGTTGCCTAGGCCCCAGGGTGCTCAGATATTTGGTCAAACATTATTCTGGGTGTGTCCATGAGGTGTTTTTAATGAACTTTACCTTTGAATCAATAGTCTGAATAAAGCAGATTGCCCTCCTTAGCGCGGGTGGCCCTTGTCCAATCTGAAGGCCTGAATAGAACAAAAAGACTAACAGGGAACCACTCTTGCCTGACTGCTGAGCTGGGTCATTGGTCTTTTTCCTGCCTTAGAACTTCAATAGAAAAATTGACTCTTCTTCTCAAACCTGTAAGCTTTCAGACTAGAACTAACAGCATTGGCCCTCTTGGGTCTGAAGCCACCTGCAGATCCGGGGCTTCTTAGCCTTCGCAATCATGTGAATCAAGTCCTTATAATGAATCTCTCTATATAATAAAACATGTATATAAACATAGGTCTCCTATTGGTTTTGTTTCTCTGGAAAACTGACTAATACAAATGTCAGTGTATTAAGATGGATTATTCTATTCTTATACATTCTGATAGTATTAGAATGAAGAAAAACGACCTACATACTGGTTTAGGCAAGATACACTTAAGAAATTGAATTCAGTGTGGAGATCTGAAAATAAAAAACAATAAAAAAAAAGTAGTTCTGGTCAAGACTATAAGGCACTCCAAAATACTGCTTTTTATGGTAATAATACATCTTCTTTGAGATTAAAAGCAGTGTAATGCCAGTTAAATCATTATATAGTATACTGATAAATGGAGGAAAGAAATATAAGTCAAGCTTAAATGGAATCTACATGTGTATAAACAGTGAATAATTCTTCTTTTTAATAAGACAGTCTACTCTTCAGAATTACTCTCTATTTTTTGTTGTATTTTATAAAGTTGGACATTAATAATATTATGAAAGATTTTTAAATTTGTCTTTGTCTTTGTCTTTTAACCATTAATTAACCTTTCACTACTTAACAATATGGCACTGTGATTTGGCAGTGAAGAAAATGAACATTTATAGTGTGGCTTTTATTATTCCTAGGAAGCCATGAAACTGAATAAAGCAAAAGATGAGACCCAGACTCAGTGTTTTGAATTTCACCTCTTTTCCAATGTGCAAAATGGTCTGGGTTTAGTGAGAAAATGTTACCGTGAAACCTTAGAAAATGTTCACTTGGACTGAATCTCAAGAAAAATTAGAGAGGAAAGGAAAAAGATGTATTTTAATAATGAGTGAAAAAAGCACAGCTTTAATAAGTTTTCAAATGGGACATATTGCAAGTTTGCCATGAATTCTGTTATCTTGGCCTTTGAAATAAATTTGGATAGCTGCCTTGATTAGCAGGCAGAGAATGGTATTACTGAAATTGATCATGTGGGTACTAAACCCAACTCTGGCTTTACCAGTCTCTACTTGCCTGGGCTTCTCCACTTGTCTCAGGTATGCTTGTAATAGTTGGAGATTCTGGGATCAATTTCCTATGCTTCACAAAGCCAAAAGCCAAATACTATTCATATTTCATTCCCAGTTTCACCGCAAGTCCAAGCTTTTGCCAAATATCCCAGTACTTGTGTCCAGAATATATTCCTTACAGACTTTCTTTTTCATAAGGTATTATTTATATGACTGTCTTGGAATTGAATAACGTGACTTTTAATTTAAAAAAAAGCCATAGCAATGCACTAGATGCTACTTGTGAGACAATGTCTATATGAGAACAGTGGTCATTTGAGGAAGAATTACACATGCTTGTGTAGAGACAGGCTGCCAATTCCTCATAAAATCAGGCTTCTTGGCAAAGATGTTTTGGGCAATATATAGCATTCAGTGCCCTTTTACTTACAGATCAGAGGGGTTCAGCTGATCTCTGCTTGCTGATACATTACATTCCTTTTGAACAATAAGGAAAATAAGTCCAAGAAGGTGGTGCGTGCTATTTTCCCCGAATAAGCAACTACAAAGTACCAGTGCCAATGGAAACGCACAGCTTAGAGCTTCTTTCTTGGTGGGACTGAAAGATGAAGGTCAGGGTACAGTGTATATCAAAGGGGTGAAGTTTAATGGAGACAGACTAAATTTTGTGGGAAAGGGGAAGCTAAGGCTTATAGTTTCATTTGTTAAAGAATTTCTGCCCTGACTTCAAAGTCATGACTATAATTATATGGAACAGGAAACAAGACAGTATGGGTAAAATAGTAATTTTCCTAAGCTTTTTTCTTCCTTTTTTGTCAAGCTCTTCTCTTCTTTCCGGCTACTCAGAGGCTTTATCTTCCTTCATCATCATAGTTACTCTTCCTGTGTCATTTCCCCTAAGGCTCTTCGAGATTCTACAAAACTTTCTATTCTTTTTGATAGCGTAGGTGACCAATTATTGTTCAACATGGCATCCCTCCTAGGTAATATGGCCATTTAAAAAATAGTTTTCTGTGCATCTGCCCAAAGGAGTAACCCGTGATAAATAGTTTAGGCTTCTTCCTCGTGTTATTCTAAACACCACACCTTGAATCTGAAAAAGTAGGTAGATTAAAATATTCTTCTGTCTTAGAATTAATTCAATAAATACTTAATAAAAACCTACTATTTGCCAGGGGCTGTTCTTGTTATATGAAAACAAGGATAAATAAAATACAACCCTTGCCCTCAGTGAGCTATTGAAGATGTCATTAGAAGGAAAGTGTTATAGTCTTCTGGAGGTGGTCCTAGAGCCCCAGGTGGGGAGAAGGTAAATGGCTGTGAGAGTAGGAAGCAGCTAAGTTGAAGACAAGAGCTGTGAGATCCCATGGGATAATGTTAATCACTCCTCTGTTTGCCACTGCACCACACACACTCCATCTTCCCCCTATACTATAAGGTCCTTGCTCAGGATTGAAGTCCAACTCATGTCCATACTTTTGGTATTTGCAGTAAGACAGTTCAGACCTTGGCTCTACAACCCACCAGACCTTGAAGATTGCTATTTACCTCCTCAAGCCCAATTTTATAATTTGTGAAAATGAGGAAATGATAATCCCTAAGGTGCTTACTTTGGGGAAGATTTAATTAGATAATTTATACAAAGTGTGTAATGAAGTTCCTGGTGTATAGTAAACTCTCAAAAAATGTTGGCAAATGTAACATAAATAAAAATTGATGTACCATATGGCTTAATCTTTACATAGAATTAACTAAAAGGAAATAGAAATTCGATTCCAGAAGCTTTGATGAATAATGTAGGTGTCATTTTCTTAAAGTAACTGTCCCAGGGATTTTACACATAAGAAGTTTCCAAGAAATACTCTAGAGTATTTCAGGAGGTCGGTCATTTGTTGCATTGTCTCCCCAAATTCCATGGCATTCATGACAGCTGCTAAAAACCTCTCTCCTTTCTCAGCTGAATTGTCTTCCCATTAAGCCCCTCCTCTCCGCTTTCCTGAATCCCGACTCTCATTTGATCATGCTCACACTTTCCATGCTCAGGCACTGCCCCCTACCCATGAAGTAAGACTACCCTCACTATGCACAGACCCGAGAAGCTTGGGTTTTTCCCATTTGAATTTATTTTCTCATAAACATTAGATCTCTTGCAATGTGATTAATCAAATGCTATATCTTATTATAGTACTAATAACATTATTAGTAGATGAATAATTAACACATGCAAGGAGCATTAATCTAGCATGGTAGCATGAAAGGAGCTCTAGACAATATATGTAAATGACTTCAGTATGCCTGTGTCCCAAGTTAAAAAAATATTAAAAACATATATGTATATATTTCTGCAAAAACAGGTGATCATAATTTGTCGACCTTTGATGTAGAGACTTATCAGCCATGTCAGGATTTTGACTTTAATTCTGAGGACATAGGATACTATGAGAGGGTTTAGGGCAGAAGGGTGACATAACCTAATATTTTAAAAAGGATTATGCTAGGTCTGCGTTGAGAATTAACTGTAAGGAAACAAAGGTAGAAGGAGGAGAACAGGTAGAGGGGATTATCGCAACAGAGAATGATGACATGAAGGTGAGAGGTTATGATTCTGGAGATATTTTGAAGATAGATATTTACAGGATAGTAAAAGTCTGAGAATGGAATGGTTGGTTAGAAAGCGATTAGATATTCCATGTGAGGGGTGATGCTAACCTGAACTCAGCAATGCCTTATTGGTTTTATGCAAAAATCTGGCTTTGTGTAGTTGTGAAGGTGTGTATATTGCAGGGAGTTATTCCCCTCCCCCCCTGCCCCGCCGCCCTCCAACCTCCATACTCTTTACACAGGAAATCCATTGCTGTGCCTCATTTCGTATGTAGGGAGTTGCTAATAACATCCCTGCCAGCATTGTGCCTGCAAATTCTAGCCTTGAGTGATGAGAATTCTCTCAGCCTGTAGGGGGTGATGGTTGCATGTCTAATACAAAGAGAGTAGGCTAATGTTGACTTGGTTTCTTCTCTTTATTTTAGTCTAGTATATGGAGAGCCGAACCTTATTTATATTCCTAAAAAATTATCTACATATTTTATCAAATTTATGATCCTCTGATTATATAATGCATCTTAATTTTTTTTACCCAGCAAAAGAAAAAAACACAGTCAATTAAATTGAAACATAATGCTTATCACTTCAATTGTGAGATGCATCCTGCCTTTACACCTGTCAAAATGTTAAGAATATGTATCTTAAAAATCAATGAAATACAGCATGCTAAAAAAAACAATATGTAAACAGAAAATGAAATGAGAAAAAGGGGCTTTTGTACTGGGTGCCCATAGTGCATTCACTATATGTGAATTTTCAAAGTAACTGGTATAACTTATAAAGCCTATTTAAAGTGCATTTTAGTGGATGCCTTGTTAATAATATATCTTATGCATTTTAATTAATCCACTGTAACTTAAAAAGAACATACTGAATAATATTCCACTTTTTACAATGACTCAAATCATGATTATAAATATCATTTGATTTCAAAAAAATCCCTCTCTGTTTTAGTCCTACTGAGTAGCTGACCTTTTTGTCTCCTCTGTGGGTTCCTTCTCATTTTCCCAAGTCCTAACCTTCTGGAACATCAGGCCCAATCTTTGCACATTCAGTCTTCTCTTTCCGTACTTGGTCCTCAGGTGAGCCTACTAACTTCATGGTTTTAAATACTTTAAATATCATCACCCAGAACCTTTCTCTGAACTTCTCTCTTGCATCTAATTGTATAGTTGTCTCTTTCACTTGGCAGCCTAATGAACATCTCAAACCTGACATCCCCAAGCGAGCCCTTCATTTCTTCCCTAAAAACTCCTTTTTGCAGTCATTTTTACTTCAGCAAATGACACTTCCATTCTTCTAGTTGCTCAGGCCAAAAAAATTGGAACTGTCTTTGACTCCTCTCTTTCTTGCACCCACTTATCCAAACCATAAGTAAATTCTTTTCATTCTGTCATGAAAATAAAAGAAAAATCTCCAGATATTGCAAATGTCCTCTGGGAGTGGAGGGCAAAGTGGATCCTGGTCAAGACCACTGCTGTGACAATGAAACACGGTTCCTCCTCAGGACCTTCACTTTTTCTGTTCTCTCTCCCTTCCCCCAGATTCTACACGCTTGCCCTCTTACTTGCTCAGGTCTCTGTTTCAAGTAACATCTTAACATGAACTCACCATCCCACTCACATTTCCTGTCAACTTTGTCTGGTTTTATTTTTCTTTGTTCCATTTGTCATTGCCTCGTTTTATCACTTATTTCAAGTGTTTCCTTCAACATGGAGAGAGCACAGTGAGGATAAAATCTTGGGCCTCTTTGTTTACGCCACCCCAGAGAGGTAGGATGACTTACCCGATTGGCATATTTGGTGAAACAAACTGGGTGTTTTGGCTCAGTTCTAATTTTTTTTTTCTCTTGGAGGTGTGTTCCTTTCCAAGAGCAGGTGATGGGACCTGCGCCATTCAGTGCTGTTTGTGATGGTATGTGTAAGTTTGCCTCAAACTGAGGTTCAATGACTTTCTAGCTTTTTTAGCCAGATCCTCTTATTTAGCCTTTATCAGTAACAAAAATGCTATTTGGACTCCATATGCTTTGCCATCTTATGTGTTCAGAATTTAGGGAAAAGAAGTGGTATTTATAAGAACCCTTGAGACACTAACATTTGATGCATTGAGAAATAAAGAAAGGACTGGATGTTGGGGGAAGTACAATAATATATAATATATGAACAATTGAGGATTGTGGTGTGGTGAGAATATGCAGCTTTGGTTTGGGACCTTACAGTACACGTAGGGTATATTGATCTTACCTATTTGTCAAGGCTTATACTTGGGCAGATTTAAACTACTGTGGCCTGGGAAAGAGGCTTTAAGCCTTAGGCTATGCAATATTTTGCCCTTTGTGGATAACCACACTGTAGACAGGTGTTTCCATAGTGCACTATTTTTTTTTTTTTTACAGAGTCAAGACTGTAAGTTCTGGGTCTCAGACATATAGGGCTGCTTAAGCCTTAGCAAGGATACACAGGTCTCTTGGGCCTTGGTAAATGCAAATGGTGTGGACAGCCCTCACGGGAGCAAGCAAGCAGGATGTGCAGGCCTGCCTCTGATGCGAGCCGTGGCCCATGTGAGGACCTCAGCAGATTCGTGTCCTCAGGCGAAGGCTGCTACAGCTTACCACACAGGTGCGGCTTTGCCTCGGATGTTGCTGAGGCAAAGATCTGACAAAAGGCTAAAGTGCTTTTCCATATACAGTCCTATTTGACATCAGAGGAAGAGAACATATTCACTACCTTTAAATGGCAAGGCAGCTAAGTCCCACATGCACTCGAGAGCATTACTGGGTGTCTAGTTTTACTTGTCGGTGCCAGACCTTTACTAATGGGATGCCATACCTAGGGGCTCAAAAGGAAATAAAGTAGTTATGCACATAAGAAAATAAGGCTCCTTGGCAAAGTACTGGTGACTGGGGCTCTCGCCAACGTAAAATTTCTAAGAAGGCAGTGACTTTGTCATATGCTGAGGGAGGAGACAGAACCCACACATGGATTCCTGCCTCCTCCATAGGATAAATGTTTTATGCCAAAGTTAACCTCTTACTGGGACAATTCTCTCAAATGAGGGTAAGTCCCCAGGTCTTGGACTTCAGGCACCAGGTTTAGGTTGACTGACTTTCTGGCAAAGTTATCTATCCTCACTTATTTTTAGATAACACTGAGTGTCTGCAATACTAAATATTTGGTTTAGGAAATATAATTTTCCCTGAGATAACAGTTCTGGGAGGTAGGGATTTGTTTATTTTCTAATTTAGAGGGTGCTGGCTCATGCTGTGATATACTTATGTGTCCAATTAACTTTTTGGACTCTATAAGAGGGGAGGTACATCAAACACTTGGCATTATACTTTGGCTGCCCTGGGACAATCACACTCTTTCCATAAGAGACAACACACTGCAACTGCTTAAAGGACCCCCAACTTCACCCAGGCAACAAGAACCCCTATGGAACAAAGTAAAAGGTCTGGAGGAAAAATTTTGGATCTGAATTTTGTTGACCTTTAATTTGTGTGGGCAAGGGTATTTTATTCAATCAATTTTTAATACATGGACACTAAATTGCAAAGATATTTAACCTTTAAACTTCTAATTTTTCTCTGAAATTATGTAACACAGAGAGTTTATATCTAATTGTGGGCATCTCTATGTTGGCATGTTATTATAGAGTATCTTAAACTGTTTGCTTTTCCTAAAGAATCTCTGATATGCTATGTTAGACTGTGGCTCATCATGATTAGACATGAGAAACAGAATAGGAGGTGAGTTACCAACCTTGATAGAGGGCAACTTTGGAGTTGGTTTAAATATTATACTATTCTAACCCACTATGGGGTTTTCTGGGAGAAAATTCTAAATCTCACAAGAATATATGCCCCAAAGAAGCCATTGGTACTGGAGGAGGTGCTTCAAAAAGGAACAGCAAGACTGCACAAATAAATTGCTTACCTCTACTCTGAGAGGTAGATCACCCATAGTTGACCATAGACTTAATGATTGAGTATGATGGATTAAAAGATCAAAAAACGGGTGGATGATGGGAAAGCATGTAGAAAGACTTATTCAATACTGATGTTTCTTTCCATGTCAAGGGTGTTAAATCACTGTAATGCTAATGTCTCTTAATTCTTTGCTCACAGCACACCTGAAGTCAAAGAAATGACTCTTCTGATTTGAATATTTGGGAAGAATAAACTGCATGCTTGGGTTTCAGATCCTCTACATCTCTCTTAGGAGAGAGCTTCCTACTGAGCAGTCCACTTCATCCTGATTCTATACCATCAGTCTTACCTCAGGCAGTTCCCTGTAAGCAGGTGCCCTCCTGGTCTAGACTTGCCTGTGACTGGGTGGGAAAGCTTGTTCAATCTGGGGATTGAAAATTACTGGGGCACTTTCTTATCAGCCACATCCTTTAACTTAGCCTTTGTCAGTAATAAAGGTGATATTTGACAAAGCATCAATCTTCCACTTTTGTCTCATTTTTTAGAGCAAAGAAAAGAGGTTTTATTTATTGAACCCCCTTTAAAGTATCCATATTTACCATTTCCTGATCTATTATTTGTTTATTTATTTGTTTGTTTGTCTGTTTGTTTAATGTCTTTCGCCAGTAGAACACAAGGTCTAGGGTAAAAGCTTTTCATCTTTACAGAATCCTCAGTGCCCAGAGCTATATGAAGTAGGCTCTCAATAAATACTTGTTAAATGAGGACATCAATCATTACGCCATGATGAACTAGGCTGATGAACTCAGGGATGACTGAGGTTGATTGAGGTGTTCCTGCATTATCTCCCTGTATATTGTGGATTGTTAATTTCCTATCTCTGCTCATTCTTATGAGCACTATAAAGGTGCATATTTTTATTCACTTTCCACTGTCTTATTTTCTAAGCTTTTATGTACTTAGAGTAAACAACATTAAAATAAGAGCCTACATATCTTTCCTTAGTAAAGTTCAAGGACCTTGAATATTGAGACTGTTTTATAGTACTTACCTTACTTTCTGACATTTGATGACTCAGCTAATCATCAAAACTAGCTGAGTTTTGATGACTTCAATTTGCTGGATTAATGACATATGGATAACTGAGGTGTCATGTTCATTATTATGAAATTGAGAATGATGCATACATGATTTGAAGTTAACAAGAAAGAGATTCTGTTTTATCTTCATTAAGGCCAACGAGCAGTCATATTATCACATTTACATGTTTGGCTGCAGTTCACATTGGGCTTTGCCTTTCAAATAGCCTCTTAAAACTCTATTTGTTAGACTCATTTCCTCCTTTGCTTTCTGGATTTAGGCATGTATAAGGTTGGGCATTTCATATGTATTCTTAGACACTTTCATGTGCTCTGTTTCCTTTCTTCCCATGTGGCCAGCCCGAAGTAATGTCAGGGTTTTGAATTAGGAATGATTATGGGGCAAAAATCACAGGCTTAAACTTAATTTTGAGTGTATGTGTTTGTGCGTTTAGGGGTTTTCAGCTCAAGTTCAGTTAAGGAAAAGTTCCACATTGCATTGCTGTTGTCCCTCATCGTTAGTGTTCCATTTGGAGCCTGAGGAAAGGGGTAGCTTTTTTAGAGTTCTGATATTCCTGCATTCAGTGCTTATAGTGCCGTGTTACAAATAATATTGTCAAAAACCCCACCCCAAAATAAATGTAAACTTTTTGTTGTTGTTGTTAAAAGCATCAGAAACCTGTGGTGGGCATTTCCTAAGTTAGTTCCACTGGCCCCTGCTCCCAGCATTCACAACCTTGTGTGGTCCTTTCGTTTTGAGTGCAGGCTAGATTTAGTGACTTGCTCCTAATGCGTAGAATGACAAAAGTAATGGGAATCGCTTCTGAGATTAGTTATAAAAGACTGTGACTTCCATCTGGCTCTCTTCCACTCTCTCATCTGCTCACTCTGATGAAGCCAGCTGCCATGTTATAAGCTGCCCTATGGAGAGGTTCACACGGCAAGGAACTGGAGCAGCCTCTGGCTGACAGCCAGTGAGAAACAGAGGCCCTCCGTCCAACAGCCTGCAAGGAAATAAATCCTGCCAACAACCACTAAATGAGCGTGGAAGAAGATTCTGTCCCAGTTGAACTTTGAGACAACTGTAGCATTGCCGATACCTTGATTGCAGCCTCTTGAGATACCCACAGTTTGACATAGTTAAACCATGTTTGGATTCCTGACTCACAGAAACTGTGAGCTAATAAATGTGTGATCTCTTAACCCACAAAGTTTTGGGGAAATTTATCATTCAGCAATAGATAACTAATACACATCCAATGTCTATGATGAAAAATTATACTTAATGATACATTAATCTACATTTCCTTCAATTTTAGTTAAAAACAAAGAAAAGGAAATCATTTGACTTGAAAATGGATTCATTTTCAAGTCATTACAATTATTTACTTTCTCAGTTTCTGGGAAGCATACTCAAAAAGCCCTTACCAAAACTTAACAAATGATTATCGGTAATATGTGCTACTTTTAACTTAGAAGCTCCTTGTTTAATCCAATATACTAAAATGTAGGAAATCTGGAATACTTCAAATATTTCATCTTTGCCATATGATTACATTTTTAAATAATATTTTTATATTTTTACATTGTCTTAAATATATTTTTCTCAAAAACCTTTAAGTTGCAAATTCAGCTCACTTAATTTATAGAATGCATTTGCCAAAAACCTCAGTCAATTGAAAAATCATCTTTATGTTCAAGTTATTTAACCAAATTAGATTTAGGTTCTGTTGGAAAAAGCCTAATTTTATCTTAAAATTTTAAATATGATAATACACATTTTAAGAATATTATATAAGCCACTAAGAAATAAATTATTGTGCACATCTTGTAAGATCCTGTTCAAGAACCAAATAGAGAGTGTCAGGTTTGTTTTTGTTTCAACAACAAAAAGGCAGATTGGCCTCTGATGGAGGAAGGAGAAGAAAGTCTGTTTGCCAGGAATTTACCTGGAAAAATGAGCTCCAAGAAGAATTTCTCAAATAGATAATAGAGAATGTTATTTCTTTTCTTATCACCAGTACCAAAATATGACTTTTCAGAGTGAAGCTCAAATCTCTTTTGCATTTCTGTCTTCAGGGAAAAGAAAGTTGTTGTGTAGGAAAAAAATGCTCTTAATCTTATCCATAGAAATAAATTATTATAGCTATTCTATGGAGAAAGCCCTCCATAGAATAAAAAGAACATATGTAATATTTTTTTCTCATAAGATTGTAGGAGTTCAGTGGGATGCTCTATGGGAAAAAGCTTAGAGTAGGTCCTGACACTTTGTAGGTACAAGTTATTATTATTTTTCAAAAATACGTTTACATAAGGCTATTATTAGTTTGTGACCTACAGGTGAAGATGATGGCAGTAGCTTTGAGGTTGCTCAGGATATTTCAATCTGCATAGTTTATAACCAAAAATAAAAAACTACATGATGTTTAAGAGCCTAGATTTTTCTTCTCTAGAAAGAACAAAATACTGGCCCTTAAGATAACATGGGGGAGAATGTTGGCTGACCTGGTGGACTGTTAAACGTTGGAATGGGCTACTAAGTGAGGTTGTGAAATCTCATCCTCTGGCTGCCGGCAGAAATAGATTATTTCCTCATCTGTCTGGTATGTTAAGACAGAGAGGGGATAAGGGTACAGGAGAAAGGAGATGACCTCTCAAGGTCCATCTAATCCTAAAAGTGAATTATTTTTGCAAAGGAATGCATAGTGTTGAGAAATAGGGAAATAACAACATCTCTTATCTAGAAAGCATTTTACAAATTAAAATTTGTAATTCTTGGGAATTTTCTCAGGGACTGATTAGTAAAATATCTATGATAACTATTGCCTTTCTTTACCATCTTAATTTTAAAATGACGGTGTCTACTTTTCTACCACACACATTTCAGTTTGTACATGATCCTATTGTGCATCTTATCATAATCGGTATACACACAGATCTCTTTTCTCTATTAACCTGTGCAATCTTCTAGGGAGGTACCATGTCTTCTTTATCTTTATGTTGTCAAAACCTGGCACATTCCTGGAACATGGTAGGGGCTGGATGAATTTTGATGGATTAAACTGATCTGGACAGACCTATCCTGAACCTGTCCTGATAACAGTCTGTACCTTTTCTTATGATTTTTATTTTACTCAAAATTTTCAGGTCATTTATCATTCCTATTTACTCTTTCTTCAATATTAAGCTTTACTCTTTTATGTCTAAGAGGCCAAGGCACATACACTGCCAGACTACAAACCTAGTTGAGTAATCTGCTATGTAACTTTATGCAAATTACTTAATCTCTCTAAGCCTTAGTATCTTCATCTATAAAATGAGAATATTGATAGTCCTCTATTTGATAAGGTTTTGTGGAGGACTAAGTGTGATGAAATATCGAACGAGTTTACCACAATACTTTGCAGATGGTCAATGTTCAGGAAATGATACCTATTTCTAATTTACTCTGTAGTGTCACAAGCTCCTAATTCCCTGTGTCTGGGGGGCACGTAATCCAGGCTGAATCAAAATGTCAGGATTTGGGGGAGGAACAGTCAATGTTGCAATGGGTGGAGGTTTGTAAGAGATCATTACTAGGTTAACGTTTGACTTGGTATTACATATGTTTAATTATCATCATAATTATTACATTAAAAAAATAAAGATACTCTTACTAAATCCTCATAAATCCTTTCTCTATACTATAAGATATGTACAAACCTGCTACCATGTGTTTCCATGTGAGTTTTATGAAGTTAGTACCTTATGCATTTATAGAAAACCCATTCTCACAGGCTATCATAGAGTCCAAGGATTTCATTTCAGAGAAGCATAATTGCTATAACATGTGGGAGACATTTATGATGCTACATAAATAAAAATGCTAGCATATTTTTCCCATGGCTGCACTCTGGGAGTAGCTTTAAAACAGTTTTTGTTTCTAAGAAGGAATAGTTCATTTATAAGGACTGCTACTATTCATTCATTAATCTTTAAAAATTGAACAACAGTCATGGCTCTGTTTATCCCATTGCATTTTAATGTCCCAAAAGCATTAAAAACAAAACTAGGATGGTAGATGAGATGATTTATACCATAGGAATGTTATCAGTAATGTCCCACTCAGAGTAGCCTATTTGCTTTCAGATCCATTTCCCAACTCCTCACTACCCACTCTTACTTTTTAGGAGTGTCTTGAACATACTTTCTGGCTAGATTTGGCCAATTGAAGGTACTGGTGGGACATTAGAGGACAAGAGGCCTGGGCATTTCCACCCCCCCCCCATTTGCTTGGGTTGAAGAGAGTCCTCTTTGGCACTGGCTGTGTCTCATTATAGCTTATAGCTTTTGCAGGACTGGCCCTCCATTCTGGTCCAGCTAACCCTGGGCAGTCAACTCATTGAAACAGCTCTTGCTGCACAGCTCGGCTGTGAAGATTAGTCCCCTCATCTCCTCCTCTTTTGGTTCCTCTAGACCTAGAGGTGGTTATAGATTCTTTGTGTTGCTAATATCTGTATAGAAGAATCCATCTTTGATTTTTCAGTTCTTCCAAATGCCTTTCAGGTCTTTCTGCTGGAATACCTGACATGGACCTTGATGTTTACAGTAAGGTGTTTAGGAATTTCAGCAACTTGAATAGGTAAGCAGAGACTTTGAGTTTTTGTCTATATGTAGCAAATGCATGGTAGATGTTTTAGTTCCCTCGGGCTGCTATAACAAATACTGTGGACTGAGTGGCTTATAAATCACAGAAATTTACTTGTCACAGTTCTGGAAACTGAAAAATTCGAGACCAAGGTGTCTGCCTGGTTACATCTGGTGGAGACTGCTTCCTGGTCATAGCCTTTTCACTGTGTCCTCATGAGGTCAAAGGGACTAGAGAGCTCTGTGGGGTCTCTTGAGGCTGCCACCATCATTACCTAAGCACCTCCCAAAGACCCTACCTCCTAATGTCATCACATTGGGCATTAGGATTTCAACATATGAATTTTGGGGGTACACAAACATTTAGACCACAGCAGTAAGTAATGAAGAAATTTCTGGAATCTGGTTTCTTTGAGTGCAGGGAATAAAGTTTCATTTCTTAGATCACTTCTAAGGACTTAGATGCTTTAGACAAAGATTTATTAGGCTGTAGCTCTTCTCTTAACAAAATTCCTGTACTCCTTTGTAGCTGAAATTTGCATAACCATTTTTTGTTGTTGTTGATAAGCAAAAGGACAGAGGAAAGAGAAAGTGGAGACTGTACATCCTTCTTGTCAGCTCAAAAAATTTACTTCAACCTCAGGCTCTTTTGCACTGATCTTAAATTTTCATGAAATGAGGAGTAGCTCTTTTCAAAAAGGGGTAGGAATGTTGGTGGACTGGTTGGTGCTGATGGATGTTGTTAATGCTTTTTAGGGAGGGAGCTTATCATAGGTATGAAAGATCTTTTTCCTCCTGCTCTGATCTCTTTCACAAGGAGGAATATTAAAAATGCTTAATTATACCATGGGAATGTTATTAATAATGAACCTTTCAGAATGCTCTGGATAGATATGGTAATCTTAAGCAAGTGCCAAAAACAATGTTCAAGAACACCAAGTTACTGCTTGGCCAAATAATCTCTTTATGTACTATTATTTGATTGATGTAGTACCAGTAGAGCCTCCAGGCTCTACTTTCGATTGCTTCTAATTCCTTTAGGCAATTTTGAAACAACATAAAGTCAGATAACCAAGCAATGGTGATTTTAACCAGAGAGGGTTAATTTCTTCCATTTAATAGTATAATTCTTGATAAAGGGCCAGAGGGACAGCATCTGTTAATTCCCAAGATATTCAAGATTCATAGCCCAGCATATGATTTCTTGTGGTAAAGAGAAACTCACAAGAACTACAAAATTCTCCCATGTATCAATGAGAGAATTTGTCCTGCCAATAACTTCATGACCCTCACGTAATTTAAATTTATGGTTTGAGAATTTCTTTGAAGGGAAGATAAATTGGTCCTGAACTCTGGCATTGGTCCCATGTTTCTTGGATATCTTCTGTAAACATTCTTATACAGATTATTTGGAAATGTTCTTCACAACTTTATACATATGTATATATACATATTTTCATTGCCAGTATAAATTAGCTCTGCATCAATAACAGTGTTTCAGTCTGTCTTTTTTTTTTTTTACATTTGAGAATCTTATTTATTTGAGAAAGTCATCCAGAAGACTAGTAATGTTTCTATTGAACTAAATGCTCAGAAGCTGAAGTTCAGTTTAATAAACATTTTCTTATTATCTACTTTGTGCTAGGCATTTGAGATATAAGATGAGTAAGGCAAGTCCTTAGGATAGTAAGTTCTCAAATTTTAGCTCTTATCAGAATCACCTGGAGGGCTTTCTAGGCCCTCACCCAGTGTTTCCCATTCATCAGTTCTGAGGCAGGAACCCAAAATTTGGGTATCTAAAAAGTTCCCAAGTGATGCTGATGTTGTTGGTCTGTGGATCACAAAAGGAACATAAAAGCATATGATTAAGATGTGATTTGTATGCTTAAGAATTCACAAGTATACACAAGGTGGGATTAATGAGAAAATATGAGGGAGGTGGTGAACGGGAAAAGTTTCAGAAAAGGATGACACCTGAGCAGGATTTGGTAGCATGAATGGGACTTCCAAGAACAATAGGGGATAGGGAAATTTTTGTTATGTACTAACATAAAGAAATGTATAGAGGCATGCCAGAGCACAATTTATTCATTATTTTTAACACATTTTAGTAATATTCATTACATCTTGAGAATAAAATGGTCAAAAATGATGTGTTTATAAGAGCACACATTGGTAGATCACTTAGTTGGAGCATGAGTAGCAGAGTGCCTGAACAGGAGATAGGCCTGAAAAAATAGTTGAGGGCCATTAGCAATTCAAGGACGATGTGTGTCATGGCTAAAAGCTTGAATTTTGCCCTCTATCGTGGGACGTGTTTGTGGAAGATCAGTTTGGCAGCAATGTAGAGAATGGATCGAAGGAAAACAGAATAAGATATGAATAAGGAAGACAAGAAAGAACTATTATGATAATCTGGGAAGAGATGGTGGAGGAGCCAGAAAAGTCTTACTGCATTTTTGAGTCATATGACAAGTTTTTGTGCATTTTCCCCCTCCATAAGCTCACCACCTATCTTCCTCTCTCATTAGAATGTTAATTGTTCAGAGGCTAGGTAACTCATTTTTTTGTCAAAGGTTGTACGGGCTCAGTCATTATGTAGGAAAGTTTATTCTTTCACAGCCACATAAGCAAGTAATAGGGAATAAATGAGACAATAAGAAAAATAAAATTGACTTGGTATTTTTGAATATCTTAAAAACCATCCTTTAAATAAGTTATTTTCTGGTTAGTTCTTGTATCTATGTTTAGCCAGTGGCTCTATTGACATTCTAAATTTAAAACTGTCTTCAGATATTATGGAATAGCTTCTAAATTCTATATAGAGTACAGAACACAGAGTCTGTTTTTCCTTCTGTTAACTCCAAGGAATATCCAGTCGAGGTGACAAGAATCTAAGTTGATACCTTTCTCATAACCAAATTCTTTTAGGTCAATTATTTCTTTGATTATATTTTCAATTTTTGCCATGCCCAAATGGCCCATTTAGTGAAAACATAGCTTCAATATTTGTGGTAAGCAGAATTTCTAAAATGACTTTACAAGGATATCCTACCCTAATCCTTGGAACTTGTGAGTATGAGTTATCGCTGTTGTGACTATGGTATGTTACATGACACAGTTGACCTTAAGGTATGGACACTAACTGTCTGGACCTGATGTAATATGAGCCCTTAAACACATAATTTTCTCTGGCTGATGATAGGAGGAAAGCCAGGGAGATTCAAGAACTCAAGGCTGGTTTGAAGATGAAGGGAGTCATATGAGAAGGACCATGGATGGCCTAGGAGCAGGGCTAGTTGACAGCTATTATGGAAAAAAAGGGCCTCAGGCCTGTAACTGCAAAGAACTGGTTTCTACCAGGAACCTGAATTAGCTTTGTTATAGGCTGAATAGTACCCTCTAAAACAACATGCTGAAGTCCTAACCCTGAGAACTTCAGAATGTAACTGTATTTAGAAATAGGGTTTTTAAACAGTTAATTAAATTAAAATGACGTCATTAGGATGGGACTTAATCCTAAAACCAAGAGAAGACAGGGAGAACATGGCCATCTCCAAACCAAGGATAAAAGCCTCCAAAGAAACCACCCCTGCCAGCACTGTGATCTTGGACTTCTAGCTACCAGAACGGTGAAAAAATAAATTTCTATTATTTAAGTTACTTAGTCTGTGAATCTTTGTAATTGCAGTCCTAGTAAACTTGGAAATGGATTTCTCCCCAGCCAGGCTGACATTATGATTTTAGGCTTGGGAGAACATGAGCATCTGGACTTTTGACCTATAGAATTGTGAGATAATAACTGGATATTTTAATCCATTAAATTTGTAGTAACCAATTATGCAACAGTAGAAAACTAATACAATATCCTAAATTATTAATCCATGAATGTGTCATTTAAATATTTTAAAATTATATTTGAAGATTTTTAAATCTTGAATATATCAATGAAAAGCATTTATTTTGGGGGGAAGTTTAGCTGGTTTTAGAATTAAGAGACTTTTCCAAATTCAAAAATATAGTGACATTTTTCTCTGTGGTGAGAACAAAAGGAATACCCATAGCATCATGAAAGCTTTATTGCTGTAAACCAAGTTTATACTTGGGCCTCTTTTTTTTTTTTTTTTTTTCTTTTTTTTAAACAACAGAAATGTATTGCTCACAGTTTTGGAGGCTGAAGACATTGATCAGTGTACCAGTACGGTCAGATGGGGACCCTCTTCTTGGTTGCAGACTTATTGTGTCCTCACATGGAGGGCTATACTCAGGCTTCTAATGGAAGATGGTGATGTTAACCCTGAATCCAGGTTGATTCGAAATAAGTCAGGGTTTGAGGGCAAGTCAATGGCTACAGCTGGTAGAGGTTTGTACTAGATAATTGTTAAGTGAACATTTAACTCTCTGTAATTCAACATATTTTAATTACTCTTATCATCTGATTATTACTTTTTAAAGATGAAACTCAGAAAAATCAAATACTACTGGGTAAATTAAAAATATATAATTGACATCCTGTAATGAACATCTTTCCCAGGGCTCATGAATCCTAGGAATGTTCAGTAAAGTCATACGATGAAGTGTATCATCTATGACCTGTAACTTTCTGGAAATTTTCTTCCATAACATACCACAGCCATGAAGACTAAATTGGCCCCTCCTAAGTGGTTGACCAGCCACACCAACTTAAAAGTATATCTGTAATTTTAGAAATGAAACCAACAATCAAGGAGCACTTTTATTTGTAGTATAAATCACCACTGCAGAGGAGACAGATGGGGTCAAGTGCAGAGTTGTAGGACTTTGGAGAATATTTGAGTTTTTGTCACACATTGCAATTTCCTCTGAATAATTTTAGAGTCTTGTTAAGCAAGTCATAGACATTTATCAAAATAACATGTCTGTCTCATTTTTTCCTAGAAAATGAATTATTTTTTTGACTTATATTTGAGAGTAACTAATTTTTTCACTTCCTGACCATTGTTCACTTACTCATAGATTGAGAAATTTCACTTAACTATTCCCATATGTATATCTACTTTGTGGATCATTATACATAATTGCTCATTTCTCATACTCTGCATTTTGAGTACTTTCCTGATCATGAAATTTCTTATGAGATTTCAGGCAAGAGAAAAAAATGAGAGTGAAAAATATAACTGGCTATCGTGAGGATTAATGACAACTCTAGAAGGGTTTGAAAAGACAGTAGAACAATAGCATTGGCTTACTTTTGTTCGCTGATGTATTATTATCCCCTAAAATAGCATATAGATGGCACATGGCATTTATTACACAAATGAATGGGAATTCTAGATTACTTGTGAGCTTTGTTTTTCTTTCAGTATTGAACTTGCATAGTTTCTCATATGTATATTGGCTCATATTTTCTCTTTTGTGAATTTTCTATTCATATTCTTTGTCATTTTACTGATTGATGCTTTTATTAAAAACATGTAAAACATTGTGTGTGTGTGTGTATATTATATATTATATATATATATATTATATATTATATATATATATATATAAAATAGCAAAGCTGTGCCGTAAATGTTACAAATATTTCTTTCAGTTTATTGTTTATATTATTATTCTTTAAATTATAGAACTCTTTTATTCATGCAAAATTTTTTACTTCAATATCCAAGAAAGAACTTCCCTATTCAGAGATCAGGCATTCACATATATACTTTTTTCATTTTAAATATATATTTTTAAACAGCTGATCCATCCATCCACTTGGCATTTATTTTGGTGTATGCTTTGACATTAGAATCCAAACTGATTCTTTTTTGGTAAGTCAGCTAATGTTTTAGTTATAAAAAATCCACTCTGCTGAGCAAAGAAAGAATTTATTAAGTAGATATTGGATAAGTCACAGAATCACCAAGAAGTTTGGCAAACCAGTGTGGAGGCCATGCAGATAGCATAGTGAAATATCATGCTTCAAATCTGCTCTCTTTGAGGACCCACTGCTGCTCTGTCTGAACGCTGAAACCTGCAGTTCACACAGTTGAAACCACCAGCATTCGACATCAGATATTCCAGTCAGCTGCAGCCCAAGACACTCAGTCTTGCTGCAAAAACCACTGACACAAGAGAATTCTCTGTGTTCCCTGCTTCTTTGATACACTGCTCTCAATTAAAGATCTGGGGCAAGTGTCTTATCTACTACAGTGATCCCCAGGCTTTTTGGCACCAGGGGTTGGTGCTCCTATGAGAATTTAATGTCTGATGATGTGAGGTTGAGCTGAGGTGGTAATGCTAGTGCTGGCAAGTGGCTGCAAATACAGATGAAGATTTGCTAGCTGGTCTGCCACTCATCTCCTGCTGTGCAGTCCAGTCCATGACCCAACAGTTGGGGACCCCTGATCTACTACAGTCTTGGCATACCTTGTACTCTTGCTCAAGAGAAATTAGGGAAGCAAACACCTGCATATTCAAACACAATAATGGGAGGCAGATTTTACCTCTCTCTAAAACTCATGCAGTAGAAAGATTCAAGTGCTGAGAATATATAGTTTTCTTTCTTGAAACTGTGATAAATACATCATTATAAGCATTAACGATACTTGCAATAAACTTTTTGTTTTGCAGGAAAATATTGGGTTATGAGGTATGGAGCCTTGGACACAAGTACATACTATCCATAGAGTAGAATTAAAAATATGATCTTTGTGGTGTAACTACTGGATTTGAATTTGGTCTTTGACATATTTTAACTTGTGATCTTAATCAAATTAATTAACATCTCTCTTAGCCTTAGTTAATCTATAAACTGGGAAATGTCAATATTCACTATGTTGTTATGATTATAATTGAAGTGAGGGTGTGGTGCATAGCACAATGCCTGTCACAGAATATGCCTGGCACAGAATATGCACTTAATAAATGTTATCATTATTGATTACAGTCATGAGTTCAGTTTCTTTCTGCTGTAGCTGGGCTATTGTCTCTGATCATTTACTATTGCCCCTTAACTTTCAGTGAAAGATGCAATTCTTATTGTGAGAAGTTGGTGCCACTTCCAATAGGTACCAGATTAAAACATTGCCTCTGTGTAGCCTCTTCGTAAGAGGCTATATTATTTTTAGTTTTAGATATATAGGAATACAAGTAGCCCCCAACTTCAGATTTTTTTACTTTATGATGGTACAAAAGCAGTACACATTGTTTTTTTCCTGGGCTAGCAAAATGTAGTATGATAAGTCACTCGTGATGCTGAGCAGTGATAGCAAGCCACAGCTCCCAGTCAGTCACGTGATCACAAGGGTAAACAACCAATATTCTGCAGTGTACTGTGTTGCCAGCATTTTTTGGACATTGTAGTCTGAGTACGTTCATGGTGAACTGGTCTGAGCAATGATATTTGCTAAGTAAGGTATATTAAATGCATTTTCAACTTGCAACATTTTAAACTTACAGTGAGTTTAATGTGATGTATCCCATTTTAAGTGAAGGAACCTCTGCATATGGTACATCCCAATTCTGTGTGATGGTTATTTTTTTACCCAGATTCAATACTTCCTAAGATTTTGCTACATTTGCTTCATCTAAGTTAAATTAATGCATTACATTTGATTGGAAGTTAGCTCTGGAACCTTTGATCGGTACATGTCCAACTCTTTTGGTAAGAATATTTCAAAGGTAGAACTGGATGCTTCATACTATATCACAGCAGGAAGCACACATCGTCTGGTTGTCCCACTTTTATGGTGCTCAGATTGATCATTGAGTACAGGTGATGACAGCCAGATGTTTCCATTGTAAAACTCCTCATGAACCCTTTCATTAATGGTTTCATCTACTGATGATCTTTTCTTGAATTAAATATTACTTAATTTATTTAATTAAAAATTAAAAAATGATGAGTTTTCTAATGCTGTGATTTCTTGCACATTTACTAGTTGGAATTTTGTTATCATTTAGGGCTATATGGCTGCTTCTGATATACACCAAAGCCAGGATAAAGGCAAAATAAATGCTCAACATTTTACTTTAATTGCTAGTAGTCAGAATATTAATTGCTAATATTCAGAATGAGGACACTAGTTACTTTCAATGATGTCCTTAACTTTAAATCATTTCTGATACTCCAGTGAATGCCTACTAATTTTGGTTTAGGATAGTTAGTATATTAGTAAGGATTCTCCAGAGAAACAGAACCAATAGAATACATATATACAAAGAGATTTATTATGGGGAAATTGGCTCACAGGTTTATGGAGGCTAAGAAGTCCACAATCTACTCTCTGCCAGCTGGAAACCTAGAAAAGCTGGTGGTATAGTTCTAGTCCGAGTCTGAAGGCTTTAGACCCAGGAGTGCTGATGGTGTAAGCCCAAGTTCAAAGGCAGGAAAAGAATAATGTCCCAGCTCACACAGTCAGGCTGAGAGAGTAAATTCTCCCTTCCTCTTCTTTTTTTGTTTTATTCAGGCCCTAAATGGACTAGGTGATCTCCACACACATTGGGGATGATAATCTACTTTACTCATGCTATCATTTAAAATGGTGATCTCATCCAGAAACACCTTCACAGACACACCTTGAAATAAAGTTTAACCAAATATTTAGGTACTCAGTGATTCAGACAGGATGATACATTAAATTAAGCATCACAATTAGGTTAGTTAAGCTAAAGATAGTGAGATGTATGTGTTCTTCATATGACATTTTCCATCTCCAGACTATCTTGAGGATTTTTAAGCTCCGGGATATTTGCTAAGAAATTGTGAAACTGCAACATGTCCTAAGTGATCAGGACTTCTTCACTCTCTGTGTATCTTTGCAGGCAAGATGTCCTAAAGAAATCCAGTGATTCATCAACTTTGATGAAAGTCGACTGTTTCCAAATTACCACTCTATATACAGTGGTAATTTTTATATACATATCAATAATAGTAGATTATGGCACTTTATCAATTTCATCTCTCCATGAAGATTACATCACTTTGGTTCTCACCTTTTTTTTTTTTTTTTTTGCATTACAGACATATAGAATATAAAAAAGACATAACTTGTTTTTCTAAAGATTATTTTGTATGTGTATAAAGTCAAGTACCAAAGCAATTCAGTAGCTTTGTGTGAGTATACGTGAATATGCATTCTTCTAGGGATGGTGGGACATCATGCAAAACTTGATGACTTCTGAGTGGAAAACATGAAAATAAATTCAAATTATGCAAATAAAAAAGTAACTTTTCTTTCTTAGTAGTACATTTCCAAAATAAGGCTGATGCATTTGGTTTAGTGTAGTGGACTTTGACATAGAAATATAAAAATCATGTTTGGCCTTGAATTGATTATGAATAATTGTGTTTTTTTGAGCCAAAATTTCTGAAAGTCCTGACTCACAGATGTGTATATAAAAACAAATAGAATCAAAGCTCCTCAGTTTTGGTTGGCTTGGTTAGAGTAAGCTGGTATTGGAGCTTGAGAAACTGAATAAGGCACCTCATGTTGAATTTGGGTCATTTAATTTACTTCGTTCTCAAGGCAATGGGGTCGTCTTTGATAAAATGCCACTACTAATGCCATGTCAGCAAGGAGTGGATTACAAATGCCCATTTCAATATTAACATCCAAGAAGCTTCTAAAGAAACCCTCAGAAAAGATCTGTGGGGTTTCCAACTCTGCCTGCTGAGAAATCGACAATGATTTGTCAGTCTCAACTTTATCCCATGAAGCACTTCCTTGGGCATCTTGGCCAAAAATTGCTCATGATTTTTTCAGCAGCAGGTCTTTGGAGCAGAAGATTTACCTCATGCACATGGCCAAAAATGTTTGCCAAGTAAGCCAAGCAATGAATGAAGATCTCTCTTTCAGATTCTTTTGAGTGGCTTTTATTTTTCTCTTTTTCTCTAAAATGTAATCACGTGCATTGACTTTGTTCCCTGAAAATGCCAACTTGAATCCATATAGTCAAAAAAATTATAATCTTATTCCACTTTTTGACCAAATTTCTTTAAAAAGTGGTGATTCAAGGATCTGGCTCTGATGAAGGTGACCGCTTTTACAGCAGCAGAAAAGACTCTTTTCAGTGTTACTGGCTAAGCCTTCGATACCGATGCAAGCCCATCTGTACAGCAATGCATTCCTGTGATTGGTTGCTTCTCTCTTCACCAAAGCAACACACTAGATATATTTCCAAAAATCATAGGTGTTCTATTTTGCATAAAATACCAGAACATCTCTGAGTTGAAGCGTTTCTTGGCAAACAAAGGATGTTGACAGTCCTTGGAGTTTCTAAAAGGGGCTCACAAAATAGGAATTCTTACAAGAGCTCATTTATCCTTGCAGATGTAAGTAGTTTTTATTGGGTTGAGTGCTGAATAAAAATAATTTTTCTGTGATAATTTGATTCAAAACATTAGAAGAAATGTCAGTGATTTTGTATTGGATGATAAGATTTTACGGTGACAACGCTTTTGATTTTAATTCTTTGGTCCACAAATCAGCTCAACAATTGGTATCACGTATGTCAACGCAGTCTCTCTAATAATGCCATGTTGCTTTACCTGTCAGTGTGATTGATAACCTTGTAGGTTGCTTAAAGACAAGCTGTGGGTGTTGGAGACAAATTGATGTTGTATTAAAACAGTATCCTTTTCAAACTGAGCCTTCTTTTCATGGTGAAAATCCACTCTGCCCTATGTATTATTAGTAAGGAGGTCATAAAAATAATTTCATCTTCTCTGGATAAATTTCATTGACAAGAACCTTGGCACTAAAATTTTATGTTTCATCAAGTTAGGTGCTGAAAGTAAACCAAAGAGTATATAAACTTTCCTTTTCTTCCTTCTGTCTTCTCTCTCTCCCTTCTTCCTTCTTTTCTTCTTCTTCCTTCCTTTCTTCCTTCCTTCCTTCCTTCCTTCCTTCCTTCCTTCCTTCCTTCCTTCCTCCCTTCCTTCCTATTTTTAATTAGGTTCAATAATTATCATCATAATTATAAGAATGGTAACTAATATTTTACGAGTTTCTATTCTGTATCAGGTTTAACCCTTTTGGTTAAATACTATTATCATTCCCATTATACAGATGAGGAAATTGAAACACAGATTAGATAACTCCACATAGCCAAATATGCTTCCATACCTATTGAAATCGCACAGGTAGTGAGTAGTAAAGCCAATCAGTATTTCAATCCAGGGAGTCTGGCTTCTAAACTGAGCTGCTAACTTGTTTGCAAAAGCATTATCTTGCCATGTAGAGTAGCATCCTTCACCTTATTTATGTTTGGAATAAACATTATCTTAATAGTATAGTTTACTTTGAAAACTTTTTTTTTTAATGAAACAATTTCCCAAGTAACAGCAGTGGAAAAATATTTTTATTTTGGTAGTGAGTCTTCATGGACCACAGATTAAAAATTTATGTCATGGAATTATTATTATTTTTTTTCAGAATAGCCCTTTTTGTTAATTGGCTGATGTTGAGGCACTGGAACCACACACTGTTTAGGGATTATAGCTTTGGACTTTCAAAAATCATGGTTGATTATAAATACATTTCCATTGTTTGTAATAAATATTTTGTAATATTAATCACACTATTGCCTTTCTGACATTCTGCAATTCTCTGTTAAATGTTTTTATTTATTTTTAGAAAGGCCGCCCTAGATTTCCTAGGGAGAATCCAGACATGTCTTCCTCCTAGAGTGAGATAGTATATGAACCTGTTTGATAAGTGTGGTTACATACAGCAGTCTCTGCCTCTTTTGTCTAGTAAGAAATGCCAATAATTTCATAACCCTTTTGAATTTCATCATAGTACCCACTGTTGATTTGACACAACCTAGAATAGAATCCTATAAATAAGTGACATTCCCTGGAAATATTTTTGTTTCATTGTAATGTTAACAACGTGCATTTATTCTAGGGTCATTTTATTAAATTAAGTAAGTCCTCAAATAGTTACTTATACACTTAGAGAGGCCTAATGATCACCTGACTTTTCTAAATTTCTTCAAATTAGTTAATACCAAAACTGACAATAATCTTTCATGAATTTCATCCAGCTGGGTAAAACTGTATTCTCTAAAACAATATTTTGTCATTTCCTTTATTGGCATTCCTTCATTTAGCAATTAAAAAAATTTATTTACTTTAATTAGTTTCAAGTATGCAGTACATTGGTTAGATATCTGTACAGTTCGTAATGATTCCCACAATTGCTCCCTTCCTCCCTTGACCCTCCACCTAGCCAACATATTAATGCTAACTGCATTCCCTCTGCATGCTCCCCATCCCTGTGACCATCCATTAGTTATTAATTTGTACTTCTTTAATCCTTCACCCCATTTTTCCAGCTCCCCAAAGAGCCTTTTCCTCTGGTTATCACCAAATTTCCCACTATATTGGTGTCTGTTTTTGATTAGTTTGTTTTTCTTATTCCTTAGATTCTGCATATAAGTAAAATTTTATAGTGTTTATCTTTCTCTGTCTGACTCATATACCTTCTAGGTCCATCAAAGCATTTTCCATCCTCTTCCTTTTTATATGTAGGGGTCTTGTTTTCTTATCCTTTCAGCCACTCTAGCTTTTCATTGGAGCACATAATTCTTTCCATTTAGGTTACGTATTGACAGGGCTATAGTTGTTACCATTCTTTATTCCTGTTTTTGATACATATTTTTTCTTCTTAAAGAAGTCCCTCCAACATTTCCTGTAATACTGGCTTGGTAATGAATAATTCCTTTAGCTTATTTTTGTCTAGGAAGCTCTTTATCTGTCCTTCAACTCTAAATGATAGCTTTGCTTGATTAAATGTTCTTGGTGGTAGATCCTGGGTCTTCATCCTGTTGAATTTTATGCCAAGCCCTTGTGTTCTGCATAGTTTCTTTTGAGAAATCAGCTGCCAGTCTTATGGGTTTTCCCTTATAAATAACTATCTGTTTTTCTCTTGCTGCTTTTAATATTCTTCTTGTATTTAACCTTCGGCATTTTAATTATGATGTGTCTTGGTGTGGGTCTCTTTGGTTCCCTGATTTTTGGAATTCTCTAAGCTTCTTGGGGTTGTATGTCTATTTCCTTCACCAGGTTAGGGAAGTTTTCCATCATTATTTTTTCAAACAGCTATTCAACATCTGGATTTTCTTTAATTATGCCTATCAGATGGATATATGGACCCTTAATAGTGTCCCATATGCTCCTTAAATTATTTTTATAGTCTTGGCATCTTTTTTCTTGCCATTATAGAGTGTTCTTAGCTTTCTCATTCTCTAGATAGGGCATTTGATCCTTTTCTTTATTCACTTTGTTTATTTCTTTGCTTATTCCTTTTAATATACCTCTCATCTCAGATAATGTGTTCTTCATTTCGGACTGGTTCCCTTTTATAATTTCTATTTCCATTTTTATGTTTTTTAAAAAATCTCTTTTTTGAAGTTCTCACTGAATTTATCTACACTTCCCAAAAGTTCATCGAGCATCTTTATAACCAGTGTTTTAAACTCTGCATCTGTTAGATTACTTGACTCCATTATTTCTGGATCTCTGTTTTGTTCTCTCAGATGGGTTCTGCTTCTTTGTTTTCCCATTTTGGTTGTATTTCTGTGTCTGTTTCTATGTACTGAGTAAAGCTCCTAATTCTCTCGGTCTTATTAGTGTGAATTTATGAAGTAGGTGTCCAGTGGTACAGTCCTGAGAGGGATTCAGATGCAGGCCAAATTTAGCTCAAGCCTCTGTCCCTCTGGGGCCACCTGTTAAGATTCAGCAAGCAATCCACAGATGCTGCTGTGCTTATAGTTGCCTCAAAAGGCCACACCTGAAACTGAGGCCAGCTGCCTCTAGTGTGAGTCTAGGCACTGCTCATCAAGGAGCACCTGACTCGCTGAGGATCTACCTGAATGTTGCTTGGGTGGAACCGTGAGTTAGGGGAGGCAGGGTTTTAGGGAATCCTCTGGGAGGGTGAACTCTGTTATCCAGTTTGATGACATCAAGACTATGGCGGTGCTGTGTCTGCACACTGGGAGTGGGGAGGGCTCAACAGAGGAGCAATGGATACCACCGGCACTTCTGTACAGAGCGAATCTCGCCTTGGCTTTCACTCCAATGATGTCTCCCTGTAAGTCCCTGGTGCCCGCTGTGTGCAGCGAATTGGCACTGGTCTCAGAGTGAGCAGGTCCGTCCTCGCGAAAGTCCACTTGCAGACGTGGCTCCTTTAATTCTTCTGCCACTGCCTCAGCCTTGGTCTCAGCTACTCAAGACTGGGTAGCCCAGCCTCTTCGTCCTGTCCTACCTTCTGCCATCGCAGGTTGCTTTCTTGAATTTCTCCCTAGATATATGTCTTGTTCCTCTAGATCCCAGGCAATTTTTTCTTGTTGCTGTCCCTAGTTTCCATCACGACTTTGATTGGGTTGCCAGAGGTATGAACAGAGACTCTATCATCTACGCCATTCTCCCCTCACCTGCCCCCATTAGCAACTTTATGTTAATACATTTATTATCAAAATTTACAGTTTAAAAAGTTTCTCTTTGTACTTCATAATTTTTTTTTCTATGTTACTTTCTGATTGCCAACTTTTCTGTCTTTTTATGTAGGAACAATAGTTTGCTTCTTTATTTTTGATTATGTGAAAGATGTCTACTCGTAGTTCTCTGTATAATCACCTTAGTTTTCCAAAATATAATTAAATTTATATTTAATTAATGTGCATAGTTTCTAGTCTAATTTTTCTGGCCTATTAGAGTCAAACTTTGCAGATCTCCAGGAATGAGATTATATAACCTTTCTTCATTCTAGTTATAGTTCTCTGAATCTGTGAGTAGGTAATGTAAAATACCACAATCCACAGCATGCATTGCCCTGAGTAATTCTTGCAGTTAATTCCGTAGGCTGATATGCTGTCCATGTGGGGGATTACAAATTGCAGAGTGGCACCATCCATCGTTTTTCTCCACCTCTGGCCAAGAATGCCAGGAATACAGTCTCTGAATGTGTGTAAAAAGAGTTACTGAACAAACATGGAAAGGAAAAGGAATATGACACTGAATGCTCCACTGTGTAATTTTGATATGGCAAGGTAGTGGTTATTCATTTTTCTTTTTGGAACAAACCCAGCATCTGAGTTGTGATTAGATGGTGGTGGGAGGGTGATGATGGGGTTTGAGAAGAGGGATGAAAGATGGTTAAAGCTTCCTTCAACCCAACTGTAGGACAGCCAGTCTCCCCCTTTGAGACTGTAAATCACACAGAAGCCATTTATTGTGTTTGTAAACCTTGATACACTAACTTTGTAGTCAGAAATTCATCCCAACTGTATATTAGTATCATCTTTCCTTACATTTCACTGATGTAGTGAATATTTTTTACTGTATCTTTTTAGGTATTTTATTGGAAATTTGAAAGAGGGGCTGTTAATGCAATGCCGTTTGTGTTCAGCTGTCTTCAAAAGTTTAAAACATTTTCTCTATTTCTGAACTGAAAATTTTCCAAAGAATGCTCTATGTTCAGTTCATCTGGATGACAAAGATTGATATCATTTTCTCTTTAAACATTTTTATCCTTGATTTATAGTGTAATCAAATTTAAATTACTGGTCTTGGGTTTACACAAAGTCATTTGGTCCTTATTTGCTGCTTGCCCTTCTCAAGGGCTATGGGGCTCCCTCCTTAGTGACTTTGCCAAACTTGACCTTTGAGTTAGCTCCCCCTGAAAGCTTGGACTAGCTAATCCAATGATGCCTGACATCCCTGCTTCCTTTGCTCATTACCCTAAATGTAGTCTCCTATGTTAGCGCTTTTCTCTCTCTTTTTTTTTTCCTCTTTATGTTACCTTATGCTTTTTCTTCCCATGTGGCTACTTCCCAAATTCCCACACAACTGTACATTCTGGACGCAGTGTTTCTTAGTATCAAATTCTCTTGTATTGCAATCTCATCCCTGAACGGGAGAAGAAAGAAAGTTCTTTAATTTTCTTGTTTTAATTCTTTAGTAATTAGCAAGGCTGTTTCAAACACATATGCTACATATGCCCGTGCACGCATGTACACACACACATACACAGGCCTCATATTAGCCATTTATGAACTTAGGGAATGGTCCATCCACTCTAGTCATTTCCATTATAAGGAGTGAGCTGTTATAATCAGAGAAATTGGCCTGTTTCTCAGAATAAAGAGATATTAAATGGATACTGAATAAAAGTTAAATAGGCCATACGATTCCTCCAAACATTTCTGATTAGAATGCTACATTCTTATGTACTTTTGTCCCTTCTTATGAAACTAATTTGTGTGCAGTGTGGCATGGCAACAGCCCTAACTTTCTCTGCTGTCTTAAGCACTGCTAAGGACCCAAGTCCACCATTATTTATGTTCTAGTTAGCACTTGTAAGAATACTTGCATGTAGTGACCAAATAAAAAGTGGCTAGGGACCAGTTTCATAAACTGACACCCCACCAACGTACACACACAATGATTATAATTGAGATCTATCTTATACTCCCTTATCATCTTACTTCAGAGCACTCACGGTGATACTGTGATTTATAAGAAATGTATATTTGGTCTTAATCCTCATTTCTGGCACAGAATTCCTAAAACCCTTGGAATTTCCTAAGAGATGGAGCCATAAAGGTGTCTTGTTATGTTAATAAGTTAATTTTGGAAAGTACCTCAGGATTGGGTCTGGTTGCCAGTGGAGCCAAATATGCGATTAGAGGGTTGGAACTTTCAGTTCCACCCCTCACCTTTCAGGGAGGGAAGAGGTACTGGAGGTTGACTCAGCCAATGACAACGATTTAACCTATCATGCCTAAGTAATGAAGTCTCCATAAATACCCAAAGGACTTGTTTCAGAAGGCTTTGGGTTGGTGAATACATGGAGATACTGGAAGAATGCATGGAAGCTCAACACTCCTTCCCTATACCATACTCTATATCTCTCTTTAATATGGCTATTTCTGAGTTATATACTCTTACTGGTGATCTAATAAGTAGAATGTTTCTCTGAGTTTTGTGAACCACTGTAGCAAATTAATCAAACCCAAGGAAGGGGTTCATGGCAACTTCTGATTGGTTGGTCAGAAGTACAGGTAACAACCTGGACATGTGATTGGCTTTTGAATTCTGAAGAGAGGAGTCATTGGAGTCTCCAATCTGTAGCTCATCAGTCAGAAGCACAGGTGATGATTTGGACTTGTGATTAGCATCTGAAAGGGAGGAGCAGTCTTGTAGGACTGAGCCTCACCTATGAGATCTGATGCTATCTCTAGGTACTGTCAGAATTGAGCTAAATTGTAGGGCATCCAGCTGGTGCCAGGTAATTGCTTGGTGCAGTGCAAAATCTCTTCTCCACACATTAAAATTGTTGGCCAGAACTCTTTTACCTATCTTTTGCATTCTCTTTCTTGGCTAATGTTCACTGACTGGATCCTGGTTAGCCGAGACCTTTAGTAAGGACCAGCTTTGGTCTGACACCCTCTACCTCCACTTGAACATTTGTTATCCCAGCTGAAATGGAGGATTCCATTAACTTGATGGTTAATCATGCCTTTCTTCCTGAAACTTGACTCTTTGGTTTCCATGACACTACACTTTCTTGGTACACTAGCACCAGCAGGACTATTTTTTACATGTCTCCTTCCTGAAACATTGGTGTTTGTTGGGGTTTAAGGAGTTATAACCAGTTCTCTTTCTGATAAGCCTTCTGAATACATGAAGTAGACACAAGACGCAGATAGAATTCAACATACCAGTTTTATTATGATAAGCCTGAATTGGAGAATGCAGCCTGAGACCAAGATTCAATGGCTTGGTCTTTTGACAGACTTGGGTGGACTTCTTCACGCAGCCACAGGAAGTTAAGCAGGAAATCCTCAGACCTCCTCTGGCAGGACAGAGCCTGCCTCTGCTGCTTCCTGCAGAAGAAGGAACATGTACCTCATGCTATAGGCCAACTAGTCTGAAGATGAAGGAAGACTGGACCCTGGGCCACACTTGTACAGACACATTTTTCCTATTTTCCCAATCTGATAAATCACTATTCCTTCCTTGAACACCTCTCTAAAAGTTTGTGTAAGATATATGTTTAACTTTGTAGGTAGCCCAGCCTGAAGTGCAAATATCCTCCAAATATCTGATTAATTCCCTCCTTGCTCCACAAAGAATAAGTAATCAATTCCTCATACACTTCTAATAATTGTGACCACTGCAACTCTAACTCCTCATGTTTATCCCTAAACATGGATGATGGTTCCTTTAGATCTTTATACTTATGTAGTTCTCATTCCAAATTTTTATTTACATGGCATAAACTTTTTAGCAAAACAATGATTACAAATACTCTATAGAAATATTTATTAGGCTTAGAAAATAGATATGGTATGAGAATATTTCTTAAACTTAGGAAGCATGCATTCTCTAAAATTGCACATATACTTAGATATGTAATATGAACTTCTCTTGTAAAATCATGCCACACACTCTTAGTGACCCTGTGCTAGGATTTCTAATGGAAATAGAATCTCATCAGGACTCAGAATATTGGCACTGATGGGGCCTTCTATTTTACATAACTCTGAAGCTTAATTTTGGAGGAGTATTCAGAAATCTGGAAAGATTCATGATTCTCAGAAAGTCTGATAAAACTTCTAGGATATTTTTTTAGTATTCCCAGATGAGTCTCAGCTTTGTTGGGGAAAGTGTTCTAAACAGTCTCTTCAGGACTAAGAAACTGAATTATGTTTTTACCTCTTTGCTTATGAGATTATTTTGTTTTTCAATCACAAACTTCAGCACATAAATGCCTGAATAGAACTTGAGCTATTTCCTGTGTTGTAAATGCTCCTTCCCGTGTGAGATCCTTCTCTTGACATTCAGCAAGGTAGAGACCTGCTTTGCACTGGGCACAAAGGGAGGGTCAATGAACACTTGATTTCAGTTCAGGCCTGGAAGACAGGAAATTATTGAGTGGATGAATCAACATTTAATCAGCTTCTTCTGTGTACAAAGAATGATTCAAACCCCATGGGTCAATACAGAAATTTTATTATTTCATGTTCTCTTCTTCTTGTCAAATGCCCATTTTCTGATTGAAAACAGCATAAAATAGAAAAATCCGTGGGTCAGTCTATTAGTCTGTCTGATAATATTCTCAGATGTGGATTAATATTCTAACTCCCGGAACGTGTATGTCATTTACTCAATCTGCAATATTACTCATCTTGCGTAGTACTCAGGGTTTCCCCCTTCTTGGTTCATGGATGCTTTGTAGATGAGCTATAGAACAGAAAACCTATCTAAGTGTCTCTTTTACTCTCAGTTGGAAAAATATCTGCAGTCATTAGGACTGAGTCTAACTTTCCAGTGCTGGACTAAATCCAAAGTCTGTGTTTCACTCAGTTGCTAGATGCTATACTGGTTGTGCAATTCCTCTTTCCCACTCTTTTCCCAAGAAATTCATTAGAACATTGACATGCATGCTAAATAATTTACTGATTTCTTTATTCACTTAACAGTATATATTGAGTATCTTTTATGTTTGAGCACCAGGGTTACATAGATGGGTAATAACATGGTTTCTGACTGTGAGATACTACCTACCTAGAGAGGGGAAGAACACAGAAACCAGCAGTGACAGGAAGATTTGATGTGTGAGTTAACAGAGGTATGTACAAAGGTGAAGGAGTCAGCTGCTTTGAGATGAGAAGAGTAAGTGAAACACTTTGGCTTTTTCTTAGATCAAATATAGGGAGTTTCCCAGGTGGGAGGGAAACTTAGAGAGAGGACTATGTGCTCAGGAATCTTGCAATTATTTAGCCTATCAGAGCATCGTTTCTTTGGGGGTAGATAAACAACAAATGTTAAATTTAGAAATTTGTAAACATTGAATGGCAGGTTTTCTTCCCATTGGAGTAAGGTTCCTATAGCAAAAGACAGGAGAAGAATGGCTCTTATCTAGAGAAACATTGCAAAATCAAGTGAGCTAAAAACACTTTTATATTTATGTATTTGGTTACTTGTTTTTCACATTAAGTTTGTTTACCAAGTTCTAATTTAAAATTACTTCAAGGCCCAAATATTTCTTTGGTTGTGTGTATTTTTTGAACTGAGACAATATGACTAGCATAATTCTTGGTTTTACCATATCTTTATTTGATTCTTTTCTCTTTTCTCCAGGGTTATACACTGAATGTGAGCGCCAGACTAAAGCCTCTGATGTGGCCAAGAACAAAGACTGGGTGAGCCAAAAGTGAAGGGGCAAAAGATGTTAGATGACTGTGTGGTCAAGCCAACAGCGTATTTGGCCTCATTGCTGTGAATGATTGATGAATTCTTTAGAATAGAGGAACTTGGGTAAATGAATGCTCTTGTACTCAACTGACCATGCTGGGGAACTGTGTGGCCACTAGCCCCCACCTATCTTGGACAGCCTGAGCAACCAGGGAACAGAGAAACCTGGAACTTAGAGCTGATTTGGACTTTTTGGGGGGCAGTAAGTATGTTCTTGTTGTTTAAATTTGTTTTTAAACATTTTTCTCATTCCTGAGATTTCTCTCCACTTTCCTATTAGTATAGAAATTCTTCACATAAGTATATAGGTTCTTGGATCTTACTGAGGGGAAAAGAATGGAGAGCTTACTATCTGTTGCTTGTTATAAAATATATTATAGTTAATACTTTGGGTAGTAAATAAAGTGGATTGGCTTATACACTTCTTTGCTTTAAATGTGTTAGTTGAGATGAGAACATAATATGTGAGGGTATTTATGAGTTGATTTACTCTGAAAAAGGTGCTGGTAGACAACATTAGTAATATCAGCAACAAAAATTTCTATGTGAAGTATATTCTAACCCTTCCATCCTTCTAAGCACATTTTCTTTACCCTCGATGATTATAAAGATACTTCATAATCTCCCTGTTTCCATAAATCACAAGTAAAAATTGCTATCAATAATCTATAGTATCTTTAATTTCGTAAATAGCACATTTTGGTCATTCTTTCTCTTTCTTTTATTGGGGCTGCCATCACTTCTACCCCTAAGAGTAACTAATAAAGAGAATGCGAAACAGGAATCAAGGCACACAAAACACTTTGCAAGACCTACAGTGTGATTGCGTACCGTTTAGAAAGCAGGACCAGATAACACAACTTTTGGAAGATCTCCACATTTATTAATTTAATTCCTGTAATAATCCTGATCCCCAATTTATAACTTCCAATTTTCAGATGAGGAAACTGAAGCTTCATTAACTGAAAAACAGAACTTTAAGTTATTTGCCCAAGACCCAGTAGAGTTGCTAGAGCTAGAATTCAGGTACTCCAGGCTCTCAACCATTATGCTAAAAATAACTTTTGACTTAATTGGAGGAAAAATTGCTCTCCTTGATTGAGTTTTAATTGGTAAAAATAATTGCTTTATGAAATCTATTTTTATTTAAATTCTGAATTTATAAAGAGGGCTGATTTAAATGTGCTTATAGCTACTGTACTTATTTTCAAAGATTCAAAATCAGTTGGCTGTACTCTATGGTGAACTAAGCAACTGTATTGTGGATCAAATGACTAACACTTGGCTGGACCTCATATCTGGTACTAGGCCACAGTAAAACAACCTCCCAGCTGAACTCAGAAATTCAAAACATTTCAATTTTACACATTAGTAGACTCTTGCTCTTGTTTATGCAAGAGTCTATGCTTATATTTTGCAAAAGGTACAATGCAAATATGCACCATATTTTTCAGAGGGAATTGTATTTTGGGGATATTTCATCTTCAGATGATGTTAAATTGGACATTGTTAAGTATTTAGTTAGAAAAAAATGAAAACTTTTATATGCTATATAAATTAGAAACTAAGAAAAGCAATGCAATAAGAGTGACTACCACAACTCCTATAAAAAGAATATTGAATGGTAAATAATAAATGTGCTCTGATTGGATGTTTATATTCAAAGACCATTTGACATTTACTAGCTGTGTGATACTGAAGTCATTTAACTTCTCTGTGACTTAGTTATCCTGTGTATAAAAGAATAACAATGGAACCAACATCATACAGTTTTTGTGAGGATTAAATCAGATAATACATAAAAAACATGCACAGAGTGCATGACACATGGTGAGACCTCAGTAAATGTTAGCAATTATTGCATTCTTGAGAATGGGTATTATGGATTGTTATTTGTCTTAATGAGGCCATGAGTGACTTCAACCAATAAGAACTTATTAGTGAGCCATTTGTTTATTATAGCTATTAACACTCAACCAATTAAATTGAGGTGCCGATTGATGTTGTATAAATATGCTTACAGAATGAATTACCATAGCATGTAGCTTAGATACAATTAAAAGGGTGTATTCCCTCACATTAAATTCTATGGATAGATGAGACTATAACAAGGCCAGAAAAAATTTAATCAGTATATACGTAATGGGAAAGGACGATAACTTTGGGAAAATGTAATTTGTTTCATGTCAGACTCTTGTCCAGGGCCAAGCTAGTTCTAGAGTCACCTCCAGATTTAATGATTTTAATCTATATTCCACTGGACAAGAAGGCATTTTGAGCTTGAAGATATTTTAGCTTAAATGATGACAATAATTTATAGGCCTTCAACATCTTCTCTAAACTGTCCCAGAAAAATATACTTTCAGTAGTGCTAGTAATAAGTCAGCAATCCAAGAGAAATATAACAGGCCTGTTTGTCTGTTCAATTTCTTAATTAAAAGTGGATTAGAGACGACTATTAAAAGGACTACAATGTTCCATATTTTTGCATTGGTAATCAGTCCACTTTAAAACTTCAGACTAAATTTTAAATGCTGCATATTTTATCTGCTATTCATTAACATTTACAAATGGTTACTAAATAAAAATAAATGAGTAAAAAAACAAGAAAGATTTCATATGCCACAAGTGTATTCTGAAAAGCTGGCCAAGTCTCCCCAAAATTCAGACTACTAATAGAAAGTATTAAAAATAATAAACTTTTATAGAATTCTTACTTTGTTATACTTCCATGACTTTTACTGGAATGTTTGCCACATGTAACTTAGAACTTTGGGTCTTAGTACACTAATTTTTCTCTTGTATTAGGAAGCTACCCCATCACCCAGGTAAGGGATATAACTTTTGTTTACTTGGATATCCCAGAATTAATTTTATATAGCTGTGGATTTATAGCTCCTGGCCAGATAATAGGGAAGCATCTGGAATGCAAAAGTAAAGTGATTTCTGTGACAAAATCGAGCCCTATACTGGGAGTGAGAGTGGGCTGGTTCCTTGTAGGATATCCCAGACTTGGAATGTACACCACATACCCTTCCAGGGTGGCTTAAAGACTTCTTTTCCAGGCTCTACAACTGTCGCGTCTTTTTACTTTTTAACTGTTGCCATCTTATACTAATTCGGAGAAGAGAGAAAGTAGGAAACCACTCACATCATCTAGGCTAATGCTCCATAAACAACACTATTCTTGGAAGAAGAGATGAGGACTAAACTATACCAAATGGAATTTGTAATGGAGAAAGTGCTCTGCTGATTTAGTTGTTTGTGTCTGTTCTTTGGTAGACAGACCAGAACAATAAAGACTTTTTAAAAATATTAAACTATTTGCATATTTAAAACTTGTATAAAACATTAACACCTTAGGTCCAATAGTCTCAGTTACAGAAGGGATGGAAGTATGTGATCAATGAATGGTGAAATTGATTCAGGATGGTTATTTACTCTCAGGGAGCTAGCAGGATGTTATCTAGGTATCCTTAGTAAATGCATTGCACTGGAAGGGGAAAAGTGCCTCTTCCATCCATAGCACTAATGCTTCTTACCATGGATAATTGTATATTATCACTACCAAAATGAGGTGATAAGGATGATTCTACATTGAAAAACCAGGGAAAGATCTAATAATTGTCTGCCTACTTTGTGTCAGGCCCTATGCTAAGTGCTTTTATCTTCTACTTTAGTATATCCTGAGCGTAAATGCCTATTATATTTCTCACAAATAGATTGGATCTATTTTTTTATCAGTTCAGAAAGTATTTGTATGGGCTAAAATTATTATTGTATGCAGGAGAAGCTATTACTAATCAAATTTTACAAATGAAGGCTCTGAGGATAAGAAAGATTAAGTAAGTTACTAGAGATTTCATAGCTTGTGTTTGATTCTGAGAGACTGAACATACTACTAGACAATGGCCTCACATAAAAATTGAACTCTCATCCACAACCTGCAGCAACCAGCTCAGGAAGCCAAACCATTATCGGCATGCTTAACTGTGTTCTGTTACCACACTTGTTTGATTACTATACCTTTGCAGTAAGCTTTGAAATTGGGACATGGGTGCCCTCCAAATTGCTCTTCTCACTCAAGATATGTATATATTTTTGGCTATTCTGGGTCCTTTGAATTTTCTATGTAAATTTTAGGATTGGTTTGACAATTTCTGAAAAATAAAGCCAGGTGAATTTTGAGAGGAATTGCAATGAATTTCTAGATCAATTTGGTGACTATCAACATCTTAACAATATTAAGTCTTCTGATCCATAAACATGGGATTTTTTTCATTTATTTATGTTTTCATTAATTTCTATCAGCAAGGTGTTATATATATTTTTATATTTACCTTGTTAAAGTTATTTGCAAGAATTTTGTTCTTTTGGTGCTATTATAGATGGAATTGTTTTCTTAATTTCACTTTAGGATTGTTCATTGCTAGATATGGAAATCCAATTAATTTTTGTGTATTGATCCTTCATCCTACAAACTTAATAAATTTGTTAACTAGTTATTTTTGTTTTATGGTAGATTCCTTAGGGCTTTTCAAATAAATTTTACCACATCATTAATAAATAGAGATTGTTTACTCTTCATTTCAAATCTGGATGCTTTTTGTTTCTTTTTCTTGTCTAATTACCTGAGTTAGAACCCCTAATAGAAATATTTTGAATAGAGGTAGCAAGAGTAGACATCCTTGTCTTATTCCTGAATGGAAGGTGAAACCGTAGTCTTTCATTATTAAGTATGATGTTAATGCTGTATTTTCACAAATATCCTTTATCAGTTTTCTTCTTTTCCTAGTTGAGGTTTTTTATTTTAATCATGAAAGACTTGGGTTTTGTTCAAATGCTTTTTCTGCATCTATGGAGATAATCATGTAATTTGTCCTGTGTTCTACTCATATGTTTTATTATATTGACTGATTTCTGGATATTAAACAACCTTATATTTCTGGGATAAATTCCCCTTGGTTATAGTTTATAGTCTTTTTATTAGTTTCTGGATTTAGTTTGCTAGTATTTTATTGGGAAATTTTGCATCTGTATTCATAAGAGGCACTGATCTATCATTTTCTTTACTTGCCATGTTTTTTCTGCTTTTTGTCTTAGTATAATATTGGTCTTATAGGGTGACTTGAGGATTGTTTCCTCTTCTGTTTTTTAGATGAGTTTGTGAAGAATTGTCATTAATTCTTTAAATATTTGATAGAACTCACCAGTGAATCTGAGCTTGGCCTATCTTGTAGAAAGGTTTTTCATTACTAATTCAATTTCTTCAGTTGTGGTAGGTCTATTCATATTGTCTATTTCTTCTTGAGGAGTTTCATAACATATCTTTCTGGGAATTTGTCCATTCATCTAAGTTATTTAATTCTTTGACATATAATTTTTATAGTATTTTATTACACTTTTTCTTTCTGTAAGATTGGTAGTGATGTTCCTTTTAATTACTGAATTTAGTAATTTGAGTGTTCTTTTTCCCAGGCCAGTCTAAAAGTTTGTTAATGTTGATCTTTTCAAAGAACCATATTTTGGTTTTGTTAATTTACTCTATTTTTCCTTCTCTATTTCATTAATTTCTTACTTCCATTTGCTTTAGGTTCAGTTTACTCTTTTTTCTGGTATCTTGAAAAGTTCACTTATTAATTTGGAAACTTTTTTTTATTATAGGCATTTATGGCTATAAATTTCCTTCCAAGCCCTGCTTTAGATAACTTCATAAGTTTTAGTATGTTGTGTCTTAATTTTTATTTATGTTCAAGTTCAAAGTTTTTTTCATTTCACTTGTAATATCTTCTATGAGTTGATTATTAAATGTGTGCTGTTATATTTCCATGTATTTATAAATTTCCTCAATTTTAATGTTTAAGTCTTCTTTTTCCTTGTTTATCTTCTATCTTGTTTTCTATCCACTATTGAAAGTACTGTATTGGTCTTCAACTATTAATGTTGATGGATTTTCTCCTTCAATTCTTTCAGTTTTTGCTTTATGTATTTTAGGATTCTGTTGTTAGGTAGCATATATATTTATAATGGTTATATCTTTTGAAAGGTTTGACTCTATTATCATGATCTCTAGTGACACTTTAAAAAAAAATTTGTTTGATAGCAATATAACCACCTTGAATTAGTGTGTAGGATTACTTGCTTTCAGCCTAAAGAACTTCCTTTATATTTATTATAAGCTTGGTCTGTTGACAATTAATTTTCTGTTTGGGGAATGTATTTTGTTAATTTTTGAAAGTTTTGCATAATATAAGATTCTCAGTTTCTTGGTTCACAGTTTTTTCCTCTTTCAACACTTTGAAAATACCATCCCATTGATTTCGGGCCTTCATTATTTCCAATGATGCTATATGTTAATTTTATGGTAATTGTTTGTTTTGTTTTTTCTCTTAAGAGTTTCTCTTTGTCTTTAGCTTTCAGTGTTTTTAGTATGAAATGGCTGGGTGTAGATTTTTTGCCTTTATCCTACTTGGAGTTTAATAGCTCTTTGGATATATATATATATATTTTTTGTCAAATTTGGGAAGTTTTAAGCTATTATTTCTTTGAAAATTTTCTGCTGGTCTCTCTCTTCTCCTTCTGACACTGCTATTACATGTATACTGGTGTGCTTAATGACATTTCACATTTCTCTGAGACTCTATGTATTTTCTTTATTTCCTTTTCTCGCTGTTCTTCAGATTACATACTCTCTACTGATCTACGAGTTTGCTGATTGTTTCTTCTGCCACATCAAATATATTGTTGGGCTCCTTCAGTGAGTATTTTATTTCAGTTATTGTACTTTTCAGTTCCAAAATTTCCATTTGGTTTTCTTAAAAATATTTTTTATCTCTAAATTGATATTAAGTAAATTGATTTATTTAATGAGACATTGTCATCATTCCTTTTCCTGCCTCTTTATTTCATGACGGTTGCTTTAAATTTTTTTATTTTTATTTTTTTGCTATATTGACATCTAGGGCCATTCTCAGGGCAGTTTCAGTTGCTTGCTTCTTTTTCTTTTTCTTTATATGGGTCATAATTTTATGTTCTTTGTATGTGTCATACATTTTTGTTGAAAACGAAACATTTTAGATAACCTATTGTAGCACCTCTGTATAGATTCTTCCTCCTGACCCCTACTCTATGGAGCTTGTTTTTTTTGCTTGCTTATTTATTTGTTTAGTGATTTTGTTAAAATATTTTAATGAAGCTTTTCTTTATTCCAACAAGGCACTTTTGACTGTGTCTTTCCATTATCTTCTGTTAACCGATCTGTCTTTGTTGGTACTATACTTATCTGCTAGACTCCACTAATAGAGCTAATTCTCTCTCTCTCTCTCTCTCTCTCTCTCTCTCTCTTCTCTCTCTCTCTCTCTCTATATATATATATATATATATATATATATATATATATATATATATATATATATATATATATATTATACTCCATATCTCCACAAATATCTTTGGCTCTGTCCTGGGCAAAATCTCTGCACCACTGCCCCAGACCTGGGGGAGAAGATAGTGGCCTGCTTTTCTAAGAGTGACAGTCTAGATTTACAAGCAGCATGTTGGGCATGGCCATGCCTCCGGATCTTCTCAGGCTCTCTCTCCTAGCATGAACACTTTGACATATGTGTGAGCTGGAATAATATTCTTGGTATGCTGCACCCGGGGTAGAACTTCTGCCATATGAATGTGTGTTGGATGAGGAAGAGAGGCTCAAACCCCTCAATTATTTTTGCCTGGAATAGGGCTTCTGCAACATGGAGTTTCTGGGGTGGGGATGACAAATGCCAGTGGGGAGATTCTATAGCTCTTGGCTGGGGATTTGATAAAGAAAAGAGCCCTGAATTCTTGGATGCTCCTACCAAAGTGGATTTTCCATCACTGAGCTAGAAAGTAGAGATGGAGCAGATAGTGGTTCAAATGCCACAGACTCTCATTCTTGTTCCTGAAATTTAACTGTTTCTTCAATTCCTGTGTGCCTTTAAGATAATTTTTAAAGAGTTTAAATGGTATTTTTAAAGTATTCTTTTTGGAGGAGATCAGTCGTGGTTCTTTTGCTGGGGATTATATCTGCGGAAGTCCTCATGCTACCTTTGTAGGATGTTGTTTACCTCTAGTCCCTCTCGATTTTTTCTTTTTTCATTTCTCCCATTCTCATTGACTGGTCAGTCCTTCTAGGTGCATTATCATTTTAAATCCATTATAAAATATATTCACTTGGCTTCTCCCAAGATAATCCATCGACCTATAAATTGATCAATAGAAGTTTTTTATAAAGATTGAAGATGTAGCTTCATGAAATGAGAATCTATAAATATTTAATAATTCAAATATCTTGCTTTATGTAGTCATTTCTCCTTGAATAATATGATATTATTGAAATTAAGTTACTGGATTAAGGATATAGCTGAGTAAGAAGAAATTAGGCTATTTCCTGTCATGTGCTTTTAAAAAAGTTCTTTAGAGAGTAGAAAAGTTTTTAAAAGCTAAAATGAAACTGGAATTTCTAGTCTAAAGAAATATTTTTTGATACACTCCTGTGGCTCATGAGCCTGCAAAATGATTAAGAGGAGCATTCAAATAGAAAGGATAAATGATCAAAAATATGTGTTGGAGATATACATCTGTTCGGTGTTGCTGTGTAACAAAACCCAGTGGCTTAAAACAGTAATTATTTGTTATTTTTCATGAGTCTAAAAGTCATTTATCTAGGCTGAGCTCAGATGGACAGTTTTTCCATTCTTGGCTGGGTTCACATTAATGCCTACAGTTGGCTAGCAATGGCTCTGCTCCATGTATCTCTCATTGTCTTCTTCTAATGACTAACAGATAGTCCTGAGATGTTCTCATGATGATGGAAAAGATACAAGAGAATAATTGGAACATGCAAGGCCTCTTGAGACCTAGGTTTGGAACTGGGCACATAACTACCTCATTTTTCTGGCCAAACCAAGTCACGCTGGTAAGGAAATATACATCGCTTTAATGGGAGGAACTCAAAACCCATGGAATAGAGAAAGTAAAGAATTAAGGTCAATGGTGTAATCAATCTACCACAAAAAATTAGGGAGGAAATAAAGAGAGTTTTCCCAGTTCAGTTGAATCTGTCAAATGTAAGGTTCCATTTTTGTTAGACTAGAAGAAATGAAAGAGCTTTTTGCAAAATATATACTAATTCTGTCCTGATGAGGGTGTGTGTGTAAAATAGAAAACTTGAGATGTATAAGATGGAGCCCACCAGTTATTGTACAAGCGAGCAGATTGGTCCTTACAATATGTGGCCTTTCATGATAACAAATGCTTATTTTGTGCTTTCTTCTCTGGATATCTTTTGTATGAGCATAGAGTGGATTGCTCTGGAAACCAGAAAACTAACTAAGCATTTCTAATCCTTGGGAGGTTTAATCTTTACTTTTCTCAGGAATGTGCAGCATCAGCAGGTTTTGTTTGTCTTAAAAATGGGGAGGATTCTAGAGAAGCTGACTGGTTACTTCACAAATATCTTAAAACTGTGGAACTTTCCCTCTGGAATTATTATATGTGAATGGATTCCTACATTTTACAATGGAAAAGCATGAAATCACAGCCGGTTTGGCTACTGCTATTATTCATTTAGCAGGTTTTATTGTTTTAACAGTTAAACTTCCATTATGTTTTACTATTTGTTGCATACCATTTTTATGTGTTTCACAGTTTTATGTATTTTGCAGTTAACTATTTGAAAGGATGTTCAGTCCTTGAAAATAAGATTAATTTACCATTCTTGTGCTTTTGTACTTACTATGCTGTGTATATTTTTAAAAAAGATAATAATAAATTCTGCTATTAAAACAAATCTAATGACATACTATTTTTCTTGCTACCAATAGCAAGTCCTACTGTTTTAAATGTGGGGTGTCCTTGAGATTGTACACATATACAACACACATACCTGAAAATGTTAGATGCTGCCTGCATCAAACATACAAATGAAACAGGTGAAAAGGAACAGAAAGCTCTGGTAATCCTTACATGGATTTTTGAAAAACATACACATACACACATAAACAAAAGGCTATGTTGTAATAGTACTCTATATGCTGAGTGCAGCAGAAAAGAAATAATTTTAATAAAATAAATGAATAAATAAATATATAATTTGAGGGAATTCCTGTTTATCAGTTTTATTCATTATTCATAATTCTGAAATTAGAAATAACTTGTTAACTTGGAGAATATATGTTTCTATGCATTTATAAGAATAATTTGCAAAATTATAAGAGCAAAATGTTTTCTTCTATTAGATTTATTTTTTATGTTAATACATGTAAGGTAACTCAAAGATATTGAGAATATTGTACTTAAAAAATAAACATCTTAGAATGCATATTTTGAAATATGTGTTGTCATCAGTCCATTAAAGAGGTGAAATTTTTTCAGAAATAGAATTTTTTAATTGCTTCATGAAGAATTAGTATGTGAGTTTCATAAGAAAATCACTCTCATTTCCTTAATTTCAGTCACCAATAAGTGACTTTTCACTTATTCAGCTTGACTTTTCACTTTATTCTTCAGACTTTACTGAGTTTTTAAAAAAGCTTACTTTGTTTGATTAATAGTAAATATGTTCACATGATTCTCACGTTCAGAAGCTACCAAAGTTTCCCTTTTGTGGATATCCTTTTAGGTATATTTTTAGCAAATACAAGTACATGTATGTTTTCATCTCTCTTTTTTTTTTTCAACATAAAAAGTAATATGCTCATGAACAATTTCCTCAACTTAATTCACCATCAAGGGACAAGAATTCTCAGCACAGTGGGTATTAACAAGAATATATCACAGACTATGAAGTAAAGAGAACCAAACTATATGAAAATGGTAATATTGCAAGAGCACTTTAAGAATATAAGAATAATTTCTGTGTATACATCTAGCATGTGTTTGAAAATTAATTCTCACCATTTTATAGTGTAGCTTTCATTTTGTTCATAATACAGTGACTTGTTTTCCATGTGTTCTATCACTAAATAATATAGGAAGAAACTTAGTTTTGTTTTATTTTCTTCTGCTTTTCTTGGGGAGTACAAACAGTTTCTACCTTATCACAATAGCTTCTCTTTCTTTTCCTTCTTTTTTCTTCTTCTCCTTCTCCCTCTTCCTTCTCCTCCTCCACCTCTTCTTTTTTACAGCTTATAAAGTGTTAATGAAATCCTGTAAAGCAGGTTTAGTTACATTGTCTCCTTTCCATTTTATTGAAGAAAAAACTGAGATTCAGAGAAATTGAACAACTTCTTCATGTCACAGAGCTATAAATTGACAGATCCTCTTCACAAACTAAAATGAATTAGTACTATGCTTTCTTTCCTAAGAATGACTAGAGAATGTAGCTGATAGAATGATAATAATATCTTGATAAACGTAAAATCTAGTAAGATATCACCAAATAAACTAAACATGATAAAAATCTAGAATCCAATTAGGGAGCAATGAGATTTTTAATTTAATCAATTGTGGAAGAAATTAGCAATAACAGGGATAGCTTGGTAGAATCATCCTGGAATCATTATTTCTCTTTACCATAGGGCATCAGTCTATAATTTCAAAGCAGTAACTTTATCCTGTGTGAGACAATAATATTCTCCACCTAAATTGGTAGTTATTTAAGCCTAGTAAAACTTTGAATTAAAAATACAGATGATGAAACAAATCAAATGTATAACATTAATGCTTTTGTGTTAAGCTCAAGATAATCTGTGTTTGTCATTTAAATTGTTTTCTGTGTTTAAGAGAATTTGATATATTAACTTTGATTTTAATCTTTGAAGTATAAGAGAATGAATGATTTTACAAGTAGTATTGGAATAGAAATTATTTAATATAGTTAAGAATTTAATTTATTAGTTTAAAAGAGTTATCTGAGTATTAGAAAGTTTTGACTTTTTAGAATTGTAAATGTGTCTTGTCTGATACATTATAAAGTATGTCATAATGTAAGTTTATTTTCATCTATTGTCCTGGAAACTTACTAGGCCACTTCAGTCCAGAAACTTTTATGGAAATGTTCTCAAATTATTTATTAAAATTTCTCCTATTGTTTTTGTTCTTCTCTCTTTCTTGTACCCTTATTATTGAATACTGAATCTTTTTCTATTTGGCATTTAATTTTAATGCTTTTTTCCCTCTATTTTCTATTTTTTGTCACTTTGATTTACTTTCTGGAAACTTTCCTGTACCCTCCAACTCCTGTTTTTTAGTTTTTCAATTTTGTTATCATATTTTTAATTCCCAGGGATACCTTTTTTATTTTCTGAATTAAAAGAACTATTATGCTCTTATTTCATAAATACCAACTCTTAGCTCTCTGAGAAGACATTAATGATAGAATTTGATTAGTTAATAGTCTGTATTCAATTGCTGATTGGAAGCCTTGTTGCTTGTAGGTAGGGCTTGTAGATTTGGGCTCCACTGTAAGGTGATCTAGCTAGGTTATTTCAATGGATCACTTCTAATGTCAGTATTTATTTTGCCTTTTTTTGGGGTAATGCAGGTTATCCGGACGATTCCTTTAAACTCTTGTCTGGAGATCAGAATCTTCATTGCCAACATCTAGGGTGCCCTGTGTCTGATGTGCTCTGGCCTGATAGAATTTTCCAGAGAAGAAACTTTCAGTCTTCTGTAGAAGAGAGTTATAAGGTAGACATGGTGGCTTAATTGCTTCTTATATCTTCAGCATTATATCTTCATATTTCTGTTTTTAGTTCTGCCTTTACCTTCTTATTTAGAGGTACCTAGATGCACAAAGTCATAGTATTTTATGGACCATATTTTTTTGTAGGGTCTACTTTCTTGGGCATATTAGGCAGCTGCCACTGGTCTATCTCTTTTTTGTTTTTGCTATAGCCTCCTCTTGAGTTCTCTTGGTTCTTGTGGATTTTGGTTTTTTGTTTTATCATTTATTATCACTTTAGTAAAATTTTATGAATGAACATGAGTTAGTTAATGGATTTTTTTTGCAGTACTTTCAGACACATTTATATTTATGAATAAAAAGATTTTATATCCAGTCTTGAAGACATTTACTTCTTTAACACTATTTATTATTCTGTATATTCTGAACATTATTTGTACATTTTGCGGTAGCCTATATATCTGTAGACATGCACAATGTGTTAGACTTATGTGAGTAGTTATGTCAGCAAGGTTGATGGGCTGACACATTTAACATTTTCATCAGTCATTTGAATGATGGCCAAGAGTATGCAATGCACATGCATTAAATTCACTAACAGAATGAGTCAGTGGTTACTTGGGCAATAGTGTCAAAAACAGAAACAAACATATAGCTAGTTAAAAAAAGAGACAAAGAACATAAAAAAAATAAAAATTAAATCCATATTCATTCATTGGTGTGCACTGGCTGTGTTTGAAAATGGAAGGAAAAGGCTTGTAACTGATGACAAACTAAACATGAATCAGCAATATGTAAAGTTTTCATATATTTTTATATATCAAGGCAAGTTACTGGTTTTTGTCAACAAGAAAACAGCCTTATAAAAAGCTTATAAATCCTTCTAGAATCGACATTAGTCAGGCTTTTATCAGAATTTTGTTTAGGGGCCCACAATTTCAGCAAGATGTGGGGACCTTAGAAAGACTTCAGAAGAAAGCAGTAAAAATAATTAAATCATCCTGCACTATAGTTGGAGAAGAAAGCACAAAAGAATCATAGTCATTTAATCTGGTGAGGAAAAGTCCAGGAAGGAACAGAACTACAGTCTTCACAAGAAGTGAAAGAACTAAGTTTTAGGGCCCCAAGCCACTATTTCCTCTCATTTACATCATGGATTAGAGAAGAGGAAAATTCCTAACCGACGATCTCCTAATTTTTTCTTGAAATAAGGGATGCATAGTCCTCCCAGGGCAAAGAGTCTGCAATGAGTTATCGACTGAGAAGGGATGGCTGGAACATATGGAACCATCAGATGCAAAGAACACTGTGCATGAAATTGGGAGGTTCTGGTTGATTTCCTTGTCTGCTATTAACTAATTGTATGATCTTCAGGAATTACGTGGTGTCCCAATGCCTGAGTTTTTTCATCTGCAGAACAAGAAAACAGCCCTGCACCCCATTTTGTACAGCGCTATTAAGATAGAGAAATGAGATGAGGACAAGGGAATCCCATATCTGCCACCTGACAGAAATACAGAAATCCAATCCTTCTTTGGAACGGGCTCTGCGTAAGAATCCCAACTCGGAGGAGACTTTCCAAACCAGGCAGATTGGCAGGGCAGTTAAACAGATAGGATCTGAGAACATATTGCTAAAGGCTTATATCCCAGCTTAGTTTTTTACTGGTTGGATATCTTTGAACAAGTTATTTTTGTCCTTCAGACCTCACATCTTTAAAATGAGGACCATAAAAATAATGATGCAGACAGGGCGAATTAAATTCGCTAAACTTTATAATGTATAATTGACCCTTGAACAGCAATGGGTTTAGGAGCACCACTCCTTGGGCAATTGAAAACCTTCGTATAACTTTTGAGTCTCCTCAAACTTAATTACAGTCAGCCCTTGTATCTTATCTGAGGATTCAAGTAACTGGATGTCAAATAGTATTTTCCATCTGTGTCTGGGAATCTGTGGCTGAGAATGAGAAAATACTGTTTTTGACTGGCGGTTTGTTGAATCTGCAGATGTGAAACCTGAGGCTACCACCGGCCAGCCATATTTATTGAAAAAAAAAATCTGTGAATAAGTGTACCTGCTTAGTTCAAACTGTGTTGTTCAAGGGTCAACTGTACTTAAACGGGAGCTAGAGCATAGTAAGTACTCAGTCAACATTTTAATTACATTCCGATCTGTCGAATTTCTGCATTTGAACATCTAGAAACCTTTATTTATACATCTGTAGAAGTACTTATCTTTGAGCCAGTAGCTATGAGCTCAGTTCTTGTTCTTCCACTGATTAGCTTTTGCATGAGTATTTTACTTTCCTGAACCTCAGTTCGTCAACTCTGACAATAACAAATACTTTGCAGAGCTGTTGTGAGAATTAGAGATTTTTAAGGTACCTAGCACAATAGCAGGTACAATAAATGAGTAGCAATTGTTTTTTAATTATTTGGGTAACTATCTTGGTCATCCTTGTCCTTGAGAAGCAAGTATCAGCTCCTTGTGATGTTGGTTTTAAATAATCTCTGTGACCCATCACTCCCAGTACTCCCACTTTCCCCCTTTAGCAGCGTAGTTTCTATTCCCAAGGCGTTCTAAGATGATCTCAGTGACAATCTTGCCTTTGAACAAGGGATTGAAAGATGGCTGTTGTTCCTTTCTGGGCCCAGGAGTCTAAGAAAACAGGAAAGGGACACAGTCCTTTGGTGGCAGGAACAGGTGTGGGCTGACTGCCTTGATAGCAATCTGCAGCTGAGCTCCTTACCTGAGGCACAGCCTCCTGATTTGAAAGCAGGTAGAATAGCAGCACTGGTGGGAGCCCTGAATTACCAATGCAAATGAGGCTAGGGGGAGACCCAGAACGACTGAGGTTGAGGTTGAAAGTGGTGACAGGTCCAGGTATTCCAAAACACTTCATTGGCAATTCCATGAGTAGATTACACAGTTTCAAAACCACTGTCTGAAATTCATTCCCTTGCCTTTGGCTCCCTGAGCGATATTCCAATCATTTTTCAAGGTTCACTTGATGGGGTACTTTCTCTACTGTACTTCAGAAAGATAACCAAAACTTACTTTTGGGTTCCCTTTAAAATAAATACATATTTTTATTATAATTACAGTAGTTCTCTACATTTACTTTACAATTTATTTCCTCGAACTAAATTGTAAGTTCCTTGATAGAACAGGATATTCTTCTCTATATTCTTGATGCTTTGTGCTGCATCTAGCTCAGAGTATGTATTCAGTAAAAGTTTGTTAACTGTATGAATGATGCAGAGGTTGGCAGGCCAAACACTTAGGAGCCCACCAATTTCCTCTATACACCATGCAGTAACTCAGCCTTGATGGCTCTCTTTCCTTATTTCTAAAAGTTGAGGTAACATGCTTTTCCTTTTCTCCAAAGTACTTTAAGGACCAATGAAAGTGGTGCTGAAAGGGATTTCATTTGCTGGATGAAAGTGTCTCCTCAATGCTGAGTATGACTATCATAAGTGATCATGAATGTCCACCAAGTAAGTGCCAGTTTTACTTTAGATTTCAATGTTTACTATTTATATAATGGCCATTTTATTTTATGATGAGAACATAAAATTTAGTAGGGAAAAGAAAACAGGTAATTTCAGTGACAAGTTTATTCATATATTAGGAACTTGAGGTAGCCATGTATTTCTGCCAGTATAACTGTAGACTTTAAATTTTTTAAATTAAAAAAAATTTTTTAGTTGCTTGGTTCCCAAGTTAATTTCCTTATCTGTTGTTTCAAATTATGTAATTTGTGGATCTACCATCTTGCCTCAATTTAGGATAGTTTTTAAAACTTTCAGAATATATGAATTAAACTTTGGAGTTTATAAGGAAATGATAATTTCAATAAATATTTAATATGCACTTATTTTGTAAGTTGACATTCTAGTAAAAGGAATGCACCTTTCATTCAACTCCAGCAAGAAGGATAAGACATATTCAGAAATCAGTGTAATTTCAGGCAGAATACCAGAAGCAACATAAATCCCATGCAAGGAGGCTGGGATGGGGATTTAGAAAGGGCAGAGTTCATAGGTCAATGGATTTGGATTTTGAGAGGGAGACACTTTCAAGTTATTATGTTTGAGGTCAGCAAGTCAAATTAACCCAAACAAAATTAATAGGGGTAGTAGGCCATCTCTTTTAATTCTATACATGTTTTGGTTCTTGAACCCTGATGTAAATTTGTCCTCTGCTTTGGAGATGGGACAGGAAATAAGAGATGTGAGAGTCACAATTTCTCCTTCTCCAGCTATTCCCAGGGAAGTCCGGCTCATGGATCTCATGAAAGCCACTCAGCCAGCAGTCTTGGGATATGAGCTTAGGCCTCTTAAGTAGCATGCTTGAAAAAAAAATAAACAAAATGTTGGCAATTGTTGAAACTGGGTAATGGTTCATGAGGGTTCTCTAGGCTATTCTTCTCTACATTTGTGTCTGAAAATTTCCATAATGAGAGGGAAAAAAGGCAGCCATGGAAACCCTGGGTGTTTTCTATGAGGGAGGTCATTTTTTTTTCCCCCAAGTATTACACCAGGCTTGAAGGTGCTTGCTTCACTGACAGGGAGAGAATAGCATTTGCTTCCTGTCACCACATAACGCCCTCGGAGGAACAGAGTGGTTCTTTTGAGAGCTAACTGCAGCCTGCTCTTGCCCTACAGCTAGGAGACTGGCTGGTTGATAGTTTATTAATAGCAGAGCTTACATTTTATCTGTAGAGTCAGCGTGGTATAGAATACAAAGTATTAGACTGGGAAGCGAAAGACTTGGCTTCAGGCCACTTGCCAGCAAATTTTGCAGGACATGAAATGCTGTTTTTGGAGTGTTCCCTCTAGTCCAGGTGCCTCACTCTAGGCGATGGCCAGATATTACCTTGTATATAATGTCTGTAGAATAGAGATCATCTTTACCTACATCAGTGGGTAGTTTTGTTGCACAAACAAAATAATACATGTAAATAGTTTATGAATATATGATATTCATGTATTAGCATGCATTACTCACTAAAAGTTGAATATTTAAAAATAGCCTATTAATAGAAACTTGCCAGTAAATAGTTCTTCAAAATAACTGATATCACATACTTAAGTTTTCATATGAGCTTATTGAAAGGGCTTTACTTCAAGTAGTAAACCAGTGGGTATTAATGATTATTGATTAAGCCATTGTATATTCCAATAAAAGCATCATTACATATATGAGTAGTAAAATAGACTTAACTAAGAGTTTTCTAAGAATTTATCTCACAAAATTATAACGTGTGCTTGATTTGCATTTAATATATAATTCTTGTCCCAGAGACCTTGGCAGAAGCTTTCTCCTATTGATATCACTCAGTGATTTTCTTTTTAGTTGAAAGGAAAAGGAGGAAGGCAGCTGTACCTTTGACACTTATAATTGTACCCCATGTGATAGCAGTAGTTATGTATGGGCTGTTTAATTTGAAAGCAACATCAGTTATGCAAATTTCACATCAATTGAAAATGACAGGAGAAAAAGGTCTGTCAAATGGAAGAGTTAAATTACTAGGATTAAGTGAAGGCAATTATTTCTAATATTCTATAAAAGCATAGCTAGAAAGTAATGCAAAATAAAAAGTTAAAAAGTATTTTGGTGTAAAGTTAAAATGATACTTAAGTACCATATTGGGCTCATTTCCATTTAGTAATTCAGAAACTCTGGTAACACTCTGGGTTGTATGTGTAGCAAATCTCAGTAAAAATTTTAATCCCTGTTTGGAAAAATACCAGTTGTAATGATGTATCTCCTTAATGTAAATTGGGTGTGGACCATAAGGTTGTGAAGCCAGCTAAGCCCACATCGATGCGGGAGTAATTATTTGGGGACATTCCACTGAGCTCTGGGGGTTGGAGAGTGAAGGCAGTAGGAATCGAGTTTTTACATCTTTTATATACAATCTTTTGTTTTTTTTCCTTGCTTAGAAAGATAACTGTATCCTTCCAATTTTATAAGTGTATCTAATTGGGCTGCAAATATTACATGTGTCTGTAATCTAAAGTAACTTTCCTTATTCTTAGAGGAAATCAGAAAATAAAAATTAAATCTGAGAACACACTTCAGAGAAACCAAACCTAATGCATGTACATGGCTCACTCAAGGTCACCTAGCTCATTAGCACCAAAGCTGTGTCTCAGAGTGCGAGGACTGCAATGCCTCAGTTTCTTCTCTGCTACAAAGTCCTTTCTAGTTTTAGAATATAACAGCCCACATTGCAAAGCTCTCTTTCTTTTTATTGCTTTAAAATCTTATTTTGCAGAGAACCTGTATTGAAAGGAATTGTACTTATGCTATATTTACTATAAAATAATATTTTACTTTTCTAACAGGGAAATAGATGGAAAGGGTGTTTATTAATTGTGGAAGACAGAATGTGCAACAAACTAGTGTCTTCTGTATTTAGACTGCAAGAGCTAATCAGATACTTTAGCATAAACGAGAAACTATTTCAGTGGTGCTACCAATGTTTAGGTGATGCTAGACTAAAGAAAGCTAAACAGTTTATCAGAGAAGCACAGGCATTTAGGAATATCCATTCTGATTCTACTGACAAAACTTTATTTCTTTTAAAAATCGTTTTAAATCTAAGAGATACATTACCTTAATTTGTAAAACAGGACTCTCAAATTAGTTGACTTTAACATTCCTTTCAGGTCTATGGTTTTGGACTTTGGGGATCTGTATCAAATTAGAACACTATACTCTGATGACACTTATTACTGATACTTTCCTGCTTTATTCTATGATGACAGACTTTTTATTTTAAACTTTATTTTAGAACTTAATTATTCACATTTATTTTTAAAGGTGACAACGGAATATTTTTTTAAAGTGACTCTAGGATACAAATAAATGTACTCCTCTCACATGTACATTGTCAAGAGCATTTTCCGGTTTTTCGTTTCTCTGTTGATTGACAGGGTAGAACAGTGCCTCTTGTGCTGCAAAGGATTCCCTTTCAAAATTGAGAACAATGGTAGATCTTCAGCACAAGCTTCTACTCTACATAAGATTTAAAAAAATTAAATGAAATAGAGATTTGCATATATAATTTGGGCAGAATGAAGGAAATCAAATTTCATAAGCTGAGGGTTTGAATTCAGGCAGAAGTCTTTACTTAACACCTGGCAATTTAGAAATAGGCTAAATAGAAGCAAATGCTGAAATAACTTCAGATGCCTAGAGGAACAGGAGAGAAAAACTCAAAGAAGACCCACAGATTCAAGTACACACCACCCCCACCACACACACGTGCACGCAAGCCACTTAAAAATAATAAAAAGGGAAAAACTTAATCTAGCATTTGCCCCAAGATAGACACATAGAATTTAGCTTTCTGAAGAGGAAGGAATCTAGGCAAGTCACGACTTCTCTGAGGGAGGAGGCTGGTATCAGTGAGTGTGCCCCAGTGGGTACCACACACTGGCCAGCGTCTGCTGTGATTGTCAGTACTCATGCTGCACTGGCACATATTTTTCATAGTACCTCTAAGCTAAGGAAAGGATTTCCTAGACCCAAATGTAGGTGCTATTCATTCTGTCAAAGTATCCTGAATGTTCTTGTCCTACAACCACCAGGGGCCAGCTAGACTAACCAGAACTATTCTCCAAATGAGTAAGATTCTCAAATATGTTGAAGAGCAAACACTTGAGAATCACCATGTATTTAAGGGAAACAAGTGCTGCCAAATTCAACAAATGGAAACTCCAACATTGAGGAAATGGAGATAATATAGAGAAATCAATAAATAAAGCTTTGTAACAGGTATAATTAATGTTTCCAGATTTGAATGGGTAAAAGACAAATAGTTCTCTAAATGGGGAAAAACCAGTTAGAATTCTTGCAAATAAAAACAATCATAACCAGCACAAAAACATTTCAGTTGATAAGTTAAATAGCTGAAAGGACAGACTAGAAAACCAACTCAGTAAATTGTAAAATCAAGTGAGTAGTTCACACAGAAAGCAATGCAAAACAGCAGAGTGTTAATTAGAAAGTACATTAGCTTCTTATCGCTGCTATAACAAATGACCACAAACTTAGTGGCTTAAAATAACCCATATTTATTATCCAGCAGTTCTGGAGGTCAGAGGACTTAAAATCAAGGTGTCAAAAAAGCTGTATTCCTTCTATGAGCTCTAGGATAGATTTTTTTCTAGCTGCCAGAGGACGCTGGCATTCCGTGGATTGTGGCCCCTTCCTCTATCTTCAAAGCCAGCATCACAACATCTTCAAATCTGTCTCTCTTTGTCTCTGACCTCTGTTTCTGTTGTCACATCTTCTCTGACTCTGATACACCTGCCTCCTCTTTTAAGAACTCCTGCGATTCTATCAGGCCCACCCAGATAATCCAGGATGATCTTCCCATTTCAAGATCCTTAACATAAAACACCTGCAAAGTCTTGTTTTCCATGGAAGGCTAGATATTTTCAGATTCTGAATGGTATTGTGTGGACCTCTTTGGGTGCGGTGGGGTGGGCTTTATTCCATCTACTGCAGAAAATAGGAGAAAAACCTTAAAAAGAATAAAATATAAACCTTGAATACCCATATTCATGTAAGAGCAATGCCCCAGGATAATAAGGAGAGTACAGATGGGAGAAAATGATCAGTTAAATGCGCGAAGAAAATTTTCTAGATCCGAAGAAAGGCAATATGTCTTTAGATTGAAAGGACCATGTGAAACTAAGCAGGTTGTAGAAAAAGAGACTTACAACTAGACACCAGTGAAAAGTCAGATTTCCAAGGATAAAGAAAAATAGCTAAAAGCTTTCAGAGACAGCAGCTTAAAAATGAATGAGTGAAATCAGATTTTCAGGCTTTTATTAATCATTACTGGGTATAATAAGCAGTATAATAGGGTCTTCAAATTTTTGAGACAAAATTATTTTAAACTTAGAAGTCTGTTCCCAGTGAAGTAGCATTCATGGGTGAAGATTAAGGATATTTTTGGACATGCCAAGGCTTAGCACTTTTTCCAGTCATAGATCCTATTTGAAAGAGTTGTTTGAGGCTGTAGTCTAGTAAAAACAAAAGAAAGTAAGAGGTAGAGAAAAACAAGGGCTGTAAATAACACTGGAGAGCAAAGGTACCAGTAAAACTAATAAAGTCTAAATAATTGGTGCATATGTTAAATCACAGATGATTATAATGTAGATGCTGCTGGAAGAGGTGGTGTGGGTAATGAAGGAAGGAAGTGCAATGAAGCCAAGGTTTTTTTGTTGTTGTTGTCATTCTTATTGTTGTTGTTTGTCTTGCTGGGCATGAAAAAGTATCTTAATGTAGTTTATTTTTGCATTTTCTTGATCAATGTTTTAAAAATTAAATTAGAAGATTGGATCGACAATATTCTGTTAGTGTGTTTTGAAAGAGCTATTTTCATATACTATTGGAAGGTGTATATTTTGTCTTTTTTTTTTAAAGGACAATTTTGTAGTTCCCTTCAAATATTAAAATGAATATATACTTTGGCCTAGCAATTCCATCTCTAAGACTTGATTCTATAGAAATATTTTTATATCTGCAAAAAGATTTGCAAGAATGTTATATGACATTTTTAAAATTATAAAAAATAGAAAATAAACCCATATGGACTAATTAGATTAATTATGAATAACTATGCCCTAGGTAAAAAAAAAATCAAGTATTATAAATGTTTGCAGACATAGAAATATCTTCTAGTTGTACCTTTCAAAAAAGTAGCAGAATTACAGGTATAATTCTATTTATTGTAAATGGTCCTGAAAAAATATGTATACTCATATGTATGTAATTATAGAGTTGAGTCTGGAAGACTATGGGCCAAAATGCTAACAGTTATTATCTTTGGGGAGGAGAGATGATTTGCTTTTAATTTAGATTCCCATTATTTTAGAATAGGAATATTTATGTATTGTGCATATCACTTATATAAGACTTTAAAATTCAAAAATAGCAGAATTCCTTGAAATCCCTCATTCAAGGACAATCTCTGCTGTGAACAGTTTAGTGAGCATATATCCAGACTGCCTAATTATACAGATGAGTGTGCACATAGATAAATTTACCACAAAAGGAAGCATAAATAATGCATTTTTAAAGTCGTTTTTAATTAAAATTTTTTTTTTATTTTGACGTAATTGTAGAGACACATGCAGTTTTTAGAAATGCTATAGAGAAATTTCATGTACACTTTACCTTGTTTATCCCAATGGTAACATACTATAAATCTATACAATATCACAACCATAATATTGACATTGAAGTCAAGGTAGAAAACATTTCCATCTTTACGAGAATACCTCGTATTCCCCATTTATAGTCATACCTGCTTCCTTCCCACCTTCTGCTTCCTACTTAACTCCCGGCAACCACTAATATATTATCCATTTCTATAATTTTGTCACTTTAATAATGTTATATAAGTGTAACAGTATATAACCTTTTGAGATTGGCTTTTTCACTCAGAAAAATTTTCTAGAGATTTATACAGATCTTGCATTATCAATAGTCCATTCCTTTTTATCACTAAGTAGTATTCCACAGTTTGATTGTAACCATTTATTTAGTCAATCTCTTACTGAAGAGTGTCTGGATTGTTCCCAGTTTTTGGCTATTACAAATAAAACTGTCACAAACATTGGTATACAGATTTTCTTGTCAATGTTAGCCTCCATGTCTCTGGAATAAATTGGAGTACAATTGCTGAGCCATATGGTAGTTTCATGTTTAGCTTTTTTAAAAAACCGCCAAACTGTTTTCCAGAGTGACTGTACTATTTTATATTATTTCCTTCTTTACAATCTACATACCTTTTATTTCTTTTTCTTGTTTTATTGCACTGACTAGAACTCTAGCACTGTGGTGAGCGGAGTCCTGGAGCAGACATCCCTGCCTTTTCCTGATCTCAGAGGTAAAGCGTTCACTATTAAGTATCATGTTAACTTTAGGATTTATGTAGATGTTCTTTATCAAATTTAGGATGTTAATGTCCATTCTTATTTTTCTGAAGTTTTCTTTTAGTCATGATTGGTGTTAAATTTTGTCAAATGCTTCTTCTGAATCGATTAGTATGATATGTGATTTTTTCTTCCCTAGTCTGCTAATATTTTAGCTTACATTGATTTATTTTTAACTATTGCTGAATAAACTCCATTTGAACTTGGTGTATAATCCTTTAATATATTGTTTAATTTTCTTTACTAATTTTTTTGTTAGAATGAGAGATATTTTTCTATAGTTTTCCTTGTTTTTTATACTATTTTTGTCTGGTTTTGGTATTATGATAATACTAGTCACGAAATAAATTAGGATGTGCTCCCTCCTCTTCTATTTCTGGAAGAACTTTGTTTTATTTTTCAATTGGTGTACTTCCTTAGAATGTCCCCGCCCCCGCCCATATAGGTAAGGGGGTATTTCTCTTTCACTGTTTTAAAGATGTTTTCTTTGTTTTTAGTTTTCAGGAGTTTGACTATCAGGTATCTTGGTGTGGATTTTCTTTGGTTTTTACTATTTAGTATTTATTCAGCTTCTTAAATTGGATAGCTTCATGTTTCTGGCTAACTTGGGGAATTTTCAGTCATGATTTCTTCAGGTACTTTTTTATCCCTACTTTCCCATCTCCTTCTGGAACTTTGTCAAATAATTGTGACATCTTTGTCATTTCGGTGTTGGCATCTATTGATTGTCTTCTTTTTATTCAGCTTGAGATTTTTCTGAATAATTTTTTATTGAAACTTGGTCATTTTCAATTACTTTGTGTTAGATTTTTGTATGCTGTGTCTTATTTAAACCTTCTGTTAACTGATTTTTTTTGGATGCTGCTCCAGCAGGGGAAGGTGGCTCCTCCTCATTACAACCTCATGCCAGGTGGAGACAGAAGCTCAGATTCCCCACTTGGCCTCTTTTGATACCCAAAATTGGTGGCATTCTTTCTAATTGCTGGACAGGGGTGAGACTTCTGACTCCCTCATGGTCTCTACTGATTCCTTGGTTACTCCTTGTTCCTGCTAAGTGAGTGACTATGAAAGTCCTAACTTCTATTAAGCTTCCTCTGACACCACCCCAGGGAGAAGGTGAGGGTACCTCATTACTGCTAGGTGATGATGGAGGTAGGTTCCCCACATGGTACCTACTGTCACCACAGTGTGTGAGTGACAGTAATCAGCCAGTAATGATAAAAGTCCCTTGGCTTTCTCTAATACTTGGTGGGGTGTTGCAGTGCTTCATTACAGCCTCGTGAGGCTAGAAGTCTAGGCTCCCCATTCGGTGTTTGCTGGCCTGAGTAGGAGTGGGATCTGAGGTTTTCTGTTGTGTTGGCTGGAGGAGAGCAGTTATCATTTAAAAGTTTTGCTCTTGATTGGCTGCCCCTTTCCTGGTTCTTTGGTTAGAGAGACTAGGTGTTTGTTTGGGCTACTTTGTCTGCAGCCAATGACATTGTAGGATTGCCAGCTTCTGCTCCAAATCTGAGATAAGGCAAAAAGAAAATCCAGAGTTCACCACTGTGTCATTTCTTGGGTCCCAATGTCCCCAGCTAGTCTGCCTTCTTCTTTCCACCTTTCAGAGTCTTCTTATGGTAGTTTTATTTATAATGTGCAAGGTATTTAGTCGTACTTATTTGGAAGAATAGGGAGAAGCCTGTCTATTCCATCATTCCAAAAGCAAAAATTCTATAATAAATCCTGATAAAGCAAAATTCATTTTACAACCTACTTTTTCACTCAATAATATGTTGTGAAGATTTTCTAGTCAAATGAATGCTGATTGACATCACTCTCTTATGGATGAATATTCCATTGTGTGATTATTACCATAGTTTCCTTTTAACCAACATGTTATTAATATACATTTTGATGTAATAAACAGTACTGTGATGAACATATCTGAATATAGAAGCCATGTTCTTTTTTGTCTACTGAAATCCGAAAAGCTATGTAAACCAAATATACTTTATAATGTTTGGTGCAGATTCATTTTATGGCAAAATCTGACTAGAAATCATGTAAGACTATTTACAATCTTAATTTATCCAGCTTGATTCAACACTTCATGTTTGCTATGGAAACATGGAGACGTTTGATTATAGTTTGCTGCCCAGACTCTGCTGGGGATTGTTATGAAACATGTGGTCTCTGTATCTTATTACTTTCTAAGATCCAATTGTTCTAAATTCTAACTCAACTCTTTCAAATCTTATTAAGATGACATCCCAAGGGATTGATTGTTACATTTAGTTCATACTGTCAGATTGCACTTCTAACATACGGTACTATGTGCTTCTCACAGAACATAGGAGTACACATCATTTTCACCTGCTCTTGACAACACTGAACATTGTCATATGATGGTTTAAACTTCATTTATTCTTTGTGGGATTATAAATACAATCTATAAAAGTATGTTTCAGAGAAATCTAGAAAATAGAACACTATAAAGAAGAAATTAAAAATGCATATAACATCTTTTTTTCAGAGTTTAATATTTTGGGTTATTTTCTTCATATCTACTTTTAAAATTCAAAATTGGAATCATGCTATATGTAGTGTATTTTTTCCATTTTTCCATTAGTGTTATATTGTAAACAATTTCCTCTTTCTCTAAACAGTCCTGTAGAGTATGATTTAAATGATGGTATAGTTTTTCATCGAATAGATATACCATAACTCAGGTCACTAATTTCTTGGACAACATGATGTTTCCAGATTGTCCCATTGTAATTACATTGTAATAATTACGTTATACACATTCCAAAGTATGAGTTGAAAAGAAGGAGGTTTGGCCAAAACCTGGTTTATGCCTCTTAAAATTGATATTTCATGTTTTCCAAAGGTATTTCGGTTCACTCTGATTATAGTACTGTTATTTTCATAAGAATGTTACACAAAGTATATATTGAGAGAAATTAGTTTTAGTTTCTTTCTCCCTCACTTCCTTCTCTCCTTTCCTCTTTCTCTCCCTTTGTCTCTCCCTTTGTCTCTCCCTCCAGAAATGTTTACATTAAAAATGATTGAATCCTGTTTTCAAGAAGCTCAAAGTAGAGGAGGAGATAGACTTTCAGGCTTTGTGTAACTCAACTTGGAACCATGAAAAGCCGCTTGAATTTCTTATTTACTGTCTTCAAGTATAAAGTGAAAAAGTTGAGCTAGTAATTATTCTCAGAACTTAAATCTCATGTTTTCCTTTCTTCAGTCCATCATAATATCACTGAAGTAATGTCTTCACCACTTTTCCAGGTTTTTTTTTTCCTGTCCATTTGCATGATTTTTTGGCAGTTATTTTTACTTTATTATTTAAAAAAATTCTGGCAGATTTTCTGTAAATAAAGAATATGGGTAGGATATATTCTTTAGATTCAGGTGAAGATATTTCTATATTTTATTTTATCTGTCCTGGGGCGGGAGGCAGAGTCAATCTCCATCCTGAATTTCTCAGTACACTATATATTACCTCACAGAATACAGATTATGTGCCAACTCTCTTCTTTTATAGTCGTTTAGTCTGTCTGGTCCTGAGTTTCCTTACCTGTAAAACAGAGAAATACGACCTTGCAGTTTTTCCTTAAGAGATAAGTGAGGTAATGAGTGGGAAAGTCCTCCGTGATCTAAAGTCCCACAGAGAACTAGCTGAACAGAGGGACCTCTCACCACTAGATGGCAGAGTGGAGGCATGGAGTTTGTTCATTATTCTTTGAACCAGGTTAACTTTGCTCTTCCACACTCTTCCACCAGTATCTGTTTCTTTCCCACACTCATTAATCCACCCTTCTGATGCTACTTCCTTAGCTTCCAAGACCTCCAGTGGTATTTTGAAGTCATTCTCCTTTGAGCTGTCAAAGGAAGAATTTTTGGCGAGATGTTTGCAATTGTCTATCCCCAAGAACTTTGCCGGCTCACTCGCCTTGACTACTCAGAAGACAAGTCAAGCCTGTCTGTCTTCCTTTCAAGTTAAGAGCTAATACCACCAAACTTTCTCCATATGCACATGTGGCTCTTGGCATTTTTTGGAGATCTGACATCAAGAATAGCTCTGAAGGACTGAGTGTCAGGGTAAAGAACACTCTACTCCCCAGCACATAGGAAGTCAGTTCACATTCGGCCTGATCTCACTGGAGAGTGAGTGGTTTAGTACTTTATAACTGATTGTAAAACTCTCTGTAGTTTATGTGTGATAAAAACGGTGTCAGATACAGTTTTTCACTGTTTGTTTTTTAGATAAACTTCTCATTAGAAATCAATACAATCAAAGTATGAATGAAGGAAAGCAGTTGCTATCTTATATGTGATTAGAACATGTGTAGATATGCAGTGGTATCTCCTAGGGTAGGGAGGGCTGAACATTGACAAAGTGCTCCAAACCAAGAGCTGTCTTTGCAGATAAGCAGAATAGATGGTTCCCTTGAATATGTGATCTACAGAACAAGCGTTAAAATTTTTCTTTCTAAAAATCTCTCTCCCATAGTCCAGTTGGAGTGCTCAGACTTCCACCATTTGGATTTAGAGCAGTTTCTCGCTGTGTGCTAAAATTAAGCTAAATAATAGCTAAGGTCAAATTAAGGTCCCTTAAACATGGTTACAGACTGTGTTTTGTTGGAGTCAGAGCATAGGATATTTTAGAGGAAGAAAAGAAACCAGAGCATCAGATGGTATCTGATAATACTGAGTGTCTACAAGGAGGTGGAGTGTAGGCCTAAGGAGGTGATGCGTATGAAGTGTTTAGCCCAGAGCCTGACACAAGTATGTATGTCTTCAATAACTGTTATTATTACTACAATATGCTTCACAGATTGGTGCTGGGGCAACAACAGAGAACAACACAGACTTAGTCCTTGCCCTCAGGAAGCTAAATTTGAGTAGATGGGCAACTAACTAAAATGTATAATAAGGTATATGATAAATACTTGCTGGAGGAAGGTAAGAGTAGGTGTTTGAGCAGCTTGGAGCAGGGGCATACATTTCAGTATTCTGACTAGAAGAGCCTTCCAGAGAAGATGGTTGTCTGTTCTGTGGCCTGAATGAAGAATGGGTGATGTGGGGGAAGGAAGGAGAAGAGAGTTTCGAACACAGGAACACGTATGCGAACATCCAGAACTGCGATCAAGCAGGGTGTGCGCCGAGAGCTGAAAGTTTAGTTGGAGAACAGAGAACCAGTTGGTCACCATATGGAATTGAGGCTGAGGAGGTTGGCAGCAGAAGGGAGAGTGGAAAGTGGTGGGCATTAAAGTCATATCGACAGTTGTTTGAAGCTGGAACTGGTTGCTCTGAAGTGAGAAAAACCTTAGTCACCAGCACAAATCTGCCAATCGTTTTTGGAACATTGATGCTGCAATTAACTTTTATTGAATTTGGGAGAAAACTGAACATCCTGATCACCACTTTTATGCTCTGAATCATATGCTGCAACTGGAATTGTTGTTGCTTCTCTCCTTACAATTCTTCCTTTTCTCTTTTCCTCAGAAAGGTCAGTGATACACAGGTCACTTCACTTGCATTTCTCAATGTCTATCATGTGTGGGACCACAAAGAAGAGCAAGCAAAGATCACTAAGTATAAAGGGGACACAGCTGAATAAACAGGAAGTTTAAAATTGTTAAAAATTTAGAAAATAATAAGTATACAGGAAAAGTAAATAATATACAGCATGTCATATCTGTTCCCCCCTCTGCTGAGGTAACCAATGTTAACAGATCAGGGTATATTCTTTTAGACCTTTCCTAAGACCTAATGCATATAAAGCTATACATACATAAAGATCTGTTTCCTTGTTTTCAAAGGAAAATATACTTTGTACATTACTTTGAAACTTGCATTCTCATTTAATGATTCATCATGGCCAATATTATGTTTTAGAAATAAAGACTTATTCCAATCTTTGTAATGCTGCGTACTATTCTGTAATATGATGTGCTATAATTTAATCAACTAATCCACTCTTGGTGGACCTTTGGATTGTTCTCAGATCACACGATGAAAATTCTATCATAAATATGTGTATTTATAAGTTTTTCTAGTTTTTTTCTATGGGTTGTCATAGTAGGTGCCAAAAAGTGGGTTGAATGAATTAACACATGTGTATGGGAATCCACATTGTCTCTTTTGAGGATGCCGCATTCTTTTTTCTTTCTTCTGAATCCTTGGGAGCAGCCAATATTTAAGTTTTGGGTGGAGAGAATGGTGGTTCTCAGCTTTGACCCTCATCAACCTTATCAAGGCATCATATAAGCCAGCAGCCCTCAAACTTGTTGGTCTTAGGACCCTTACACTCTCAAACATTTTTGAGAAACCCAAAAGCTTTTTTGTTAATGGAAGTAATATCTATCAGTATTCATCCTCTAGAAATTAGAACTGAGAAATTTTTTAAAAATTATGATTTCACTTAAAACTAGCAATAATAAATGCATTACATATTAACATAAATAATATGTTTTTAAGAAAAATAGTTATGATTACAAAAACAAAAAAATTAGTGAAAAGAATGGCATTTTTTTTGCATACTTCTTTAAAGTCCAGCTTAATAGATGACAGCTGGATTCTGATATCTGCTTCTGCATTCTGGTAAATTGTTTTGGTTGAACAATATAAAAAAAGTTTGGGCTCAAATGAATATGTAATTGAAAAAGAGGAGTCTTAATAGAATTTTGAGGTAATTGTGGATATTCTTTTTTGATCCTACACCAGAATTTGACAAGTGGTTTTTCATAAAGGTTATGTGCAATGTGGGATCAGAAATTGTATCACTAAATGTGTACCCTGTTACACTAAAATTATTGTTCTTTCTTACTTTTTGAATGGATCTTTTACTCGTACATTGGTCATTTAAAAAATATTGGTTCTCTGAATTATGATAGAGCTTTTAAATGCAGTTGTTGATATCATTACCAATCTCATCAGAAAAGCTTTCAGTGGTAGGAAGGTATCAGGATCCTAGTGATAAAATACTAGTTTTCTAAAATTCTAACTTCTACTTTAAATCTCAAAGGTTGTTATTGGAAATATATATTGTTAATTATTTTCCTTGAAGTAACAGACTTCATCCATTTCGAGTAAAATGGTGCTCCATGAAAAAGGGCTAGTTTAGCTTAGAATCCAAACAATCTCACAAATGCTTTTTCTTGAGTCAATCTTTATACTTCCGTTTGCAGCAGCAATGCGTCGTAGATACCTCTTGTTTATTTTGACCCACAAAATATTAAAAATATGTGCCTTCGGTGGTCATGATTTAAGAAAAACAGTACGTTTTCCTGTATCATCAAGAAAATTCTTTAATGTAACTGGCCCCTTTTTTCCTGCAAGTGTGACAGTGAAGAAATTAATAATTACCTCTACGATTTGGTGCCATTGCCTTGACACATGCTAAAGCCTCATAATTTTATGCTTCATTGCTTTTATACAATCAATGCAAATGCCAACACAGTGAAAAAGGATTTGATCTTATTTTGAAAATATGTAGACCTTACTAACCCCTTGAAACGGTTTGGTCACCCCCAAGAGTGCAGTCAGTATTGAAGCCACTCTTCTAGATCAGTGCTTCTCAAATACCAATAATATGAAAATTCCCTGAGGATCTTATTAAATTACGGATTTGAAATCAGTCATCTTGAGGAAAGACTGAAAAGTTGTGTCTGTTACAAGTTCCCAGGTGAAGATGATGCTTCCTGTAGGCGGCTACCTTTTAGTAGCGAGTCCCCAGAACTGTGCTGTCCAATATAGTAACTGCAAACTATGTGTGGCTACTTTAATTTAAACTTAAAGTAATTCAAATAAAATAAAATTAAGCATACAGTTATTCAATCATATAAATCACATTTTGAACACTCAAAGTGGACACAACAGAGAACATTTCAGTCATCACAGAAAGTCACGGACAGTGCAGCTCGAGATTGTTTACATGGAGTTAATAATGACAAACTCATGTAACGGAGTTCTTTTACATCAGAAGCTATCCTGCATGCTAATCAGAAGCTATCCTTCAAAACAAATGTGGGGCTAACATTATAAATAACTTTAATTTTCTGATTGTTGCAACAAAGGCAATAAGATTTTTTTAAAAAGTTTTAAACACAGTGGCTTCAAATTGCCTGACCAATTTCTTATAAACTTCCTAATGCCATGCTTTTCTTTATGAGCTACATAAGCTGATATTACCAAGTCTGATACATGATATGCCATTTTTGTGGGAGAAAGGATTCTATTTAATAGATTAAATGATTAGATAATTGATACAGAGATAGAAAAACCCTTACTTATTGTAAATGATTCGCAAAACCCAAACATGGTCTTCTATACAACTGACAAGGAATAATTTCAGTTGGGGGGAGGGAAAACTTCACTAGGGAGAATAAAAGGTTATACCTCAGAGGTTAGCAGGAGGAATAGTGTTTCTACTGGGCTAATGCCAGTGCAGACAGCATGCTGAGAGGCATTCCTTGGCATTCGCTTGGGCACTTCTTGCTCTGGTGAGACCTGGCCAAACTCTGCATACCCCACCGACTCAAGGAAACATTCCAAGGTAGGCTTTCAAAAGCATTCCTAGTCTGCAAAGTGTATAAGCTGAGACAAGCCTTGTTGGAGTGAAGAGTGAATAAAAACTAATCAAAATAAGAAGAGAAAAGTGGGGGAGGTCATTCTAGATATTACTATGGGATCTTTAGGTTATTATTTTCTGTAACTTCTATATCTATAAGTACAGTTTACTATATACTTGTAATATACTATATACTGTGAATGTAGCACACCTGAAACACAGCTTGTTATTTGGGACTATAGGAGTATCACAATAACAAAAAGCAAAAAGCCTTTTTTAAAAGCATTCCAGTTTTAAAAGTGTATATGATGCTGGATAGTCTGAGAGAAACAAAATTCCTACTCTGTTATTGGTCTTTCTTTATGTGACTAAGGTATTTCTATAAAATTGTTCATTGAGAAATAGTAGACAAAGGGAGTGTTCCATCAGTCTTGGCCACTGGTTTGGCAGGGTTCAAAAGCATAGAATTAGCACGTCTTGTAATTTCACCCTCCAGAGTAGGTACAGCTATTGCTCTTGTTAGTTTAATTCTCATTTGAAACTTTTCAGACATCATTAAAACAGACCCACGAGGAGCAGATTGATGAACGCCTTTGGAATCTACATCTAAGAAACATGTTTTTCTAAGGAACATGCTGCCACATTAGCTATCACTGTGTGATTTTTGAGCCTGGTACCACCATTCTCTCAGTCTCCCAGCTCTCACATTCACAGCTTCAGAGGCAAGAGTTAATTAACTGTGCTATCTTGGACCCTGGAGTCATATCTCAGGGGTCACCATTATTGTAGGAGGTCAGCCCTGGGGACATTGTTTTTGTTATTTTGTTAAAACGAAAATGGAGACTTTTTAGGTAAATAGCAGGATTTCCTCTTGCTCTGTGAGGTGGAGGTGGGGAGTGAGGGGGTGGATGCGCCACACTAGGCTGGCATTCTTGCAGACAACCTTCTATGAGAGCTCAGTGCACCGTGCCCGCCCTTCTCAGGGAGATGTGGCCTCTTCAGTTCACACCAGTCCTACCTGGGCCACTTGCCTCAGTTTCTCTACCTGCCTGGGACCCACATTTGCTTGTGTAGCTCCTGCTTTAGTGTACCAATCTCTCATCAGCCTCTTAACCTAGTATACTATGGGCATTAGAGTGGTAACTGTTCAACAGTGCATGGTAAGAAATGCCAGCTTGTGAAGACAGGGAAGTGGTGGCCAATTCTCCTCTGCCACTTTTCAATGAATGGTTGGCATCTACTAAGAAGCTAGTATGTGCCAGACTATGAGTTAGGTGCTAGCAGATAGTGGGCTTTCCAAACTTATTTGTAAAAATAAAATAAATAAAATAAAATAAAATAAATGGATAGGTTATGAAATTTTTACAACCAAATCTATTAATGTATATACTAGGACTTGAGAAGCTTAATATTAAATATAAAAAGTAAACCCTGAAGGCGAGCATGAAAGTTTTTAGAAATCTCTATCTGTTCTATTTCAAAAGAAAAATGATTTGAGTGTTCACATGTCTGCGTACAGACTTTTGTTCTTGTCGGTTCGCATCATAACTTACATATATATAAAACCATGGATTTTCAGAATTTATAGTTTACTTAGGGGATTATCCAAGGGTAATTTTCTTGTTAATTAAAGATTATCCTAGAAACTAATTTTCATATCTACCCTTGGGTAAGATGCTATTGCACGATATTTATGAAAGATTCTAGGTATTAGCATTACTTTAAAACTGTATTGTAGAGAGGCTAGTCAAGAGTCTTGCAACAAGTGAAATTTTAATCTTGAGTAGTTTGAAATGAGACTGTTAGTTTTCCCTTTTTTTGTCCAAAGTTTGCATCACTTGATACAATTATTAGATAAATGAAGTACTTGTAGCCAAAATCTACAAGGATACAAGGGTTGTTCTCTATACTTGCAACTGGGTTTAATTTTTTTTTCAACTAGAAACAAATGTCTTAACTACTTAGTCTCAGAGAGAGTAATTCATCATCAGCTATAGAAAAACAAAGATAACAGGCATTTACAATTGTGTCAAGTGACTATTCTAATACATTCTTACCATAAAAGCAATTTATTCAACTATTTAAAGGTGCATTTTACAGTTTCTGAGTTAAAAATATTATTTTGTCCACTACAAAGGCTTGAAATGTATCACAGTTTTTGAACCATGTTTTGGTATTTCTTTATTGTAAATATGAGCACTACAAAAAAAAAAAAAAATAGAAGTGCCCTAAGCTCCTCTAAATCTCTGAGAAACCCCACTTAGTTTGCAATGTGTGCAAGCTGAGACGAGCCTAGTTGGAGTGAAGAGCAAATAAAAGCAGGTAAAGTTATTTTTAATTGACAACTTAGAATATTAGTGGGTGAGGTACAATTAGGCCGTGAATTAATTACAATCTAATTCTTGCCAGAAGTTCTTTCAAAGGCAGCCTAATCAACATGTCAGTTCTTCCTAGCCTTGTTCTTTAGCTTTGTCCCTAAGTTACCTGAGGAACAGCACTAATCCACGCGATACCAGCCAGGCTCTGCTATTCAGCTCTGCAGAAATGCTGTCACTGTGTTGAGATTTCTTCCTGACTCCCAGCTTTTCTAGAATGCTAGAAGCTCAAAGATTCACTTTAGATGTCATTTATTCCAGTTCCTTCATTTTGGAAATGAAGAAATCAAGGCCCAAGAAGGGAACGACTGGCTCAAAACTCGTACAGACAGCGTGTGGCAGAATCAGATATCCACCTCCCTTTTCCTTTATGTGGTGACCTCTTGGGAACGGGAGTCTCTCTGGCCTCCTCTGTCGTATATCCTTCTCCTCCATGCACGCATTCTGGTTTTGAACACCTTGGGTATAGTGATGAGTGCTGAATGTTTAGGAAATTTCTTTACTTTTTTTCTTTTCCTTTTTTCTTTCATTTTTATTTTATTTTTTTAGGTGAGGCAATCGTTGGTTGACCTCACAGATTGTAAGGAACTTGTCAGTTTACGATCCCTTATTTTTTTAATATATTTTTTATGCCTATAGCACCTGGTCTTCCTAGATGGTTTCCCATACAAGTTAAACCAGGTCTGACTTTGCTTAGCTTCTGAGATGAGATGAGATCAGGATCGTTCAGGATAGCAGGCTGTAGACTAGGAGATTTCTTTAAGATGATCCACATATTCATGTTCATTTAATGCCCACAGTACTACTTTCAAAAGGAATTCATACTCCATAGATTGAGCGGAAACTTTTGACTGGAGAGTCCATGTTGGGCCAGCGACTATATTTTTTTTTGTACTGACTCTGAAATTAGTGAAAATTAAATAGAGGCTTAAATTTAATATCACCATTGTCAGATAATGAAATCATTGTAATATAAGCACTAGGACCAGACGATGTGTCTTCATCTGTATTTCTACCATACCAATCCGGAGACCTTGAGTTACGTTACTTAACCTTCTGTGACTCAGCTCCTCATTCACAAAAATGGGGATGATTAATAGTTCTTATCTGACAGAATTGATGTAAGGAATAAATAAACAAAATATTACATGGAAAGCTTTTGGAATGATGCCTGGCGTCTAGCCATTATTGGTATTTTTGTAACCTAATCCAGGTTTTCTATTAAAAGCTGCAAATGGAATTTTTGGAGCATGCATCTCAAATAGCTAAATATTTCTTTATATTATATTATGCTTATGTCAAAATAAAATAAAATTGATGAGATAAAAAATGAAATATTTTTGGATGCCAAGGATTGCCTTTCATATATATTCTCACAGGAAACCCTGGACACCACTAGATACTCTCATGCCCGATATTTTATGCTGTTTTCCTTCCTCTTTGTTTCACAGTCTACCATCAACCACAAAATGAACAAAGGACAAACTTCATTCCTCTCCTGAAGCAATCATTCCTATGATACCACTGCTAACTTTGATCAAATATAGTGGTTTAAAGTGCCGGTAACCTTATAACAAATATCTACAGTAATTAAGGATTTCCCCTGACTTGTACCATGAAATTGTTCTGTGGTGATTAGTCAAAGGCTGTAACAAATTATACTGTATGCTCAGTGGTTAAGATTTTTTATTGCATAAATCTGAAGGCTATAACAGCTTTTTCAGTGTCTGTTTTTTACAATGTTTTGTTTATAGATGGAAATGCATCAGAAAGTTCTCTTTTTCTCATGTTTTTTGATTTGTCAGTGGAAGATTTTGCATATGGTCCTAGTTACCACAGGGAACCAGAGACATTCCACTAAGGCCTTGGATGTTCCATATGTCAGAGTCCCAGATGGGCTGCAGATGATATTTAAAATGAAGGTTATCTTTGGTAGCTTTACACTAGGATATATCAAACAATTTGTAAGATGATTAATGTTATGGGGGTAATTTTTCTCAATTTTTATGTGGTTATGGAAGTTGTTGGAGCTTCTCCAAGATTGTAAGCAATTATGAAAATTCAAATCCATTTCTTATTTAAGAATTTAAGGTGATCATTCATTTTCATTTTGAAGCAGAAAAAAGTGCTCATCCAATTAATAATGATACAGTAAGTAAGAATGTACTATTAGAATTGTTAGAAGTCTATTTCATAACTTGTCTCAGCCACAATTTAAAAAAGCAATTATTATATAATATTACATACTACATTAGGATTACCATATAGAGGATTATCCTAGAGTTTACCTATATTATTTTGTAAAAAAAAATAAATTCTACCATGTTACTTTAAAGATAAAAAATACCTTTTAAATTAGCAAAGATTAATTTAATTATCACAATGTTAAATATTCTGGGGAATGCTGTGATTTTTTATAAAGAATGTGGAAGTTTAAACGGAGTAAAAATCATGCACAGAGAAAAAGATACTTAGAAAAACAACTGAACAGAATCTTAGAACATATACAAAATTACCCACAGTAGTGATTGTCTAAGTGCAAAAAAGCAGAAAGGTGGTTGGTTCAAAGGCAATGAGTTGACAATAGTTACTGAAGCATCTGAATCTGACTATAATGACTAAAATGACTTTATGGTTGGAGAGGATTTTTAATAAGTGTATTTAAAGTTTAGAGGAGAAGAGGAAAAAAATTTCCCATGTTTAGAGAGTTAATATATCCTTCAAAGAACAGGAGTTGGCAGGTGTCACATGGTGCTTGGTCTAAGTCTTAAAGTTGGCTATTATTCGCCGCCAAATTTGCATAGGAAGGAAGGTAGGAGTAGGCTTCATCACAAATGTTGATGTTAGCCTGGAACTGTATTCTCCATTTGGTTGTCTAGGCACCATATTGCAAACAATATGGATGTTGTTGCTAAACTTTTACAATTAATCATAAATGGCGAGCCAACTTTGTTGAAGAAGACCGATGTTGAAAATGCAATCACATAGTCATCTTTAAAAGTATATATTTCTTAGTTATAATTTTATTTTTATTTGCAGAATACTTATTCCTGGCAATTAAAAAATATTTTATATTGTCTATTCATATTTTTGTTACTTTTAAACTTGAATCAGATATTTTTTATTTATTTAATTTATTTTTTAATTGAAGAAATGATTTAAATTCTACATAGAGTAGAAACATTTTTGTGGTCACTTTTAATTGTACATGAAACTATATATTTTTTCTTCTTTCTTTCCTTCTTTCCTTCCTCTTTTGTCCTTTCTTCCTCCCCTCTCTTTCTTCCTTTCTTCCCTCTCCTCCTCCTCCTTCTCTTCCTCCTCCTCCTTCTTCTCCTTCCCCCTCTCTTCTTCTTTTCTTTTTCATCAACTCAAATAATATTTTGGGTCTGTTCATAATTTTAAATATATGAACATTTTAATTTGCCATTAATAAAGAACAAAATATATATTTTTAATTTTTTATTATTTTATATGAGTTTCAGGTATACAGTACAATGGTTAGACATTTATATAATTTACAAAGTGATCCTCTCAATTACTCTAGCACCCATCTGGCACTACAGACAGCCATTGTAACAATATTGACTAATTCCTTATGCTGTACTCTGTATCTGTTTTGTAGTTATTAAATTGTATTTCTTAATCCCTCCACCTTTTTCACCCAGCCTCCAACTTCCCTCCCCTCTGGCAATCACTGGTTTGAGAATAACATATTTTAATTAACATGTAATTCCCTGATTTTAGCTTTTATTTAATAAATATTTTAGTGTGAAAGTGTGGAAATATAGGTGAACAAGTTTCAAAATTTTATTCTGCTAATAATATAGAAGTCCTTCAAGTTGTTATTTTATCATTTATTCTCAAATTTATTAAGTTGAACAATATGAAATTGCTGATATTCAACCATTTATGATCTACAGAATAATTTCTTTGATTGCAAGAAACTATTTGTTGTATAAAAATGGGCAGTTTTATCATTGAGCCCATCCAAGCCTAAAAACTCTGTTAACATCTCATACTACCTACAAATGAAGATAGTGTGAGATAAGAGCAAGTGGTTTCAAAATCCAGGTGCTGCCCACTGGACCTTTTGGGGAAGTCTGTTGTCCTTGGTGGCTCAAGTATAAGAGAGGTGATCAGAAGGATGCTTTGAACATACTACAAAGAAGACAGCTCAGTGAAAAAGGAGATATGTTGATAAATATTAATGCTATAATGATTGGTTCTGTTTTTTAAGAACAATCTTTTGAGTAATAAGGATTACAGAAATATATCATAATTCCAATAACATTTGGGAAATATTTATATTTGGAAAGTTAGGAAGACAAAAAGATGATGAACTAATGGAAGAGAAACTCTTATAAGATACGATAAGTGGGTCAAGACTGGGTTATGGCTCTGAAATGCATGGGAAAGTTAGAATTGGGATCATAAAAAAGAATCAGCAGTCTATATAATGAAAGTAGGGATAAAGATAAATCAATATAAATATAATCATGAAGCAAGTTGGTACCATTAATGTAGTATAAGGATTTTAAGAAACAATAGCAAATAATGCTTTAGAAAGTTATAAATGTGTGGTTTATTGTAAAAGAACATTTTCAAAAGTTTTCTAATTACAAATATTTTACTTTGGGATAGTTATTTTTACTAATTATTGTCTTCCACAACTTAAACCACATTATTAGCTCACACACAAAAAGGATTTTCTAAAATAAATAAATAAATAAATAAATAAATAAATAAATAAATAAATAAATAAATGGGATGGGACTGAAATAAGAAAAAGACAATCACTGAAGCATAATGTTTTACTATTTACAATGTAATACACCATAAGATTCCTCTGAGGGTCAGAAAGGGCTGCTGCTCTGAATACATATGGGTGAGCTACAGTGTTTGTGTTAAAACAATGCTATGAATTTTGCTGTACTAAAACTTGTCATGCAACATGTGGTTCACTAAAGGTCATTCCCTCAAGTACATGATGTGCTGTGTGAAGTTTGAAACTAGTAATCTTAACAGTACATAAAATGGTAGGATTGAAATGTGGTCTGGACAAGATGCCACAAGACAAAATACCAGAAGAAAAGATATTACCACAGTGCTTGCTGTTTGCCTTGTAATCATTCTATACATATTTACTTTAGTTTTTGTTTGTTTTTAATTCAGTTAACCTCAATATTTGGGTTAATCTGGTTGATTCCTAAAGTCATCTGCTTATTTGATTTTTGCAATACAAATAATTATAGCACAACTTAAAATGCTGAAATTAGCCAAGGAGATATAGATTTAAAAAAGAAAATCGGGGGAGATATACTAAATATTTTAAAATTCTGGACCCTCTGATGGAAGACAGAAAAAGCTTCTGTGATGCTTCAGACTAAAAAATTATCAAATTTATCAAAGTCTCCAAGTTTTGATGTAGTCATATAGGGTTTTTAAAACGATGACATTTCACATAAAAATCTGTTTTTCAAGCTTCTGTTGCAGGCTGAGAACCCTTTGGCAATATTAGGTCTGCTTTCTCCCAGGGCAACAATAATCAGTTGTGGAATTGTTGCTACTACTCCTTTTAGGCAAGGCAGGTGCTGTCTTGTTGGCCACAATATCCACTATTCCCAGCCAACTTCACATAACTGTTAATCTACCTGGTTTCTGTAGGCATCTGAGTTTGTGATTTAGAAAGCAGGCATATTTTAGTTCAGCATGACAACTCTATTTTTTTATTGAAGTAGAATTCACCAATAACATTATATTAGTTTTAGGTATACAACATATTAATTCCATATCTGTATATATTGTGAAATGATCACAGGAGATCTAGTTAACATCTATTACCATACATAGTTACAATTTTTTTTCTTGTGATGAGAACTTTTAAGATCTACTCTCTTAGCAACTTTCAAAAACACAATACAGTATTATTAACTATAGTCATCACAGCATGAGAACTTTAGCCTTCCAGCGGTGAAATAGGCTGCCTCATGAGGCAGTAGGTGCCCCTGTGAAGTGTTAAGAGGGTCAGTGTAGACAGAATCAAGAAATAGATGTGACATTGGCTAGATAAAATTCTTTTCATCTCTAAACTACTTTGATTTGCATAACATTTTCTGAGAAATGTTAATCTTTAAAAATTTCTTGTCATTTATTTTAATATCATTTAAAAAAAGACATATGGTAATTTTACATATTAAGAAGCCAAACCATACAACTAGCATATATTTGGGATAACAAGTGGAAGGCATCTGCCCTTGAACCCTGGACCTTATCTTCTAACACATCCTTTTGTTCACTTAGCATTTATTTGTTGAGTACCTTGAGTGTGTTTGGGATCCAGGGGATGTAGGGCTATAGTGAATAGAGGAAGTATATGCTCTAATAGGAGTTTATATTTGGGTGTATGAGATAGAAGGTGAACGAGTATATAATCTCAGAAAGTCACAAATTCTATGAAGAAAATGAAGCAGAGTGAGGCAGTCTGTATGTGCTTTTTAGAAAAAGTGGTCAAAATGCCCCTTAAGAAAATAACATTTGAGCCAGAATGAATGACTAGAAAGGATTAGCAGTGCAAGGATATGGGGGTAAGGGGCAGGAATGAGTTTGGCTTTTTCAAAGCACAAGAAGCAAACTATTATAGATGGAGCCTAGTAAACAAGGGAGAGAGAGTAAGACATGGAGCAGATTATAGGGAATGTTCTAAGTGCAGTGGGAGAACATTAGAAAATTTTAAACAGGGGAATGATGTGACCTGATTTAGGATTTGACAGATTGCTTTGATTTGTAAAGAATAAGTTTCAGAAGGCAAAAGAGGATGTAGGGAGACCAATTAGGAAACCGTTCCTATAACCCAGAATGGGTGGTAATGGTGAAGTGGTGAGAAATGATGGTACAGGATTTATAATGAATAGAGAACTGACTGAATTTGGTGATGGACTGACTTGTGAAGAGAGAGAGAAAAAGAGCCAAGGTTAGTGCCTACATTTTTGGACTGAGTAATGGGATGAATAATTGCTAGTAATTCAAACAGTGAAGCAAGTTCTCCCAGCAAGAACCTAAGTAACACATTAAATCTTTTCTAGAAAAGCCAGGGCATAAATACCCCAAAGAAATACATTGGATACTAAGCACTAATACAAAATGGTCCTGGTCCTGGATAGCTCGTAGTCTAATGGGGGTAAACAGCAAAACAGTCAATAAAAATTTATATCCAATATAATAGTTATGTGAATAAATAGAGGAGGAAGGAGCTTCCAGGATTCTCATTTCCTTATGATCAAGAGGTTAATAGACAGTTGTAACAGTGAGTTTAATTGGTTGCCTCAGGAATGGCTAGCAGCATCATTTGTAGACTTCCAAAAAACTCTTAGTCGCCATTCACTTGTTTTTGTTTTTGTTTTTGTTTTATGGAGGAAAACTGGATTTTAGTTAATATTTTCTAGGTGTTCTTATTTTCTAACATTTTAATCTGGTAATTCTCTGATTATCTCATTATATCACATCATGGAAAGAATATAGAACATGATAGAAATTTATTTCAGTCTTTCTCTTTCCTCTACACATTCTAATCATGTTTCTACTCCCCTATCTCCTTTCTGTCTCAACAGAAACCAAAGTCTACCTAGTGTTTGTGAAGAGTCTGTTATGAGCCAAGTCCTTGTTTTTTTTCCACATTCTTTTTACTTTCTGGAACTTTAAACTTTGAGTATGCTAAAATTTTCAGCTGTTATTTTAAAAGCATTCTTAGACTTCCTCTCTTCCTGACTAGAAGTTTTATTTTCTTCACTATCTCCTATCTATCTCTTTCATCTTGTTCTCTATTTCCCCCTTTTTACTTAAGTCACCAATAACCTGATAATCTTTGTCATGTTTGTGTTTCCTATGATTTAGCTCACTTTTCCCTTTCTCCTGCCTACATATGCTTATCTCTCCCATTTCTTAGTTTTTCATTAAAGCTTCCATATACTCTGTAGACTATTTCTCTTTGTTTTTCTAGGTTGTTCCCTGTCTATACCACTTGATTTTGTTGTCTTTAATATGTTCTGCTGACTACCATTTCTTCAGTAAATCTGTATTACAACAAATTTAATATATAAACTTTTTATGCAACTTAAACCAGTTTAATATGTTGGTTAGCTTAAAGGTGTTCCAAATATCATTATGAATGGTTAATCCTGCCAACAGTAATGCCTGAATTTCTTTCCTTTTTGCTCACTGGAGTTTCTATTGATGTGTTTTCTTAAAACACACACACACACACACACAAATAACTTAAAACAACTGATCTACATGTCTACTTTTGTCTAGTGGCTGGTTTTAATTTTGCAGGGACTGAGTAAAGAGCATGATTAAGTATAATCCAATAGTACCAAATAAAAATCCAAATAAAAGATTAACAAAATTAGATTTGGAGAAGGTAATATGACATAAATGAAGATACACATAAAGAAAAAAGCAAGGAGTGAAACACAGTTCCAAGGACTTACTTTTAAATAGATATTTAAGATCCCCTTATTAGAAATTTCTGTCATTTGTAGATTCAGGAATATTTATACTTTTCCTTCAAAACTGAACAGGTTTCCTCCTTTCCTATGCACTGCTAGAAAGACTGAAGTCAATTTAGAGGCTCAGATTAGCTTTTCTTTCATTCGTTTTTTTTCTCACTAATTCAAAGACAATTTAGGCTCCAAAACATTTTGTTTCCTTATCTTCTGCCTATTTTTTAATTTGTTATCTTGCTGCATAATATTTATCTATGTAACCAACCCAAATATTTCTGATGAGAAATGAGATGTAAACACCTTTTTGTCTGTTTGTTTGTTTTAAATAAAGACCCTTTTCTAACCATTTGGTGTCACTGTTCACCCTGTTTCTACTTCAGTCTTAACTGACTAGAGTATGAGCCATTTGGTTACAAAAGCTGTCACATTTGGAAAGTAGCAGCCAGAAAGAAATTAAATTGTTTTTCTTTGTCTGCCTGCTGTTCCAAGTTTCTGCTGTATTGCCAGTCATTTGGAGGGAGAAGAATGGGGCTTGTTCAGCTGTCAGTGAGTGTGAAGGAGGTTGGGTGTATGCATGCCAGCCTCTCCCTTTTGCCATACAGTCAATAACCAAAGGCTGGGTAGGCACTGTGGGAGGTTCCACCAGACCATCCTTGGAGGAAACGGCTGATGCTTTCTCAGGAAAGATGGTTTGTTACTGTTGTGAAACCAATGGCATTGGTCTGCTAGGCAAAGCTCATGTTTTCCACCTTCATACCTCTGGCATTAAGAGTCTTTGTGGACAAACAACTTTAAGGAGGACTATTTACTAAAGCTGAATTTACTATAAGGTTAGTTCAGTCATCCAACAGGAGTGAGATGCTAAAACAGTAAGAATTTCTCTGTGTAGGTCAGTCCCTTGAGATGATCCTGGAGTATTAGGTCATATCCCTTTGTATTTGTCTAAGAAGAATGATGTGAGAGATACTAGAGGTACAGCTCTCAAGTATGACAGGATTGAGAAAGGTGGGATGGAATGAATCTGTACTCGACTGGGAAACGCTATTGAGGAAAAATATAATCCTATGGAGAATGGTGAAAGCTATATGGACCATGGAACTCAGTATAAAATACAGAAAGCTAATAATGTGATGTTTAAATTCAGAGGGCAGTTTGTCAGATATCCAGTGTTAATGCATACTTATTTCCAGACCTATAGCAGAAATCAATGACTCCACTGGTGGGAATTAGTCCTGAGAATTAGTCTAGTACCTTTAGGACTTGAGTTTGAAACTATTATAGAAATGACTTTCCCTCCCCTTCCTTTGATGTTTATTTAGTGATTGTCTGTATTACTATGCTAAGGGCTTTAAATGTGTTATTTTATTTAACATTTATAACAAGTTTATGAGGGCAATACTGTTATCACCTCTATTTTCTGAATGAAGAAACTGAGGCTAAAATAGTTATTGAGCAACTTCCCCAAGGTTCCACACCCTGAAATTGGTAAAGTCAGGTTTAAACCCAGACACTGCTCAGGTTGCTGTTATGCTATCTACATTTTATTCATGATATAAGTGCAAAAAAGAAGATAGAAAGTTATCTACCTTTAAATCTGTCAGTCATATACTGATTATCATTTGAAAAGGATTGTTGAATCTTTGATACATTTCTAAGAAACTGATGAGACAAGGGGAAAAAATGCCATCGGCCTAGAACTTTGCAAGATAATGTCAAACATGACTGCAAAATAAAAGTTTTCATGCAGATGTTGGAGCTTAGCAAGATACTAGACAATAGTCCCCCCCATTCAGCGGGATACATTCCAGGACCCCCAATGGATGCCTGAAACCTCAGATATTAGCAAATCCTACATAGTATGTTTTTTCCTTACATACCTATGGTAAAGTTTCATCTATAAATCGGGCACAGTAAAAATTAGCAACAATGACTAAAAAATAAATAGAACAATTCTAGCAATATATTATAATAAAAGTTATGTGAATGTGGTCTCTCCTCTCAAAATATGTTATCATACTGTACTCACCTTTCACTTAAAGGAAGCACTTATGGCTTCTCTTTGGCATATCTGAATTGTTAGCATCACTACTGTTGTACTTTGGGGCTATTATTAAGTAAAATAAGAGTTACTTGAACATAAGTACTGCAATATTGCAATAGTTGATTTGATTAAGGAGAGGACTTCTGACTAATAGGTAGGGAGTGTATACAATGTGGAGATGCTGGACAAAGGAATGACTCACATCACAAGTCGGACAGAGTGAGATGGTGAGAGATGTAATCGTGCTACTCAGAATGGCATGCATTTGAAAGTTATGAATTGTTTATTTCTGGAATTTTCCATTTAATATTTTTGGACGGCAGTTGATCACAGGTAACTGAACCTTGGAAAGCGGAACCACAGATAAGGGGAGACTACTGAATAACATTTACTGAGACCTACTCATCTACCAGGCCTATTTTCATCATGTTTTATCATTTTTAAAACAGATTTTTAACTTGTACTATTTGTTCAAGTTTTTGACTTCTCTGAATTTCATTTTTGTCATTTTAAAAATAAGGATAATAACTGTTTCTAACTCAAGGTATTTGGGATGAAAAATGAGTTTATATATGTAAAAGATGGTTCAGCACATAGCAAGTTCTCAAATGTTAGCTGCCATTATCATCTCATTTTAATTTCTTTTAATTCTTACAACAGTGTTACTATAAGATGAGGAGTGTTCTAAGTGTTGTTATGTCTACTAACTCAGTTCATGTTTATAAATTATGTGGTGGGTATTGTTATGTCCATTTTACTAGTGAGAAGACTGAGGCAGGGTTTAAACTCAAGATGTTGTGCTCTAGAGTCAGCTTTCCGGACCACCACTGGAAGGCTCATGGACACTGTAAGTAGTCAGTCCAACCGCAGACAGCTAGAAAGAGTCAGAACTGAAATGTGGCCTAGCCTTTTCCCGTTATAAGTTTAGATTTCTCATTTTTAGTATAATGCGGAGACTGATGAGAGCTGATGAATCGAAAGCAAGATCCTCTTAATAATCAGGGATGTACTTACATTGCATTCTAACACGGGAGTACCTTCTTGCTTGCCAAAATCAGATATTCTGGAAAAGAGAAATTAAATATTCAGAAATGAATTAGCAAATAAAATACTTGAAACAAGCAAGATCAATTATATTAGTGAAATGACATAAAATTAAAAAAATGAATCAAAGGAAATACAGAGGTAGATTCTCAAATTTAAGTCCTAAAAACTCATTTTAACATGGCAAAACATACTGGGAGTAAAAAAACGGAATTATTTTCGTCTGCTTTTATGGTTTTTTTCTCTGATATTGAATAAAAATACTTATTGAGTTATAACAATTTTACAGATAGAAAATAACTTAACATTTTGCATTCTTTAATTTTTGTATCAGATCAGTTTTTGTATCAGTTTAGATTCATTGAAAATACCTTCCATATACCTTTGCAAAGATTCAAATTAGAAATGTTTTAACATTCTCTTCAGATCATTTGTCATTTACAGAGTGTTCAAAAGACTAGCAAAGTTTTATGCCTTAAATATAATGCCTACAAAAACTATCATATCAACAAGATGAATGATCTTTTACTCCAGATTTCTGCCTCCCTATCGGTTTTTGCCTCCTACTGTGCAAACCCAGGAAAGACTATAGACCTTTTCCTTTACATTATTCTAGATACTGTAAAAATACAAAGACAAACCAAAGTCCTTGCTATCCTGAAATGAAAGAGAAAAATAACACAAAATTTAAAAAAAAAAAAAAAAAAGGTCTAAATATAAGACAACAAAAATGCTTTCAATCATCTTTTTAATTCTGCAACTACTACTGAAAACAAGTAATAATAGTAAGAATGATGATGATTATGATGATAATGATGGTACATGATAGGAAGCATTTATTGAGGACTTACTCAGAGTATTTCTAAGCATTTTACATGCATTATATCTTTGAATACTCATAATTTATTCATTCAGTAAGCATTTATTAAGAACTTATTTTGTGCCAGGCCTTCATCAGTGAACGAAACAAACGCTGTGCTTTGCTGAAGTTTATATTCTGGAACTAATAAGTATGTAGTGAAAAATGTTTAAAAAGGGATCTATGTTAAGTGTTCTTACCACATGCAGACACACACACACACACACACACACACACACACACACACAATAATAATAATAAAGAAAATGAGAAAAAATTGGGGAGGTGATGGATATTTCTCTGGCCTTGATAGTGGTCATGATTTCACAGGTAAGTATACTTATCTCCAACTCATCGAATTGTATATATTAAATAAATACAAATTTTACATATCAATCATACCTCAATAAAGTGGTTTAAAAAAAGATCCCAAGCTTTGTGATTTGGCAAGCTAAACTAGTGATGAAATCAAAAATAGATGAGGAGTATTGGGGAAGGAGTATTAATCTGGAGAAAAGGGGTGGGGGTGGGGGGTCAGTTTCTAATAGGTTGAATGTTAAATATGAGATTATAGCAGGTCATACAAATGGAAAGGCCTGGTGGCCATTTGCAAGCAGAGTGGGCGCTGATAGGAAGTAAGAATGGGATGGAGATATGGGGATTACCTTCTCAGGAGAGAGTTGAAGCAATGGTTTTATAAACTCCCTGACTGAAAGAGTATGAGAGAAAAGTATGAAGGGCAGAGGACAGATCTTTGAGAAACAAGAAAAAGCAGAAATGATGAGTAGGAGCTATCTACGAAGAGAGAAACAGAACAGTCAGAGAAAGATAAGAGACCAAGAGAATTCTAAATGCAACAGGTTGCTTGAGGGTAGTGAAGATTGAGAACATCATTTTTGCCAATAAATTGGCTGCTGATAATATTGAAGAGAATTTAATGTAGAGAGGAAACGAAGGTCGTACAGAAACCAAAGCAAGGGTGGAAGGGGTGGGCTGGCAGAAAATAGAGGCAGCCAGTATGAGGAAGCAGAGGTAGGATGATGATAGCTAGAATGGGTAGTAGGGCTGTTGCAAGAACAAAGCTGCACCGCCACCCTGTTCATATCTAGTCTCTGGGTACTTAAAACTATTGAGACAGAAATTGGTCTTAGCTCAATGAAAACAATTTCTTACAAAACATTTTTTTTTCCCACATAGCAGTTGGCTTTGAGAATATAACCAAACATCCAGAAGAGACCCTGGTATCAGTACTCAAATATGAAGTAGAAAATCTGTGCCCTTCAATATGAAAGCTTTATTGTCCCATTTTCCTTCAAATAGAGATTTATTTTCTCAGTCAGAAGGGGAAATTGTCCTTTGGTAGGTAGCAGGGTTTGAAGCAAGGGAGAAAATGAAACAAAACTCTGTCACAAGGTTGGCTTTGCGCTAGGAAAATATCATTTTGGCAAGAGAGACAATAATTTATCAAGCAGATTAATCTTGGGAACGGGAAGTCCAAATCAAATGGCAAAGACTTTAATATATCTCTTGAATAGACAGGTTAACTGGAGCCCTGTAAATGCTACAAGAGTGAAAAGAGACTCATACTGTCTATAGGAATCTAACTAATAGAAATGATAAATTTGAAGAATTTATATAATTAGCTTTGCTAAGTGTTGGCCTGTTTGCACTTACAGCAGCACAGCAGAACAAGTGTAAAATGCTCATTTAGAGTTTAGTAGACTATGTATAACTCATTAGTCTACCTATAGGTTAATAATGGCTAGAAAAGTAGAGAAATAATCAGAGGAACTTTTCATTCTCTTTCACTCTAATTGTATTTATTATATCTTTAAGATAAGCAAAAATGAATAGACAGGGAGAAAATTCAAAACAACACACTGTTCTAGTTGGAAGTATCATGGCAAGCTCATTCTAATTATACTCTGAAATTCTTGCCTCATTAAGGGGGTCTCTCAGGAAATATTTGTTTACTGATAGAGGCACAAAGGCTATGCTACACATGCTGGCATTTCTCACATTTAAGATACGAGACTGGTGGTAGAGGTGAGTGGTTCTAGAACACTGAGATATTTGGCTTTGGTAAAGCTTTATTTAATCACTTCAAGGTTAGTACCAACTTCTGTACATCCCCATGGTAGTTAGCAGAGAATTTTAGGGTAGTAAATATTCATAAAGCATGGTTCAGCTTAAGAACACAAAGAATGCAGTCTTATTTTCCACTAGTAAAACCAGTTGAAAAATCCCAGAAAGAAGTTAAATGGACAGAATTTAAGAGCTCAGTACATATCAATAATTGTAAAATCATCATTACCCAATTCCTAGTTATTGATAATTTGGCGATTTTAAGTTACAGCTTGTAATATAGACAGATTATATCCAGTGTGTTCAGCTCACCACAGTCAGGAAGTTGACCCTATTTGAGTAATTGGAGCCTCTATGGGTAAGCAGCAGCCTATGGAAATATAATACCCATGGTTTGGTGCTGCCTAAAATGTACATAAACTGCCACTACTTTATCAAATTGTATTATCTCTCCTTTCAAAATCTTAGACAGCTTGTGCACACCATCTGCTCTTTGTCTGTATTCCTTCTGTACTTTTCTTAATTTAGAAGAATGGTTCTTGAAATTCTTACAGGACTCTTTAAAATGTTTGCCACATATTTTGAGAAGTATCTGGTTGGATGAAGTCCTCTTTTCTGTATTTGTTTCCAGTTGTCTGATGTATGCCATGTTTCTCATGAATCTAGTTTTGTTAACTTTTGGGGTAAATGCTTTTGCATTTGCTTTGGTACATATTTATGGTGAGACTAATAGCCCAAAGCAAGTTGCTTAGGGTATAAATGAAAGACTCAGTGTCAGGAAAACTTGATTAATTTACCTGCCATCTAATTGCACAAGGTTACCTGGAAATTGGTGTTTGTTTTCTTTTGCTTGATGATTTCAAGATGGACCGTGTCCCTTTAAGGAATCTTGGCTACCTTGGCTACTTTCTCAAACATCTGCTCTAGTTTCATCAGGGAGACTTCGGGGTAGCTATAATTCATGTAGCTTTCCTTAAGCAAATGAAGCATCTACCTGTTCGTAAGACAAATTTTCCAAGGAGCTAAAAAAGTGGAGAGTGTTGTAAATGAGCTCTGCATTTTGATAGGAACAAACTCTCAGTTAAGGTAGCGTGAAAGGTTGTCTGCTGCTGCCTATTTTTTATTACTTTCATAGGTTTTTTTTTTTCATATTAAATTATTGAATTAACACACATTAAAAATTTGGAAATTTCAAAACATAAAGAAGAAAATTGAAATTATACATAATGCCTAGAAATAATCATCATTAGATTACACTTGTATGGTGTTACTATGTAATACACACTATTCTAAATGCTTTTCTTATATTGATTCTTTTAATTCTCATGATGATTTTAATAAAATAGATACTACCATTGGCTTCATGAGACATGAGGAAACTGAGGCACAAGTTAAGTTACTTGGCCAAGGGCACTTGGCTAATAGATGCAGGCAGTCTAATTCCAGGGTCTAACTCAACTGCTATCTGTGCCATCAACAATTATTTAGCTCTATTCATATAAATACTATTCCTTCCCGACTGCTTTTAGTGATGTTTCTAACACAAGGTTGCAATCAGAGACCATGTTTAATTATTTGCCTTAATTTTGTTTACTTTATCTTGTAGTAAGTTTTCCCCTATATAAACATTTGGTAAACATCTTTGTGATGGAGCTGTTTCAATTCTGTAGAGCTTCTGAGACGCCCTTCTTCATGTATCGCCTGTTTACAAAAATTTGCTTTGCCAACTGAGCAGTAACATAGTGCACAAGAAAAAGTACAAGATGCCAGCCAACTCAGTGTTGGGTGGGTCTGAGTGAATGACCTTTGGTCAGTCCCTCAGCCTCTTTTAAGTCTCAGCTTTCTCATCTGTAGAATGGGGGTAATGATACTACTAACCTGGGTACAGGGTTGTCATGACAACTGAAAGGTAGACCTGTGACGTGTGCTTAGGAAATGGTACAGTCATTTACAAATGTCATTAATTACTTTTCAAAGCAGCAATAATAAATACGTCCAACCATGACTGGCACTCTCTAGAGAAAATTTTTTCTTAGGCCAAGGGAGAGATAAGAGAGGTTTATCAAGGAAATGAACATAAAAATTCTCCAGCTTTCATCATCTTTGGATATCATTGGTAGTAGTTCAGCACATATTGACGTGTTTTTGTATTTTCTTTTAATTTGGAGCTTGGCACTTGCATTAGAAATCCTAGCAAGACTAAATGGCATATCCAACAGAGACGGAATACCTGTCTTGTAAACGTGTGGAACGTATCCTTGAAAATATGTTTTAAAAAAGAACCTGCATTCTGAGAAGATATCATCAGTCCTGCCCACTGCTTTAGATTCATGCCACCTGCCCAGAGAATGTGCCATAGAAAATTCTGCAGTGGTTAAGTCTAGACAAAATATTTTTGGATGCTTTAAGCATACCCATCCAGATTAAACATTGTTTCCAAGGGGTTAATTGGAACTCAAAGATCTCACTCTATGAGGTTTGAGAGTCTGTGATATAAATTCCATCTGTTTCTTGAAGCGGTTTATGGGTTTGGCAATATGATGTGTTGGCCTGACAATTGTTTAAAAAATCCTTTTTAGCCTGATACAGGTATAATTTTTTTATAGTATCCAGATTTATTTTCTTCAACATCTAATTTTAAATTAGAAATCACTCCAGCTCTGTGTCTGAATGTGAATACTACATTAGCCATCTCTTGACCAAACTTTTGTACTGCAGAGTAAGAGTAGAACATTCTTCCTTCAGTTTTAATGCAGTAAGAATCGGAATGTTATAAATAGTGAAAGTCAGTCCTGAAATATTCCGTGACTTACTTTCTTTGCTTCAAGGGGTTGTCTACAAACTGTCTTCAGTGGATTACAGGATCTGAGATGATCTCCAGGCTTATGTGAGCTCATTTTCCAGGAACAACTTTTATATGGGTAAAGTAAGGTTTATAAAACAAAAGAAACAAATATGACCCTAAAGTGGAAAAACTGGAAAAAGTCAGCCTGAGAGACGGTGAACAAAGGAAGAGAAAAGAGATATTTTTGTATCGGTCTTTGTCGTAGAAGTTTCCGGCACAGAAGGCTGGGCACTTGTTATTGAGACCTGGAGGGAAGGAGATTGTGACTTTGTTTCCCTCTTTCCCTCTGTCCCTTTCATGACGCATGACCCTGGCTTTGACTCTTACATAAACAGTTATCTTGGCTGTTTATTCTTGGATAGAAAATTCTTTCAGATTTGTCTACTTCAACCTGCTCATGTTCTAAGAAATATTTGGCTTTTTATCATGCTTCCTCTCCTCTTAGAGAGACCCACTTAGTCACATAATCAGATTATAAACCTTTGTTCTGACCTGGTTTCCCCTAAAATTCTGCTTCTAATTTAACAATTTTCCCTGGCTTCACACACCACTACTGCTGGCAAAGCGCTGTTCCTTCAATCTGCACCAACAACTCAGGAAACTTGCTATCTGGACTGATATCAACCCTTAGGCTTCACTTGCATGGAGATTGGACAACATTCACTAATCATTGTTCAGCTTTCAGAGAAGACAGTTTCTGGTCTGTGAGGATGCTGTACCCACTTCTGTACCTGCCCAATGTACCAACAGGAGGTAAGCAACCTTAGGTAAGAAGCCTCTGTACCAAAGGAGGTGTCATGTTCCATTATTTAGAATTAAAGATGGTAGGCTTCTGTCTCCAGAACAAGATGATGATGATCTCTGGAGTCTCTGCTAGTTTTGTGGACTAAATCAGTAAAGCTGGGATGTCAATTTCTGGGAACAGTATTAGACTCTAACCCCTTACAGATACATGGGGATGCCCTATTAAGGACCAGTATCCAAAGCCCTTATGGCTCATGATCTTTTTGACCTACCTCTTCTTTAGATTATAATTTGACAATTGAAATACTTCTTCATCACCTATTCCATTTGCAGGATTTCAGATTAGTATGTTTGGACTCTTAAAAAAGAAGAAGATAATATCCTTAACTCTTAAGACTATTAAAACATGACAGAGTTAGCAACTGGAACTGCTACCTGCTTTTGTGAATGCCTGATCCCTTGGGCAAATGTTTATTCCACCAGCTGCCCTTTTTGACATGCCCAGCTGCCCAAGAGCTAGATAAGAAGCTCTGTGTCCATCTGCTTTTCCACTCAGAACTTTCTCCTGGCTTCATTTCTCATCATCTCCTCCAAATCTCTTTATTAGCTATCACAATCTCTATGTTCTTTAAAAGTCACTAGGCTCCCCTCTGTCATTTCCCTGTACAGTGGCAGCTTGATTTCAGACTGTCATGCTGGCTCTCATCTACTGTCCCTTTGAGGTGATATTTTGGTAAATGTCTCCATCAAAAGGCCTCAGAGCCATACACTATAACTATGGCTTGGCTTCCTTGTGACTTTAGACATCCATTGAATATTGTGTTCTTTTACTCATAAGTATCGTGCAGAAGGTTTCTGCCTTTAGTCTAAGTGACAGTCTCCTCCAGGGCACTGATTCTATGTGATCAGCTATGTCTTGTGTGAGCCAACATTAAGCTTCTGTGTGGCAAAGATTTTCCTGTGCCCGTCAACGAGTGTACTGTCTGGCAGACATAATGTCAACTGAACAGCTTCTGAATGAATAAACACACCTCATGAACAATTTGAGGGCGTATGTGAAACTTTAGACTGAGTTCTGTATTCTGTCAAAAAATTAATTATGAATTTATGAAAAGATGATGCAATCGAAGTTTCAAGTCAGGTGAACTTGATATACAACAGACATCAAAGTGACTATGAAACACATCTCCATATGTGACAGTACATTTTATTAAAATTATATCTGAGATTTAATTTATAGAGGTATGACTAAGGGCTGACAAAGAATGGCCAATACCACTGAAAGAAAAATTACTTACATTTTTCAAGAGAAGGGGCATGCCACACCATGCAGGGCCACAAGAGAAGCATCAGGTTTTGGTCAGGAGGAAGAAACAGGAGCCAAGAGAAAGCCTTTCATTGGGGTTCTGAAGCAAGGGCAAGGCAGAGCTCAGCAGTGGCTAGTTTGTATGTCAGTGGGCTCTGGGCTGTAGGGGTGGTCTTTCATTGTCTGATACCTGGCCCTGGGACAGGGGAAGAAATATTGGTGTAGTGTGTGAGAGTTTGATAAGCAGGCATGGGGGTATAGGCTCTGTATTGGTTAGCTTGCACATGAACATTGTTTTTCCCAGAAAGTTGTTTACCATCTTTAAGAATTAGCTAGACCTAGAAGGGACAGTCCCTCCCCATGCTTGTAAGTTACCCCAAGATATCAAAACACTGTACTGTGCAGAAAATGAAAAAATGACTAATACAACAATGAAAATGGTTGTTCACTGGTTTTATGACCCTAGGACACCTCAGCCAAAACAAAGATTTCAAAAACAGGTCAGGAAGTGACTTCTGATTATATTTGTTTGGAGAAGAGATTGTTATTATAAAATAATACTCCTTTGCCCTCACACACGTAAGAGGTGGACAGATTAAGAAGTTCTGCTCTCTTCCCCTCAAGCAGAGTAAGGAGAGCTGCTACGAGATCCATCTGAGGTCTTGCAGTGAGTGTTTACAGAAGATGGTGCCTGACCTACTTCCAAGAAAATGAGAGCATCCTGCGTGTCTAGTTAGTCAGTCCAAAGAAATGTGTAGACTTTTCTGTGGAGCCATGTAGGCCAGATGGTAGAGAGCTAGAGTGGTAGATAGCACTGTCGGTCCTGTTTAATGGGGATACCTGGAATCCAGCAGCAAGAATATCCAGATGAGCCCCGAATTCCTGTAGGTTGCAGAAAGAGTTGCAGGGAGCAGCCAAAACAGAAACTAGGTCAAGAGAACTGCGGAAGGTGGTCCCTGAGTGGTTGAAATCACCAAAGGACCCTCAAACACACCCACGGAAAGAAGAGCTTCACATATCTGTATTTCAGGGAGTCCAAAGGCAGTTTATGAAAATATCTGTTCAAATAAGACCTTTATTCCTTACGTTTCTTTCTTCCTCCGTGTTACCAAAAGCGTCCAAAAATGGTTAGCAAGCCAGTTAGGGTGGAGATTTAGTCCAGAAAAGTAGAGAGGAAGCCATCCATTTCACCCCATTTCCACTGCAAGTTTCTAGCCTGAAGAATACTAGAAACCCAGTTATGATTAATTTCTTGGCAGGACACTTCTGCTTTCTGAATTATGACTATGCTTTTTATTTAAAGAGACTGTAGCACTGTCCATTATCAAAAAGCAAGCAGAAAAGTCATGGGACCTACCCAAGTTTTCATCGAGGGACAGAAAAAAAGGACAGGGGACACAAGAAAATATTCTGCTATATAAGAGAGCTACGTGCCTTAACAGAGCTGAGGAAAAGCACACTTTGGGTATAGATCTACCACAAGAAAGAGAAGAAACCTGCAGAAATTTCTGCTTTGTTCCTCCGATGAAATACAAAAGAAACATATCTTTGAAAGTAAAAAAAATAAATAAATAATTGAAAAAATAATATATTAGGATGAAGGTTGAGAAAGTAAGAAATGAGTGAAGGAATCAATTGAATAATCATGGAAATAAAATACCAAAAGAGCATATAAAGAACTGAATCCACACGCAGAAAGCAGAATCAGTGAAGTACAGGACTAACCTGAAGCACTCTTAAAGAATACTTAGCTCCCTCATGCCAATGCTTTCCCACAGATCTTCTTCAAGGACAAAGAAATAATAGACTGAAGGCTAAGGGCGAGTTGGGAAAACTGAGAGACATCCCTTGAGGCATGCAGAATCTTCCCCAAGTGCAAGACCTGCTGAAGACTAGGAAGTGCAAGACTAGGAACAGGACAAAAAGTTTTACATTTCTATAAAACTATACATATGAAAAAGCATTTGAAGTAAATAAACCATAATGATAAATTGTTAAAAATAAGAAAAGAATGCTGAGAAAGAGAGCAATGGTGACTCCTGTTCATGCAGCACCTAATGGACACAAAACATATGCTGTAGGGAAGAAACTGAGACCTGTAAGGTCACCTAATGTACTCAGGCACAGCCAGTAGGTGACAGAACAGAATTCAGACTCAATTTTGTCAGACTCCAATGCATGTCTGTTAACTGAGCTATGTCTCAACACAAGGATGAGACATTTAGATCTGAGGCAAAATGAACAAAAAGCCAAGTTATACCTGATAGGCATTTAAAGGGGGGAAAAAAGCAGAACAAATTGAACATAAGCAAAAATAAAATGGAATAAAACTTTCTTAAAAATAAACAAATGAAAGATATCATCTAGTTAGAAAATTGGACAATTGATCAAAGAAAAAGTAAGAACTTATTCTTTACGCAGAATGAGGGTAGGGGATATGGAAACAAAATAGTTAAACCACTGGCAAAAATGCATTTACTGCAGTTAATGTGAAAAGATAGGCATTTATATTTATGAAAGTATCAAATACAAAACATTGATCAGAAGAAAATAATGTGAAACACAGACAAGAAATCATCTAAAGGAAGAAGACATTAATTTTATAATAAAAAATATTTAAAATAGATAAAAGTTTTTAAAATGTATGTGGAACTAAAGTAACATTTTAATGTTTAACAGATTATTAAAATATTAAAAATACTTGTTTCTTATTAATACAGCCTGGTATCTGAGGCTTTTCATCAATGGAAAAAATTGTGGTATCCCCACAAAAATTCTAAGAGGAAACTATGGACACATTTGACATAATAAGCTAATAAACAGAGTAAGACTGTGTTGAGTTTGGCAATAATATTTGAATTCCTTGATGTAACCCTAGAGAAGCAGGATAGGGCAGTGGATGGTAGCTGGTCTGTAAGACAGAAGATGTGAGTTCTGTTCTGCTCTCCTGTTTATGGTGTTGCTTCGTGCAAATCAGTGTCTCACTCGAAATTTTAACATCTAGCCTAGAAGACCCTCAATAAGTATTTCTTGCCCAAATCACTTGTCCAATGCCACACAGGTATTAAGTGTTGGAACAAGAGAAGTTTGGTGGAGCTAGTCTGGTTGGAAAATAATCAAAAGGTTTAGGAAGGGAGGGAATTCCAATTATAAAGAACAGTGTGAAGAAAAAGTATAGTGTTCAGACCTCATGAGGAACTGGCTCTTTCCAGCCAGTACAGACACACATATATGTATAAAATATCTCAGCATATTAATAATATCTCAATAATATATTTATTATAATAAAATTTCTAATATACCAACTTTCTATGATGATTTATAGGTTGATAATGGAATTTCTTATATATTTTCTTATTTAGTCCTCAGGAAGATCTTTGGAGTTTGTAGAACTGTTATTATCAACCTCTATCCCATTCTTGAATTACAAATAAAACTAAGGGACTAAGAATTTAAGATATCTATTTAGTAAGTAGCAGGCCAAGACATTTATTTCAGCAACTCAGCAATTTGATGGAAGATATTGAGGCAAATGGAAACCAGCTTCAAAGTCATCATTTGAAAGTGATGGAGACTCAGTGGCTTATCCCAGATAAGTGATTGACAGATGAGGAGGCAGTGCAGGTTTATGCAACAGGTATTTACATATGGAGACTCAAGGTCAGAATCTAGGAAAATGGATAGTGGTAAAGGTAAAAGACAACTCCCAAATAGCATCCTAGAAAATGGGTGGGAAATTTATCTCTCATAGTTCAGAAAGTATGAATGAAACAAGTAGAAGCATTCAAAGAAGAGATTGACTTGGCAATGTTCTGAACCTCCCAAACTCTAATGGTTATAGGAGATTTCTCTTTTACCTTAAGGTGAGACCACACCTCAGCCATCTCATACAGATAAAAAGTCTTCTCTAAGAAGACATCAAAGAGAGATTTCCCAACCTTAGACACTTCAAGCAAGTCTTTGTTGGGCCAAGATGAGTCAGAATAATCTGAGTCTGTCTACTGTTCTGCCTGAGCTTCAGCCAAGTAGGTTCTCGGAAACTGGCTCAGGCTTGGTTGATGTTGGATAGCAGAGCCCTGTCAAACCAAGAGGGCCCTGGTGGAAACTCCAGAGCAGGGCAGGCTGGGCCTCAACTCTGATTCCTGGAGGCGCAGCTGACTTTTCTGTATGTTTGTAAAGGCAGCCTCAGGTATCTGAGATCCTCCACTTCCTCCACTATGCCTTGGAAGGTATCTTAGACACTTGAAGTGGAAATGCAGTTGCTTAACTTTACAACTGACCAGAGAATGCCAGCCAGTATAAACATATCTTGAAAGTATGCATTTTATTTATTTAAATACATATATATTTGCACATGTAGAAAAATATCAATAGGGATTAAATAAGATTTTAAAATGAGTTTTAACAATTTAAATACACCTCCTTACACATACAAAGTGTGCACACAGACAGATTTACTAGAAAGATTTACATGTCTGATAATTGGTCATGTGCTCAATCACCTGTGACATCATCTCCCTTTTTTGTATTAATCTGGGGGCCAAAGAGAGTGAGATCTAGGCGTTAGGCCACCTGTGAAATCTATGTCTAATGGTATGGGAATGTCCCCAATGTCTTTCTTTAACTAGCAGAAACTCACCAAGCAGATGATATGCCAACCAAGTTTCTCTTTCTCCTGTGGGTCACTCATACCCTTTACTAATCTGTACCTGGGAACATTCCTATCATCACTTGAAACAATAGTCTCCTTATTTGTTGGCTCCTGGGTGAAGTAATACTCTTACAAAGCAGAAATAGATTAGTTGTATTTTTGTTCAATGCCAAAGCAAAAGCCACAATCTTGTTTAATGATTAGACATTAAAAGCCAAGCAATAGTTCCTGCTTACTGATGAGGTTTCTCAAGTAATTGCATGTTCCTTCATATTTTTTCAAAAGCATCATACATCCCACACTTGACCAATGACAAAAAATTGAGAATTTCCTTGGAAATTCTATAACTTTATGAAAGTTTTAATTTTAATTCCTCATGGTGACATATCAGCACTCTGAAAAGTTTTCAGGTAGAGAGGTTCTGTTATTTCTGATGATTAAACATTTACTATGAAAGAGACAACAAACATGGAAGTAAATGTGGGTATTGTTTGTTTGTTTATTGTTTGCTTGTTTCTAGATAATTTTACTAGATCTTGAAGCAACATAGTACATATAAACAGAATCTTCTAAATGTTTGGAGACAGTTTTTATGGTTTCTGTAAGAGCTTTCTCAAACTCCCTATTTTCTCCAAACACAAATAAGGTCCAAATTGCTAACCAGTCAAGCCTCATCTGTAAGAGAAGAGTCAGCTGTTGAGTTTTTTCTTCACATGAGAGACTCTTTCATTCTCTATTTAGATCCTTCCCAAAGATTTATAAATATCTGTGCTGTGGCTTGCTACAAGGTGTGTGTGGCACCATAAGTGAGGGGTAGAGAGAGGAGACATATACAAGTTGCTCTGATGTGGTTAGAACGGCTGAGGCAGCAGCAGTAGGTGAAGTTCCCATTCATAGGGCAAGGAAAAGGCATTTGCCACCTTGCATTCCCGAAAAGAGGTTCATTATGGATCAGTTCAGGTCAATCTTACTGATCTAGCCTGCTCTCCTTGTCTAACTAAGGCCACCTTTTGTGGTAACTCTATTAAGGCCCTTAAATGTTAATTCGTTTGAGTAGTGGAGGTTGGTGCCTAATTGCCTTGAACATGATTTTCCTCCTGCTCAGAGTTGGTTGGCCATTATTTTTATTTTGGCCATTTTTCTCAAGCTGCCCTCTTAGGTCCTGTGGTGCCTTTGTCTTTGATTTCTTGGCAGTGACATAGTATAGTAAAGAGAATATTGGATCAGAAACTAGGAAACGAGTTTTCCTTCAGGTACACTATTACCAACGAGGTGAACTTCAGGGGGAATCACCTGACCCTCCTGTGTCTCAGTTACCTCATTACACTAGATGGCTTTTGCAGAATCAAATTCTGAGTGGGCACAATTGCACACTGACCCTCATCTCCGCATTTTATGTTGTGGCAAATTTTACATTACTACTTTTAAAAATGAGATCGTAAATGTAATACATATTTGTTGTGGAAACTTTGGAATAATAAAGAAAAATAAAAGATAATTTAAATACCAGAGTCACTCCTACTCCAACCAGAGGTAAATACTGTTAACATTTGTTCTATTTGTTGCCAATGTTTTTCTTTTATATTTGCATGTGTGTATTTGACTTCCAGTTCTGTAAATATATGGTAAATAAAAATATATTTACAAAACATGCCATCACACTGTATATGTAGTTTGATATGCCATGTCCACTCTACTAATAAGTCCATTGAAGGCATTCTTAATTTCTATTATAGTGTATTTTATCTCTCTCATTTCTTTTTGGTTCTTTCTTAAGATTTCCACCTCTCTGTTGACATTTCACATCTGTTCTTGCATGCTGTCTACTTTACCCATTAGAGTCCTGAACATATTAATCATCATTGTTTTAAATTTCCAGTCTGATAATTCCAACATCCCTGCCATGTCTGGTTCTGATGTTTGCCGTCTCTTTAAATTATATTTTTTGCCTTTTAGTATGCCTTGTAATTTTTTCTTGACAGCTGGGCATGATACTAGGTAAAAGGAACTGCTTTAAATAGGCCTTTAGTAATGTGGTGGTAGGGTGTATGGGGGGAAAGCTCTATGTCTTCTGGTGAGCCTGTGCCTCTGGACTGTAAACTTCATGTGTGCTGTTAAGGTTTTCCTCCCCTACTGATGTGGGACAGGATGGCTACCATAGGCTTGAGTTGGATATTTCCTTCCCCAGATCAGTTAGACTGTGATCATACTCCAGCATGTTAGTATCTGGTTAACTAGTTTCCCCTGAGGATAAACCTTGTTTATAAGAATGGAGAGCTCCGATATATTTCAAAGTTATTTCTCCTCCCCAAGCCCAACGACTATACACCACTTGCTAGAAGCCCAAGGTGGTTTTTCTCCAGTTGTTACTATTGGAATCAGGTGGAACTCCTGGAGAGGAAGCTTACAGTAGAACTGGCTCCACCTAGGGTCATCACTTCTCAGAGCTGTCTGCATTGAGCCTCCGCCCATTCATCATTTATAGTTCAGGTTTTCCTGCCCCTTACTGGTTTCCATGTGAGTCTCTGCTCTGGTATGACACAACTCCTTGTAGTTGCCCACTTGACTCTCCAGTCTTGGGGCAGCAGTTTGCCCTATGTCCTTCTTTTTCTTATGGATCCAAGAAGAGTTATTGATTTTTTTTCAGTTTGTTCAGCTTTTTACTCGCTAAGATGCAGTGGTAGTGTAGTTCCTTATGTGTAGAATAGGAAATTGGAAGTCCCTTAAACTATATTTTAATGACAGTATCAAGTCCATACACCATTAGAGACACTGTTCTCTCAACATGTTCGAATTGCTAACATATCTCTGAGGTGTGGTACCTAAACCTACACTCAGTACTCCAGATATGGCCCAACCAGAACAAAGTGAAATACCAGTACTATTTACCTCATTTTGCACACTATTAACCTTCTGATGCAGTCTAAGATGGCATTCATCTATTTATTCATCCAATAATAACAATAAACTTATGCATGGTCTTTACAAGTTATAAGGAATGTACCTATTTTATTCCTATTGGGCTTATTGATCTATAAATCTTCAAGTTTCTTTTTTTTTTTCTATAGTTATCTTTCATCCTGGACTTGTACAGTTGATTTCTTGAACCAAAGTACAGGATTCATTATTTATTTGTATTTAATTATATTTGATTTTATTTGTCCTATTAATTTACCTTGACATATTTTTGAGTCTTTATTCTGTTGTTCTGGTTATTGACTCTCTTTCTAAAGTATTTGCTATCTTCAAGTTTGAGTTACATGTTATCAAAAACCTCAGAAAAGCCACTGATTTTTTTAAAAATGAACAAGAACATGGCCTAGAGAAGAATCCTGTGGATTATTAACAAATACTTCTTCCTTTTCACATAATTGATCTCACAAATCATCTATCTCTGTCTACAGAGCTTTTTGCTCAGTTCAATCAACTATACTATTATCCAGTTAATCTTTTCTCAATATTAGGGCATTTGTACAATATGATTCTTAAAATATTTTTGATATACAAGTATAATGACCAACTCAAAATATAAAAGTATTTTAGTTTACTTATTTAAGCTGAGTCTATATTGGTTCCTAATGATCAATGCTTCCTTTAAAAGCCATGAATTTAATAAATTTGGAAAATTTTAGAACACATAATTCCACAAATAATTTCTATGGGGCTGGCCACTGAGTGTAGCTTTCAAAAGAAGGGACTCATGGGACTGGCTCATAGGAAATCTCTAATGAGTATAAATTGTGTATAAATTTTACATAAAGACTCCGGAAACTAGAGAAAGGCAGTTTTAATGAAGCTACTGTCTACTGCCCATCACATAAACCTCAGACCATTTTAGTTTTCCCTTATGCTTTTTTGATTCTTCAAAAAAAATGCCAATTACTGTACTATGTTAATTTACTAAACGAACCATTGAGGCTAGATAGTCTTCCAAACATTCAAAAAGTGAGCCTTTTATTCACTTGTTGAAAAAGGAAAGGCTAAACTTTCTTGTAATTACATTGAGTCTTACACTTAGTCGTAATTTGACTATCTTTAATAGTTAAAAGAATATATATTGATATTCGGTCATAAGGTGTGAAATTTTGATTGTTTCAACTGGAATTACTGTAGAAGCATTTATCGGTTGAGAGAAATGCTATATGGAGATCAGTACCTTTCCTTATTTGTCTCAATAGCTATGTTGTAAATACAAGGTAAATATGGGAGGTTAAAGGAGAAAAATGACTTTAGTTAAACATTTATTTGAATGTCTTATTTACCTCTAAATATGGGTGAATTGTTTTTGCTAAATGTTCTTTGAATAATATGCCAGTATTTTTTTCCCACTTCTCTTGGAATGAACAAGAGTACTTTTCAACCTGGGTTTGACAGAAGAGCATTTTTACCATATCTATCTTTCCCAGAAATGGTTCTTTGTATACCTTGTGAATCATATCTACACATATGGAAATGACTCTTTTTATCAGTCTGAAATAGAGCCTTTTGCACATTAAGTGGAAATTAACAGATAAGATATACATTTTGCTTCATATCATTTGTAGGATTCAATAAAGAAAAAATAAATTTTACTTAAATCTATGTTTCTAAAACTATTTGCTTTTTGTGGATAGTATTAAAATTTTTTTAAAATTTACAAAGAAATGCTAAAAGGAAAAGTGATGATGGAGCCTTTTGTTTTTGTTTTTCTACTTTTTAAAGAAAAGGCAAATATAAACGATTAAGATTAGTGGCAAGGTTATTTAACTCCATTTTCACTGACTGAAGTTTCACTCATTTCTTCATTCAATTGCTTCGCCTTCCACAAAAAATTATACTAAATTTTGCAGTCCAAGCTTTCTTATTTTCAAATATTAAGTTATTACTTTTTTGTTGTTTAGGATATAAGGGAATGGAAACCCAAGAGGGGAACATATACTGGAGGAGGCTTGGTCTCCCCAAAATGTGTTGGAGTGCTAACCCCCAGTACCTCAGAATGTGAACTTATTTGGAGATAAGGGTCTTTATAGAGGTAACCAAGTTGAAATGAGGTCTTTAGGGTTCGCCTCATCCAATATGACTGGTGTTCTTACAAAATGGGGACATTTGGAGACAGAGATAGACACTTAGAGGGAAGACCCTGTGAAGAGACACAGGGAGAAAATAGCCATCTACAAGCCAAGCAGAGAAGCCCAGGGAACCGACACTGCTGACACCTTTGATTTCAGACTTTTAGGCTCTAAAACTGTGAGACGATAAATTTCTATTTTAAGCCATCTAATTTGCAATACGTTGTTATAATGGACCAAGCAAAATCATATGGGTTTTATGGAATCTTTCATAAGTATAAAAAAAGCTTATTATAGGTAAGATTTACTGAAATACTTCTATGTGCTGGGTTATGAGGAAGATCTAAGCAATCTAAATATATTAACTTATTTAATCCTTATAACAATCTCTATGAGGTAGGAATTGTTATATTTATATAACAACATATTTCTAGACTGCTTAGTTCTAAATATTATTACTCCCTTTTTGTAGGAAACTCAGTCCCCGAAAGATTAATGAAATTGTCCCAAGTCATCAGCTAATAGGTAGAGCTGGAACTTAACTTCAAGTAGTAGAACTGCAAAGTCTATACCCTTAATTCTACATTGGTTACTACCCTTTTCCCAGAGAAAATCTGCCAAATTGTAAAATTAGATATTTTTCCAGAATTCAGAAACATTGCATTTTAGGTGGTGAGATTTTTCAGTGTCAGTGCTTGTATTAGTTTTCTGTAGTCGCATAACAAATTACTACAAACTGGGTTACTTAAAACAACAGAAGTGTATTCTCTCACAGTCCAGAGGTCAGAAGTCTGAACTCAAGGGCTACAATCCCTCTATAGATGCCCTTGAGGAGACTCACATTTTGCCTTTTCTAGCTTTGGGTGGCTGTTAGCATTTCTTGATATTTCTCGGCTGTGTTACTCCAATTTCTGCCTCCATGGTTACATTGCTGACTGCTCTTCTGTCTGTGTGTCTTCTCTGTGTGTCTGTAATAAGAATACTTCACAGTGGATTTAGGCCCTGATAATCTGGTATGATCTCATCATCTCAAGATTCTTTACTTAATTACATTTGCAAAGACCCTTTTTCCAAATGAAGTCACATTTACAGGTTCCAGGGTTTTGATTTGATATGGACGCATCTTTTCTTTTAAAGTGGATTCAACCCACTACAATGCTGCCTTATATTTTTAAGTCGATGTGCTTTTCTTATGATCATAGTGATCAAAATCATTTAGGTAAACTAATGAAGAAATGCAATGACAAGAAGGAAGATAAGAAGAGAGAAACAGAAGGTGAGAAGAGAAAAAAGAAAAAAGTTACCCCTAGGGAGAGTGACCATAACAAACCACATTTGCTATCAAGGTCCTTGTTATTTGAGAGTAGTTTTAAAAAAAAATGAAAAAATTATGGATTTTGGGGGGGTGAAATATGGTTAAGTGTTTGCATAAAACTATGGGGAAAACAGATTTTTAAGGCATCTGAGATGATCTATTTTAAGCCCTTCAAAAGAATATTATCCTAAAGAAATAGAAATTTAAGTCACCATCATAATCTTCAATAGCTCTCCCTCTGTCTCTGTTTCTACAGCAAACAAATGATAACATTCCAGCATAGTTATGTACTATTACTACAAGAGTAAGAAATTGTTTGTCAGGGGACTAAGAAACAATTTGCCATTGGCAGGCTTTGTGAGTACAAGATATTAGCGAGTCTTCTGCATGTGAATGTTCACAATAACTTGCCAAAACCAAGTTTAAAATCTCGAATTATAAGAAACTAAAATGTTATTTGTAATAAGAAAGTTGGAATTTTCTTAAAAGCTTTTCACACCCTAATCATAATATAACAATAACTATGAACAGATAATTCACAAAAGAAATCCTATAAACACTAAATTTAAGTTCAAACACAGTAATAATCAAAGAAATGAAGTTATGTATTTTTATCCAACAGAGTGGCAGTAATTAAAAAGAATAGCGATATCCAGTATTATAAAGTATGTGAATATAAGGGCATTTTTATAGCTACCAGTGGGATGTAAACTAAGACCAATTTTCCCAGGGGCATGTCTTCAAAATGCATAGACACTTTGACCCCAAAATTTTAGTTCTAGGCAATGTACCCTAATGAAATAAAAATACATACTCAAAGGTGTATGTACAGGGGGCTTATTCTAATATGTTCATGTTACAAATTAGAGATAGCGTACATTTTCAAAATCAAGATATTCTTTAAATCATAATGGATATACATACACTAAATCTATCCAGCTGCTGAGAATAATGACATATATCTATATCTATTGAAATGAAACTGAACTGTATTAATGACATCCTAACACATGGAAATAGGTTACAGACAGATGTAACTCCATTTTTTTTTGGTAAAAAGTATATTTTATTTATATTTTTTATATATATACATTTTTCACATACTTATTACACAGAAATATCTAGTAGCAAAAAGAAAAGTTAATAATATTATCTAAGATAGTAACACAATGTGAAACTTTAAAAGAATTATTGTTGTTTTCTAATTTTTTAATAATGAATTTGAACCACATGTAAAATAAACAAGAAAATGTTTTAAACACTTTTAAGTCCACTCTTTAATGGGTTCTCCATCAAAAAAAGGAACCAATATGTTAGGCAACGTTTCACAAGAACATTTTTGAGATTCGTCTCATTAAATTTTGCATTGTGGACATACACAGTTAATAGAAAACACACATGGAGTTGGTTTTTTTTAGGGTAAAAATTTGTAATTTGTTGCCATAGAGAAAAATAAATTTCCAAAACTGAAATGAAAATCCAATAATATGTTTCTGCTTGCTTCCAAAGGATAAGAATTAGAAATTTTAAATAGATATGTTATCAGCAAGTTAAGAAGGTTTAGGGCTCAAGGAAATAAGACTAAGTGAAGGAAAAACAGGCAGGAACTAAAATAAGGTGGCGATTTTCTGCTATTCTTGATACTACTTGCTTTATATTCTACAATAAAATATTACAAGGACATTTCTTCATAGTAATTTCAATTAAGTAAATAGTTATTGAGCTCACAGAAGTCACCATGTTCAGGAATGAAGAAATTAGTAAGTCATTATCACTATCTTCCAGGAGATAAAATCTGAACCCTCTTATATTCAAATAATTTCCTGATTCATACAGAAGAGAAACTTCACTGATAACACTCAGGAACACTACCTAGTCAATATATCTCTATGAAATTCTAATTTTTTAATTATTAGTTTTATTTCATTCATGCTATACTCAATTCCATTATAGGCAGAAGATTGAGGTTAAAAACCAACACTTCCTCCAAGTAAACATTATAAATGTGCTATACCTTTTCCTTCTTCCACAGCAAATTGCTCCTTTAGTCCTTGTGGGCTGCTACAACAAAGTAACACAGACTGGGTGACTTATAAACAACAAACATTTATTTCTCACAGTTTTAAAAGCTGGGAAGTCCAAGATCAAGCTGCCAGTGTGGTCATGATCTGGTGAGGTCTCTCTTTCAGGTTCATAGCTGGTGCATCCTTACTGTGTTCTCACATGGTGGGAGGGCCCTCTTCTGAAAGGCGCTAATCCCATGCATGAAGACTCCACCCCCATGGCATAAGTACTTCTCAAAGGCTCCACTCCCCGTGCCATCATCTTTGACAGTTAGAATTTCAACATATGAATTTGGGGGACACACATATTCAGACCATAGAATGATTCAAGAAAAGCTATAAATATAACAGGTGAAATTCAGGAATGGACTCTCCCTTCTCAGTATTGGCTATCATGGCCTTCATTTACTTTGATCTTGATCACCAAGTTGAAGGTGGGTTATAACTGCAACGTGTCTCTGTCAGTTATGCTTTAGATCTGTTTACTTAAACCTATTTAAACATCTGTTAAAAAATACACACACATTAAAAAGTAAAATAGAACCCAAAAGATGTAAAATGAGGGGGAAATACTTTCCCATTTTCACTCTTCCCACCCTAAATGCAGTTTCTAGAGGCAGGTATTTTAAACTATTTTCTTGCAGTTCCCTCTATGTTGCTAAATAATATACCTACACATACTACAGTCTCTGCTTCCTGTTAGGATATTGAAGATTTACTCTCTTATACCACCTTCCAACTTTACACTGATCCTTGCAGAATAACCATGTATCTTAATTTTAGGCAAATCAAGGAACACAATGAATAAGAAAAAGAAATGATTCCTGTAGTGTCCTGTAGTGTCAAGTGTTGACCTTGGATTGCATTTCTTTTTTGGTAAAATTTTGTTCCCTAAAGTTGCCAATTGTCTTGCTTTTTATTAAAGGATTTTATTATAAAAATAATTATATTTCCCATCACAGCTTCATAGAGCCATTTTGCTATTAAAATAAAATGGAGGCCAACATTCTTAAGTGGCACGGGGCCAATGACTGTCCTGGACATGGAACAGTCTGGGCACTTCCTTTATGCATGATCCTGAATAGAATTCATCTGTCCTAGGTTAAATGTCTTTTCTTTCTTGGTGTACTCTTTGGTGTAAGGATTACAACATCCTTAATACTTTCTGGAAAGATTGTACAGCAGCTAAGTATATGTAGCCATGCATGCATGCCTGAAAATTTCTTTATTCAATCCACCCTTAATGATTGATTTTTTTTTTTCAAAAACAGGCAAAGAGCTCTAAAATATAAGATAAAAATAAGAGTCAGACTTGGGTATCTATTAGGAAAGAGATAAAGTGAACTTGGAGAAGAATGTTGTAAAAGAAAAAAAAAAGAAAAAAAAAAAGAAAGTTAAAGAACCATAAAGCTCTAGGTTGAAAGAGCAAGTTACAATTTTTAGGTGGCATTTTGAAGAAATTTTCCATTGCCATCTAACATCCAATGTTGTGAATGAGAAGTAGGAAGTCATTCAGGTTTTCATTTCTTTGTAGTTCTTTTACTCTCTGGAAGTTTTTAAGATCTTCATTTTTACCTCCAGAATTCTTAAATTGTATAATGATGTGTTTTTCTTTTAATATTTTTTTAAAAAAATCATTTTGCTAGATATTTAATTTGTTCTTTCAATGTGGGGCTTTATGATTCTTTAGCTCTAGCAAATTTTTGTTTTGGTTTGGTTTGGTTTTTTCCTTTTCCTTATCTGAAACTCCTATTATTCAAATGTTAGATCTCCTAGACTTTTCGTGTCCCTTGCTTTTTTTAAAAAAATAAAAATATTTCTCAGCTTTTTTTCTATTTTTCAGAAAAATATTCTTAACTTTTTTTCTAAACTTTCTGCTGGTTTTATTATTTAGGCACTAAAATGTTTATTTTCCAAAATCTCTTCATTTTCTTTAATTGCTTATTTTTCATAGTGGCATGATTAATAAAATTAATCTGTGTGACCTACAAATTAGAAGATAATATTGTTATTATTCTCTAATCTTTTCACTTCTCTCTTTTTTTCTGCAATTTTTCCTCAGTGTTTATCTTAATTGTGATCTTTATTTTTAAAAAATGATCATTATCAATATTCCATTAACAAGTTGGCTGTGACCTCTGTTTTGGATTCCATTTTCAGTTGGTAGCCTTGCCTGCTAGTAATCAGACAGAGAGGCAGAGAGCTCACAAAATGTCTGACCACCGGATATCTCTTCTCTGGGGTTCCTTATTTTCTTCAGAAAAAGCCTTCACTCTCCTGTCAAAGAATTAGACTCCTAACTACTGGCTTTCTGTTTATTCTACCTGAAGTGGGGTGTGGGAGTGTGGACATGGGGTTGTGGTGACTGAATGAAGACTTTTAAATAACCCCAAGATTTCAGCTCATTGTCTCATTACCCACTGTCTCCCAGTATTAGCTTTCTGTCTGGGATTCTATAGGATATGCTACTTCCTTCATTCTGAACCCTCTTTACAAGCACTTCAAGCTAAGGTCTCTTCTGAGATGCTGCATCAGTCATTATTCTTCCACTTACTTCCCATTTTCCAAATTCTTGTGAAATCTATCATCCATTGATAGTCCCTTTCCTATCTTTTGGTTATTCTTGATTTAACTTTATATATCTTAATTTATCAAGTACCCACTTTATGACTATGTGCTGTGAGAGGTACAAGACAATAAGAGGCACAGACTGTGTCATAAAGAAACATAATTTTTTATTTTCTAAATTAAAATTTTTTTAAATTTATTAATTACAGTTGACATCCAATATTATATTAGTTTCAGGTGTACAATGTAATGGTTAGACTTTTATATGTGTTACAAAGTGATCACCCCAAAGTGATCACCTGGCACTATACATGGATATTACAATATTATTTAGATTCCCTGTGCCATACCTTATATCCCCATGACTGTTTTTATAACTGGCAATTTGTACTTCTTAATCCCCTCCCCCATTTCACCCATCCCTCCAATCCCCCTCCAATCTAGCAATCATCAAAATGTCCTCTGTATCTATAAGTTTGTACGAAATATAATTTAATGGCAGATAAAAGATGGATACAAATGATAATGAGCAATGGGTAGTAGTATACAGCACTGAATGTGTGCCCCATTTGCATAGTGTAGTGGGAGTTCAGAGTGCTTGGCGCCAGCCCTGAATGACAGAAACATTTCAAACTTCTAGAAGAAAGAATTTACTGAAAGTACGTATCACTGGTCTTTCTGGGTCTTTACTCAGGAATGTAGACTATTAAGTAGTCTAACTGGCTACTTACTACAAAGATTGATGAGTGGTAGCAACAGATATAGGGTCTTAAAGTTGAAACTTCATGTGGTAGTTACAATGAAAAAAGAAAATACAGAAATTTATACATTGCATGGCAGTCAATCTCTTATAAATCTTATACAGATAAGGAAACCAAGGTGCTGATAATTTAATTTGGCCTTGAGTAACAAAAGAAGGGAACTAGGAACCCGGATGGTCTGAGGTCTTTTTTACTGCATGTGGTATAACCTAACTTCTGATGTTAATTTAGGATTTTGTTCCTGTTATGTAAGCAAATCCTGCACACACTCAGAGATATTAGTAGCTGAACATTTTAATGTGCAATTGCGAAGCAGACTGTATGTTTACACAAAATTATTTTGAATAATGTCTCGCAGTCTTCATCAACTGATTCATTCATTTGCTCACTAATTCATTCCATATTTTATTCATTCTTTCCATGAGAGTGCTGAATTCTGGGAATATAAATATGAATGAGCCACTTCTCTTGAAGAGCTCATTTTGTGGCTATAAAGGGACAAATTAATGTTGCTTTGTTCTGTGTGATTCTAACAATGAATTCAATTTTTTAGATTATTAAGGTTATTTCTAGCCTGTGCTAGTGTTTGTTTTGTTCTTTTGTTGCTGGCCACCTACAATTTGAAAAACTGAATTCACATTTTCCATTTCCTGAAACCCTCAGCAATAAGACCACTATGGCCAGGTATTGGATTTAGCAAAACACATCCCAAAAGTATTTTTTCCAAATATCTCAAAAATATTTTGGATTTAGTAGAACCTAAAACACAGTATATTTAGGACATTCCATTTTTTTCTAAATTTGACTCATTTCATATAACTCAGTACAACATTATTTAGTGATGGTTTCAATGTCCCAGAATTTTTATAGTTTCCGATATTAGTCTTTTTTAGTCCTAACCACCAAATACACCACTTCCCCACCATCCAAATTATAGGAAATTCTGTTATACACAGCCTTAAATATTCAAGTTCTGCTTCAAAGCAAAAATTCAGAAAGTTTGAGTCAAGGGGATTTGTTCATGGCCCTACTCTTGTCTGGCCCTCCTGTTAAATGAAATGTGTTTTAGAAAAACAGGACGAATGGAGGGGGACATTTCCTACCAGGACTTTGGCATATGTGCTCTGGAACTTCCCAGATGCCAAGTGTGATCGTGAAGACAGAGCAGGACATTTTTTTTTTTCTTTGAAGAATACACTGGCATGGGTTTTTTGTTGGAACTTGGCTTGTAAAAACTGTGCTAAATGAGAAGAAAGCATGATGGAAAGTTTCAGCATCTTCTGCTTCCCCTCCTTTTCATCCCCAAGAAAAAAAAAAAATCCCACAGAGAATATGCAGCACATTCCAAGAACGTTGATCATTATTGTGTTTTAGCAGCCTTTAAAATTTATAAAGAAATACTCAAATTAACCTGGTGGAGCCTATAGTTTCATACCTTCTTGTCTTCCAATTGCTCCGATTATTACTATGGCCATTACCATTACTATTATTGCAGGCATCTCACTATGTTTTCAAACAAAAGCCTGGCTCCCATTTCTGAAAATGTCATAAGAACTAAGCCCCCTGTAAAATTTAAAGGAAACATTTTAAAACTAAAACTGCACGGTTTCAATCTGAACTTCATTAATGGCATCCTTGGAGCCAAACACAGTCTTGCAAGGCCTATTAGTGTGATCTGGAGACGCCGAAGGCCCACATAGTTTCTTAGAGTCCAAAAATGCCTCACTCGAGCTGGCATCATTCCCTGAACTACGCTGTTTGAGGCCTTTGCTGGGTCCAGGTAAAATTCACATCTTGTTTCTTTCTCTTGATTCTTTCAGCTAAGAAGAAATATAAGACAATGCTAGCCTGCTTAGAGAACCAGCAGCTGGAATCAAGGCCTTCTTTATTGTCAGGACTGAGAGAGTTTTTCTTCTTGTAGCATCCATTTAGCAGTATGTCCTGAGGTTTCTCTGTAGCATGCACATTTCTGTATTCTTAATTAAAAATGCACAGTTCCTCATTCTATGACCAAATATATAACAAGAGATCCATGGGAAATAGAATTCTTCATAGGGCCTGGAATGGATCCGCATCTTCCTGGGAAAGAAAATTTATGAAGGAACTTCTGATCTCTAGGCTTGAGGATCAGACCTAGTTATGAAGAAGCTCATTTTTGAATGGACTGGTTATCACTCTAAGAATAATGGATTTCATTTACTCATTCAACTAATACTCGCAGACAACTTCCTATGTATCAGGCACCATCTTAGGTGCTGGGGAAACAGTGGTGAACAAGAAAGACAAAATAGATCCCTCAGGGAACTTAGAGTGATGGAGACAGATAAATACACACAATTTTTAAAGTAATGTTTTGGGTAACTCCTCTAAAGAAAATTAAAGCAAGATAACAGGCTGGAAGATAATGAGGTGTGGAATGTGTGATAAGTGTGGCACCGTTTTAGATAAGGCTCTCAGAGGAGGACTTCCTAAGGAGTTGGCATTTAAGAGGTATCTAGACAACGAACAGTGGAATGTCTGGGAGAAACCCATTTCAGGGAGAGAGAAGAGTCAAGGCCAGTGCCCTGAGGTGAGGATGAGCTTATACACTTGAGGAGCAATAAATATCCTAGTCTGGACAGAGGGGGTTGAAATAAGAGAACGTATTAAGGAATGAGGTTAAAATATGAGGTATAGTGAACGACTGGTCTCCATTCTTCACCTCTCAGAGTCTCATCAAGGTTAAAATGTATCCTTTGCTCTTTCACCTTGGCATCATCCACATGATTTTCTTTGGCCAATAGAAAGTGGACAGAGGTGACAGGATGCTAGTTCTGACCAGAGAATTCGAGAGGCCTGGCACATTTCCATTTTTACCACAGCTAGTCCACTGGTCCTAGAGAAGGCTGGAAGAGGCATGTGAACTGCTATAGTCTGAGCCTTTTTGCTGCAGGAATGGCTGGCGAAGGCAGATAAACTCAGCCAACTCACAGATCTGTGAGAATAGATGATTAAAGTCCTTGAGTTTTGGGGTTGTTTTAATGCTGCAATATTGTGGCAATGGCTAATCAATACAGGGAAATGATATTTAGGATCTCAAGGTCCTTGTTAAAAAGCTGGATATTCTTCCAAGAGTAATGAAAAGCCATTAGATGGTTTTGAGTTAGGAAATGACACAAATTATATTAAGTTTTTGAAACATAATTAAGTTTAAATGATCTTCACTCTCTGAAGAATAAATTATAGGAAAAAGTGATTTCAGGCAGTTCTGAGCAATGACTCCAAGACACTCCCTTGTTTATTTAAAACAAACAAGCAAACAAACAAACAAAGAACAGTCCTGATTTCTGCCCTTAGAGACTCGGTAATTATATTACAGTCAATGAAATCAAAGATGTTAAGTTGTTCTATGTTAATTAAAGATCTGTGCTTTGCTCTTCAACTAGAATGAGTGCTACCATACATAATTAATCAAATCTAGAACTTTTTTTTTTCCATGTGAGGGGCAGGGAACACAGAGCTAGAAAGTAGGGTGATTCTCTTCTTCTGACAGTGTTTAAGTATAAAAGGGAGAAGCCAGGGCATGAAGAGAAGAACCCAAGTAGTGTTTTGTTCCTATATTTAAAACCCTGAGAACTATATGGATATAATATGGCCAGAAAGAGAGAGAAAAAGAGAGAGGGAGGGAGAGAGAGGAAGAGAGATAGAGACAGAGACAGAGATAGAGATAGAGACAGAGACAGGCTGACCACTTGGACAGTAAGTCAATTAAGATAATTTGTGTCTTGTGATTTTTCCCTCTAAATAATTTTGAGCAAGTAGAGGTCTTAGCTTCTTCTTGGGTTTTCATTTACCCACTAAAAAAGGAAATAATAACTGCCTAACCAACTTATAAATTTATCCTGAGTATATTATATATTTATTAAAGCAATTTGAAAATAAAATATAAAGTACTATGCCTACAGAACGTATAATTATAAAACTTGAAAACTAGTCAAGGTCTTTGCCAGTGAAAGATAATTAGTGCTATACATACAAGAATTCCTATTAATTTGCTTCAAGTATTGTAATGACTACCATATCTAGGGAATTTCCATTTTTACCTAATATATGTTAGAATAAATCTGAGCAAGTGCCACCTACTATGTCTCCTCTTATATTTAAATTTTGAATTAATATGGCCTGATGTGGTAGCAGGAAACACACCAGACTCTAAATGTGCTTTGCCATTGTGGATGTATTAGGAAAGGATATGAACTCTTCTAGATTTTATTTTCTGTATTAAAAAGATTAAGCCAGAAGTGAAACTAAGTGCTATTTTTTTCTCCTTCTCTCAAAACAAAAATCTACCAAAATTACAGATGCTTTCCTAAATCTGGGAGTAACTTCACCACAGCACACATGAGTTGTCTGTTTTAATGTTTGTCCTGAAGGAGAAGATGAGAAATAATGCGAGCTCTCATGCATGCTTTTCCAATCTCTCCTGCCCACTTTTCTGTAATCTCTATGTCATTTGAGGAAAAATTCCCCTCCACTTACAAAGACAACTATGAAATTTTCATGTGAACTGACATTTTTAAACTAAACTGCCCACTTGTATTTTATCATTTGGTCAAAAATATTCTAGACCTTGTGTTCCAAATTAAACCAAACTAAGACCATACGTGGAAAAGTTGGGTGAGGCAATGAGGACACTGTCCAGAGGAATGGAACCTGGCCAGCTGGCTTTTCTTTCCAGGTAATAAGAAATCTTAGACTTGCCAGCAGAGGTGACCAAAAGGCAGAAGATTTTCTTTCTTTCCTTCACCCTTTCACGACTGTTAGGCAGAAGAGAGTTCTAGAGGGAGCTCACTCTGCAGTTTGGGGTTCAGCCCTTTTAGTTAGCCCTGCATTTGTGATTATTATTGGTGTGTCTCAGCAGAGATCGAGTTAGTTGCCTTGTGGAAGCTGACAGTGGACTCTGGTTGGCTCTAATTGTGAAATAGCAAGAAGTCCTTTCTCTTATTAGCTTTCTGACTTTCATATAATCAGATATTGTGGGAAATTATAGGTGCACAAATCAAACTATTTCCCTGATTACTAAGAATTCACAAGTGCCAGTGTTGCCATGACTATACCTCTCCAGCAGCTGGGAGGGCAACTTAGGTGTACCACTTGATGTTTTTTCTTTATAATATTGATAATTTAACACTCTCGTTTCAACTAAGTTGTTTATTTTTTGATTTCATGTTTGTTTTGACTTTTTTTTCACACTAATGTTGTTTATGCGCTTTGTGAACTGTGGTCTTTGAACTTTAAGGAGAATGTGTGCATAATTTTGTGTGTAAAGGAATATGTGTGTTGTGGCGGATTGAGAATCAGAAGCTTTCATATTATTTGCAGAGGTCTCTGATAGAAAAATGGGTTAAATACTATTAACTTTGCTAATAAATATGTCATTCTTACATTCAGCTCCAGGATGTTAGCCTGAAGCCATTAGGGTGCCATCTAACCCACAGTCTGCTGGGATATAATACAAGCTGGGGCAGCTACCCAGTTTGCTCAGGGAATTGCTCCGGATTCCATTACCCAACCACTTTCGAACCCGAAATGTATTTCCTCCTTCCTTTCACATTCTAGAATCCTTTGGTTTAGAACCTGGATATTCTTTTTAAAACATACTTCCTTATTGCTGATAGGTCATTTGAACAACCTGTCATTTTGATTTGTACCTTCTTTGCATCAGAATCAAAAGACAGGAATTGGGAAGGGCTAGCAGGAGGTCCAAGGGAAAAATGAGAAACTGGGAAGTTTTCCTTTGTTTTCAATTAGACTCCTTTAATGTCACTTCCTAGTTCTGAATCCAGAACCACTGAGAAAGAGATTTGGACAAGTAATATACATTTTGGTGGATCTAAGAGTAAAAATGCTTTTAAAATCTGTCTTCCTGCTGCTAACTCAAAGGCTCCATGTAAACGACCCAAGCCATATGGAGCATGTTTCTTTCAGTGTCTAACAGACCAAATGGGTTGCCATCTCCCTTCTGGCTTGGATTGACTTGATTGGGCCCAAGAAGACATCTGCATCTGGTTTGGAGTTTCCTGTTCTCTGGTTCCCTGAAGAGGAGCCTTCCTTTCTAGACTATAGCAAGTTTTTGCCTTGTCTCTCCTTTTAACTTTGCTCTATCCTCTCCTGCAATGTTTCATCAGACAGAATCAGACAATAGCTCTTTTTCTGACCTCCTGAAACATGTATATTTGGCAGATTATCTTTTATTTCTTGATCATCCCTTTGAAAATAATCAAGTGGAAGAAAGAACCTCAAAATGTTTAGGAGTGTGTGTGTGTGTGTGTGTTCCAGTGGGAGCTGTCATTTCCTGCCTTTACATTCCAGACATAAGCTGCTGGTCATTAATTTAGCACTTCTCAACCTTGCTCAAAAAAATTGTAAATACCAAAATGCACAAAGTTATAATAATAAAAAAGATTGTTGTGAAGCTAGGAGGAAAATGAAAATGACCTTTTCAAATATCACTGGGAAATTAGGGTGAAAATTTGGTCATATGATTTATTCTTCAAAGAGAAGTGGGTCTTATCTCCCATGTAATGACTTCCAATCTCTAAAGTCTAAACTACAAGTAATCTCAATTCAGATTCTAGTCTTTCTTCTGTCCAATTGACTTGTGGGTCACCTTGGACCTTAATTTTTAATTATTTGGAGCTCATGTTTCTTAACTGGAACACTAACTATTATTTTTGCACCTTTTAATTATTCCTTGCCTCAAGAACATACTCAAACACAGAGACAACTTCGTAAACCCAGTATAAATCACAGAGAAGCACATTTTCCCATCTTCTGAAAATCTAAACTACACTTTATGGTTGAGCTATTTTTTGAAGTTGCACCAATGTCTCCAAGTTTCTAGGTTGACATTTAGAACATTGAACAAAAGTAATAATTTGGTATCTATAGGAAGTCAAAAGACAAAAGAGAGAGAGAGAGAGAGAGAGAGAGAGAGAGAGAGAGAGAGAAGTATAGTCAGTGATAACATAAATTATCGTGATGATATGTTTTAACAAAACGTTTACTTCAGAGCACTCTGTGCAGCAGAATTGAGTTTAAGGTTGCCAACCAAAATGGTTAATTAGTGTCTAATCAAGACAGCTAAAATGAGTAGTTGGTTCCCATCCTTGAGCATGTTTCATTTCTAAAGAGTGTTTTGAGTGAGTTTGGCCTGCAGGGCAGATGTCAGCTGTGAGTGGGCATTTATAAGGCTGCACAGAGTAAAAAGAAAGCAGACTGTCTAGGACCTTAAACTGAACCCATCAACTGTACCAGATGCTTCCATCTAGACCTCAGATCTACTCCTCTGCCTAGGGACCTGGTATTCTGGAACTGAGGTCAGAGATTCCCCTTGCAAAACCTGTTTATTTAGGGTTTTGAAATAATCACCAATTCTTGATAATCTTTTAAGGCAGTCTGTTTCTATAACAGAATTCTTTTCTTTTTTTATTTTCTTTCTCTGCTCCTTTCTTGTATCTTCGAGGCCTGTTATAACATTTTTATTTTCTGTAGTTAATCTTACTTTTTTAGGTTTATGTTAGGCATAAAAACCTTTTTTAGAGATATATCATGTTTTATCCAACAGGAAGGTCTCCAAGAGACAGAGAATAAAGCTGAGAAGAAACTGGGGAAAAATTTTAGTATCTTTTAATTTTTCTAATAAATAAATATTTTTTATTTCCCAAACTTATATTTTTCCTTAATAATCCAAAACAATATTGCTCAAAATATAACATCTGTTGGGTTCTGTGTTTAATGAACTCTTTATTCTAATGACCAGGAATCTTTGTCTTCATGTGAATTTCCCCTTTCTCTTTTCAAATATCCTTCTGGTCTATTATATTCTTCTTTAGATCGGTCTTCAAATTCCTCAAAACTGGAAAGTTCTCTTATTTTGTTTTTTAGTAACATATGTTAACTTTAAAATATTTTTTCTCTACTTTACTTTACCTGAAGTCTAGTCCATCCACTGATTCCAAAGGATTTTTCTTCACTAGCCCAACCATAGGCCACTACACCTGTCCTGGTCTTTCATATCTTCTTTGCTTATGTTATTCCTTCCCTTTCTGTTCGTCTCCAAATAGAGTTTCTTACAACTTGCTTTCTTCAGGGGATTCCCATAACTCTATTTATACACCAGGATTGTAACAATTTACATCATATGGCATAGTTTGTTACTTAAGTTTCTGTAGTTTACCTGATAAAGTGCCTTTTTTTTTTTTTACAGCTAACAATAGAGCTGATTCTCCTCTGTAATCCCAAGGCACAGAGTAGCTTTTGAAAATATATACTTATTGAGAACATTACCATTAAATTTCTTTTTTTAATTTCCTCATTTTTTAATGTAATAATCACAGTGGTGTTTCAACTAGCTCATACCAGCTTGTGAGAGGCGATTATTATATTTTTGAAAATTTTATAACCTTGTTGATATTAAAAATTAATCATAAATGTACATTCAATAAATTATATTAAAAACAAAGGTAATAAACATTTAAAACTCATCATTACTTAATTATTTTATTGCATTTTACTATGACATACTTGAGATTATTTACATCTATTGTATCTGTATGGCAGAAATACTGATAATAGTGTGCTGCTGTGTATCTCTTCCCAACAGTGAGATTGAAATTGACTGTGGTGAGACCATTTCACCACAGAAATTGGCAAATCAGGTCTTGTTTTATGTTTGTTGATGGTCTAGAAATAATGATGATTAAACTTAAAAGTGTGTTGTGTTGTAGCCCTTTTAATGTGTATAGTACCAAAAGTTGAGGAATTACTTTTCATGTATTCAAAACTATTATCTTATTCAACCAAGAAATTTCTTACATAGTTGGTGAACTAGTGAAGTTCCAACATACATATGCATCATTTTGTTTTTGTCTTATTCATTAAATAAATAAAAATATCAACTTTCATTTATATTCAAATTACATTTACTCATCAGTTGCAACCATAGGTTTAGCTACAGAAACAAGAGTTAGACAAAAATCAAGGAAAACATTCATTCTGTAAGAATTAACTGGCTATATGGAATTTAAAATGGAGTCTTATGTATTTTAATATTGTTTGTAAATTGTTTGCTACATATTATTTATAGCAATACATTTATAATAAATGCATATAAGTAAAAATACTTTTATATATGCATACTTTTTCCAGAAAATTCCCATATATATATATATATATATATATATATATATATATATATATATATAATATATATTTAACAACTTATTTTCTCCCCCACCCCAGTTATTACCAGGTCTTATTCTCTTTTTGTTTCTTTACGTAAGATTTCCCCCTTTTCCTTATAATGTTAACTATTAGTATACAGCCATCCAACAAATCAGTCAGTTATATGGGGAGCATTTTAATAGTTGTAGTATATTTTCATGTCATTTATATAATTTTCCTTTAGAGAACAACTAAAAGCTAAATGCTGGTACTGATGGTTTCTTTTTCAAATGGATAGGAACTACTTATTACTCCAAATTTCAAAGATATTTGTGCATCTGGAATAACCATAGACCTCACATATATTACTGCCCATTCAACTAGTGTTTCTGTGTAATGAGAGAGAATATAGAAAGTGGATATGGATTTAGAAATGGCAATAGACAACAGGAGAGTTTTCTAGTACATATTAATTTTTAATAACTTATCAAGTAATTGACATTTTGGGCTTCTGAAATAATTGGACAAACTCTCATATAACTTGAGAACACACATTTTATTAACCACTTTATTGGCGATCAATGACAGTTCTAAGTTTTGTGGGGCCTGAAGCTGATAAAATTCATGGGGCCCCCCTTTAAAAAAATAATACACAATTTTGTACAAAAATTAGGTTATAAAAGTAAACATTTGTTTAAAATAAAAATTACAACAAATACAAATATTGCAAAACTGACATAGCACAAATATTACAACTAGAAGAATATAATAACAACTCACACCACCTTTCATATGAAGGCAGTGCGTAAAAACATTTTCTATACAAAGTATCGAAAGATAATTAAATCTTCTAGGATGATTGATAAAAATTTATTTTTATTACTAATAGAAAGTTTTCTTTCAACTTAATAGCTTATTAAAAATGTAATGTGCAATTTTAGAATTGTCCAACTTGGAATAGCCTCCTTCATGTTTCTTTCACATGTGAACTTTAAGATTTTGAGTTTGTATGTGTGTGGAATGATTAATTGGAAATGCTCTTTGAATTGATGGCATTCATTAGCTAATGTGTCATTGATGTCCTCATTGTAGTAATATGTAACTTTATGATCTTTGCCAATGCCAATGTTTTATGTCAAATCAATAAGAACCAGTTTAACGTAAGTAGCCAATAATCAAAGGAAGAGAATGAACAAAATTCTCTTCCAGAAAATGTTAGCATTCTAGTTTTAATAGGATGTAGTACGTAGGTAAGACAGGAGGGAGAAAAAGGGGAGGAGAAGAGTCTCAGAGCCAGATTGAGGTTTAGGGAAATATTACATCCTGGCAGGAGCCTGAAGATAGACAATCATAAAAAGGTCTGCTGATGGATCACTAAGTGTATGAAAGGCAATCTAATGGAAGTGTTTGGAGCATTTGAGAGTCAGACAAAAGCCAGGTGTGAGTCTTAGCTCTGCCACTTACTAGCATGTGAGGCTTTGCTATCAACGACTTAATTATACATGGAAATGACTGCAAACCACATACATTCATCTAATGAAACCAAACTAAAACTGTCCTCAGATATTTAGTTGGCTCCCCAAAATGCTTGTGGCTCCTTCCACATGACCCAACACAAAGGGAAGTGAGACAAAGGAGAAGTTGGAGTGGAGTCAGTGGTCTTAGCCACTGCATTGAAAATATTGCATGATTCTGTTTGCACACATTTCTTGGGCCCCTCATGGGGCCGTAGGACAGGCTGTGAGAGGCCCAGAAAGTCATATGTACATATAGCTTCACAGTAAATGAGACTCTGCTAGCAATGGTGGAAATTTTTAGTGTTTCCTTGAGAATTTTATAGTGACAAATCAAGGTGGTAAATTAGGCTAACTCTGAAGTGGCTGCATCTTTGCCTTGTTCTTCCTGTGCGTATACAATAAGATCACCTATCTCTGTATGGTAATGATCTGTCTTTGCTGCAGGAAATGAAAATTACTCGTTATTGGGCAACAACTGGAAGGAGCTTCTAGAAATCATTATATTCATTTGCTGCTTCTGGCAAGCTTCAATTTATGGGAAAAGCAAGAGGCATTGGAGGGGCTACACTAATATATTTTCCATAACATATGGTTGCTCCTAAAACTTCAACATAGGGGTGGAAAAAAACATGGTGTAGATGATAGAGGCTTTGTTCATCCCTCTTGCAACCACATCAAAGTTGTGACAAAAACACAGAGCAAACAAAGTCACCTGGGAGCTAGATGAACAGAATCACTACAACAACTAGGGAGAGAAATAAGAAATCACCCTGCTATGGTAGAAGGTAGGAGGGGGCGAAGATGTGAGGCTGTGGTAGCGAGGGGCTGAGTGAGACAGAAGCAAGCTGAGCAGCAGCCGGCAGCTGCAGACACCTCTTAAAGAGGCCATGTCAGTGAGAGACTTCCTCAGTGATGGACTTGCTCGCTCTAAGCGCTAGCACCTGGTCGGTTGCTGAGGCGGGCATCAGGGACTAACAGGGAGACACTGCATTGTCAGAGTGGTTGCGAGGCTTTCTCCCGGGCAGAAGTGCTGGCAGTATCCGTGGTTCCTCTGTTGAGCCCTCCTCCCTCCCAGTGTGTGGACGCAGTGCTGCCATAGCTGAGATGTCATCTAACTGGATAATAGAGGTTGCTCAACCAAGAGGATTTGCTGAAACTCCCCTCCTCCAACTCACTGCCCCACCCAGCCACATCCATGTGTGTGTCCTTAGCGAGTCAGGTACTCCTTGCTGAGCCGCACCAAAACTCACACTAGTAGCAGTTGGCTTCAGTTTCTGGCATGGCCTCTTGAGGCAACTATAAGCACAGTATCAGTGAATTTCTTGCTGAATCTTAACAAGTGGCCCTGAGGGGCACAGGATGGGCCTAAACTTGGCCTGCAGTTGAACCCCTCTCAGGACTGTGCCACTGGACACCTATTATGCAAAGCCATACTAATAAGACTGGGAGACATAGGAACATTGCTTAATACATAGAAACAGACACAGAAAAGCAGCCAAAATGGGAAGACAAAGAAGTAGAAACCATATGAGAGAACAGAAGAGAGATCCAGGAATAATGGAGTCAAGCAATCTAACAGATGCAGAGTTTAAAATACTAATTATAAAGATGCTCAATAAATTTAGGGGAAGTTTAGATGAACTCAGTGAGAACTTTAACAAAGAGATAAAGAAAAAAAAACATAAAAATTGAAATGGAAATTGTAAAAGGGAACCAGTCAGAATGAAGAACACATTATCTGAGATGAAGAGTATATTAGAGGAAATGAACAGAGTGGATAAGGAAGAGGATCAAACCATAGATTTAGAGGATGGGAACCCAAGGACACTCAATCAGAACAGCAAGAAAAAAGAAGCCAAACTATAATAATAATTTAAGGAGCCTATAGGACACAAATGTAAAAATGTCCATGTCATAGGGGTACCTGAAAAAAAAACAAGAAGTTGAAGAGCTAGTTGAAGAAATAATAATAAAAAACTTCCTTAACCTGGTGAAGAAAATAGACATGCAAACTCCAGGAAGCTCAGAGAATCCCCAAAAGGATGAACCCAAAGAGGCTCATATCAAGATACATTAAAATTCAAATGCCAAAGGTTAAAGACAAAGAGAGAATATTAAAAGCAGCAAGAGAAAAACAGTTAGTTACCTACAAGGGAGCACCCATCGACTGGCAGCTGATTTCTCAAAAGAAACTGTGAAGGACAGAAGGGCTTGGCACAAAATATTCAACATGATGAAAACCTAGAATTTACAAACAAGAATGCTTTATCCAGCAAAGCTATCATTTAGAGTTGAAGGACAGATAAAGAACTTCCCAGACAAAAATAAGGTAAAGAAATTTATCAGTACCAAATCATTCTTATATTTGGAAATATTGGAGGAACTTCTTTAAGAAGAAAAAACATGAGTCAAAAAACAGAAATAAAGAATGATAACAACTATTCCTATCAATAAGTACCTTAAATGGAAAAGAATTAAATGCTCCAGCCAAACAATAGAGTGATCGAATGGATAAGAAATGCTGCCTACAAGAGAATCACTTCAGATTAAAAGACACAGATTAAAAGACACACATAGACTAAAAGGAAGGGAGTGGAAAAAGATATTTCCTTAATGGACCTGGAGGGTATTGGTTGAATGAAATGGATCGGATAGAGAAAGACAGATATCACATGATTTCACATACATATGGAATCTAAAGATCAAAATAAACAACAACAAAAATAGAAATAAACTCATAGATACAGAGAATATTTTGAGGGCTACTATATGGAATTTAGGTTGGGGAGATAGCAAAAAAGATTAAAAAGTACAAATGGATAGTTACAAAATAGACATGGTGATATAAAGTGTAGTATAAGAAAAATAGTTAATAATGTAATAAATATGTAAAGGGGAAGTGGGAATTCTAGATTTAGTGGGGTGATCCCTTTGTGAGTTATATAGATCCCTAATCACTTTGCTGTACATCTGAAACTAAGATACTATTGTATGCAAACTATAATTTTAAAAAATGCTCATTGAATGGTACAATATAAATACAAGCAACTAATTGTCTATTATATTTCAATAAAGCCAGAAAAAAAGGAAAGAAATTCAGACATATGCTACAACATTGATGAACCTTTAAAACATGCTAAGTAATAAACAAAAGACAAATACTGTATGATTTGACTTATATGAGATACTTAAAGTAGGTAAATTCATAGACACAGAATGTAGAATGTTGGTTGCTAGAGGTTGGTTGGAAGGGGAGTTAATGTTTAATGACTACAGAATTTCAACTTGGGGATATGAAAACAGTGCTGGGTTGGTTGGTGGTGATGGTTGTACCTAAAGCCACTGTTTGCTTAAAAATGGCTAAAATGGTCAATTTTATTTTATATATATATTTCACAATGCTTAAAAAAAAATAAAGACCATATAGAACTGCCCCCCGCAAAACAAACTCAACATATCTTATGCACAAGATAGAGATTTAAAAAAAAAATAAAATTAAAGTTTTCTGTTTCCAAAAATCAGACCAAAAAAATCTTTGTTTTTATAAATGAGGAACATTGTGTTTGTAGTCCATTCAGTTTTGTTATTGGATTAAATGTGAAAACTCCAAAATGATTGTTATAAAAGACTTTATTTTTGGTATTACTGTTCTTCTATAGTCTTACTTCTGAGTGTTTTCTTTCCTCTACCAGGCCAGTAGTTATTCTTGGCTGTGAGAGAGGATCACTGGAATACTTAAAAAAATACCCATTTCCTAGGCACACTCCTAAGTATCTGCAACTTAAAAAAATAATAATTTTGATGGACAGTGAGGACTGAGAACCAGTATACCAAACAAATATCGGGGCAAGACATCTGAAGTCTTAGCTTCAGTAGTTCCCTTACTGTGCTGGGATTTAGAACGAGGAAACAGAGTCAGGATTGTTGCTCCCAGTCTACAAGCCTTATAGCTCCACCTACTGGGAGGATAGGCATTTAAAAAATGAGAATTTACTTTCCATAAATGTGGTTGGTTCCCTTTCAGTCACTGGCAAATAAATTCAATCTTGATTAACAACAGCAAAAATTAGTTACTAAATACTACATATTATAAATCAAATAGAACTTCAAGTTTCTCAGCCATGGTGAAAGGCAAATCAGCTGTGAATAAACAAATCAACATATTCCTTCAAATACTGAATTGTTGAAGCATGCATTGCATTGTCATTACTTCATATCTCAACTTGATATTTATTCTGAAGAATTCCAATCAATACTTACTGATGAAAGGAACAATTTTACCACAGAAAAATAATAAATGGGATACAAACTAGTACTTTGGCTCCTGACCTATCTGACATACCTTCTTCCTCTAATAATCCATTTTAGAAAAACTTCTGATTTCAACCTTCACCATTTTGCTAAAAATTAGTTTTGAAAGTCCTCTGGCTTTCATTTCCACTGCTGTGGAAAAGAAGTGATTCTCTCACTTCCCTTTTCCCTTGGACCAGAGGACAAGAACTGATGATCAGATCTGAACCTAATTCATTTACACCCAATTAGTGCCATAACTATAGAAAATATAGACTAAAAACATGATCCTGTCCATTTCCTTAAAAGACACGTACTAACATTTGTTTGAAGAAATAGTAGAATGTAGTGGTGAAGAGCACAGTTTCTGAAGCCAGGCTGCTTGACCTCCAGTCTGGGTTTCACCATCAACTAGCTCATCCTGAGCAACTTACTTAATGTAGGTGGGACCCTGGTTTCTTCACCTGGAAAATAAAGCTGATAATAGTTCCTATTTCATAGCGTTGCTGTCTTCAGATGCCTTGGCTTTGTATTTTAATGTTTTTCTTGTTATTTTTAGCCACAGATTTCTTTAGTCATTTTGAGAACCTAGGAAATGGAAAAGAGTAGTTTTTTAGCTGGGAAGGAAAAAGAGCCACTTCACTTACGTGGGAAGTGTCATAAAGACAGGTGTATCTGGAAATGATGAAGAAATACTACAACACCTCAAATATAGGATAGTTGAAATCATAAGTGTGTGATTTGGCTATTAGACTTGGGCAAGGAGTATAGGAGGAGATAGTGTGCTCAACAGAAGGCCAAGGAATTTATGGCTTGTCCAAGTAAGCTCCTTGGAGTTTCCTAGAACCAGCTTTCTAAACTCTTTATAATTGAACTTACAGAATTGTTTGGTTAAAGTCATATTCTTTGATCCACCAATGTCTGTAAGATCTAAAAGGCAATTTAAATTGTCCAAGTGTCATTTTACATAATGCTGCAATGAACATATGGATTCATTGTTCCTTTGAAGTTGTGTTTTGGGTTCGTTCGGATGAAAACCCAGAAGTGAGATTACTGGGTCCTTTTTGCTTCTTATTATAGTGTTTTAAAGTTAATTTCGTCTGGTATAAATTTTGCTGCCCTAGCTTTATTTGTTTGTATGTTTCCATTTTCATGAAATATCTTTCCTATCCTTTTACTTTCAGTCTGTGTGTCTCTTTCATTCTGAAGTGAGTCTCTTGTAGGCAGCACATGTAAGGGTCTTGTTTTCTTATCTACTTGACTATGCTATCTTTAAATTGGAGCATTTAATTCATTTTACATTTAAAGTAATTATTGATAGATATGAGAATTGCCTTTTTATTATTCATATGTTGGTTTAGTGGTGATGAAACTCCTTTAGCTTTTTCTTGTCTGGGAATCTCTATCTGTCCTTCAATTCTAAATGATAGCTTTGCTGGTTAAAGTAATCTTGGTTGTAGGTCCTTTATTTTCATCACTTAATATTTCGTGCCAATCTCTTCTAGGCTTCAAAGTGTTGAGAAATCACTTGACAGTCTTATGGGAGCTTCTTTGTAGATAACTACATACTTTTCTCTTGATGCTTTTAAGATTCTCTCTTTGTCTTTAATGTTCGGCATTTTAATTATGATGTGTCTTGTTTGGTCCATCCTGTTTTGGACTCTGCTTTCTAGGCTTGTATGTTTATTTCCCTCACCAGGTTAGGGAAGTTTTCCATCATTATGAAGACAACCTTAGTGTCCATAAATAGATAAATAGATAAAGAACAGGTGATACATATATAAAATAGAATATTACTTGCCATAAAAAAGAATGAAATCTTGGCATCTGCAACGACATGAATGGACCTAGAGGGTATTGTGCTGAGTGGAGTAAGTCAGACAGAGAATAACAAATGCTATATAATTTCACTTACATGTGGAACCTAAAGAATAAAATAAACAAAACAGAAACAAAGTGATCACATGAGAACATTTTGATGGTTGCCAGATGGGAAGGGATTGAGGGGCAGGTAAATAAGAGGAAGAGATTAAGAAGTACAAATTAGTAGTTACGAAATAGTCATGAAGGTGGTAAGTATAGCATAAGGAGTAGAGTCAATAATATTGTAATAACTCTGTATGGTGTCAGATGGGTACTAGATTTATCAGGGTGATCACTTTGTAAGTATAAATGTCAAATCACTATGTTGTACACCTGAAACTAATATAATATTGTGTGCCAACTGTAATTGAAAAATAAAGATTTAAAAAAATTATCCAAGTGTCTCAAAAGGAATGACATAGTTTTTTGAACTCATACAATGGAAATGAGAATTTTTCTGTATCTAGTCTTCAAATATAAAACTCTATAAATCCAAAATAGTTACAGGAAGCCTTGAGCTAGAATCTTCAACCAAAGACATTTGGAATATGCTTTATAATATGCTATCAAAATATCCAAATGGTTTGGCTTTCAAGAACACTCAACTAGAAGTCACAAATAAGTCACCTCGATTTTCTTTTTGTAAATCTGACCTTGGCAGATTTAGACTACACCAGAGGAAGCAAGATATCCCCTGGCTTGGCTGTTTGAACAACTCTATGGTAAATCTCCAAGACCTAGTTAGTCTCTCTCTATTTTTTTCCTTTTGTAAGACTTCAGCTAATATTTTAACAAAATTGTTAAATATCATATAAAGGTGCAATAGGTCATTTCACTCTGCAGTACATTTATTTGAGCTCTAGAGCACATGTTTTCTTAGTTTTTCTGTCAAGGCAGTTTTGCCATTGTCTATTAAAAATAATGCGTTCATGAATACTGTGGTGAAATAGATCACGTTGAAAATAAACCCTAAACAAAGTAGAGTGGGATAAAAATTTAGAAATATTAGAACAAGAGCAAAGCAGGATGTAGTTATCATTATTTGTTAAACATCCCCCAAAGTAGTTGCTGGTTGTACAAAGAGTAATACAGAGCTTGAAGTGGCAAGGAGAAGAGAACAACAGCATCCTGGCTCTGCTCAGGTAACTATCACACCCTCTCCTGCATTCGAGTGTTTGCAAATTCTCTGGGCACTGCGCAGCTTGAACTAGTCATTTTTGCCACTTCCCACCCCCATGCCCACTTCTGCTGTGATGGGTAAGGGAGGTGTTTGCATAGCCCTTCATTCATCAAATAGGTATTAAATGCCTTCCATGTGCCAGGCACTGTGAAGTGTGGTAGGTTTGTTAGAGAGTGGAGATGTGGGAGGTTGAGTTCTTTTCTTTCTTAACTGTTTAAGCCCAGAGGGCGGATGACTATAAAGTTTAATGAGATATTGGAAACAACTCAGATCTATGATGATTTTAGACTAATTAACTATTTTAGATCATTCTGTGATGATCTGATCATTTGGTGAGAGAATGAAAATGAAATAATAGTATTAAAGTGATGCCCACAATAACAGCATACTAAAGCTTTCATAAGGCAATATAAAGGGGAGGTCTCGTCCTACCTTGCCCAAGTTGCATTTACTACTGAGCTTCATGCAATCACAGGAAAATTTAATGAGCTAATACAGTGGGTGGTCTAAAGGTATCTCTTTACATGAACTGATTAGTATGGGAGAGGTTGACTGTCAAAGAAGAGAATGGGATAAATTGGGGATGTAAAGGGCAGCAAGGTGTCTATTTCAAGTATTTGTCTCCTGGCACAACATTATAAACACATTTCTGAGACTTATGAAAAGAGAGAGACTTCAAGAAAAATCCTGGCCTTGGGACAACAAGGAGGGCTTCTTTGACAGCACCCAAGTATCTGGATATGAGATAGTAGTAGGGAGAATATTCTCCCACCCCTGCTCAAAGGTAGCATTCTGAGGTTGATAACATCAGAAGAATCAGGAGATACTCTTGGCACAATCAGAATCCTTTCTGTGCTTCCCACTCTAATTTCAAAGTTAAAGCAGCCTCAAGTAACTTCACAAGCAACCAGCATCATTGAATGAGTGGGAGCAGGAAGAATGTGTCATATTCCAGGTAGTTAATGTGATGGACAGAATGATTGTGACACATGTAACACACTCTCTGAGCATTAGTAAACATAAATAAGTGAAACTTCATGGGGGATAAAGTCTTTTAAAATATGAATCATTATTATTAACATGAAATTTAGATTATACATACCTATAAAGAGTACTTGTATAGAGGATAGAAATATTTAACCTGTTCTAATTTGTTTACTTATCATTTTTTATTTTCTTATTCTTTTCCTTAGAAGGAACTAAGCATTCTAAGAGCCTCAATATTCCCCCAATTCCCTCATTCCCATCCCACCGAAACACTGTCTTCACTTCTGGGAGCCTTTGAAAATTAAGCCTCTTTCTTTGCCTTCATGAAAAGACAAATCAGCTTTTGGGTTGTTAATCATTTGAGTCTGGTTATAATGTGCCATCAAGATCTATTAAGAAAGCAAAGGGGAGAGGGGGAATGGAGGATTATGAAGTTGTAGCAGAAGAAGCAGACAGAGATCTGAGGGTAGGAAAAATAAGTGAAGAAGACATTAACCTCCAAATCTGGAACAGTACCCTGGAATATTTGTCCAAGAAACAGGGGTGAAGGTTGGCAGGAAGAGATCACTGCCCAGCAACTGCCAGGTTAGTGAACCTAAGAAGACCACTTTGAAGGGCATACCAGTTAGAAATTATAAACCACAAAAAACAAGTTCACTCTCAAAACTTACCGACTTCAAAAAATAAACTTTTTTTTGCTCCCCAGGTTATAGATAGGCAGGTGGGCTCTGATGAATTGGGTTGGGCTTGACTGATCCCAGGTAGGCTTGCTCATAGGTCTGAAATTAGCTGTTAGGTTCCCTGGAGCTGGTTGATCATGACTGGGATGACTCCTCATGTGTCTATGACATCCAGCAGGCTGTCCCTGTCGTGTTCTCATAGCACAGACAGGGTTCCAAAAAAGGGAAAGGAAACATGCAAGTATTTTATTCAAGTCTCTGTTTGAGTCAAGCTTGTACTTCTTATTGGTCAGAACATGTATCATTCATAGTCAAGCTCAGTGTCACTGTCAAAGGACACTGTCAAAGGCATGTGTACAGAAAGGTGGCATAATGCAAATGTTCAGTTGCCATTTGGGAAGTTGACCCTTCACTGTTTGCACAAAAGAGAACCTCTTACCACCTGCACTCAGGACCTACACCAGGTGTTCCCACCAAACACAGTGTAGAAATAGCAAGAAGCTTGGCTTGTTTGACACCTATGTCTGTCTAACTTTTGCCCTCAGCCCATGATGTTTAGGTTTTGGCTAAAGTGTTTTGATTAAAGTAGTTTAGTAAAAAGCTAACCATACGGGTAATAAAATTCTAAAAATACATTACATTTTTTTAAAATCTCATTTTTTTTACTTATAAAAGCTTAGTTTTATTAATTTATAGCTCTGAGGTCAAATTGCTTACTTAAGGACGTTTTTCTTGTCTTTTCCACTCAGAGTGAAGACATAACATTAGGTATCATTTTCGGCTAGCTTCTTGTGTTTGATACAAATATTTTCAATGCTAGGTAAATGTGTGCAACTGGTACATGTCATCCATTTACTTTATCCAGAAAATTATTTATAAGAATATAAAAGAAAGGAAGAAAAATGTTTAAAATAGTCGTAAAACATAGAAATCAAAAGTTACATCTACAGCCAACAATATGGATAAATTTTCATATAATATATAATAAAATATTAGGGGAAAAAGATACGTTCTGGTGCATTATAAACAATGTGATATGTATTTTTTTTAAATTAAACAACAAAAAATGAACAACATATTTTTAGGGATACTTAGAAAGTAAAACTTTATTCTTTTAAGAAGCAAGAAAATGATATGCAAGAGATTCAAGATAAGAGTTACCTTGAGTGGAAGTTGAAGAGGGACAGGATGAGGAAGAATAATATGGATATATAGGTTATTGTTAAAATTCTGGTTCTCATGATGGGTGTAGGGGTCTACTATTATTAAGAATATATTCATGCATATATACCAAGGGAACAATATATAGATCAATAGTGAGAGTGTGTCATGAATCACAGATTAATTGAACTCTGTACATCTATATGTATAAGTATATATGTATACATACATACACACACACACACACACACACACACATATATAACAACATTACTTAAAGAAAGTTTAAATGGTCAAGACAAATGACTTAATTTTAAAGAAACACAGTATGCTTTATAAATTATATATAAAAATCATATATAAATCTTTCTCTCTCCATATATATATCTCCCTGCTTCTTTTTAAAGTGGTTTCACTTTTTACTTAATGCCTTTGAAGAAATGACTTTACTATATATAAAATATTTTATATGAAATAGCTTTAAGGCTCATTTGTTTCTCATTACAATAAGTACCAAAAGTATCAATACCAAACATCACTCCATTTTTTATTTGATTCAGTAAACTACCAGTAAAATGTAAATTTTATAACCATGATTTATTTCTACATTGGCCATTATATAACAACATTACATACGAAGTTAGTTTTCAACATCTTATCATTTGGCTGCCATGACTAATGAGGTTATAATAGATGTAGCAAGTTTATTTTTCTTAGATTTTAGAATAGCAAGGGGAAAGCTAAGTTTGTTACTATTTACTTGAAATTTCTATTTAAAACAAAAAGAAAGGAGAATGTAAGCAAAATGCTCACAAATGATTACAAACTATGTCATCAGGACAAATAGAAATCTAAGAAGTGAATCTACACTGATTATTAATTGATTAAATTAAATGAGTTTTATCCCAGGCATGGAAAAAAGTTATCATGAAATACTTCATGGCCACAATCCCAAATAAATGACAAGGAGATGAATGCTATGAGAGACCAGAGAAAACTAATACCAAGCATTCACCCTGAAGGCAATAGCAGATGTTTCCCTTCAAAGTTGATTACAACTGGGAAGCAATTAGTGGCAGTCAGATCCTACAGAGATTTCTCTCATTTAGAGGATGCTTTAAAATAACTTAGGCACAACTGTCCGTGTGATACTAAAATTAAGCTGAATTAATTCCTCAAAGAATTGCTCATAAGGAAGACTCTGGTGAAAAGGCAGCCTGGGAACTCAAACATTACAAATTATACAGCAGAGGAACTCTTTTTATGGGATGGTTACTCAGTGATTCATAAAGTTTACTAGAGATAGGGCAATTATGGGAACAGTGGGATGAGACATCTTAGAGCTCTCATGTGAAGATTGCTTTCATTTTTGAGACATTCACTCTTAGGAAAGAATAAAAAATGTTATCTTCTGATTCCTTCCAAAGAGCCTTTCTTCTGGAATTCCATGCCACCCTTTTTTGCTACTCTCAAATATGTTCATATACACTATTTTATATACACATAAACATAATATATGTATGTAAATATATATAAAATATACATATATTTATATTCATATATATATTCATATAAGAAGCTAGTCTACTCTCAAAAGACGACGATGACTGAGAGTTTAATGCCTCTATAGGTTTTTTAAAAAATATGTTACCTTCCTTCCTGAGTCTATATAAGCTTTCTAAGTGATGATGAAATTAAATTTGAGATTTCTTGGGCTCACCTCACTGACTTTAAACAAGGTAAAAATTATGGTTGGCAGCAGATGCATAAAAGGCCTTGATTTTTTTTTCTTGTATCAAGGAATTAAGTGAATCCAGAGAGTAGAGCACTAAAGATGGTTATGAGACAGATCGACCCCATTAAGTGGATGGCAGTGACTAAAATCAGCTCTTTCTTGGCTGAAGCAGCAATTGCCAATGCCCACAGCAGTCTTGCCAGAGTCCATTTGGAACAATGCATATTAGCAAGGTACTTATGTCCTAGACCTAACTGATGACTGTCATGAACACTAAATCAGGATAAGCTAAGATTGAGAATTTCCAAAGAAGTCAGGCTTCACTAGGAGTATGGAGTAAACCTGAACAAGGAACATCATCGGATTATATGAGAGGCCCAAAGTAAACAACTAATGAATTATAAGAATATGCAGGACAAAAGTCCCTTAGGTAACAGACCTAAGAAGTGAGACTTGACAAAAAAAAATTCTGCATGTGAACTTCTAGAAGAATAGCTTTGATAGGAACCAGGTTGGTTTTGGTGGTACCATCTTTCTTCAGCGATCATAGAAATAGAAAAGGTTGCTAATCTGTAGGGTCAAGAGAAAAGGCACAGTGATTTCTGAGGTGGTACATAGAAGACTGACACTAGGGGTGAGAGACGCCAGGACCTCTCCACCTGCTTTTCTCTCTATTTAAAATATACTTCCCCAGGCTTAACTATACCATTTGATGGCCCTAGCAAGACTATAAATGGAGGCCTGACCTGTGGCCTGCCCCTTCTCTTTCTACCTTGCCTCTGTCTCACACTGTGCACGTATTTGGACATCCTGCCTTTAAGTTCGAGTTCCATTTCAACCCTTCCCCACTAGGAAACCAGTAAACTTTTGGCTGCTCATCTGATCTAGGGGTGCAGCGTGGTCTACTTCTGAGGGAAAAACCTGTATATGAGGCTGCACAGGCCCTGATATGGGCTCAACACCATTTAAGCATCAAGTGTGGTTTAGAAGAGGGAGGCATGGACTCTGGTGGCCACCTCCCTTGGCCCTGTTGACTCTGCTCAGTGAGAAGAGCATAATTACATTTTTGAGTGGGTCTCTCTCAAATGCAGAGCCCAGAGGAGGGACTCTCATTGCCTGTTGCCCATTTTGCCCCCAATTATCTTCATGGTTCTTTCTTTCACATCTCTTACTTTTTCACATTTTAGTAAACTGGAATCATTTGCAATTGCCGTGGTGTTTTTTTATTTCAGCTTTACTCAACAGAGTCATCTGCAGTATTTGAAGTGTAGGTACAGAGTATATTCACATTTCAATAGTATATACATCTTTCCAAAAAAAATAATAATATATATACTTGCCCAGAAGATATATATATCTTTTTGATATATATATCTTTTTGAGCATGATAAGAAACAAAGATGTATGTGTCAAGAGAAGCAGACCACAAAAGAAGCCTTGGTGAAAGTAAGCCATCTGGGTCTTTGTGGTATTGGCTAGTTCCGAGAGAGTGAACACCTTTGACTGTGAGAGCATGTTTTCATCTCACAGAAATCATCCATGCCTTCTACCCTGGATAGTTAGGGTAGTCATGGTGAGTGAAAAAGGAGGGTAAAATATCCTCTCTTTGACAATGATTCAAGGTCATATTGAACCAACTCACAGGAACTAATTGTTAAAGTTTCAGGAATTTTACAAGCCAAAATTGTGTTAAGCTTAGACATTATTAAAAATTAACATATAAACTTATAATTAGGTAATTCATATTTAAAACAAAGTACTAAGACCTCACTACTTTCTAATTATTATGCTGTATTTTATTGTTTTCTAAGCTTCGGAAGTTATTTATATCTGTTATATGTACATCGTGAGAATACTATAAAGTGATATACTTTTGTACTTCTCATTTTCACTCTGTGTTCTCAGACTACTGGACTCCAAAAGTTCAAGATATGATGGGTTTATATCTTACCTTCTGGAGTGTATGTGTCTTATATGTCTAGTCTGATTGACCTAATTTCATTGGTATAATGAATCAATTTAATGTTCTGTAGAACATCCAAACGATTAGATCTCTTTAGAGTATATTAAGATAAAGGATAAGAAAGTTTAACATAGCCCCAGGGCAAGACCATGGTATATACTCTTGTCCATCTCACATGAACACAAACTGCTCCTGATCCTCTTCTCTGATAGACAGAACCCATGACTGCGTAGTCTTCTTATAGACCCCGAGCAGACACACACCCCGAGATAATTATGACTTAATTCAAATGCTTATTTATTTTCAATTAATTAAAACTATTTTTATATATTTATGAATTATATTTTTATATTTATTAATTACAGTCTCTGTTTTATAAGGATTTTTTTCTCTAGCTCTCAAGTTGAAGACATAAAGCACTTATTTTAATTCATATGTTGAAAAAAATCAGAGGCATAATGTTTCTGGAAATTAATTACATTTAATCTCAGAGAACACTAAGTTGACTCTCGAATATAATTAAGAGAGCTCATATTGAGAGATGTTAAGAAAAAAGATTTAAACTCTTAGTTGTTTTACTTGTCAAAAATTATTTTTATGACCTGACCACAACATCAATATCTCAAAAAGATACTCTATTTCATTTTTATTTTCTGCTCCCTTTTTTCCTCTATTTTTATTCCCATTGCAGTTTAAGCAGTCTAGTCACTTGAAAAAGTCACTCCATTTTAAAACAAAATATCCAAGCATTTGAAACTTCAATATAGTATGTAGTAAATCCAACATTTCTGGAGTCTTTAAAGTTCAGATCTTAGTATAATAAATTGTAGCAAGACAGCTAAGATGATATCTCTAAGTTTAAAATCTGAAAATAATATTGATTTTAATTAAAATTATTTTAGTGCATTTATCCAATCATTTTTAGTCTCAAGATAAATTGTGAGAACAAAAATATTGAATATAAAATACTTTAAGAAAAATTGCAAAAATCTGGATATTATCTTTCATATTTGTTAGAAACCTTTCTATAAAGTAGTGATTGAATCTCAGATGCTTTTTTTGACATTAATATTTATGAATTCATGTGTATATATTTTCTGCTTTCTTCTTTTTGTTTCCCTTTTGATTTCTCTTCATTGTCTTTTCCATCATTTATTGCATTAATTCTACTAGTTGAGGTCTAGGCTTGCCGCTTCTATAAATGGTGGCCAAAATGGAAAGCAAAAATAAAAAGAAAGCAAAGAAGAGAATGGTGAAAGAAAGAAAAGAGACAAAGATCTCTCCTCGTATTTTTATCCATAAGTGTATCATCTTCATGAATCTTTTTCTGTTACGAGAGCCTTCATTTTCTGGGTTCAAATGTAAACACAGCTAAACTTGTACTTCTTGCCTTATGACAGCCAAAAATTGAGTGACAAGCTGTTGGGGCAAGGAAAGCAATTTTATTCAGAAAGCCAGCAAGCCGAGAAGATGGTACACTAGCATTCTAACGAACCGTCTTACAGAATTCATCTTCATTTATGTCATAAGAAAGAGGAAACAGGAGGCACAAGTAATTGAGACATTTGGGCACCAGGAAGGGTCTGAGGAAGACTGTGAAATTTTTTTGTTCTTACTCTGTTAACTCTAGTTGATGTGAGTTTGGTCACAAATCTTAAACGATCATTATTTTTGTATCTAATTCTGTCTCCTTGAGAGAGGCACTTTCTGGTAAGGGGCTGTTTTTGTAAAACTTAAGCTGCAAGCAGAATTCCTCTAATGATTAGCGTGTCTGTATGCAAGACTAAGCAGAAGTTATTAACCTGCCATGGGAACAAAGCAGGCTTGAACAAGATGATGTCAGAGAGGCTCATTTTACTCTGTTACACAAGAATATGTGATTTAATATTGAATGGGCATAAAATTAAATTCAGATCTTAAAATTTAATGTGATGTGGCTCTGGGCAAGTTTGATCAACATCTGAGCTCAGTTTCCTCCTTCGTAAGTGGAGAGAATGCCTATCTTGCAGAGTTTTTGTAACAATTAGACATATACATATAGTGTGCCTAGGACAGAACTTGATGTTCATTTATTTATTCTCATATTTGACAAATATATGAGGATCTTCTACATGCCAGGAATTATATTAGGTTCTATAGTGCACTCAAATTTTTGAGAAATAAAAATGGTATATTTCAAACCTAAAATAAGTGATAATTATTAAAAGACTAGCAAATGTACTCCAGAAAGAAGCTTAATGATTCCAGGAGAAAGTAATGGTATGTGAGAATCAATAGTGAGCAATAAAATCACACAAACATTCATTCCACTCAGTATTGACTGAAAAAAATGAAGAACAAATGAGAAAAGTATAAGCTTTCTAAAGTTATTGACATGTTTTGATCATAGACATTGAGACACTCTAGATATTAGAAAATTAGATCTGACTATAAATATTAATTCTGTTTAGTTTAAAAGTAAACATGGGAAGAATAAAAATAGAATATTTAATATTTTCCATTTAGTAGCGTAAACAATAGAGTAGAGAGGATAACCTTTCTACAAAAGTAAGGGGGGGCAGTAAAAAACTAGTAGAAATAGAACACAGATTAAAATGTCAGAAATAAAAGGGCGTGTCAGGTAATTACTGATAATGGGAAATTTTAAACATGGTGCTGCACCAACATTTGAAAACCATGAAGGAAAGCTAAAAGGATCTCAGCAGGGCCTTCACGTTGTAGATTTGATGAACTTAACCAATAAATATCTTTATTTGTTTGCTTTGTTAATGAAAATATTCTAACTCATGGACAAAATGAGTCTATCTATGTTATATAATAAAGTAACCGAAACATTTATAAACGTCATAACACATATTGCAATATATTAGTACATTCTTATAATATATTGTTGGCCACAAATATTTCACCTACTAAAAATTAAGTTCACTCAACTGACTTTTATTTAATACATTTAATGGAATAACAACAGCCCTTATTTCTTTTGTAACAAATGAGTTTGATTCCTGCAGCCTCTTGAGTGCCTACGGCTTGTAATCTACTCTCATCTATTTATGTACTACAGTTCCCACTTGTCGAATTATAGTTTTGTTTGTTCTCAAACATTTTACCTATTTTAATGTACCTATTAAAATACCTATTAAAATAGTTGTACCTATTTTAATGACATAATTTAATTAAGTATTTATGTAAATCAACAAAATATGAATAAGAAACAGTCAAAAATATTTGTATGAAAATTAAGTGCTTTCGAATGACCTAATAAAAATAAATAGCTGAAAATTATGTAAATTAGGTGTAAGCAAAATATTTAGAAAAGATTGCAAAATCATGGAAATCTAAGGATTTTAGCATGCTTTTTGCTTTAATAAAGTATTTAAAGGATACTAAAGTTATATAAAGGAGGGATACAACTGACTTTATCATGAATGTTCTATGGCCATACGTGGAGTTTTCATGTAAGAAAATTTTAATGTACATAGCAAGGTGAATTTTCTGTGTTGGCAATTTTATGATATACACTCTTTCTATATGATTATAACATAAATAGTAGTTATTTCTCAAATTATTTGTGAATTCGATAGCCTTTTTTTCTTAAAATGTAACAAATTTACCTTCATTTTACCAGCAAGAGCTGACTTGTGATTAGTTGCAAGAACAAGTGCAGCAGCCCCGTTTTGCTCTGGAATACCTGGTTAGCTTTGCCTGTATAAGGAAAAGAAAGTCTACCCAAGGCCACCTTCCTAAATTAACACTGAGTTTTAAAAGGTTCATTTGTACGACTTAGGGTGTTCTTCGGATACAATTCCACCTTGTCATTTCATTACAGAATAGGTAGCACCTCAAAATCGGAGGAGTCATTTGAATACCCAGTGGCTTCTGGCAGCTTGGCAGAGTTTACTCAAAATTCAGAAAGTTCATAGCAAGCATGTGGGTGCCATTTGTTCTGAAAATCAAGGGGCTCAGTTATAAACTACACCATATTTATACTTAACCAATTATGGTATTACAAGAAAACATGACTTCTTCTGGAAGGAGGCTACTTCACAGATTTTACAGCCAAGTATGGGTGGGAGAACTACCAAATGCTGAAGTGGCAGCTCTACGACTTAACTCCTAAATCACCAAGTTGGGAAGAGCTTTATCAAATTTCTCTCTCCATTTCCATATTGATTTAACAGTGGAAATTATTCTCATGTGGCCCAAATCCAATCACTGCAGAGTTAGAGCTACAAAAACTGGCATTCGCAACTATTGTACATTATCTTTTTTTTTTCTCAAAAATTAGCAGAATTTTGGCTTAATTTTAAAAACAAATTATGCTGGACATATTAATGATTCTTACATCCTCCTCCTTTAATGAACAACATATCCTAAATAGTTCCTTTAAAAGATCCTCTGGTATCTTGCAGATTGATACTCATCATGTTTATTACAAAATTTTTCCTTATGAAAAATTAAAAAAAAAATTTAAAAGCATCTGACAGATGCCACAGAGCTGACTTCACGCTCTGCCAGTACTAGGAGAGGTGGTGTGGTGAAGTGAATAGTGGATAGAGGTGGGGAAGTTAGGAGGTAATTGCAGTAATTATCAAAGACTTAAAGCCATAGGAACAAATAATTTGCCAAGTGGCAATAAAAGTCCAAACATTTGGGGCCACCTACATATAAAAGGTTATTACATGTTATGTGTTCAGAGGTATAGCTTTCATAAAATAGCTGAGATATAGTTCATAACCTAGCTGAGGCATGCAGTCATTTGGTATGGAGCAAGCTTGGCAGGGCTCCTCCAAGCTAATCTCTGGGGAAAAAGAGTTGGTTTCTGAAATAGCACTCATACGGTATTTTCTAGCTTTTTGATTCAATAGCACCCTGAGCACAAGTCTATGATATCATTTACAACAGTACATTCAAATGGCCTGCAGGTTTGCCTGAAGTTTAAGAACACGTGTTCTAGAAACTCTAGAAGTGTGCCGCTTGAGATGGTTTTCTAGGTCAGGCACCTATCATTTTCCTGTTCCTCATTTTTCTTAAGTGTAAAATGGGGAGTAATTGTGTACTCACCTCGTAGGTTGAGGCGAGAGTTAAGGGAGCTATATGTGTACAGTGAACTGTGACTGACATAGACAATGGCACTGCACTCTGGTGTTTGCCCATTTCTTCTACTAGGCTGAGAGGTCCTCTGAGGAAGCTGCCCTGCAGTAACTACTCTTCTTTGTGTTCTCCCTGAATTGTATGGGCGTTAAGGAGCTTTGTTTTTAATGGGAGAGACCATCTCATATTGTGAATTTTCTTTCTGTTTGTGGCATTTGGTGGAAAAAATTGTGCTGTGGTGGGGATTAGTGGGGGAGGAGTGGATCAGAGTGATATGGCAGAAACAGTCTGACAGCTTGATGCCCACATTGAAAAGTTTTCTGTTTTCTGTCTTCCTCCTCTGCATGCCTGCTGTGTAGCTCAGAAAGAATAAAAGAATAAAAGGAGGACAGTGGCCTCTGGGTTGGGATTAAATGCGTGGGAATGTGGGAGGTAATGTGAGAAAGAGAATGGAATGTTTTGGCTGTAAATATCTATCAAATGAAATTTTTGAAGCATTGTAGCTATTGATTTCTAATTTAGCCCTCAGGGCCAAATAGTCTTGATGAGATTTCCCAGTCACTTTGGGGTTAATGGATCTTCATGAAAATCAGGCAAATGGAATCAGGAAGTTACAATTAAATACCAGGCCTCAGGAGTATCTGTATCACAGCCCTCTATGCTTCAATAGTATTTTCTTTATCTATATATCTGTAACATGTCATTGATTATTTTGTACTTATTACAATATGTTACAAAAGATATTACAGGATCATGACTTCTTTCATTTTATTCCCAGCATCTAGCATAATATCTTGCAAATAATAAGTACACAAAACATTTTAAGAAAGAAAATAAGAGGAAGGATAGGAAAGGAGAAGAAAGGGAGGGAGGGAAGGAGGAAGGAAGGGAAGAAGGAAGGAAGGAAGGAAGGAAGGAAGGAAAAGAGAAAAAGAGGGAGAAAGGGAATTTCAGGCTAGTGCATATTTTTATAGCTATTGTAAATGACGGCAGACAAATTTTCTTCTTAAAGAGCCTTAGGAAAGAGTATTATATAATCTTTTGCAGTAATGTACTCTGGAGAGTAACAACTACTTGAACAGAGATGTTATGAAGATCATAGATCTTTATATAATCTAATCTTTATCTTGGAGAGCAAGTTTTAGGAATATAAGAAATGTGTTAAAGAAAAATTAATCTGATTAAATTTAGGTAGCATCTATATCAAAAAAAATGCTATGTTCAAAAATTGAGGGGTGGGGGAAAGTGATGTTATCCAAGAAACGCTTTGTGTAATGCCATTGAATGCTACTGTATTATTCATCAGGAGTTTTTCTGAAATATAAATATGAACTTTGCACCTATTTTTAATTCCCTGGTACATTATAATAAATTAAGCCATTACACTTTTTGTTAAACCAGACACCTCTTAAAATTTTCTTGGCCTCTTGAGATTGATGAATTATTTATTGTTACGCAATGTGGCTGCCAGTCTAATGAGATTTTGGAAGCTAAATATGAAAAGTTTCATGAATTTGAGAGAATGTAGTACACTTGTTGAGAAGCGACTCAGATTTAATGATTAGCTCAACAATGTGCCATTTTTCACATATTGCTATCTTAATAACTTCAGTTTATAAGGAGAGGGAGAACTTTCCTTGTTATTTCTATCAGGACTTGTGGGAAAATAACTTTTCAAAAAGTTTGATACTATAAATATTTGCTAGAGATAAAATGATGATGAGAGAGAAAACACAATTTCTTCATAAATATGTTCATTTAAAATAATATGCCAAGATTCTTTAAGAAAAATATGACACTCAATTCAAGTTCCCTTGAATATTAGGATAGAAATATGTTCTAGATTTTCATGTTTACTTCTAGATTGAGCAAATGTGAATGGGCTTGAAAATATTTTAGCAAACTCTTAAGTATAATGTTTATATCTTTATAAATTATGAATACAAACGCCAAATTACAACTCCTTTTTACTATTTTAAAAGAGAAACATGAGGTTTTTCTATGATGTCTACTCCTAGCTGTATATACATTTTACATATGGAAGCATCAAACAGTGCCAGGAACACAGGCAGCATTCAATAATTGTTTGTTAAGCTGAAATTAGTAATTAACCCTTAAGAAGTATTATCTGAAGGAATGAATAGATAGAAAACCCATTAGTAATCCCCTTTTCATTGCCTGTCAGTTACTCAATATGCATTAGCATGGAATATCAAAAATTCAGTCTTGTTCTTGGAGACTGTTCAAAGAAACAAAAGCCTCTTTAAATTTAGTAGCTACTCCAACTTCAGAGAATGTAAATACATACTGTATAAAGCAAATAGCACTTAATGAATGAAAACAGAACACACACTTCACCTTTACATCAACCAAGTACCTGCTTTTCTTAAGCAGAGAATCTTGGTCATTATTTTTTACATTCACTGACAGAAAAGAAATGGTAAGTTATCATTTTTATAATGGAGAAAAGTTTATTTCATTTTCTTGGAACTTAAAGATTGTTCAATTGATTTTCCTCATGCTTTCCAATAAAAATAGAGATTAAACATGGAATGTTTCAGTTTAAAGTGATTTTTTTAAAATCAGGAGTAACAACCAACTGAGCATAAACTATAAAAATGGAAATCATATCCTCAATGCACTGGTGACCTTTTTTTGTTTTTAATTGAGGTAGAATCGGTGTATAACATTACAGGTGTGCGACATTACAATTCAACATCCGTATACACTACAAAGTGATCTCCATCAAAAGTATAGTTATCATCTGTCACATACAATGGATCCCTTTCACCCATTTTGCCCACCTCCCAGCCCCTTTCCCCTCTTCTCTGTGAGTTTGTTTTAGTTTTGTTTATAATTTTCTTTTTTTAGATTCCACATATAAGTGAAATCATATAGTAATTGTCTTTCTCTGTTTGACTTATTTCACTTGATGTAATGCCCTCTAGGTCTACTCATGTTGTCCCAAATGGCAAGATTTCATTCTTTTTTATGGCTAAATAGTATTGTGTGTGTGTCTCTCTATGTATAACACATCTTTATCTATTCATCCATTGATGGACACTTAAGTTATTTTTATATTTTGCCTATTATAAATAATGCTGCAATGAATATAGGAGTGCAAATATCTTTTAAATGAGTGTTTTTGTATTTTTCAGATAAATACCCAGAATTGGAATAGCTGAGTTATACAGTAGTTCTATTCTTAGTTTCTTGAGGAATCTCCGTACTGTTCTCTAGAGTGGCTGCACCAATTCACATTCCCATCATCAGTATGCTGGGATTCTCTGTTCTCCCAAGCCTCTCTATTTCTTGTCTTTTTGATAATAACTTTTCTAACAGATGTGAGGCAATATCTCATTGTAGTTTTGATTTTCATTTTCCTAATAATTAGTAATATTGAACATTTTTTTATGTGCCTGTTGGCCATCTATGTGTCTTCTTTTGGGAAAACATTCATTCGGATCCTCTGCCCATTTTTTAATCAGTTTACTAGGATTGTTGTTGTTGTTGTTGTTGTTAACTGGTGTCTTTGTGTGAGGTTACTTTAAATTCTTTCCTGGGAAAATGTTGTACAAGGCAGAAGTGTATCAGCTTTGAGATACTTCAGTTATTTATTACCTTTGATGGGGGTCAAAGTAAATCTACTTTATTGATTTCTGCTTTGTAGCAAAGGGTGTTTTATTACATGTTCAGACTATTGGTAGTCATACTGGTGACTACTCAACAGACCCCACAGAACACTAAGCAGGCTAAGGTAGGTTACCTGAACTGAACTGACTAGAAAATGTGTCTTGAAAATGGGTTTAATGTGTACTTTGGGAACTATATATAGAAACATTATTACCTCTTTTGTTCAGTAACTATTTTAAGAAAATGACAACAGAGTTTTAGAGAAAGAAAATTTAATCATGGGGATGGTGAATATGTTCATCCATGCAGAGGAAAAAGAGCAAAATAAAAAGAGAAATATTAGAAATGGAAAGGGCAATGGAGGTCATTATTATGAAGTTTACATCCTCTATTTTATGTTACTAGAATAAGTTCTAGGAAAATGAATGACTTGCCAGTCTGTGATGAACAGAGCTGGGACATAAATTCAGAACTTCATGTTTCCTATCTGTAATAGGACATCTTAAATTAACATAACCCCAGGCATCTGGAGTTTTTAAGGAATTATATGAAACTGAGATATTTAGTCCTGATGAGAATATGAAGCCATTCTTCAATATTCTAATGCTAGTGGTGGCAGTGTAAAGGAAAGGAGAAAATGTTCTTAAATGTGGCTAAAGCAGGTGGTAGAATAAAAGTGACTCTGACACAATTTTTAGGACTGACAAGAAGGTACATGACATCCAACAAAGAAAATGTTAAACATAAATACTACATAGCCAAGAACACAAATAACGCTGCATGTTTTTAATACCCACATAGTAATAAATAAATAATTGTGTGGAAATAATAGACTTTCAATACAGGGTACGAGTTGATTTAAGGGTGAGAGATGGTGACTCATTTGGGAGGGGTAACTGGAATGTTTTATTACAATAATATTTCATTTTTAAGATGGCTATATTCTTTAAACCTGCATGTATCTTAAATATTACACAATAATATTTTACAAGATTGTGCGAGAGCAGTCTTCAATTTAGAATGTGATTATAGATGTTATGCATATCTATGTTCATATACATTCATTTTCCCATACCACTACCCAAATAGTGGTTTAAGATACAAAGAAATGAAATTAATATTGTTTGAGTGGTTAAAAGTTAGTATTTCACATGATGAGCCTAATATTCAAGCTTTTTATTAGTGGCCTCTTCTCACCTTCCCACCCCAGTTCTCACCACCTATTTCCACCAGATGTGTTCCACCTACTTCTGCTTGGGAACTGGCACTCTTAGGCTTACACACGTACCATCTTGTACAAACTCAAATGGGTACATGGTCATGATTTCTTGCCTGTCTTTCTTTTTCAGTGGTGGGAGAATTCATTTTACTAGGTTCAAACTTCTTTTAGTATAAGCACTAGAAATTCTAAGAACTTCAGATTCCCTTAGCAAAGCAAGTTGTACAATACATTGTTCCTGATAATTTTAATACAACTATGGTTAAGTAAATTGAATACTTACAGTTCTGAATGCGAACAACAAGAAGATTCACGAATGACTATTTTAGTACAAGTAGTAGGTAATGAATTAACCTGGAGTATTAATAGGTACATGTTTTTGTTTTCATTGAAATCTTCTCAGTCCTCTGATTCATAAAGCTCTATTGAATCAATGTTCTGAAAGTGTCCACTCTGCACTAAGCTATTTCACCTGATTTTTTCATGGCAAGAGCAGAGGCTGCTCCTTGTTCTTATCACCTGACTCCTGTTATATTTGAGCAATTTGGGAAAAAAAGGTAAAATTCTACTTAAATGCAACCAAATGTATGTCTAGGTTTAAGATATGATAATGTAGATTCTTGTCTCAAAAATTTCATGAACTTGATCACAAAGTGTTAGAATATGTGCAAGCATATGGCACTGCATTTCACTCCAGATACAGCATCATGAGGTCTGACTTCTCAGCAAACATCATAGGTTCATAGGAGGGAGTGAAAGTGGAGGCCAAGTTTGCATCATGTCATGAAGAAAAAACTCAGTTGCCAGCATAGAGAAGTCACAAAAGAAACGGCAAACATATCTCTTATTTTCTATATTGCTTCTGTCAAATCTAGTGAGATGGCATGTTTCAAGAGGCAAGCAAATACCATAGGAAGAGACATAGTTCAAAATCTTCACCATGGCACCACAGAGTATGTCCAGTGGCAGGTCAGATGTTATAAACTCTGGGAATTCCCAGGAGAACTTGTTCTGCTTTGAGATTATCCACTTTAAAAGAATTTAAAGGATTTCCTGATTGGCCCCCCACTACCAGCCTGATGATAACAACAACAACAAAAAACAAAAAACAGATGCCCTCATTTCCGCTCTGCTAGTCTCCAAATGCCATTTGTATGGAGACAATTTTGAGTAGAAGCATACTTCTCTTACATTCCATATGATGCTGACTCAGCAGCCTGTGGCATCATAAAAGTCTTTACTCAAAACAACTGGTAGCTAAGCCACAGAGGCATGGTCTTTTTCACATTGCCACTTGGGAGGGGCAGTCAAGAATCTAGCCAGACATGGACCATTAATGGTTATGCTGGACAGAATAGACTATCTCAGCTACATACCCCTAGTAGATTTTTGGCTTGAAAGTTGGGAGCATCATTTAGGAGCCAGTGGGATCTGAGAATGAGTTCAGAATCACCTTCTAATCTCTTTGATGCCATCTCAAGGTAGTTTTCAGGCAGCAATTATTAATAAGTAAAAGGTGGGTGATAACTGAGGCAAGATCCCTGAGAAGCTTCTCAAGCTGTAAGGTTTTTAAATTGCATATGTGGAGACTGAAGTGTTTTATGATGACGCTATGAGGGATGGTTGCGACCATGTAAGATGTAATTTTTTTTAAAAAATTGAATTTTTCTTCTTTTAAGATTTTTCTGTTTGTAAATTACTTGTGTTTTCCCTTCAAGTTTTTTCTTATTGATTTGAAGAGTTATGTGTATCTATCTACATGAGTGTGTTATATCACTTTATAGTTGTGACTCAACACTAAAACACACACTAATTTAGTCTAGCTACAATAATATTTCAGTTCTCACAAAAACTTCATGAAGATGGTGATATTATTATCACTATTTTGCAACTGAAATTGACTCAGGAAAGTTAAGCAAATTATTCAAAAATACATAGCAATTATACAAAGTGCTGAATTGTAACTAAAGTGACCCAGTTCTTGTTTAGTTGAAATTTATAGCCTTTAAAGCAGTTTGATAATTGTGTTCAGGCCAATAGTCCTTTTATATGTTTAGGGCATTTTAAAAATCTTTCTTCCTTATAATAGAAATAGAATTAGCTTGAGTAGAATGTCTAAATAATGGATAATTTGAGAGCTCTATTCCCCGCCCCCCAGTTTCTGTCTGTGAATGTGCAGTTTGTATCCAAATTGCTTTTCAGTTGCATGTAACATAAACATCCATACTTTGTAGCATTGTATTGTGATATTTTCCTTCAAATAGTTATAATAATACCTGTTATCTATCCAATCTTCTATTCTGCATATGTAAATAGTTTTGAATTTCTCTCTAAGCACAAATAATGGTGCAATAAATATCTTAGTGGCTAATGTTTCTCATGGATTTATAATTTTTTTCCTTAGAACAGCTATAGATGTGAAATGAGTAGGTCAAGGGTGTGAGTATTTTTAAAAATGCACATGGTAACCAATTTTCTTATGTGCCATAAAAATGATACATGAATGTTAGTTGTGTTATATTAACTGTATAATTATATATATGTGTGTGTGTATAAATAGATGTATATATATGTATATATCAAAATACATGTGTATATACACTATGTGTATATATATAGATATAGATAGATAGATAGATATCTGTGTTGTATTACCTATAAGTTACAAATCAATACAAAATTAGAAATAATGTATTTCAGATTAATATAGTCAAATGTTGGAAGACAAATGAAACCCAATGAAATATTTCTTTGATAATTGTGAAGTGGAGAGAAAAGGTAGTTCTTAAAAAAAAGCTAAAATTGTTCTTAGTAGAAACATGGCCTTCAGAAAGGCATCTTCTAGCATTGACCGAGGATCTATTTTTTATCTAATTAAATATCTATATCTTATTGGTAAATATATATGTTAATCAGCAACAGAAAATTAGATAAGATTTTAGAAATATTGGAACATAAACCACATAGTGTTGGGCCACAAAAGAGATAATAATTTAAGATGAAAACAAGAGTTTTTAAATGCTGACTTAAAGTGAACCAATGTGAGTCATTTCTTAGAATTTTGTGGTTATCCTCATTCATCATCTTTTCTAAAAAAAAAATTTAATTAAATTAATTTATTTCTTTATTTATTTAATTGAAAAAATGGTTTAAAATTTTTCTCCCCTATCTACCTCCTCATCATCTTTAAACATGCCTGAAGCAGAATTCCCATGTATGTGGCCCTGAATCTATCTGAGCAAACCTAATCACCATTATTATCTATAAAATAGTAAATAAATATATTCCAATAATAAAAGAAGTTCATGAAGAACTGTCTTCAAAGATGATGTCACAGATATAAATAAATTTAGATGTCACAGATGTAAATAATTTAGAAACTAAGAGGCTGTCTCAGCAAAATATCAAATAAGTGACCAAGAATATGTACATAAGATGGGTAGTCTAACTTTATGTGTATTATTTAAACTCACATGAACTTTGATAAATACTGGTTTTCAACATTTTCTTTTTTATATATATGACTTCTAGATTTTTCTCAAATTCAGATCATAAGGATATAGAAAACTCAGGTCTGGAAGTTATGCTCAGCCTAGACAACTTATGAGTGAATAAAATAACATTCACCAGTTGTCACTACTATCAAATCACATCCTCACCATCTACATTTTTTATAATGGACTCATCTTAAATATACTTTAAAAACATTGAAGTGGAAATACATTTTGCTTGATGATAAATGGATGTAGTAAACCATAGAATTAGTGTAATGAGGTAAGCTCTTTCTTAACCACTCTCTACTACCTACCTTGCTCTAAAACCAAATAAGCCATGTTATACTGCCATGAAATTGTATGTCAAGCTAACTTTCTCCTTTACTAGTTTATAACCATCTCAAGAGCAAGACAGAACTTTGTCTTACTCGCCTCTCTATCTGTAGGCCCTACAAGAGTGCTTGGCCCTTAAGAGCGTGCAATAAATACTTGTTGAATGAAAACGGTCTTTATGGTTTCAGTGAGTGAACTACCTCAATTTCATCTTACTGGCAGCTTTTGTGAATCACTGTAGTATAAAAATGCTGATAGGCTAGACCAGTGGTCAGGAGACAGAGGGAGAGGGCTCAGCAATCTCAGTAATAGTATCATATTTTAACTTTCCTTCTCATGAGCAAGTCCAATTCAGGAATATCTCAATTATATAGTGACTTGGTCAGGTATATGATGTTATACAAAAGAATAAATCATCTTTCTAGCAATTTCAAGAAATAGATTTATTTTTTCACTACCAATTTTGTCATCTATGGTTTGCTATCATAAAATATATTAAACTAATCTTTTAGAATTTAATGGCTTTCATGACATTATTTTCTTTAAAAATTTATTGAAATTAGAAACTGATAGTCTAAGAGGTTATGGATCTGAATAGTGGTGACACAGCTAGAAAGAGATAGACTTGAACCTAAATCTTCTCACTCCAAGTATTCTTTCCATCATGTTGTAGATGCAAAATCTTATGATGGAGAGCTCAAAGGTAAATCAAACATAGACTCCTAAGAAGTATGCAGTACACAAGTGAGATAATTGACTATGAGCTAAGTTAAAAGTTAAAAAAACCATTAGAGAAATACAAATAACTTGCAGTGGGAGGATAGAGGAGTGAGAGTTGATTTTCACCTGGGAGAGGGAGAAAGTCTTCACACATTGGTGAATGAACAGGACTTTTAGGATGCCAAGAATTTGGACATTTGGATTGTAGGGAAGATCATTTTAAGTTTAGGAAAGCACATAAACAATGCTTGGGTTGGAGATCAGAGAAGAGCAAGTGGTTTAGTCTGGCAGGATCGTGAATGGGTGTAATGCAAATATGGTCAGAAAGGTCAGTTGGGGCCAGATTGTGAAGAAACTTGAATTCCAGACTAAGGTGTTCAAGTTTATTATAGAGACAGTGATCATGGAGGATGGAAGTTTTCTGAGTGAACCATTAAAATTGTTGAATGGGGAATAATATGCTTGGACTGTGGCCACTGCACTCATATCCACCATTTTTATCAGATCGAATATATATGCACCTGTTTCTTTGGCTGATGTCAGGAAATCCTTTGATATTTCCCCAGGGTAATATTTTCCTTGTACACCTCAAAAAAAGGAAACCAAAGATCCTATGAGCATTTCCAAAAAATGGGCTGTCCCAGGGCAGTGAGCCCTGATTTCTGCCTGACAAAACAGGTCTGCTGTGAGCAGGGTGTGCACTGTACGCATTCAATCGATAGCAATGGGAAAAGCAGATATTCCATCTGCCAACAATCAAACACATAAAATCACACAGGAATGTACAGTATGCTGGTTTGAGCTACATAGGCGTTTGCCTCAACCAAAGAGAAAAGACCTGCCTATTTATGTCCCCTGGTAAGGACATTAGTGAGGAAAAGCTTTGATGTTTAAGTAATCATATAATTGACTCTACTGTTGGATCCAGAAGTCCAGGGTTGGTTTCAGGAATGAACGCTGAACATTTTTAATGTCACTATGAATAAAGCGAGGCATGTAGTGAAAAATGTTAAGCATATAGACTATTATCTATGAAATATTCTGATTATGCATATTTTAAACTTTGAGTCTCAAAAGGTATATTACTAGTGTTGCTCAATTTATGTTTTAGGTACTATAACCCTGGGAATCTTAGGCAAAACAAAACAAAAAACAGAGTCTCAAATATTCCCCCAGTTAGAATATTTTGTACAAGTTTGGAGAAAGCAGGGTAGATGGAAAGGATTTAGATTACCTAAGAAGGACACATCTGTCCTAGGAGTTTATTATTAGAATTGGAGCCAATTTCTCATCCTTTTACTTCTCCCCTATATCCAATGATTTGCCCAATCCTATCAATTCATCTTTGACATAACTACAACCATCTGCCCCTTTCTGTCACCAGCTTACTCCAGGAGTTCATCACCTTATTCTTGGATAAGTACAATAGTTTCCTAACTGATTTTCCTGCCTCTGCTCTCCTTTTTCCCCTATCCAACCTGCAACCATTCCAAACTAACATTCTTAAAATACTACTCTTGCTCTGTTACTCGTCTATTCATACCATCTCATGGTTCCCCATATCCTACTATACAGCTAGGCAATCAGGGTATTCTTGCTTAAGTACACCAAGCAGCTGATACTCCTCCATCCTAGTACTTATCAACACATGCCCTGCACTATGACACACTATTCATATTTTTTCTGACTATTATACATTTTTCAGAGACTTTTTTCTCCCATTCCATCCCTTGGTTAGTAGCTCTTTTTCTAAACTTTCTCTTTATAATCCTAAATCTTATACCTTTTCATGGTTACTTCAGTCCACATTGGTTTCTAAGTTATCAGAATGCCTTTCCAAATTTATATCTGAGCTCCTGCTCTGTCACTAAATTATGGACTACCTTATTTGCTTATTTAACCACCTTACATCTGAATATTGTTTCCCAAAGCAAATTTATATGCCATTAAAGAAAGGATAATTTGTGGTTCCACTTTTGTAACTTCTAGCAGTTTTATAATTTCAAAATAAATGAGTTTTTAAATTAATTGAATAGACTTCTTTTCATATAGACAAGATAAATAATGGTTAAAAAGAAGTTTAGCTGATTAATTTTATCCAAAAACCAGATAAATGATTTAAAAAATAAGATAAATAGTAATAGCTAACAATTAAGTTATGGCTTATTTTGTTCCAGGCATGCTTTTATAAACATGTGATACATGATTTTATTTAATATCTTCAGCAACCTTGTGATATGGTACTAATGTTATTCTCATTGTATGGAGAAGGAAACTGAGACTTATGGGGATTAAGAAACTTGGCCAAAGTCACACAACTGGTAAATGGAGTTTAAGTATATGCTATTTAACTTCAGAAACCATATTTTTAATTACTCCTTGCTAGGTTCTGAATATTTGTGTCTACCTGCACCTACTAAAAAATTTATAGGCTGAAATCTTCATCCCCAAGGTATCAGGAAGGGGGGTAATAAGGGAAGTAATAAGGCCCAGGACTGTGAGAAATAAATTTCTGTTGTTTATAAGCCACTCAGTCTGTAGTATTTTGTTATAGGCAGCCCAAACTGACTAAGACGCTCCTTATGGTCTTGATTTCTTAGAGAGGTATCAACTCTCCATCTGTTGTTTATTAATACAAATACATATTTTATAGTAAAATATTATTTTACTATTGCTAATATGTTACCCAGGTAAAATGTGAGATAATTGGCATCTAAATGAAAAATGGCTCTACTCATATAAATAAACATTATATATCCCTACATGATAATAGGGGGATATGATTTTAAAGAAAACAAACATATACTGTGATTGGGATAGAAAAACAGTCATAGAATAATGGCAAGACACGTTAATATTAGCATGTCATTTAGGCATTGTGATTTATATTTTCTAGTCTAAACATATATTGCATTAGAATTTATAACCAATATTATTTTTAAAAAATTGGCTATTATTTCTCTGGCTTTGCCACAATTTGGTTTTCATTAGAATTTCCCTTGAACAAGAAATTCTACTGGAGTCCAATAGCTGAAATAAGTTGTAAAGATGGTAAAGTTTATGAAAAAACTTCTAAATTTAAAATTATTTCTCTTAAATCATATTGTAGAATTTTTCAGAAAACAAGACTGTCCAGCTGGTCTGAATTTTCAAGGAAAACAAATAAGAGGAAATTGGATATTATTCCAGCAGTATGGTTTCAGATAGTAAGTATTGTGAGTTTAGGAACAAAAAGCCCTCTGATCGAGAATTATGGTTCATAATACCAATGTTTAATACATAATGTTTTATATGGATGTTATTAAAGAACTTCAGTTGGGGGCTTCACCTTTCCCTTGGGAATATCTTCATGATTCTTCAATAACAGAGAAATTTGGAAAGCTCCTTAGGACATTAATCATCTCTGTGGATGCTCTTTGAGCTGAAGGCTCTCAGATAGGAAGCAGGGCACTGATGGGTATTCGAAATGGGAGAGTGAGCTTTGAAAGAGAAAAGACTGCTCTGCTTTGGCTAAATGACTTCATACAGCTCTGAGCAGCTTCATATAAAGATTACCTCTACCACCAAGGCCACAGAAGTAGCCTCGTTTAAAACAGTTTAGAAGTTGAGTACTTTGGAGCCAATGGTGATGAAGACTGATGAATCATCACTTGCTTAAATCATTCACTCAAAAAGTAGCTTTAATCCAACACCTTTATATACCAAGCACTCTACTAGGCACAGAGGCTATAAAAATACACAAAAGTAGCCTTTGCCTTTAAGAGTTAGCATGGGGTTGAACCAATAATTTGCAAAGGAGAAGTGGTTAAGGGTAAATATAGGACTCTTAGGGCGTTATAGTTACCATGGTGGGTGACAAAAATAAGTGCTTCAAGGTTGCTTGATAGAATTTCCTTCATTGCCCAAACTTACTTTAGGTATTTCAAGGGGAAAGTGAAGGTGTTTATTCATTTAGCTCAGTATAGACAGGAGTGGTTTGGTCCTAGGCCAGGGGTGGTGTGGCCTCAGACAAACTTTAGACCTGGCACTCATCAGGGACCCTGCATTAAGCAGTGAGTTCTAATCCTGGGAAAACAGAGTTGAGGCTGAGGATAAAATCTACAATATTCTCAATTGGGCCGTCGCCTCACAGAACATCTGGTACTTCTTATTAAATACTTCAGTGAAACTGCCTTTCTGAAGAATAATTAAGAGATAGAAGAAATTAAAGGTTCATTTTCAAATTGTAAGGATGGATTTACTTCCTACTCTATCCTCTCATTACATCACCTCTATTCCAGCCCTTTGTTAAAATTTGTAAAACTTGTACCATGAAAAAAAAAAAAACAACTCCTTCATTGTCTTCACCAAAATTGTGCAGAAAAGAATGGCCAGATTCCTGATCAATAAAGATATGCTAGGTAACTTCTCGGGAAGGAAGTTATTGTAATCTGTTTAGGGAAGGGTTCATGGAAAAATTATTACCATGAAGGAGCCACCACTGGGTCACTGTGCTATGCGCCAGGCACACTAAGTATATTTTGCATTTGTCTCAAAATACGTTTTGAGGTCATAGATCTTAGATTCTTGTTACACATTTTTCAGCCTCTTTGCCTTTGCTTATTCCTCTGCCTAAAACCCTCTTCTCTCAAAACTATCTTTTGCTCTCAAAATTATCTGTGAATATCCCATTCATCATTCAAAACTCACAATTTAATATCTACTTACCTTGAAAACTTTGCTGTAACCTTCCCCAATCTGAGGAAACTGATCTTTTGTCCTCTTAACCTCTGTAGTCGGTATTTATATTTTTCACAAAGAACCTACTATTTGCCTTATATTGCAGTGCTATAAGCTCAGGTGGTTTCCTTGCTATAAGGTAAACTCCTTCAGAGTAGAAACCATGCTTTTATAAACACTATCTTGCCCAACAGGAGTGTTTTTCAAGGTTTTTCCCATCAATATCTTGCATCAGAATCATGTGGGATATTTGTTAAAGTCCAGATTGCTGATATCTATCTCAGCATTGCTGAATTAAATCTCAGGAGGTATGGTCCAGGAGCTCATATTTTAAACCAGCATCTTAAGTGAGTCTTACATTCATTAAAGTTCAAGAATCTCTGTCTTAGCTTCAGGCAGCGGTTCTCAACTGGGGGTGATTTTGCTCCTGAAGAAACATTTGGCAACACATGGAAACAATTTTGCACATCACAGCTGGGACAGTGGTGGATGCTACTGGTTTTTAGAGGGTAGGGGCCAGAGATGCTGCTCATTGTCCTACAGTTCACAGCGCAATCCCCAGCAGAAAGAATTATCCAGCCCAGAATGTCAGTGGTGCTGAGGCTGAAAAACCTTGGCATAGACAAAACAAGATCCTGTGCATATAGGTGATAATACATTTTTCTTGAATAAACAAGTCTGTGGTGAAGTGGGTTGAAGAAAATAAAGATAGTGTTCTTAATGAGGGCTCAGCTGCATTCCTTGTGTGACATGCCTGGTGTGACTGCTCCATAGCTTTGTACCTGTCTAGTTGTATCATGTCCTTGAGGCCTAGGACCTCCTAAAGTCCATCCATTCTAATTATTATATGTCACACTTAGCAAACTTTATATGAAAAATATATTTTTTAATTAAATGTTTACATTATAGTAAGTTTCCAATTTTAGTTCTTTACATAGTTTCTTAAATTTTAAAACCACCCAATATGTATTATCTTAGGTGATCCCATTATTCCTGGAATAGGAGGCAGCAGGAACCTCTGTATGATCGACAGGCCAACTCACAACAGTAGTTGCATGATTTTCTGGTGGTCATGGGTGAATTAGCACACTCTTTCTGATTAGAATTGACTGTTTTCTACATTTAAACCGTAAAGCTATATTGCTTCCCAAATACTTATGATGACATCTTTGGTCCTTCATTTGAAAATGGAGCCTTCTGAAATCTAATAACATGCTTGAAATGTCGCTTCATTTATCTTTTTGATTGCTCAATCCTAAATGAATCATCAGCCATCAGTAACAATGCTGCATTTCCTCTGTCTGGAGAGAAAAAGTATTTAGATTATCTCTATAGGAAGAAGAAGTCAAAGATCAACTCATGTTGACAGTGGTCAGTTTGGAATCTTATAGCTGATGATCTTACCATGGGGATTATTTTCAAATGTAGGCCATATAGAACTTTTGACTGTTTCACATTAATATGATAAGCAAAGTATTTGTTTTATAATCTCAGAGATTATATATATGTGTGTATATGTATATAAACATATAACTCTAGAAAACTGAAACTGAAGATATAAACATTAACTAGAAAGACTCATTTCTGACTCTTTGCTTCCACCATAATTTCCCTCTTTTGATTTTTGTTTGGGTGAAAAAGTCCCCAGCTTGGCTGCTCTGTGTTGAGGTCCTCTGGCCTTTGGGTAATGCTTTGACTGTATAGCAGCAGGAAAGAAGAGAGCAAGAATTCAGTTATAGTTCTCCATCTTACAAATTCTTATTTTTTAAAAAAGATATTTATTTATGCAGAAACTTTTAAGTATGTAACTAAGATGTTATAGGACATTATTGGATTCCTCCCTAAGTTCTATGAAGAATTTGGACACAGACTGTTATTTTCCTCCTTTTTTTAAATATTTGAGAAATCCAGCTTTAGTTTATTCAGGTCAGAAGTAAAAATGAGTTTAAAATACTGGAAAGTATTTAATAGCATATAAAAACATTTTTCTTGGGTGGTCTCCCTGTAACTCATCTTTTTAAATTTTCTTTCTCTTTATCACCTATAATTTCAAACATGTTTCAAAAGCAGGCAAGTGAATTAAGGGTAAATGACTTTTTAAAAATTCTATCTAAAAAAGAGAAGAAAGGAGAAATGCATAGACTAATTAATAAGGATGTTTTATGTTTTCAGTGCTTAGTACAAGACTAACTTTCACTGCTGTCTAATAAAATGAACCAAGAGTGAAAAGTTCAAATATTAGGCTTTCCTGTGGAGCTGGTTTCATGAAGTTCTGGGAGCCAACATCAGCGAAGTGACAGAAGGGCGTTCATGTTTCTGTCTAGTCTGTGGTGGACTGTTGAGATGGCTACTTGAGACAAATAAAACTCCCCAAACCAAAATTTAACATGAACCTCAGAAGTTCAGTGACCTAAGGTGAAGGAACTTTGCTTCAAGTCCTCACTGACTTCCTCTGCTTTTCACCAACTCCTCTGCCCAAATTGCCTCCTTAAAGCTAAACAAACAAAAATGGCCAAACACGAGACTTCTCAACAAAAGACATTTTGTTTTCTACTCAACTGTCGCACACAATATATGAAAGTCGCAGTCATGGCAGAAGGAAACTTACATTAAATTAACATTCCCCAAAACAACTTAAAATCATTGGATGTGTTTTCTTTCAGAGAAATCCATAATTACTTTGGCTGCAGCACAGCAGAAAATAACAGAGTATCATAGACAGTTTTTTAAGTTGACTATAGTTCAGATCAAGGTCCACATATGCTGTAAATTTGTGTAACAGCAAGTAACTATTGAAACTACCAAGACATTTAGAGGTCCATCCCAGAACTTCCAAATAGATTGGGAACAAGTGTTCATTTCTCATGAAGTATCTTGAAATGACCAGTAGACAAAGTTAAAGTAACAGCTTAGAGATTTTAAGCCTGTGTCCATAGAACAGGACTGCCAGATAAAACACAGGACACTCAAATTTGAATTTCAGATAAGGAATGAATATTTTAGTATATGTTCCAAATATTGTAGGACATACTTATAGTAAAAAATTATTTGTCATTTATATAAAATTCAAATTTAACTCCATGCTTTTCAATTTTTTATTTGCTAAGACTGGCAACTGATCTAAGAAGATAATTTCAAATGTCAACTTTAGAAATCCTTTTATTAAACACCAAAATAGTTGCATGTGTACATTTTTTTAATTTAAAAAATTGCTCAAGCTATATGCAATGTGAGAAATGGAATGCCCGTGTTAGGAGGCACAATTTGTGCAAAGATAGCTAATGAATAGTAATAATTAAGAGGTGGGATTTTCCTAAATCCAAGTCACACTTAGCACATTTTGCACACTGGCTCACCCTCTTGGCTCATAATTATGATGTTTTGGGTCAGTGGCAGCTGCCTGTTCAGAGATTGTTCGAGAGAACTGACCATTGAGTTTATCATTGCTGCTGTCATAGGCACTGGTTAGTTGATTTAAATCTGACCAAAGCAGAATCTTTTGATATCTGCAACTAAACAGTTATTCTCAGAAGATGTGTAGGTTCTAGAATAACATATTTCTATGGGTTCTCAATAATCATGGTGACACAGTTAATACAAGATTTTGCTTCAAATACTAGCTCTCCCGTATGTTAGTAGCACAAATTGAATAAGTTTATTAGTCTCTCTAAGCCTCAATCTCTTCATTGAATTTCTTCATTTTTCTCAATTTCTTCATTTACTTTCATTGAAAGTAAATGAAAGTAAAACCCTTTCAATAAGCTGTTGAGATAATAAGTTATTGTATGAGATAATGTAATTAGAACAGTGGCTGACATTCATTGTTAAGCTATAAATTTCCTAGATGACAGGATCTGTTTTTTCCTGTTCTTGCTATAACATCAGCTTCAAGCACAGTGGTTGAGACATGGGAGGCGTTTGTGTACAGTAGTCCCCCCTTATCCCTGGGGATACATTCCAAGACCCCCAGTGGATGCCTGAAACCGTGGATAGTACATATACATACTGTGTTTTTTCCTGTACATACCAGTAATAAAGTTTAATTTATAAATTAGGTCCAGTAAGAGGTTAACAACAATAACTAGAAATAGAACAATTATAACCATATATTATAATAAAAGTTATGTGAACATGCTCTCTCACCCCTCCCTCCCTCTCTTTCAAAATATTTTATTGAATTGCTCTCATCTTTTCACTTAAAGGAAGTCCTTTATGACTTCTCTTTCGCAGATCTGAATTGCCAGCATCATTACTCTTGCACTTTGGGGTCATTATTAAGCAAAATAAGGTTACTTGAACACAAGCATTGAGAAACTGAAACAGTTGATCCAATGACTGAGAGAGCCACTAAGTTGCTACCTGGGGCAGTGCATGCAGTGTAAACACACTAGACAAAGTGATGCTTTGCGTCCTGGGCGGGTCAGCAGGAGATGGCATCACACTACTCAGAATGGTGTGATATTTTAAACTTATGAGGAATTTGTTTCTGGAATTTTCTATGTAATATTTTTGGTCCATGGCTGACCATGGGTAACTGAAACTGCAGAAAGGAAAACCATGGATAAGGGGGAACTACTGTGTTATTAGAATATTAATTCCATAAATAACTTTAGTAGTAGAAGTAGTCCTAGTAATTCACCAGAGTACCTGATAAATCCAGAAATTTCCTATTTTGAAAGAGAGAATTACTCTTCGTGTTTCTGGAAATTTTGGGTTTTTGGAAGTTTGTAACACATTGTTAAAAAACAGATACATTTTACTTTAGGAAAATCACTAGTCAGACTCCTGAGTTACCCTAATGTTAAATAAGGACTAACCCACTGGGTGGTACTGTGAGGTCATCAGAAACCTGAATGTTGACGTTGCCAGTTGAGATGCTTTGTTTCTGTTCACTAGCAAAAGCTGATGCATTTTTCCTGCATTTCATTACACCTTCCAAAAATTAGTTTAGTGATTACAATGAACATGTCTCATATGGTGCTGTTTAAGATTAAATAATCTAGAGCTCAGAAAATAGTCTACTAATTACTATTATGGCCCATATAGACCCTACAGATCACACTCCATGAGTTCAGAAGGGTTGTGCCTTGTCTTGGAAGAAATGGATTTTCCCATCTATGATTTTACCAGGGCAGGAGATGAGAGAGTTTTAAATGGAGGAGAGGACCCTCCATTCTGCAAGACTAGACTGACATAGGAATGTCCAAAAAACAAACACTATAGAGCCTAAAACTGGTGGAGGTTAATCTGGTGACTGCTGTGTTGCTTATAGAAATAGAACAATTATAACTATATAATTCAATCACGGTCCATATATGCTGTAAATCTGTAATGGCAAGTAACTATCAGCTCGGGATCTAGGTGGGGGCCTTTAAGTTGCATTCAGTTCCTATAAAACTCAAACATACCCATGACTGTTAGCCATGTGAGACACTGACATTTGTACTTCTGTTGTCCCTTTAGCGTTCAATGGAATTTTGTAAAACAGTGAGGTAAAGACATAGTCACATTTAGAGAACTAACTAAGGGATCTATGTTCCTGCTTGGAGAAGATCAGGATAGGGAGAGAGAGCAGTCTAGAGAAATAAGTTATGAGATGACATGATGTGACCTGTGAGAACTCTAGATCAGAGAGTGGGAACCCAGACAGCAGGCAGAACTGAAAAGAAAAACTAACTAGGTTGATGGAACTGAAAAGAGAAACTAGGTTGGATTTGTAGGGACATCTAAGAATTCCTCAGAGATTACCAGAAATCCCTTGGGAAGAGGAACACAGTACAAGAGTGGACTTCCTGAAATTGATTTGGATATTAAAGGAAATGTAACCTTATTTTGCATTACAAACTTGTGAGATCTGGGGGACACATTTACTGCATTGTGTTCACATTGGCAGCCAGAAAGCTCAGAGCTGAATGTATTGCTTAATTATAATAATCTCATCCGGAATTCCTAAAATCATCAGAAGCTACTTGAAAGGGAAATCCAAGTATAGCACCTTCTCTCCTCCAAAATGATTTATGATCTCTCTTTTAATCTGTATTATTATAAAACTTTTTGTGTATGATTTGCACATAAGCTGGGATTTAGATATGTCTAGGCATGTACTATGAACCAGACGAATGACTAGGGAGGCTGCTGAGGAAAACAGTCACTCACAAGCTTGGCCCCAATATTAAACAACAGAGTTAGAGGGGAGGAGTAACTCTAGGTACAATCACTTTGTCACTTGTATTAGTCATCTATCTGTCTCCATGGAGATGTGTCTGGGTCTTCAGGGGAGAAGTGTAAATAAAACCAGAAGAAAAAACCTTTTATTAAAATTCCTGCATGGGGAGAAATGACACTGCTTTAGTTCTCTTCTAAAAAAAAAATGTTAGATCCCTTTACCTTTAGCCCTTCAAGGATTCTGAAATACTTACCATAGTGTCCATTGGGAGATAGTGGTGCTTTGTGAAAGATGGCTTTGGAGTCTGGTGACTGAGACTCATAGTGAAGAAGAACTAGCTATGAGAAGCAGCAACTGGAGCGTCTGGCAAGCACAGAAATACACAGAGGAAACAACAGTGAGGCCTGGTAAATGAATCAATTACCAGTGTGAGAAGTGGCAAGACTCTTTTCTTGATTAAGCTTTAGCCAGCCTCCTCTAAGCCCTCTAGGCCTGAACTTCTGCATCTGTCCTTGTAGGACCTGCAACACCCAGTTGTAGCAAGAATCTTGCTAAGTCAGTTTTACAAGAATCCTTGTCCTTGATATCTGATCATCCTAGATATTTGATCAAATTCCTCATCTCTCACCCTCAGCTTCTGATTACTCCGGCCTGCCTTCAGCAAGAACCTTATTAAATTAATTTAACAAGAATCTCCCCTCCCCACTTACACCTGATGTTTCCTCTTAGTAATTTTCCATCCACTGACCACTGCCCCCTCCCTGCTCCCTGGCTGCAAATCCCCACCTGTCCTAATGAATTTGGAATTGAGCCCAGTTCTATACTGAGGTCTCTTTCCCCCTATTGCAATAGTACTGAATAAAATCTGCTTTCACTGCTTTAACTTAAGTCTGGTTTCCTTTAAGAGAAGTGGTACTTGATAGACCTTGTGTCAAGTAGACTTCGTGTCAAGTAGACCTTGGCGGTGCCTAGCATAAGGGGAAATGGTACACAGAGGTGCTGATGTTACCTGTGTGGTAAGCAGTACCAGAAAAGGCAGCCGTGTGTTCTGAGTGTATGACGAGATAGTTGGTGAGCACATATGAAACTTCCCTGGTGAGTTTCAGAATACTTGGGGAAAGAACTTCCCAAGGAACCAGAAGAAGAACCAAAAAAACAGAGATTACGGTTGACCCTTGAACAACACAGGTTTGAACTATGCAAGTCCACTTATGTGCGTATTCTTTCAATTGACCCCTGCAGTTTCAACCGTTGTTTTGAGTCAACTTGTAGTTGGGAATCCAGGAATTCAGAGAGTCAACTCGAATTCTATGTGGATTGTGGATTTTTGGTTGCACGGGAGGTGGGTGCCCTTAACTCTTGCGTTGTTCAAGGGTCAACCGTATATTTAGTTCTCATTATGTCAGTAGTATTTATTCTAAATAAAAAATTATGCCATTTTAAATATTTATGTCCTTATTTTACAAGAAATAAAACTGAGGCTTAGAAAAGCTAATTCACCTTGTCAAGGATGGGATTAGAACAGAAATTCAGGTGTTCTGCTACAGTTTCAAGGCTTATTGTACTATAATATGGCTGTCTCTTATTTGAAATATTTCCTATATGGATTTTGATGCCAAGTCCTTTTTAAAAATTCGATGATATATGAATTAATAAATTTCTTATTTTTCTATGTCAGGTAGAATATATTTCATACCTTGCTGGAATTCATTTTTTAAAATCTTAAATCATATTAAATTTTATTCATTAAAAAGATGCTTCTCACCTTTATTTGAAATTTGCTAAATATATATTTCAAAATCTGGCAAGAAGTAAGAAGATAACATTGCTTTAAAAATGTAACTGGAAACTTTAAAGAAGCATAAAAGATTTCTGCACTGTTTTTAAAAGCTTTTTATGAAAAGGACATTCAAGCAAGATGGTGACATGGAACAGGATAGGGTGAAAACAATGGGACTTGCCAGGTTAGTCCAGGAAAACTAGAGCAGACATCAGATTCAATCCACAAGCAAAGAGGCAGCCAGAGCCAAGAACTGGAACCTTGCCAGAAGCTGAACAGGGTGCATGCCAGAGGAGTAGCCAAGAGAACAAGCCAAGGATTACTGAGTAGAGAAAGTAGCAGAGGTAATAGGAGACAAGAACACAGGAAGTGGTTCCTAAGGCTATATCTATCTGCATTGCTTCTGGACAATGTCTCTTTAGCATGGTAATGCCTCCTTTAATGCTCCAAGCATGAGCTCACTACATAGTGTCTTAAAGGTAATTTTCTACACCTGATACCACACAACCCCAATCTAATCTTCTTCCCCTTAAAATACAGATTTTTGGTTTGGAAACTGAGGAACATGGGCGTCTGATTTATCTGGGTTATCATTACTGTGTGTAGCAGTCTTTAGGTCCATTTCTTAGACCTATGTCTCCATGTACCCCAGTCACTGCCTTGGCACTGAAGAGAGCCTGACAGAGCCTGGAAAATTTATTCATGTTTCTTGTCTATTGTTTGAGAAGCAGGAGAAGTAAGATTCCAGATGGAGAATAGAGACGAGAAACCAGAGGGACAGCATGTTTGCCTCAGGCCTGTAGGAAGCCATGGAAAGAAAAGCCTTGGTATTAAAACCTCAGAACTCAGGAAGCATGGTGGATAATTGTTTACCTTAGAAGTGGCCAAGTAGAGGGAATGTCAGCAGGGTTACTAGACATGTTTGCTACTCTGAGAGATCCTATGGTGTTTTAGTACCTGTGATTATCATCCTTGAAGTAGGAGGTGGATAGTATTGAACTTGTGTTTTAGGAATCTGTGAGAAGTGACATGTCTATTTTCTTTGACTCAGAGATATTTTATTTAACCCTAAAGTGCATGATGCTGAGGACAAAAATTTTCATAATCAATATTTAAACAACTTTTAGTCTTTATTCTTACCAAAAAATGGGCTCTTCAAGCCCAAGAAAGAGGGGAAAGAATGGAAGGCAACGGTAATGTAAATGGCAGAAATGAGTGTTCTATTACTCTAAGAATGAGTGCTTACCTTCTGAACCACTGCTTTTCTTCAGACTGCTAAGTGGGGTAGGGTTACAGAGGAAATAGCAAAAAATCAAAAGACACACATCTGTAGAAGCATGCATTGCTCAGCCTTTTCAAGACCTCTCTGCTGTATCATCTAAATTTGCTATGGAGGTACGCCATTGTTTTGCACTTTAAAAAATCTTTTACATCACTAGCCAAAAAGTCATTGGGATCTTAAATCATTCTTCCTGCAATTTCAGCCCCTAAAACTTTCTTGAAATGAAGAACACATCGAAGCAACGTAAAACTATTTGCATGAAAATGAACAGGATTTAATAGAAAAAAAAATGAAGCAAAATAAAATAGATCAAAGTGCAAAATTAATTCGATTATTCTACGTAGAAAGAGTGTTTTAATTTAATTTCTTAATAATCTGTACATATTAGAAGGAAGGAGTAAAATGCATTGCATGGTGTTCATGCAAGAAAACAGATTTCACTTTAGCAACTGGCTTGCTCAGAGTTCTGCTTCTCATTTGTTTCTGACCTTTGCTGAATCAATACATGTGGGCGGCATGGTCCAAACTGGTAATGCTCAGTGGCTGTACCCTTGGTGCTCTTGGTGGAGGTACAATTTTTAATACTGTGCTCTAACTGGATAGGGAAAAGGAAAGATGACCTGGGATGAAGTTAATAGATGTCACCCTGTAGGTGTTGATATGGGGCAAGATATGTTGTTTACTTGCCCTCATCTTTGGATAATGGATAATAGCAGAGGACAAGTGCACCTTTGTTTGAGGACGTTATGGCAAGATACGACCTCTGGCAACTTCCAGTGAGTCCCACCCTGTGTGATCCCCTCTCCCTCAGTGTGGGAGGAATCTGTGGCTTGCTTCAATCGAATAGAATATGGCAGAGATAAAGGATGTTTCAAATGTAATTTAGGGCCCTCATCAATTGACCTTGAGTTAATCAAAAGAGTGAGTATCTGGGATGGCCTGACCTAATCAGGAGAGCATTCAAAAATAAAGACTAGGCCTTCCCTGAAAGCGGAAACTTCAAGCCAAAGAGACTCTTCCTCTCTGTTTCTGGCTTTCAAGAAGCAAGCTGCAATTAATTCTTTAGCCTCAAGGTAATAAACCCGTCAACAACCTGCAGATCATGGGTGGCAATCCTTTCTTAGTAGAGTCTGCCCTGAGAATGCAGCCTGCCTGACCCCTTGCTTTCAGCCCTGTAAGACCCTAAGCAGAGAATCCAGCTAAGATTTGCCCAGATTTTTGACCTATGGAAGCAGTGGTTATTGCTTTAAGTCTCTCCATTGTGGAAACTTGTTATGTAACAATAGAAAACTAGTACAGATATCGAGTAGGTCCTTCTCAAAGAGAAGAGTAGTGGACCACAGGACACGATTACCCAACCTTGATTAGGGAACTCCAGATTAAATGTATGTATGTATGTACGTATGTTTTTGTTTTTGTTTTTGTTTTCTTAAAAGGATAGTCATAGAACAAATTGAACATGTGAAGGGTAGGGAGAAAATTTCATGCAAAGAAGGGGTTGTTCTTTTGTGTCTATGTGATGGTTCCCTAGTTAATAGTAAAGCCATCAAAACAGTTCCCTAAAATGGGGTGACTGGACACCCACCAGCCTTACTGACAGACCAGGTCTGCTCAGGGCACTTGTCAGGGGCTGGACCGCTGCCCTCCAGGGTCTGGACTTGGGGAACAGACCAAGGTGAGGGGAGCCTGGCAGCATGGGCTAGGTGCCAGATGGAGGGGCTGCATGCCCTGTGGCCCTAGCCAGGGCCCCCTGCCCAGTCCAGACCCTCACACTACAGACAACCCCAATGGTGCTGAAATGCTCATTCTGGACACACCTGGAGGGAGGCGACAGTTCTTAACCTGCACAGTTTTATTGTACCAAGAGACTTCTCCCTGTATCAGATGCCTTTAAATGGAGTCCACTTTATAATTGTGTAAAGATAAATATATAAATATACATAAACATAAACTTTTAAAAACAGAATAGCTATGACATTACAAAAAATGAACACATTCTGCTGTGCAGAATATTATTTTTTATTTTCTGTTAGAATGTGAGTGTCTAGCACCCAGCTTCACAGGCCCCACTTGTCCCAAGCATACCTCACCCTCTCATCACCCCAGCCCAGACAGAAAAGGAGTTGGGGAGAGCAGAGGTTAGGGAAGGGACCCCCTTGCATTGTGGGTCGTTGGCTCATGAAAGCACTTACCAGGGAGAAGGAAGGCTTTGTCCAGACAATCTTAAGGGAAGGAAAAACCAGACTTTGGTTGTGCTTTTGGGAGAAATATTGTTTTCCTTTTAAAAAAAATTTTCTTTTGGGGTACTTTTGTTTGTTGGTGAATTCTGTGTGATCTTTTTCATAAAAAGAAAAAGAAAAAGTTATAATTGGAGAGAAACAAAAAACAGTTCCCTAGACAGATATAAATTTGCAAGAGGAGCAGAAGGCTCCTCATTCTACCTTGGCAATCCCAGGGAGTAGAAAATGCTGGACCACCAGTGATCTCGGCATATTGGATGGGCAGTTTATGTCACCAGGCCTATTTGATATGTGAGGGTTGGCATAAGGTGAAATTGAAATGCATGCACACGTGTGTCCAGAAAATGTATACCAGACTTAAATTATTAGTGGCAGACTTTAATGAGATGGCATGGGCAAATAGACCCACCTGCTAGTAAAATGAGATTCAAACAGGCAGAGGGCTATGGGGAAGTACTTGAGGTTCTAAATCAGGGTGAATTTTCCTGTGGGGCATAAAGGTGAATTAAAATTTGAATCCTGCCAAGAGCACAACCTGCATCAGTGTCTGAGTTTTTCTGTTTTACTAGGTTTGGGAACTTTGCCTTTTAATGGAACAAAAAATTGCCTTTCAATGTAAGATTTGTTTTTTTGTTTGTTTGTTTGTTTTTTTCCCTGTGGATGAAAAAGGGACCACATTTAAACCTGACAAGTTCAGGGGAGGCCAACATGATGGGCCTTACAAACTCAGACACTGAAAGTAACCACATAGGATGGTCTGAATATCAAAATTCCTAACTAAAAGCAGGTCATGACGGGTAGTCATATCCCAGGCCTGTAGCTTCCTTGACAAAGATCGATCTTTACCTTACTGTCTTTTTTTATCGATAACATACCTTCGAAATGTCAGAGTAATCTTCTTTTCCAGACCTTTCAAGCCACAGCCGCTGGCATCAGAGCACAGAACTCCTCACTGTTATCTTATCCCCGCATACCATCTCTACGTGTGTAAATGTTAATTATTATCTTGTACCCACCGGTGTAAAAGTATGCATTTTTCTGCTTTACTTTTTATTCAATCCTGGAGACTTCCCCACTTTGCTTTCTCCCACCCCCTCAATCTACTGCCAATGGATACATATAGCTCTCCTTATGTCTCCTCCTTTTATGCTAATGTATAAAATAAGCTGCAAAACTGCTATTCTCCTGAGCATTTTTCTCCATTTGTTGGGATTTGCTTCCAAGCAATTGTCATTAGTTTGGTTCAAATAAACTCACAACTATCCTCTATAGGTTTGGGTGTTTCTTACATGTACACCACAAAGGATCTCTGCTGACACTGTCAGCTCTCCAAGAGACAGTGATGAGGAAAGGTTGCAACTGGACAGAATATGTGTCTCCAACATCTTTTATGTGAGTGCTCAGTTGAATTAGAGACCTTAATATTAATCGTAGAAGCACACGGGGTAGTCAAGAGTGCAGCAGGAAGACACCCACAACAACTGCGAAGTCATTGCTACAGGGCAAGACTGTCCTTTTGGAGGTGAGATTTTTTTCGCATTTACGACATAGACAAGGAATAAACAGCTGTATTACAAGAGCGCTGGTAGAGTTTGGGGGAAATAAGCTGGGCCAGATGTGATGAAGAGCCTTGCACAGCCCCCAAGGTGGATGCCATTCACACTGTAGTCTGAGGAATGGCTCTCTGGACTTACCTAGTATACAACCTACAAGCACACGGGAACCCTAGTGAAGGCCAGTGAAGACAACAGCCGATTTGGTCAGTCGTGTAGAAGCAAAGGAGAATATATGGTTTAGTCCGTGACCTGAACAATGCATCGTGCTCTGTCTGCCAAGGATGAGGCCCTGGGATCCACTCAGATATATTGTTAGAAAATGGGACACATCAGAGCCTTGCCTGAGGGAGGCAGCTGAGAGTGACTGAGGGCCAGAAGCCAAAGTTACAGAAATTACAAAGTTACAAAATACAGAAAGCAGTTGCTAAGGCAATGTGACTAATTATATCAGGTGGTGTCTGAGCAGTATGATTTTAACAGAGTCGATACAAACCAATATCTGACAGATACCACTTCATTTAATGAACTGATCGTACAAAGTTAAATCTAAACAATAAAAATATTTGAATTCATTTGCATTCACATTTGTCATCATTTAGTCACATATTAAACATGGACTGTTGACATTTTTATTACTGAGAAACAATGACACATTGGAAAAATGTGGTGAATTTTTGTTTTCTAATTATAGAATTCAAGAAGGGCTATTTCAGTACTAGCAAAGATCTTTCTTTAGTCACTTCCCAGGAAATAAAAAGACAAAAATCTATCTCAACATAAACATTTTAGGTTTATAAACAAATTGAACGGGTTAAATTTACAACGAACAACCCTAATGAAGCTATTTTATTCTCAAGCGTTGCCTGTAATTTAGAGATTGATTATAGCAGAGATGGTACCTTGGTTGTGGCATCATAACCCGAACAACCTACAGGAGGGGGCGTATGTCTGAAAGGAATGCCAACACGGTTTTCCTCTCCATAGTGCTTCTTTGAAAAATGAAACGTGCTGCCATTGTTTATACAGCATCAATAATTATATTTACTTGGTAAGATGACACAATTTGAATAGGATTTGGAAAATATTAGCTTCTGAAGATAATGTATACCTACGCCTTTTCCATCTGTTCTTAAAATTTAAAAATATTTACACATACTCCCCCACCCACCAAATAATGATAAAGCAAACTCCCAGATGTCTACCATGCAGCTTAAGAAAGAAATCTTGTGCCTCCTTCCCTGACCCATTTGCTGGAAAAGGGTAACCACAACTCCGAGATTTGTGCATATTATTTTCTTGCTTTTTATTACACCTATAGTATATGGATATACATTACTCACTATGTAATATGTATATATCTGACAATGTATATATCCCTGGAAAATATTTATTAATATTGCATATTTTTGAAATTAAAAAATAGGATTATACAGTGCATATTCTGATGCAATGTTCTCTTTTCACTCAACATTTCATTTTGAGATTAATGCATATTACACCTACATAGTGTTCTGTCATATTAAAGCATCACAATGTATTCATCCAGTTGCTTGTTGAGGGACATTTGATGTGGTTTTGGTTTTTGTTTGTTTTGTTTTTGATAATATCTATTCTCTTATGAACATTGTTTTACATATCTCCCAGAGCAAAAAAATAATATAAAAAATAAAAGGAATTTTTCTAAAGCAGTACTTCCTAAGCTTTTTAACAGGTCATCACTCATAATAACTAATGTTCATTCTGTGATTCACTGGAACAAGTGGGCAGGTTGCTCTGTTCAAAAGCAATTGCCCTAGCCCTCTCAGATATGCTTGGCTAAGGGCACCAATTTTTGGCATACCTATCACTGAAGGTATAATATACGTAGGAAGCTCTGATCTAGGAAAAATACCTCGGAAAAAAAAATAGCTGGAATATAAGGTATGCATGTGTTGATGTGTTGAAAGTGTCTTCGACTTATGCTATTAGCAGTGAATGAAGGTCTCTCACCACTTGCAAACACATCATATTGCCTGAATTTTAAAATTTTGTTAGGTGGATGTAAAATGTTCTTTGTATAGTGGTTTTCAATTTTAGCATTTCTCTGAATGACAATTTTTCATATGTTTAAAGGCCGCGTGTCACTTTCCCAGGGCTGCCATACAAACTGCCTCAAACTCAGTGGCTTAAAACAATAGGAATTTATTCTCTCACCGTTTTGGAGGCCAGAAGTTTAAAATCATAGCATCAAGCAGGATGGATTCCTTCTGGAGACTGCGAAGGAAAGATTAACCCATGCCTCTCACCCAGCTTCTGGTGGTTGCCTGCAATTCTTGGTGATCCTATAACTGCATCCCTGCAATCCCTACCTCCTTCATTTCATGGCCTTCCTTCCTATACATTTTACTGTGTCTTCACATGAAACTTTTATAAGGACATCAGTCATTGGACTAAAGCATACTCTAATCCATTATTATCTCATCTTAACTAATTACTTCTGGAAAAATTATGTTTCCACATAAGATCATCTTCTGAGGATCCAGATAGGTATGAATTTTGGGGCAATGCTATTCAACTCAGTACAGGGAATTTGTGATTTTTTTTCCTATAAACTATTCCTATCTTTTACCCATTTTCTCTTTTATCATTGATCTTATTCTTCTAAACTTTAGGACTTAATTGTTCATAAAGAATATTAGCTTTTTGTGATATTAGTTATCAATATGTTTCTTAGTTTTCTACTTGTCTTTAATTTCTGTAATGCACTTGGATTTTGAGTCATAGTCTCAGGGGTTAATATTTTCACGAATATCTCTGGTCTATTTGGAGTTCTTTTTGGTGTATGGTATAAGAAGTGGATCTAGTTCTCTATATGCCTATCTGGTTGTATAGTTATTATTTGAAAATCCATATTCTTAGTGACTTTGAGATGTTCACTTTATTGAATGCTAAATTGCCATATTCATGTGAGTCAATTTTTGGATTTTATATTATTTTTAATTTGGCAATCTATTCTCATGCTAATATCTCACTGTTTTATTTACAGGAGAGTTATATGTTAATAGGTAAATCTATGATCATCTTATTCTACAATATTCTTTTTTCCTGGCTATTCTTACTTATTCTTACATACAAACTTTAAAGTCACCTTATCTAGCTCCAGAAAAAAAAAAATTTTTTTTTAAATTGGGATCCTGTTACATTTAAAAACTCTGAGAGATTTGACATCTCAATTATTTTGAATCTTTCTGACAACATTTATATCTTTCCATTTCTACAGATATATTCAGTGTATTTCATTGTTTTGTAATTTTCATCCTATAGATTTTGCACTTATGTGGTTTGAACTCTACTTCTGTATCAAAACATGTATCAGTTTTCTATTGTTATCTAAAAAGTTAACACCAACTGAAACAATATGCATACCTGATCTCACAGTTTCCATGGGTTCTGGCATAGCATAACTGGGTCTCTGTTTAGGGTCCCTCAAGGCTGTAATCGAGATGTCAGCTGGGCTGCATTCCTTTCCAGTGTTTGAGGTCCTTTTTTAACTTTGTGTGGTTATGTGACAGATATCGGTTCTTTGTATTATAGGACTGAAGTCTTCTACCTCTTTGCTATCAGCCCGAGGTTGCTCTCAGCTTCTACATCAGCCACTGAAGTCACTTGCCATGTGGATCTTACAGAGGCTCACCTATGCATGACAGTTTACTTTTTCAAAGCCAGCAAGGGAGAGTCTCTCACTTTAATCTTTTAAGACAGAATCTTATGTAATGGAACCTCAAAAGAGTGACTATTTAATCACCTTTGTCATTTCTATTGGCTAGAAAGAAGTCACAAATTCAACCTAAACACAAGGGGAGGAGATTGATTATACAAAGATGTAACCCATCGGCATCATTTTAAGATGTGTCAGCCACATCTTTGTAGGTAATTTGACTTTTTAGCCAATCTTTAAACCTTTCTTTGTCTTTGTGTTCTGCAGCTTCACTATAATGATTTAGGAGCAGATCTGGTTTTATTTATTTATATTTTTGTGCAGATTGTCATTATGTTTCTTGAAACCATATTTATATTTTTCAATAATTCTGAAAATTCTCAGTCATTGTCTTTCCAAACATTGCCAGGGATTTGCTTTCAGTCGGGGATCAGCTAAATTTAATTTCTCAGTTTAGATTATCCATGAACATATGAATAATGTAAATTTGAATACTAGACTTATATGAGAATAGCTTTGTAATTTTTAATTCTCAGAGGAGATCATTATTATTACTGTTTTGTTTGTTTGTTTGTTCGTTTTGTTTGTTTTGTTTTTTTGTACCCAGAGTCCCGACACAAATAGATTTCCTTTTAGTTCCCTGATCTGGAAGGCCAATTTTTTCTCAGTTAATAGTTTCATAGAAGGAATAACCTATTTGATTGTGCTAGCTTTGTGCAAAGATTTCAGTCCAGTTATCCTACTTTGGGCAGGCCCTAGGCTTTATTTATTCGTCTCCTATTGATATATGTGTCTTGTATTGTAATTTATCCCCAGGCAAGCCTTGTTTTCTACTTTTGCTTACTATCCTGGTTTCAGCTTATGATTTATTCATTTGTTTTTTGGTTGTTTGATTGGTTTGGTTTGGTATGATTTTTGGTGATTATTTTTTTATTTACCTCGAAGTCAGAAACTCATTTAATATTATTTTTGTCATTATTTACCCAGTATCTTCATGTTTTACAGTGGGAGGATGTTTAGGACATAGCCATATTATTGAGGTGTCTGTATACATTTTTTAACTGTTTTTAGTCATCACTCATAATCTAGCTTTGGTTTTCCTCTGGATTAAGTGGAATACTTCTTTTTATTCACCCTGGATATTCACCTTGAATTTCTAAGCTTTTCCCTCAGCTGGTCTGTACTTCATTTTTCCAGCCAGCTTGTCATATAACAAAAACCTTTCATTTGTTTCTTCAAAAAAAGGAGAACATCTTTTAGCAATATTTTTCTTGATGGATCCTTTATTATGGAGTCAGGAGTAGATGGAAAATTGGTTTGCCACAATTGGTAGTTAAAATACTTTATTAGAAAACAAAATGTTTTCTTATGATATTTAATAAAGATATAAATTTATTTTGTCACAACTTTTCTTCTTGGCTTATAACAATTTAATCTCTACCTTACAAATCTGAAAATTAGAACAAATATTTTTTACCAACTGCCAGGGAAAATTTGTTATATCTTGAATTATGATGGGAATCTGTCTGTAAATGACTTTATCTGTGATCTCTTTTTAACTACTACACTGTAGAACTACTTTTGCCTATACAATTAAATAAAATCCTAGAAGATATCCAAACTTTATGGTATATAAGAATAGTATGCTCAATAATATTGCTTATTCTCTACTTACATGTCTATTTGCTTCCATAAGGTAGATAAGACTATATTTTTACATTTTTTAATAAAAACTCTAGATGAATCCACTATATAAAGACTGGGAATCATGATCTAAGCAATCCTGAATTGTATATTGATTCAACAAATCATTCTAAAATTCCTTTCTTCTTTTTTATGTGTATATGTCACAGTGCTTTCAACTTCAGGAGGCATCAGAAGACTGGTAACATATTGAATTGAACTGGATTTCAAATTATAATTTATCTGCATGCTGATTATTTCCAGGCCAAGATTAATTTGTTTCATGTTCTGGTCTCTGGAATTTTTCTGACTTGCACATTTTTGTTTTATTATGTTTTTAATATTGAAGATATAAATTACAATATTGACACTTGATAACCTTCTTAGATATTAATTTAAGTGTCTTTTTTTGGCAGTTTACCCCTACGTTTTATTTTTCCAATTCAGTATCAATACTTTTTTCTTTTCCTTTTCTCTTTTTGCAATCATATTATTGAAGTTACAAGCATCCAACATATTCCATTTCTTTTCCTTTAAGTCATGCTACTTAGATATATTTGACTATGATTTTCTTGAATTATTCTATGATTTATTTTATTCACCTCTTACCGTAATATCTCACTTACAATAACATTATGTATACCAGTATCCAAATTTTACATAAAATGCAATTAATACATGTAATTTGTAAGATTTAGTTATAGATTTGATGTTTAATAATCAGAAGAACTAGATTGACGGCACATGGAGTTATTCATATCTCAGGGCTTTTTTGTTCAAAATTAAGGTGAGGGTGATGATTTGCCAGAAAAGCTCAGCAGACACTGAGAAAATCAGAGTTGCCTGAGATACTAAATCTGGTGGCTTAAGATGTCATCTTTCTACAGCAGGGTGGAGACCTGCACAAAAACATAGACATGAGCAATGAACCAAGGACTGATTTCTTTGTTAAAGACTTCTAGAAAATCTACCTCACAGTGAAAAGGAAAAACATGACTATCAGGGTTTTCTTGAGCCTGACTTCTGCTCGCCAGTGGCCATAATCAGGTGTCTTGGTGATTCCACTGCAATGCTTAGGCATTTGGGGCAAGAGCTCACCCTCTGAGAAACATGGCACTATGTGCTGGGAGCCATAGATGACTAGAGGAAATAACTTTAGACCAGCATTTAAATGACTGTAGCCCAAGTTTAGTTGGGAAGGGGAAAAAAATGATACCGTGGACTTTAAGCCTTGCTTTTGTTTACGTAAGATTTAATTTCATTATATGTAATAAACATACAGTTCAGTTGGGTTTTGTACCAGAAATCATCATTCTCATAGCTTATGTGGGTTTTTAGAAATAAAATCATACTAAATATATTTAGTATTTCATTTGGATCCAGGAAATTAAATGCGTAGTATCAGCTATAGAAATTATTTTAAATACATACATACTACATTCGTAAGTACATACATGCATTATCCAGAAATGACAAATTCTAAATCACTACTAAATGTTTTTTCTGCCTTTCTGATCCCCCTAAAGTTTTTAGAATTAGAGTATAAATTTGACAGATATCTCTAATCATTAGCTGTCATACATATATTGTCATGTTCTCCACCAGGGATCATTAAAGTCATGATTAGTTATAACAGTTGCAAATGTATTATTAAAGCCATTTGTAGAAGAGATGGTTTTAATATCTTGTCTTCAGGATTTCTCTGTTGTTCTATTTTGGATTTGTTCAATGAAGTTCACTGATGTAATGATGATGTGCTTTTCCATACCTATATAATTTCCTTCTTAGAAAAAAGACCCATACAAAGTGAATGCATGTATCATTACCACCTGCAGCAGCCTAGAAAGGAGAATAAAATTTAGATTTGTTCCCCAAAATGTAAAGCTTTTGAGTGGAATAAAATATTAGAAATGGAATTTGGTTCTCCTCAATATTTTGCCCTAATTCTGGTCCCTTCAGCTTAACTGTTTTTAGAGCCCTGAAGTACTTTCTACTTGTCTTCATTTAGAGCTTTCCTGGGCAGAGCAGAAATGGGGAAAATGGGTCATAATTTGGACTTTGCCTTACAACTATCTTTTTCCTCATATACTAAGACACGTGTAGCCAAATTCATTAGGAAACCTGCAAAAAGAAGAGTTTCTGATATCTCAAATTCTGATCTAGAATGGTATATGTGGAGAATTAAACACAATTTATTGTTATAAAAATCAGTTTTATTGATAATGGATTGACAGTAATAATAACAATATAGTAATAGTAATAACAGCTAATATGTATTTAGTACTTTTTATGATATTCCATACATTTCATATGTGTATTTACTCCAACAATAACTCAATAAGTTAGGTGCCATAATTATCCACATTTAAGGAAAGTTTAACTGTAAAATGTACCTATCTTAATATACAATGTGCTTATTAACAGCTAATAATTTTAGCTATGATCCAGTGTATGAGTACTTATTCCAAGTTCAAATGCGTATGCAGACTAAATGACATTTTTGGGTGCTACTAAAAAATAGAGCACTAATGTCTTTTATGAATTTAAGAAATTTTCCTTCATTCTCAGGCAAAGGTGGGGAACACAGCAGATAAAAGTCTCAATAGACTTAGGAAAAATGAATAAATTAATACATTTGTCCTAGATTCAAAATTTCAATTCAAATTTTGACTGTTTCTGTCCTTCTCTGTCTCATTCCACTCTACCTCCTGTTTCTCTTTCTCTGTGAATCTCTCTCTTACTGTCAAAACCTCTCTCTCTGTGTCATATATATATATATAATTTCTGAATATGTTACTTAATGTGTCTATGCCTAAGTTTCTACATCCAGAAAAGCAATTATGATAATATACTTATAGTGCGCTTTAGAAATTAAATTTTATAATAAAAGTAAACTATTACTCAGAATATCTCTTACATAATACATTTTTTCCATTTTCTGTACTCAATCTCCTGATGATAAAGCATTTAGAAACCCCATGCTTTATGTAATTAATTTTTTAAAAAAGTCAAGTGGGTACCAAGTGGCAAATTTCATATAATTCACTTATTACCTGGAGATAGCAACAATTTCATAATAAATACTGTGGGTTATGAAAAAATTGAGATATTTCCTGTTTCCACATACAAAAATAAGTGATACATATATAAGCAACTTGGCAATGAGATAACATTATATAAAATTATATCGACATAGTAAATTAGGTTGGGGCAATATGAGAGCAAGATAGTATACATGGTGCTAATTGTTCTGTGGGGATTAAAAAGAAAATAAAGGAAATAAAGACCATTGAAGCCTGAGATTTTTAGGCAGAACTTGAGGAGGCCCTTCAAGGATAGTTTTTCTAAATATATATGCACAACTGAAGGAAGGAAATTCTAGGCAATAGAAACACTTGAATTAAGGTACAAAAAAAGGAATAGCTCTGTGTGTGTGTGTGTGTGTGTGTGTGCGTGTGTGACATGCACACATGAGGACTGTGGCTGTCAGCCTGTGTTTATCACAAAGTTTTTATTAGTCAGCAGTGAGAAATAAAGTTGGAAATAAGGTAGGATTTTGCATTCCTGAACTCTAAACACAAAAGTGGTACATTATTACTGGCCTGAACTGGCCTTATGGCTCCATTTGTGAATATGTATATGGACCAATTTTTTCCACTTATTTTATGTATTTTTCCCAGATTATCAATGCATTTTATTAGCATTGACTTTTTAAAGTTAAAGGTAAAGTATATTCACATCTCCATTCACCTACTCAGGCATCAAGCTGAAGATAAAATGAAGAAACTGAATTAAATTTAATGTATTGATTGAGTCTTTGTTATGTATTATACACTGGGATAAGTATTGAGGAAATAGCAGTGAATAAAAAATATGATCTGTGCCCACACAGAGTTTATAATTTAGCAGAAAACACAAGCATCAATTTCAAAAAGTTCAAGGAGTTTTGAGAGAACAAACATTTAAAGTGCTATAACCTAATCTAGACAGTAAATGGAAATTCACAAAAGAATGAAAGACCTATACTTTCTAATAATGGAAATTAGACACTATTGAACACATCCTCCTATCATCTCCTCATTTATTTTGGGAAGGGAGGTGCTTAGAGGGATGGTGGGTCTTTATTCATAAAAGTTTCTTTGTGTCTTACTACCTGCTAAGTTTGAGAAGAGGCAAACACAGGAAGAAAACCAAACATCTCTTTTAAGAGGTTGCTGGATGTAAGGTCAACCCATTTAAGAAAGGCATTAGCGAGGGGCTGTATTTTCTTTAATTTCAGATTCAGAAACCATCTAAACAGGCCTCAGCCTGTGATTGAGGTGATGGTTATATCTCGATGCACCAGAGGGTCATCTGTGTTACTAATTTAAACTCCTAGAGGACAACAATATGGACTTTGGTGGTTAAGGCATTCGGTGGTTGTGGCCACTGACTCACATATTAATAGTTAGGCTTCTGGAGCATCCACAGTCCAGAGGGCATTGGACATTGCAGAGACCTCAGATCTTAACTCACATGACAGATGGTTTAGCAGGACTGACTTTTGACAGGTGTTGCTGTCAGGAGCTTCTTCAGAGGTTGAAGCAGAAGCTACATTCAAGTCTCCATACATACTTCAGATACATGGAAGTTCAAAAATGTTGTCACGCAAAACCCAAAATGCCACTCTTCTACAACTTGTTAGGTATTTCTTGAAAAAGAAGGGAAAGGGGAGGAGAGTCCTTTGGTTTCGTAAAGTTGGGGAACTTCAGGTAAAAATGAATCAGGATTTTTTCGCTCTGTATATGTGAATGTGTGTTATGGTATGCAACATTTCCCCCCTAGTTCATTATGGGCCCCACTAACAACCTGATACACCAGTGTCTATGCCCAGTTTAGGAAAGTCTACAGTAACCCCAGCAGCCTGCTCTTGATTATGGCGGCATTTTTATTTCTTGACATCTATGAGATCCAAATCAGCCTGTCTTCATTTTACACCCCTGACACAGCGCCTTTGGCCTACAGCTGAAACCAGTCCTGGCTTGTCAAAGGAACTGACTAAAACCAGATTGAGTGTTTTTTATCAAAGGATGCCACACACAAACTTTTAGAAACTTTACACTCAGGAAGTCCTTAAGTATTGCATCCAAAACAAATTAAATGCCTCATGCTTTAGCTGCAGTCGTGTACTTCTTATTCTGACCTCAGTGGAAATTCAAAGCAGCTGATAACTATTATATAATCATTTTCGCATATTTGTTTACTGTTAGCAAATTACTCTTTAGACGTTTCATTTTAAATGACAAATTATCCTAGCTTCTTTTATATCCATCACATTGAAACAAACACTTATTTCTTTTCTTTTTTCAATTTAATTCTATTATTTGTTTCAAGTATACAGTACATTGGTTAGACATTTATATAGTTTATAAAATGATGCCCCTAATTGCTCTTTCTCTTCTCTGGCTCTGCACCTAGTCATTACAGCACTTGTTTCTTTTCTGGCAAATAATCCTACACATGTCTGTCTGGTGGTATCAAGCCCTGTTAGAAATGAAATTGTTCAGAGGTGTGTTTAGAAACTTTCTATAAACCTTTTTGAAAGAAATGTGCATATTCCTGCAACATTTTCTTATCTGTATTTAAACTTTAGTCCATTTGTAGAATGGCCACTGATTTTTGTGACTACCATTATTGGTTTTACTCCTGAATTAGGGTTGCCAAAGTAAAGGATGCCCGGTAAGTTATATTTGAATTTTAGATAACAATGAATAATGTTTTAACATGTTTCATCTACTAAAAAATTACTTATTGTTAACCTGAAGCTCAAATTTTTATTGTTAAACCTGGCAAACTTAATGAGATTATTTGAAGAGCAGTCATTTATAGGAGCAAACATTCTTGTGTTTTCAATTTAAAATGAGACCCACACTTCTCTCCCACCTATATTGGAAACAGAAAATATTCCAAAATATTTGAGCAAGACCTCTTGTTGACTTTAATGGTGATAATTGATTACTGGTGCCAGGGTTTGAGATTTTTCTACCTACCATGGTGGGAAGCTTAAGAACCATAAACGTTGCCATGACTACATAATCTTAGACAGGTTTCTTAATTTCTCTGATGTCAGATTCCTTAGCTGTTAGTGAGGATAATAATAACTACCTGATAGGCCTGTGACAAGGATGAGAATAATGTAATTTTTGTGCTGGGCCTGAAACAACACAGGGTGCTTCCTTCAGCAACATCCCACAAATATTGATGCAGTGACAACATGTGGCAGGTGTTTTTCTAGGAACCAAAGAGAAAATAGTGAACTAGACAAAGTCCCTGTAGATGATAAACAAGTAAAGAAATAAAGAAGCAAGGAAAGTTTAAATAATGGTAAGAGCTAGGCAAAAAATTAATTGGGTAAACATGAAGGGCCATTAGATGGGGATCTGCTGCTCAGAGTAGAGGATGAGGAAGGGTCACCAGAGTCTCCCTGAGTTGCTAACATTTATATTGAGATTGGAGTGAAAGAAGAAACTGGCCAGGAGGATACCTGTGGGCAGGTGTTCAAAGTAGAAGAAATTGTGAGTGCAAAGGCAGAGTGAGTTTCCTTGCTGGAAAAGATGGGAGCAGTAGAGGGGTCGAGCTAAGAAACAAACAGTAGGGCTGGAGTATGAATGAGGGCAAATTTCTAGAACAGTGTTTCTCAAATGACCTGTGTAGAAAGACAATTTTTTTTTATTCTCAATACTTTTATAAAATACAATGAAAATACCATAAAAATAAAGAAACACACATACAGAATATAAGCCCATATTTCTTAATTAGATCCAGAAGCATAAATCATATTTCAATAAGTGGTATCAGAACAAACATAACATGAAAAATTACATACACATTCGTCAAATGTGTGTATATAGGCAATTAATACACCCTGCTCAGTAAGATGTGTCCACCAATTGTGAGAATGTTGTGGCAATGTCAAAATGCCATATGCATTTCTTGCTCTCACTTTTGTAAATGGGCATTGGTGCATGGATCATACTTTGCATAACTGGAGGACTGCTCTATTAAGAGAAAGACAGAGGTCAAGAGGCATGATAGGAAATCAAGATTTCATTCTAAGCACCAGTCAGAATAGTAATTACTCATAATGTGAAGAATGATAATGATGAAATTTGTTTTTCCAGTCCGCTTAGGTCTCAGCAGAGTGAATTTGTTATGGAAGATGTCCACGATGGCAAAATGTCTGCATTCTTCCAAGGTTCTCACAATTTCCACAGCAACCGGCTGATTTTTCCTTTCAGTGGTGTAGTGGAAAGAGAGATCTAAACGGGGCACGAGCAAGCTCAGTTCAAGTCTAGCTCTGACTAGTAGCGAGGCTTGGACCAGTTTTTTGACATGTCTGGGTCTTCATTTTCTCACTTGTAAAAGATAGGATGGAGGACTAGCTAATATCTAAGATTTTATAAATCTATGATTCAATTGTGTCTTTTTTCAGCAGCAAAATAAACTTTTCAGAAAGAAAAGAACTTACTAAATTAAAATCAAATCATTTTAATCGAGTCAGTTTAAATCAAATTCATAAGATAAAATTAAAATTAAAATAATAACGATTTTAATAGAATGAAATGGCTAGAAAATATTTGAATGGCTAAAATTTCTAATAATCACCCTATCTTTTCTCTGCACTGGGTTTATCTTGGGAAAGGGTTTCCAGCATACTCTGGTCAGGCTGTCTTTAGGCTCAGAAACTTGTAGTCATTCATTCTTATTTTAATTCCAGTACTCTTCATCATGTTTTAGACTTTAGGCTTATTGATTTCTACACGGGTACTCTATGGTAATTTAAGGAGGTGCCAAATAATAAGCATTCCTCTCAGCAAAAAATTTAAATGTAAATTTAAATTAATTCAAATAAAGATTTTCTGGAAATGTCCATTCACCAATTACATAGTTATGGAACACTCTATTAAATATTGGAAGAATATAAAAATACATGGTACCCAACCAATGCCATAAGAAGACTATGATTTATTTGGGGGGGGAAACCCAAAGCAGGTCAATTTAATGGGTAGACTTCTTTAATTGGGAAAACTACATGTGCTGTGTGGACCTCAGGCCTAGAATGGCTAACTGCCTGGGAGAATTGAAATAAGAGTTTTTGAGGATACCAGAATGGTATCTTGGTGAATGACTACAAAGGATATTTTAGTGAAAAGGAAAAGCTTGCACACAGGTACAGTAGGGAAAAGAAGCATGGGAGAAGGTGGGTGGTTCTCTGTGAGGCCTTCAGAGGCTACAGGCATGTGTTACTAACATTATAACTTGAAGGTTCTCTATCATGTTACCAAGTTTGGAAATTATGTTGTAATAAATGGGAAAAGATGTTAGAGGATTTAGGCAGAGAAATGAGGAGAGTCATCGAGAGCCAAGAGTGTCAGGCCTCTTACCGATATTACCTCATTTAATCTTGATCATTCTTCCAGTTAGTCTTGACTTCCCTACTTCACAGATGAAGAAACCGAGACTCAAAAAGTTTAGTTAACGTCCCCAATGTAACAGAGCTGTAAGTGGTAGAACTAGCATTTGAATCTAGTTGTTTGACTTTAAAGTTCAAAGGCCAGACATTTTACTCTTTAGCACAAGGTCTCCAGAAGGTGTGTGTAGGGCGGGGGCCGGGGGTGGGGCATGTTGGTGGGAAAAGTTCTGGTCTGGCTTTGCCTCATGCCACCATTTCTAATGATCCCTTCAAAAGGTATCCCAGGGTATTTTTATGTGCAACGGGATGGGAATTTACCTAACTTCAGAATGCGGGCCCTCCTTATCAACCACGGCCTCACGGGGTCTGCCTTCAGGCTTTTCATCCACTCCAGCAGGTCTGGCAGAGCAGTTCACAGGCTACATGGACAAACTTAATTAAATTCAAGTGAGTGTTGTTAGGAAGACCTGACAGGCGCAGTTGTGTGTGGCTGAATAATTGAGTTGTGTGAGTTTTTTTTCTCTTTGCCTTCTTGGTGGTAGGCTTTTTTTTTGGGGGGGGGGTGTTGTTTTGTTTTCTTTGGGTTTCTAAAGATGACCCTGACACTTTTATAAAGCTGTTTTCTAGTAGGAACGCCCTCCATCAAAGGGATGCAGTTTGGTTGCCAGGCTACCGTGAGAAAAGAGAACTCCGAAGGGAAATGCCGACCTTTTCTTGGAGTATCCAGGGTCTATACTTGCCTAGTAACAAAAGTACCTCCCATAGACCTCAACAGCTAGAACTCCACAGTGTCAATACTGAACCCAGACTTTTAGATAGGGAGGCATAGCCTTGCCTGGACTAAGCTCATAGCTAGAATTGAAAAACAATTCATATCAAATCAGTAGTGAGGAAAAGAAAAGGTCATTTAGAGATCATTTAAAATTTTTCACTTATGATAAGCAACAGATGAAACATTCAGGAGTATTCTTCTGATGCAGCCCTCTGACAGAGGGAAAGAATGATGCTGGTTGGCAGAAAGAAGGCAACAAAGGTTTTATAAATGATTTGCTTACATTTTAGGGGGCAAATCACTTGCAATCTGTGCTGGATTGTATGAGCTCTGTACTCAGATTTCGGCTTTCAGGTTTTTATCTACATGATCGTTTTTTTTCTGCATGTTAAATATTAACAAAACTTATAAACTCAAGAGTTCCTCAGTTCCTGCTTCCCTACTGATAGTAATCATCCAGTCTGTATTAATTCCTAGTATGAAATCAAAACATAAGACAGAATGAATATTTTTAAATTTATGTTATGATTGGCATATGAATCAATATTGAAAAAATAGGGCTGGTAGAAATTTTTAGTTTTTTCTTTTTCTTTTTTTTTTAATCAGTATAGGTTTTTAGAGAGGGCTTTTAGGTTGAAAATACTTGAATTTATTTTTCTACAGTAGGCATACTACAGTCCAAAGTCACGGAAGTGTTAATAATTAGGTGTGTACAACATGTTGTTTTTTTCTTTTAAAATATTTTGATTTTAATAGTTTCTTTCATCCTGGTAATGGTTGGAATCTGTGGTTTATAAAATTGCCATTTTCATGTAGACCTTTTTAATATTATTTTATCTTCTTCCAATTCCTGTGATATAGATTGGGGTAGATATTGTTCTCCACATTTTATAACATGGTGAAATGGAGATTAAAGTGACTATCCAAAGCCACACATTATCTTCACCAGAACTAGATTGTTTCTCAAAAAGTCTTATGATCTTTGTGCTAGAGTGGGTAGGGGGAATTCTGACTCAGTGATTCAGTGCCATCTCAGGTGAAAAAAAAAATTAAATGGTTTTAGAATTGTTCCTTATCTCTTATCTCTGGCCTCTAAGATCTTTGGGTTTTTTTAGACAACTTTCTAAATTATATATATCCTGAACCATGTTGGCCAGAGATGAATTCTTTCATAGGTTTCTAATGGTTTCCCTCTTCATCAGGGAATAGGCTATAAGTTTTAACTTTTACTTCAAAAAGTATCAAAAAGTGGTTAAATGATTTGATTGTAGTTCAATCAGAGGTATTGTGATGAAAATCCCTGAACTTTATAAAAGAAAAAATTAAAGTGCTTAATATTAATTTAACAAAATATTTAATGAGCACTTGCCATATGTTAGACATTGTTCTAAAAGCTGGAGTTATAGCAATAAAGAAATTGTCTGTCCCCATGGTTTATCATGATCAGTTTCAAACAAACAAACATAAGAGGTCAGGGCTCCAAGGGTGACACAGTGATTGTCCCTGGTTGGTGTTGGCATACTTTTTAAAATGTCTGGAAGTGATCTGATGTGCTACAGTTTATAACTGGAATGTAACCCAAGGCTTTCCCCTCATACTAGGGGACTTTGTTTTGTTTAAAGTGGGGTACAGTGTTGGGACATAAATATAGACATTTTCTTTATAAATATCAGTGAAAAACATTGTTTTGAGAAATTCATAGGATCTATGAAGTTTGGATATAAAACCCAGCAGGCATTCTCCTAGGAAAATTTTAACTGAGAAGGTATTTTGTGGAAAATGTCAATATTTAAAACAGAGATTATAACCCATGGAATTGGTTAAACAGATCAAGGAGGGCTGGAGATGTCAAACAGAGGTCAGGGGGGTAGAGGTTAGTAACAAGTTGTTGGAACCCCTGGCAGGAGGGGAAAAAGAGAGGGTCCAGGGGGAGTCAGGGCCACACAGCAGAAGCTCGAACCATGGCAGGTCTGTCTGGTGGGAGCTAGAGATCTGAGTGGAAATGCTGTCTAAGGCAGAAAAAAGAAGAGTCTCTTGCTCGTTCCCTTCCTCCCATCTTCCGATATCACACAAGCGCCTTTCACTGTCCAAACCCAAAGAATTCAGTTGACAAGGGACTTTGAGAAACACAGGCTGCAGGAATTAAACCCCTTGGGATGGAGAGGAATGCACATAATGAGAAGAATTAAATTTGATGGGCGGACACTAAGCCAGGACCAGCATCTTTACAGACTTTGTTTTGTTCAGAGCCAGCTCTGGAACCAAACTGCTTGGGCTCAAATCCTGGCTTTGCTACTCATTCTGCATGTAATATTGGGCAAATTAATTAATCTCTCAAAGTCTCATCTTCCTCATCTATAAAATGAGGGCCTAGTGGAAATGACATTATATACCTTGTAAGACTGTGGTGAAAATTGAATGAAATAGTGCATTATTATTGTGTGTAAGGCATTGCACTAGGTGATATGGGAAATGTAGTAAAGCCATCACTGCTCTCAACACCATGTATAATTTATTTTGGGCAGAAAATACATTGGCAAATAGTACGAAGACATATCATTCAGAAGGAGGAGCGAACGTTGCATATTAACTAAGTATGGAACCACTGTATTCAGCTTCCAGGTTGCAAATTGAAAGGGTGATACTATGTGAAAATTACTTTCAAGTCCTAGTAGTATGTGATTAATGTTTAAAAGTCTTATCTAGATTTGTGGTCAAGATAGCAGTTTATTTTTCTATTTATTTTTTGAGCATAAAAGTAATAATAGTCATTGTAGGGAATTACAGTGGTATAGAATGATACAAAGAAGAGAACAATAATTATTGGTAATCTTAAGATTCAGAGATGGTCACAGAATATTTGATATATTTCTTACCAGTTTCTTTTTTTAAAAAAATGTATATAATGTATCGATACATTGTTTTATTTATAACATTTAAAATAATTATATATAACAATAAATCTGATACTTTTTCATTACTATATTGAAAGGATTTCCAAATGTTATTAAATATGTTATAAAAACAATTTCATCTATATAATATATATTATATCTAGACTGAATTTTCTATTTTCTTATATTTGGACCTTTGATGAATTTCCAATCTGTCACAGTTAGAAATGGTGGCAGGAGTAGTTTAACTGTAAACCAGGGAAGTCAAGTCCAAATGCCTGTGGAATCAAGTCAAATCTCTAAAATGCAGGTATATATAAGACGTATAAATACAAAGCTTTATTCATTCAACAAATCTGTTTTCGGCACTGTTCTTATCAGTAATCCTTGTGAAAAATGTTTCTTCCAAATTGTTTTTTGCCTTTTAATTTTAGTGTTAAGATTATTTTTACCCCATGTGATCAAATTTTTCTGTTTCCCTCTATTTTCCTTTTCCCTTGTTTTTAATGCATAGGAATCAGAAAACAGATTTTTAAGTTTTTCATTCTGCTTCTTTTTGCAGAGGCCTCCTCTCTGTGACATTCTTTTTTCTTCTACTATGCCTGATTTTCTCTTTTTCCTGCCTGTTTTCTTTCTCTTTCTGAATTTCCCATTTTCTCAACACCTTTTCCCTTATAACATTTTTTATCTTATAACTCTAAAAATAGTCATATATAAAAATCAAGGTTATTTTAAAATATTTTAATCTATTATTGCAGATTCAAGTTTTCTTCACATACTATATAAACACAGCAGTTAAGTACTACTTTTTCCCTGGTTTTATTGAGATAAAATTGACATACATCACTGCATAAGTTAAGATGTACAGCATAATGGTTTGACTTCTAGATATTATAAAATGTAAATTTAGTTAGTATTTGTCATCTCATAAAGAAGTACTGCTTTTTAATCTCTCATAAAAACCTTAAGTATATTGTCAGTTTTAATTGCTTATGGTTCTCGATGAATTTTTTAGGTGCATACACTTCCTACCTGAAAAAGATTTAATGCTAAACAATTCAATTCAGTAAATATGTGATTTTATTATGCATTAAGTGGCTCATGAGGACCTCATTAGGACACTAATAAAATGAGGGTTGTAGGAAAGGGTACTATATGATCACAGAAATAAATATAATACAATTTGGAATATGGCATTGCCATAGGACAGGTACAAACAATACGGATTGGGGCTTTAAAGAAGGTAGAAATCACATCTAATTTAGGAGGTGAAAGATTTTTATGATGGGAGGCCATTTGGGATAATGCAGTAGAAAGATGCTTTTGTTCTCTTTTAGGGTTGCTAAACTTACAGTTACAGAAGTTTACTACATGGAGAGATCTTGAAAGTAAGTTGACGTCAACACAAAGGAAGGTAGTGATGAGAGATGAAGAAGAGATGTAGGGGGAGCAGATATAGATGATGATAGAAAATAGATGATAGATGATAGATAGATAGACAGGCAGATAGATAGAAAGAAATAGAGATAGGATGAGAATGAATCTCACATCTCAATAACATTATTTAAGGCTTCAGATCCTACTGTTTCTCACATTGACATCTAGACTTTTCAGCTACGTGAGCCAGTAAAATGTCTTTTTGCTTAAGTTTTCTTGAATTATGTTTTATTCACTAATGTAAGAATTCTAATAGGCAAAAATGGAGGACAGTGAGCTGTCTATATTAGGAGCAAACAGCATGAGCAAAGGCATGAAGGTAGCAAAGAGTGGAGACATAGTCAGGTAATGGCAGTTGTCTTAACTGAAAGGAGTGCATTTTACATATATAAATAATAGAAAAGAAGTCAGGAAAGAAAGCTGATATTACAGTAGACTTTTCATTAAATGGTGAGGAATGTATGTTTAATTATCTAGGCCATCATTGTCAAAAAGAAATACAATATGAACCACATATGTAATTTTAATTTTTATTAATTGCTTAATAAAAGTGGAATTAATTTTAATAATGTACCCTATCCCAAAATATTCATATTACCATTTCAACATGTAATCTATATAAAAATTATTCTAAAGATACCTTACATTCTTTTTTGTGCTACCTCCAAACCCTGGTTTGTATTTTCACTTCCAGCACATCTCACTTTGTACTACCACATTGCAAGGGCTTAATAGCCACAGGTGGTTAGTGGTTCATGGACTGAATTGCACAGGTCTTAGTAATGGGGAGCCACTGATAGTTTTTGAGCAGGGCTATCACATAATGAGTGTTGTGTTTTAAGAAGTTTAATCTGTCATGATTTTCAAGATTATTTAGGGAAGGAAAGAAGGAAAATATTCATTAAATTATGTAAACGTCCCAGGCAATAGTAAAAAAGCTTAAACTAGAGTGATAGGAAATTAGGTTGAAATGGAGATATAGTAAAAATTTTTCAGAGGTAAAAATCTATAGAATTTTACAGAGATTTACTATGAGGATAAAAATAATAAAAATAGAAGAGATTAGAATAAGTTTCCCATAAAAAAATAGGGATAACAAATGGAATACTTCAGTAATAAAAGTGATGACTCTACTTTATAGATGCTGTTGTAGACATCTAAGTAATAATGTTTATTAGGCAATTTAAGCTGTGGGTCTGTGACTCAAGATATGGGGTAAGAGATACAGACTGAGGGAAATAGGACTATTGATGTCATGGGAGATGACACAGTTAATAAAAAAAGAATAAGCATAGTTAAGGGAATAATCTTGCTGAATGTTTATATATAAGAGTAAGAGAAGAAAAGAAACTAGTTAAGAATGTGGAAAATGAGGGGGTGGAAATGTACTAAAAACAAATATGTCACAACAATCAAAGAGGAAAGTTTTAAGGAGGAGGAGTGTTCAGCAACTTCGTGTGAAGCAGAGACTCATAGGGATCTCTGGGCTTTTGCAGAAGAAGCTAGGTGCACAGCAATTATGTGACGTGGCCTTGGCAAGTCATGAAGCATTTGCTGCTTCAGCTTTCTCTTCTGTACAGAAGGCTGTGGAAGTATATGTCCCTCGAGGTTCCTTCTAGTGCTGTCACCCTGGAATAGGTCAATAGGAATTCTCAAGCAGAAATGGAATCAAGATTTCCAAGCATTGTAAAATGAGTGAATGATAAGGAGGGGCAAATTAATATGAATATGAATAAATATGAATATGGCATTAAAATATTTGTATGATAACTTGAAAGAGAAACCAAATCAAGGAGATTCTTTCTTCTGTTGGAAAAGATCTGAACATGTTTGTAGACAGAAGGTAAGAAACTTGTAGAAGGAAGAGCTAAAGAAAAGTAGTGGACTATAGTAAGTAGAGCAAGCTTGCTGTGGAGGCAGAAGGGGATTCAGATATAGATTCTATTAGCATTTACTCAATGCTTCCTCTCTATTAAGCACCATGTGAAATGTTTGTATAGATGACACCTCATTTAATTCTCATTATAGTTTGGTGAGTGTAGAATTATCATATATATCTTTTACAGAGGCAGCTGTATTGTCGTTAAGAACATAGTCTGACGTTCTGGGCTCAAACCTCACCACATCTAATTATCTTTTTTACTTTTTCACTTACCCTTTCTGCATCTGGGTATTAATATCAGTCTTAATGGATTGATGTAGGCATTAAAGAAATAATGCATTTAGAGTACTTAGTGCCTGCTACACAGTAAATTTTCTATAGTAGTTCTAAACTGGAGGCAACTTTGTCCCCCAGGGGACATTTGGCAATGACTGGAGTTATTTTTCATAGTCATTACTGGTGCATGTTACTGGCATCTAGTGGGTAAAGGCAGGGATGCTGCTAATTATTCTACAATGCATAGGACAGCTCCTAACAACAAAGAATTATCTGTGTCAGCATTGTGTCAGCATTTCTGAGGTTGACTTACCCATTTTTACAGGAATTATCTATTACTAATATACTATGTAGCAGGAAACTAAAGAGCAGAGAAGCTAAGTAATATAGCCAAGATGATACCATTAGAAAATGATAGAACCAGGCTTTGAACCTCTTTTTTTCTCATTCCAATGCTGAATTTAATTCAGGTGAGCATTCCACTACAACACAAATTCTCCCTAAAGTAAATTTGTACCTAGCACCCAGGTCTTGGTGTCTAATATCATTCTCCGATAAAAAGAACCAAGGCTCCTTGGAGAAATGGTTGATTCCGGGGTTAGGGCAGAAAATATACAAGATGATCCTAGAGCATCTTGTAGTGATAGGAAGTCAGGAACTACTGAAAAACCAAAACAAACAAAAATACGGATACCAATGCTGACACCATGCCAAAGCAACACAGAAACCAACTGAAACAACTTCCGGTGGCCAAAATTGGAACAATTTGAGCAATGGCATGATAAAATGTTGGCTTATAATCCAAAATGGAAAATAAATATCCCCAAGTTCATACTTATACAAATAATGGTTGACTATATAAATTAACTAGGGGGAAAAAGACAAATCTCCATGCAGAATTCCAAATAATTTATGTAGATATTCTCACCTCAGGAAAGAGAATAACTCCCTACTCTGTGAGTGGGGATTGTATGTAGTGACTTCTGTCCAAAGAAAACACATGGAAAGGGGTGGGGTTTAAAAAAGATAACTTTACAGGGGAGAAACCTGAAAACACTTGAAAAGAAGTGGCAAGGTTCACATCAATAGTTAAGTTGTATTATAGCATGTACTCTTGATATGATGTGATGAAAATAAGAGTTTACCTCTATGGTTTTCCTCTCAAAAACTTATAATTCTTGTGTTATCACTAGAAAAATATCAGGCAAATCCCAATTAAGGGACGTTTTACAAAATGGCCAACATTCCTCAAAACTATCAAGGTCATCAAAAACAAGGAAAGTCTGAAAAACTGTAGCAGATAAGAAGAACCTGGGCAGGCATGATGACTAATGTAGTATCATGAATGAGATCCTAGAACAGAAGAGGGGCACTGAGTAAACACAAAGGAAATCTGAATAAAGTACAGATGTTAGTTAATATTGTGATTCAATATCGGCTCATTTATTGTAATGAATGCATGTTAATAATAGAAGAAACTGGGTGTGGATTTATGGGAATTTCTGTACTATCTTTGAAACATTTTTGTAAATCACAAACTGTTTCAAAATAAAGCATTTATTTATTTTTTAAAAAAGTAGATTTGAATAATCATCCCTGAAATAGAGAGCTGACCTTTGTTTTTCCTTCTCATAGACAAAAGGCTAGTTCAAGTAGGAAGGAAGACAGATGAAATTGCAGGAGAAGGAATGTCTTCAATATTCTCAATATCAAGTGGGGAATTCCGAAATATTATAGGGTTGGAGGCAAGTGTGTTTTTGAAGTAGAAATTCAATAGGGATTTTACATGGAATATCAATAAGTACATTCTATAGATTGTTTTAAATCGTCCCTGTGAAGAAGAATATATTTAATGTATTTAAATGTATATAAAACAAAATCTATTTACGTGATTGTTTAAAAAAAATAATATTCATGTTGCTCAGATATGGAGAGAGAGAATACATAAACTCATGTGCAATAGGAATTAGCTTCCAGAACCAGGGTCTCTAACAATACACTTAGACCAAAGAAGAGCCATCTGTCAGGGACGTCTGTTTAGAAAATGATGCTCTATATCTATTTTTTATTTGTTACTGAAAGTTCCCCAATTTTAATATTTAAATTGATATTAAAGTTAAAATTTCCCCAATATTAAAGGAAGCAGTGAACCCATCTAAATAAATCCTTATCCCAGACATCCCTGAAGCTAGAGGTGACCATGTAACTCATGTTGGCCCAAGAGGATTACAGAAAATTTGCTGGATTTAGGGAAGAGTTTGTCTTCTTGATTATGGGGACCAACTATTCTTGACCATTTTATTTATTCAGTCCTTCCTCCATGTAACATCAGTTCTACACCTAGAATGCAGCAATAATTTTGTGGCCATGAAGCCATAACCATGAGGATGAGGCCCACGGATTCAGGAGAGCAGGGTGAAAAAATGGACAGCCAGGTCCTTGACAATATTTTTGAGAATCTACACTAACCTGGAGAGGCTGCTGCCAAACATCTCGTTATCTGAAGACAAATAGTTTTATTCTTTGTAGGGTTTCTATTCTATGAAGTCAAAAACATTCTTATATGGTTCCCTGTGCAACTTTAGGGAAAACTTCCCATCAAAAGTGAAAAGGGAAGTGTTGATTTAGTGAATCAGATTTTCTCATAACCAGGCAATCAATGGAATGGTTAATAGAGATATATCATCCCAATATCCTGGCAACCTGGCTTTTATATAGCCAATTTTTCTTCTTGATTTAGAAGAGGTTGTCTGTAAAGGGGTGGTAGATTGTGTCATTTCTGCCTGTGTTTCCTTATTATAGCTAAGCCTATCTTCCGGTACCCAGTGAATATCAAAAAAGATTTATGGCAAATGCATTTTATTACGATATAATTACCTGTTACATATTGATTTAAGATAATACATTTTGAAACATACAAGTGAGGGAAATTCGCCATATGATGACTTCTGTTGCCTTGCCAAAGAGTTAAGGTAATGTAAAACAAACAACAATGCCCTCCCCCCACCTTGTCCCCCAGCCCTGGAATAATCAGACTACCTGGGTAGAAATATGTAGGGTTTTTTTCTTTTAATTTTTTTTGGAAGTGTAATGGCAGAGTGTAGTGAGTAGATTTATGAAATTTGGGGGGTAGAACACTGTCATGCATCATCAATACCTCAGAGTTAAACTGAGAAATGATTGTATTATTGGTTCCATTCATGAGTGCTTCCTGTTTTTAATTGCATGGCAGTATTCAGGTACAATTTGGTGGTACTTGAGATATTTGTAAGTGGTCAGATACTAGAAGTTTAAGAGAGAAATTTATCTTTGGAAGGACATAGAAGATTATATAATTAAGGACCAAAAATATATATTTCTGATGATTTATCTTAAAAAGATTTTTATCATATCTTTTCCTTGAAATTTCAATATATTTTACCTGAAAATATTCAACTCATTCCTTCATATTTTTGTTGCTTTTATTGTCAAAAAAAGTATATATCTTATAGTAATATTATTCGATAGTTTCAGTCTACAAATGAAATTATTTCCTTTGTTATAAAAAGTGAACCTCCAATGTAGTCTACTCTTTAGATTTAAAATGTGATTTTTTTTTCTGTATACCAAAGTGGAATGGATTCTTATTAATCCACGGAGAGAAAATATGTCTCCTCTGAACGGATCAGCTAAAGGGATCTCTGAAGTGCTGGAACAAAACTCTCTTTGCAGCTGTTTTGGAAGATGCCGGAAGCTGGGAAAATGTGAAGAGAGCAGCATAGACTTTTCTTCCATTAATGGACCAAAGTAAGTTTAGCATTTTCCCAGATGTCAAAGGACAAACTGACCCCGTTGTTAAGCACCATTTTCAGAAACTTCACAACCAGAGGTAGAAATAAAACAGAAAGCTTAGACAGGAAACAACTACTGTGTTTCAACATAATAAATACAAAAGAGAAAAAAACAAAAACCAAAACATAGGACTGTATCCTGGCGTGTCAATAGAAGGCATTTTAGTGCCAAACAAACAAACAAACAAAAGCTTTACATTGACAAATATTATTAATTAAGCACATATGACTAAAAGTTATATGACTTGAATGGCAATGACCAACAGAATATAAAAGTAAGGAATAACTTTTACTAATTCTGATAACCCAGAAAGCAGCGATTTTTCTCACATGAGAAACTTTGAGGAATTTGGGTTGTTTGAATAAACAGAATTGAAATGAAGAAATGGTTGATTGGAAACATGATCCTCTATAGGTAAAGGACTGAGAAAATAAGTGCTAAAGGCCTGGCAAAATCCACGTAAGCCACTAGCCCTCTCTCTTTTCCTCACCCAAAGTCAGAGGAACAATATGGATCTTATTACTGCTTCTGGGAAATACAATTGGTTCCAGGAGGTCATGGCAAGCAGAGATGCCCGAAGTGGCATTTACTCCCTGCCTACTTGGCCCACTAGGTAGGAATGGGGCTCTTCTTTGGCTGGCTTCTAACAAATACAACTGTGCCAGGCTAAGAATGGTGGTGCTCTGCCAGCTAACTCCTGGCCACTACTTGCTGTCTTTGGCTTCAGATACTTCCTATTTCTCCCCCAGGCCACTGTACTCTCAACTAGCAAAGTATGATTACAGTAAATCTCAAATTATCATATTTATGTGTTTTTGCACTAGAAAGATTTGAACAGGGGACCCACACAGTCTTCGACAGTTCCCTACCGCTTCTAATTGTGAACAACAAGAGAACGTCCTTTGCCTCAGGTGTGCCTGAGCAGAAAGAAAAATCAAAAGGCACATCTGTTATTTGAGTACGAAAAAGGAAACTGCTCTGAAGCACGAAACTTACTCTAAGAAACAGGAGTACGTTTTGAATCTTTTCTGTATACTCAGTAAAAATCTAAGAAAAACTGCATTTATGTAACCAATATGGTCAGTGATAAAGAGACCTATGTAAGGACAACAACTATAATTTAAATGAGATTATTAAAAAAGGTTGCCAATTTAAAAACAAGAAAAGCGGCAGTGAAGAAAGGTTTGTATATTTTAGCACATTGAATTTTAAAAGTTTGACATGTTTAATAAGTTCTACTAGAGCCCAAATAAAGAGAAACAGAGATAAAAATGATGAAAGAAAAGATAAGGTATAAACACGTGAAAGGATTCTAATCTAAAAATGGAGCTGGAGAATATGAAATGGAGAATCTTATGCATACACTCTCAGAATAAAAGGAATTTAACTGAGATACTGATTTCCTGTAAATGGCTGATTTACAGATGACTGAGAATTATATCCTGACCAATGAACATGGGCCAAGAATCTCTCCCCAGCCTCAAGCCAGTGTTCTGACTGCTTGGACTCTGGCGGGATTTTTCCCCATTTTGCACTCCTCACCGATAAATACAACCCACTCCAAGCCCTCAATGGACTCTCCTGTATTTTACACAGTGTGTGTTTCCAGCATTGCAATTCCTCTTCTATTTCTGAATAAAATCAATTTCTAGCGATTTGAGCTTGCTTCAGTTTACCTCTTTAGGTTGACAGACAGAAGCAAGAAATTCCATCTGTATATGGTAGAGATTTCATAAAGAGAAAGAGAGCCAAAGAAAGGAAGTACTAATGGAAAGATAGAAAATTTTAATGGACTGAAGAAAACCTGAATAAACTGAAACAGGCTCACTGAAAACAAAGTAATATAAATAAAATGGGAAATTAATAGTGTAAGTTTAAAGAAAATAAATTCAGTTACTTCTAAACAACTCTTTTTTTCCCTCAGCATTACACCAAGTTTATTAAGGGAACTTACTTACACATGAGTTTTGTTTCAGGCAGTGGATATCCTCTGCCAAGCAACTCTTGAACAAAAGAGAAAATTTAGATAATCTAGATAGTTTAAAGACTACACAGTATATAAGAACAATGAAAATTTATTTCTCAAAATTTACAGTAGGAACCAAAGTCATTCTAGAAAATTATAGACTACATATTCCTATTATTAAACACAAATGAATAAAAATCAATTATAAAAAAATTGAACCATGTAAATCAGAAGTCAAATTTGAAGAAAACAGGAGAAACTAATTAATACAAAAGGTAAAATAAGTAATAACAAACTGAAAATCTATAGACAATCATAATAGGTAGGAATTAATCCATTAAGAAACCATTAAAATAATGATATATAATGTACTGATAAATATAAACAATAGAAAAAATTACAACATTAGTATAATTAGATAGCTATAAAAATAGACAATTATATAACAATATTGATATTATTAAAAATATTAATGATATATGATATTCTATAGAAATTATAAATTAATAAGATGGATTCTAAAATAATTAGAAAATCTCAAAAGACCAAGAAGCAGAAAAGTAATTAAAAATTATGTTATTTTGCAAGGCTGCTGTTTTAATAGGTTTATAGGTGAATTCTTCTAAACTTTCAAGGAAGAATTAATATGGAGAATCTAGAAAAAGAAGGAAAACCTTCTAATTCAGCTAGTATAAGCTAAATAGCAAAATCTTACAAAGTGCAAAAACTGCACTTCTATCTCAGTTATGAAAATCAATGCAAACATTCTAAGCATACTAACAAATTTAATACAACATGATTGTAATATGCTAATGTTTCATAATCAAGTAGGAACTATACCAGAAAGTAAGAATAGTTTAAAGTTAGGAAATTTATGAAGCTGTGCATGGGAACCATAGGCCAAGGAGGAAAATCTATAGAAGTATTTGTTGGTTTTGAAGGTGGGCAGAGGCCAAAAATGATTCCCATTATCTTATTTGCTATTCCTCCTAGAATGCTGAACCAGTTGAGATATAGACAAAGCTTTACAACTGAGCTGTAACCATTTGAAAATACAATAAAAATAAAAAATTTCTTTCACAATGGCAACAAAATTATAAATTAGCTATTGATAAACTTAAAAAGTAATGAGCAGTAATGATAAGAAAATTTATGAAGATTTACCTAGGGTCCTAGAAAAACTTACGTGGAAAGGCACATCATATGCAAGGAGGGGAAGATTTGATTTTATAAATATACAGTTTTCTACAAAGTAAGTTATAATTCAATTCCAGTGTGATTTTTTTTTCAATGTGAATCATTTCCTCATGTCTCAACCTACTTGATTTTAATACTTTAGCAGTTTGACTATCTATAGTGACTCCATTTTATTTCTCTCTCTCTCTCTCTATATCTCTCTATATAGATATATATATATATATATATGTATATACATACACACATATACATACGCACGCATATATATGTATATATAAGTACACACACATATATACACACACATACATATATATGTATGTATGTAACATATATAACATAAATGTCACGCAGTAAAATGGGTAAATGAATTTAATTTAAAGCCAAGTACATTGATAATAATAAAGTCTTCATTTATATCGAATTCTTCTTGCTGGGGGTGGGGGCTATAATGAAACAAGGGTAGAGTCCCACCCAATCCAAAATGGACTGGGTGAAAGTGAGTTTGGCTCAAATATAATCTTAACAGTTTTCAGTTTTTCCGAAAACTCTGTTTACTGAAATAAATAGATGCCACACACCCAGGTACTTTCATTAAGCAGGTTTAGCAGCCTGGTTTGCATGTTTATAAAGATTTTGTTTTGCTTTGTTTTGTTTTGATCAGGTTCAAAGTACATAAGGAGTTATATTCTCAGAGCTTTTGTTAGATATTACTGTAGAATGTTTTACCTTCATTAGTGCTATAGTTGTTTCAGAAAACTTACTAAGATGGCTCATCATTTATGCGTGGCTTTTTTGGTAATAGTGGGTTTCTTCTGACTGGTTAAAATAAGATTTTACTTTTGAAGTTACTGACACTATGGGCAAATATTTGTCAATAGATGCATTTGTAATGTATCAAATTAAATGTACAGTGTTCTTTAAGAACAAACTATATTTCTTGAAGCAGTGGAGTTTAGAACATGTTATTGAATTGGGCCAAGATGGAGTATTCTATGAAAAGCATTTTTATGAAGTGATAAGTGAATTTTTCAGATTTAAATGTTGACTCTCTGCCAGTGATATTTTCAGCTTGTCTTTCCTGATAGGAAATGGAGTTTTTTTCTGTGCTTGCTTAGTTTCATGCACTCATTACAATTCAAGCGTAAAAGGAAAGCATAGGGGGTTAAAGTAAGGAGTACCTTGGTAGTCCATGTGATAATGGCTCAACATGAAAACCGTTATATATGAATATGCACTATGATGAAAGTTCTGTTCTTCTCCAAAGAGAATTGCTTTGCACCTGGCATTCTGATCCAGAACTGATTCTTTCCACCAACTGGTACTTAAAGTGTCCCTCCCTCTGACACCACAGGCCAACAGGAGGAAGAGGCCCCAGGTTAGAATGATGCAAGGCCAAAGCAATTAACAGTCCTTTAAAATAAATACTGTATAGACTGCCAGCATTTCACAAGTTTATAAGAAGTAGGGGGAAAATCCGAAATTCTAGAGAAATCAGTTGGCCAATGATTTTCTTAAAGGTAGCCGTGAACATTTGCATTTGCGAAATGTAACATCTCTCAGCAAAGAGCCTCTTGATAGAGGAAAGCGATGGGTTCTGAAATTAGCAAGGAACAAAATCAGTTTAGCTAACACTGTCAGCCATGCTTAAATAATGCAAAGAAGAAAATCCAGACCCAATTAGATGTAAAGCAATATTCTCTTAGCCACTCCAAAGATTCTCACCAATTCCTTAGTGTAAAGCAAGTGGAGTTCATATTAAGATTCCACTACACATTCTATATTTGTTGTCCTTACACTGACCATTTTGTAAAATACATCTGAACTCTCTCTATCTGTGGTAGGTATTTGATTTTTCTCAAGAAATCATTTTTTTTTTTAAAGAATTTTGTAAAGTCTCAACTTGGAGAACTCTTTTAAGTAATTGTTATAAATAGGTTGGACACCACTTCCCTGTTATAAACTCATGTCTAGAATAAACAAATTTAGGTTCAGCAAATATGATTGGCAACCATGACTGGAGTGTTTAAGTAGTGTTATTTTTCTTTATTTATTCAAATTTAGTTAAATCTCCAGGTCTCTGAGCCAGCAAGTTCAATCTGTTACTTGGTCTTCCTAGAATTTTAGACTCACCAAAACACAGAGAGTGACCTGTCTAGGTCTGAATAGCACATGTCGCATTTGGGACTCCCTGTCTCCCAGCCTTTGTGACTTAGTAGGAAGCACAGGTGCTGGGCTCTGGCTTTCCCAGGCCTAACAACAGTCCTTCCCCTTTATGACCTTGCATCTCCATAGACCGTGGCTCTCCAGGCCTTATGGGAACCTAAAAACCTCTGTCTCTGTCGCTTTCACCAATCGGTCACCCACTTCTCTACCCTTAAGCTTCTGGGAAACAAAAGCAAGAAAGACAAACTATATGTAAGGCATTTCTTTCTTTTTAGTCTTTCCTTGAAGCAAGGAAACAGAGCTTGGTGTGTGCTTCTGGAGGGGAAAAGAAGTGGAGGGGATTATAGCAAAAAAGAATAGTGAGAGAACAAAACAAGTAAATATATGTTGCTTAATAGGTAGTTAACATCTGTTATAGAATGTTCTCTTAATAAAGATTATATCTATCTGCATATTAATAATGAGAACACATCATCTATTCTCATAGAGGATGAAAGAACAGCATTTTCTAAAGTAATCAAAAGGATTAGTGGGATATTTATATGCCCACAAACAGGATTTAAAGAGGCCTTATTATATGACATAAGAGAAAAACAGGACTTATGAATCTGAGACATTCTATGTAGTCTTGAAACATATGCTAGAATATTAGAATTACTTAAGGCTTACTCTGATTGGTATCAAGCAAATCATTTTATAATTAATCTAAGTCTCTCAAACTATAGTACCTAGAGAGTACCCTGTGGTTAATCTTTCAAGAAAAACATCAACTAAGTCATTCAAATATTCCTTCCTTTTCTGAAAGATGTGTATCGTCAGACAGTTCCTGGAATTCTAAACTGTTGATGGAGAGTGAATTGGAGGCAAATTTCCATCCTCAGTGTTTGATGCGCATTGCACGAGCATTTCAGAAACAGCACTCCAACAGGAAATGTCTATCATTAGTTCCCGTGGGCACCAAACATTCTTGAGAGCGATCGTAGATTATACATTGATTTATTTTTCAAAAATAATTAACCCGTTTTAAATTAATTTGACTTAATGTGCTCACTGTGTAAGAAAGCAGATGACTTTTTAGTAAAAGCACATTTAATTTCCTAATCAATGCTGCAGAGATGCTTTCCTTGACTTATTTCTAACCAGTTCTGAATTATATGTTAATAGTGTGGAATGGATGTTTAGTAAGGAATAAGGGACAAAATTAGATGTTATTCTAAATAGCTCAAACCTATTTTTAATGTCACGTGGTTCCTATTTTCTGTAATTATCTATGAATGGCATGCCCTAGGGTCTTGCAACTCAGTGTTTTCTGAGGAACAGCTATGTCATCATTACCTGGAAACTTGTTAAAGCTGCCCCATCTCAAACTTATACTGAATCAGGATTTGCATTTATTAGGTACTTAGAAGTTTATGCTGCATGTCTTTGGACACAAAGACATGAAACTTTGGAAAAACATAGATGCTGAATTTTACAGTAGATCAGCTGAATCAGAACAGCTAAGAGCTGCACAGAACATATGTAGTAAAAAACAAAAACAAACCCCCCAAAACCCTCCACAGGTCAACTTCTTATGTATATCTAAAATTTCTTTTAACAGTGAGAAGAACACTACATGTTTTCAGAATGAATGATCACAAGCATGTATTTAGTTTAAATGCTGAAATTTTTTTTTAGAAAGGCAACAGATTTGAGAATTAACTGAAGCGTACAGACTTGCATCATTTCCTTATGCTATTGTGAATTTAAATTATTGATAAAAATAGACTGGAGAGTAAATATTTCTGATAATTGTTTCCTAATGTATGAAAAACATGAAATGTCATTAGAATATTTTATTCTCTTTTAAGTTACATTAATGGCAAAAGTTCTTTCTGAAAAGTTCACATTTCTTTGAGATGGCATAAGACTACTAAATGGTTCTATAATTGAACATTTGAATTGTCTCCACTAAGCATTTACCATTTGAATTTGCCAGTATAGTGGTAGCTTCTAGGTTCTTGCTTTGTTTAGTGACAATAACAAACTAAAGACCCTAGACATAAATCTTAGTTTGTTTTTTTTTCCCTTAAAATAAGTGACCCTTTGTAATAATAGCAACCAAATAAGAGCAGCAACAACTTCTAGCTTGATTATATCTGGTTTATCATCTGGGTGAGACTTCATTGAGATAAAAACCCAAACCTAGGTCAGAGTTCGGTTATTTTGTTTTTTTTTTGTTTTTTTTTTCTTTCTAAATAGCTACATTCTAAGACTGTGAGTTATCTTTTTGTAAGGAGAGACAGTCTTGTACTGCCTGTTAATTTTATAACTAAATTTTAATTTAGAAAACCTAAATGTTGGCTAGGATGTGGAGCAACAAGAACTCATTCATTGCCGGTGAGAATGAAAAAAATGGTACAACAAATTTGGATGAGAGTTTGGTAGTTTCTTACAAAACTAAACAAATTCTTACTATATGTTCCAGCAGTCATGCTTCTTGGTATTTACCCAAAGGAGTTTACAGTTTATGTCCACACAAAAAAACTGCAGTTTTATTCATAATTGCCAAAACTTGGAAGGAACCAAGACTTCAGTAGGTAAACTGTGGTACATCCAGGCAATGTAATATTATTCAGTGCTAAAACAAAACCCAAAAACAAACAAACACAAAAACGCTATTAAGCCAATGAAAGATATGGAGAAACCTTAAATGCATATTTCTTAGGGAAAGAAGGCAATCGGAAAAGCTACATACTGCATGGTTCCAAGTATATGATATTCTGGAGAAGGCAAAACTATGAAAACAATAAAAAAGGTCAGTGGTTGCCAGAAGTTAACGGGGAGGGAGGAATGAATAGGTGGAGCACAGAGGATTTTTAGGGTTGTGAAAATAGTTTTATGTAATAATGATGGATACATGTCTTTATACATTTGTCCAAACCCATAGAAGGGACAAAAACAAGAGTGAACCATTATGTAAACTATAAACTTGGAGTGATTATGCTGTGTCAATGTGAGTTCATCAATTCTAAGAAATGTACCACTCTTTTCTTACTTTTTGGGTGATGTTGATAATAGAGGAGGCTATGCATATGTGGAGGGGGTATATGGGAAATTTCTACATCTCCCGCTCAATTCTACTGTGAAACTTAAACTGCTCTAAAAAATTAAAGTCTTTTAAAAACTGTGGGAAAGGTAAACAATGGAAACAACAACAAACTTACGAACGAATTCGTTGTTACAAGAAATGACAAAAATTTTAATATATGTTTAACACAATAAATATTGGGTTTCAAAATGTTATCTTATTATGACCAATCACTCTCAAACTGAAAACACACACACACACCCCTCTCTGCTTAGCTAATTGCTGCCAATGCAATGATGTACAGATTAAAATGTCCATATATCATCTACAGCCATGCCACCCTGAACAAGCCCGATCCTGTCTGATCCTAGCGTCAGTCCTGATTAGTACTTTGATGGGAGACCATCTAGGAAGACCAGGTGCTGTAGGTGTAAAAAAAATAAATAAACAAAATAAGGGATTGTAAACTGACAAGGTCCTTACAATCTGTGAGGTCAACCAAGGGTTGCCTCACCTAAAAAAATAAAAATAAATAAATAAATAAATAAATAAATAAATAAATAAATAAATAAATAAAATGTCTATATATCAACTGATTTCATTAAACAAGTTTAAAGAGTGTGATTTTACAATTAGAGAGACTTTATTCATGTGATTACATTGAAATTATTTCTCTACTATGGATGAAAAAGGGGGCACATACTAAATTTGACAAGCTCAAGGGAGGCTTGCATGGTGGGCCTTACAAATTCAAAGACCAGAAGTAACCACATAGAATGGTCTAAACATAAAAATTTCTAACTAAAAGCAGATCATGGCAGGTATTCATGTCCTAGGCCTGTAGCTTGCTTGATAAAGTCAGTCTTTATCTTAAGTAAGCCTGTTTATTATCTTTTTGCATCTAATATAACGCACCTATGAAATGTCAGAGTATCTTCTTTTTCCAGACCCTCAAGGCACAAGCACTGCACTGGAGCATGAGCCCACAGAACATCTCGTTGTTATCTGGTTCCATGCATACCATCTCTATGTGCTATAAATGCTAATTATAACTATCCTATACCCACCAATGTGAAAGAAGTATGTGATTCTCCACTTAACTTTTTACCCAATCCTAGAGATTTCCCCACTTTGCTTTCTCTTGTCCCCTTTCTCTGCCACCAAGGGATTTCATGCCCTCCTTTGATTCTGACGTATAAAATAAGCTGCGAAACTGCCATTCTCCAGAGCATTTTTCTCAATGCATTGAGAGTTTGATTCCTTGCAGTTGTCATCAGTTTGGCTTAAATAAATCATAAAAATTCTCTATAGGTTTGGATGTTTCTTATGTCAACACTCCTTAAAACATATTTTGGAAGAAAGCATACTACAAGCATTGGTTTAGCATTTTTGTGGAGCATCTATTGGCATCTTCTGCAATATTTTCTTTGCCTTGTGGAAAGAGGAATGGTGTTATAGACTAAAAAATCAATATGAGCGCATGTGTGGACATGAGTGTGGCATGCAACATGGTAGCTGGAAGCAAGGAAACATGGAGACAGGGGCAGGAGGCTGACACTATGAAGGCAGGTAGGGGTCAGTTTGCAGAAGGAACTCAACGACTTCTTTGCCTTTGATTTCTAACATTGTCTCTGATAAAATTAAAAGTTCATACTTTTTATGTTTATATTTTCCTACCTTTCTTAGAACTTGCTATGTTTCATTTTCAGTGAGCCATCTGTACCTATGCCATAGTTTCATCTAGAACATTTTAAGCCCCATGTTTTAGACAATGTGTTAGAGAGTTTACATGCAAGATTGTTAATTATCATGAACACTTTACAAAAGCTGTATTATTAAACTGATTTTAGAGTTGAGAAAACAGGTTGAATCTATCTGCATGTGAATCCTACCTATCTGACTCAAAATTCATTTTACTTTAATAATTGGTCTTTGTAATGGCATTTCCCTAAGTGTGTTGCTCAGAGGATAAAATATGAGAAAAAAGCATTCTATGGTCACATCAGTATGAGAACTCACAATTCACTTAGGATATTAAAGTCCTTGTGAAATCTGAAAAAAAACGAAATTCATTTGTCTGAGTACCTCACAAACTTTAGTTGACTGTCAGAGAATTTTTATTTATTTTTTTTTTTGAAAACATTTAACATTTTAGGACATACTTTGAGAAACTGTCTTAGGGTATATTGGGAAATCCTTATTAATCAGAGCTCAACTCATTTAGGATCCAAGAAATAGAAACCTTATTATATACTCTCAAGTCAGTGTTTGTCAGAATGAGGGTCATGACTCATTGGGTTATGAAATCAATGAAGTGGATCCTGACCAGTATATGTATGGGAAAATAAGCCAAAAACAGAAAAAAAAGAGGATAGAACATATCAGGGTCATTGTATGTAGTAAGTTCTGAATCATGGAAGTTTTACTAGTTCACAGTGTAAAACATTTTTCTCTGTGGAGATGGCCAAAATGTCTAAAGCCACTGGTTTCATGTAAATCAGATGAATCGCTTATTGTGCCAAAAGTTACAGTGATAACAAATGTCTGAACTTTGTAAAATTAGCACAAAAAAGACTACTGTAATGCAATGACTAAATATAGTATTTATTATTACTAAAACTGGGGAATGTTAGAGCTGGAATATCTCATAAGGGGAAAACCAACACAGAGTTTTAGTGACTAGTCAAGGTCAGAGAGTTATTAGTGGGGCCTAGCATCTAGGTGTTCTGATTTGTTCTCTAGAATTCTTTTAATTTTCAGTGCAAAGTAATGTAATTTATTTATAGAACATGAGTATTATTTCTTTTAATGAATAAGAAAAGTAGGCACAAAATCAGCAAATCACTCCTGGATAGTAAGTCAATGACAGGTTACAAAAATGCTGAATGATTTAATTGAAAGAAAAAAAAATAATTTAGAGATACTTCAGTGCTGGGGTCTAATTATATTACAACTAATAACTAATTAACCTAATACCCCCGTTCCTAGCTGGGGCCAGTTACCTGGTTTCTCATTTTTACATGTAAGTGTCCTACATATAAGATTTTGAGAAGGCAGTAGATAACTCATCAGTGGACACAGAATCTTGCCACGAGAAGTTAAAGATACAACCCTTAAATAATGAATCAGAGTACAGGACGCCCTGCAAACTCACAGCTTAAAAAACAAACAAACAAACAGCAAAACAAACATTAGCTTCACATTTTATTTCGGGCAGGGCTCTGCAAGGCTCTCTGTAGTTGAAGTCGTGAAAATTATAAATAAATTTGTGCCTCATCACAGCTCTTTCACAATCTGTTCTTGCGAGGGACTGTAGAAGATGGTCAGTGGAGGTTGGAATATGTGTTTCCTTTTCTATCCCTTCTCCTTGGAAAGCGCCCTCAGGAGTCTGCCCTAAGGAAGTGGCCTGGGTTTGGATTCCAGCAAACTCATCTCCTGTCTTGGGAGCTCAAGTTCTTTTCATCTACTCCTAGGAAACTCCGGACCACACTGGGCAGAAATCATTTGATAACTTAATCTTGGCGAGAGGAAGAGACGTTGAGGCCTGTGTACTCTAGTGATAAACGGAAGCAGCCGGCGAGTCAAAGCGGGGACATGGTATCTTTTACAAGTAATATAAACGAATAAAGCATAAACAAGAACTTTAAGGGGGCGGGGACCACCTCCACCAAACGAGGGAGACGACTGGTGTCTGGAGAGGAGATAACCGCGTCATTAAGACCTGGAGGTTCCCGGGGTTCTCTCTGGGGAGGCTTTCCCCTGCCTGGGAAAACGGTGGACGCCGGAGGGGGTGCATTTCCTACAGCCCAGGACCGGCCCTTGGACCCTCCCTCTTCCTATAATTACCTCGCCGCCCGTCCCGCCAGTTGCGACCCTCGGCTCCCCCGGACTGTCGCCACCCCTCGCCCATCTCTCGGGGACGGAGAGGAGCCGCGGGTGGTGGGTCGAGCCCCGGCCACACAAGCCCCCTCGAGGTCTCAGACCCTGCCCCTGCCTGCGGCCGTCCTCCCGCGCGGGCCGCCCGGGCGGGCGCCGGGGGCGCGGGCTCCGGCCCCGCGTGACGTGGGCGCCGCGGCGGGAGGGGCTGCCCGGTGGGCTCCGGCCGCCTTATTAGCGCCCCGCGGGTCGCCGGCAGCGAGCAGACGGCCGCTCTGCGAGCAACAGGAGCCGGCGAGCGGCCCACTCCTCCCACCTCCTCTGCCTCCTCCTCCTCCCCTTCAGCTCCTCCCGCCCCCACCTCTGTGTGCGCGGCGGAGTCGCCCTCTCGCTGCCTCTTTCTCCCGCTCCCGCTCGCTCGTCTCTCTGCTAATACTTCCCCTTGCTGTGCTCCTGGGGACCCAAGCATTCTCCGCGCTAACCTTAGAGTCCAATGGTGCTCGAAAAGCCTAGAAAAAGCCGCTCTGGGCAGAGATAGTTGGAAGCCCCTCGTCCCTTCCCCCTCTCCCGGCGCAGCCCGTACCGGCTCGCAGCACCTTCTCGCTCCTGCACACTGTTTGGGAGGACGGGGTGAGAAGGTGAAGTGGGAAGAACTGCAGAGCAGAGGGGGCCGGTCTCAGAGCTCAGATTTCATTTTCATTGAAGCAAAGCACAGAAGATCAGTTTTTTTTTTTATTCTGCATTTTTTTCCTTAAATAATTTTTTTTTTTAAAGAAACTTATTTTGGGGGTGTGTGCTCTGGGCATTTGCTTTGCCCAGTAGTTGAAAAGTCAACTCGACTCGTGATGGTTCTCCTGTCACTTTGGTTGATAGCAGCCGCTCTGGTACAGGTTAGGACTTCAGCTGATGGACAAGTAAGTGGAAAATAATAAAAAACTCAAACCCAACCTTTTCCCGAAAAAGTTCCTCCTCCCTTTCCCCTCCTCTCTTTCCTCCTCCCCCTCTCCCCCTTCCCTGTTATCTTGTGCATTCAGAAACGGTGTTTTGAGGGCTGGGCGCCGCGCGCGGTCTTTTTGGGGTGGGGGGTTGAAGTGCACAGGAGGTTATGACTCCCACTCTGGGATCCCAGGCTCTTCACACTGAGGGAGGGCTTCATCACTTTGTGGCATTCGTAACAATTCCTGGTGACAGACTGCAGCCAACTCGTATCCTCGCCGCGCCATCTGGGTTTCCCCTTTCCGAAGGGCGGTCTGGGCGCTTGAATGAAGTTCTAGATGTTGGTTCCAGGATCTCAGTGTTCTGGTTGCTGCAGCCGGAGTTGGGTTCGTGGGGCTTTCTCTCTTCACTGAATCACACAGCCTTTTCGGGCAGCCAGAGGCGGGGGTTTCAGGAAGTCCTTGGGCCGGACGGGGAGCGATCCAGTAGACACGTGTCCTGGGAGAAACGCGACAGGGCTGGGGTTTGACAGTTGGGGAGAGGGCTGAGGACGTTTCCTGCCCTGCATTTTCCTGGGCAGAGGCTGGAGGCGCCGGCCGCTTTTCTCCCCTCCCCCTCTGCTCAGCTCCTCCTCTTTAAAGCTGAGTGCAGCTCTGTTTCTTTTTGGCCCAGCCCCCACCCTTTGGAGACTCAAGGTGAAGCCCGATGCTCTCAGAAGAGTCCTTAAGAAGGCTCAGCTGGACGAGCCGAGCTGTTTGTAGTAAATCACATCAGCACAGGGCCGGTGGGACTTTGGGCACAGAATTTGTCCGTGAGTTTTTGTAGCTTCTCTGGTCTGCCAGGTCGGAACATACGGTAAAAAGTATAGAATTGTTCATTCTTGACCTTAAATCTGATAAATCAGATCCCCTTTTAGGCTTCCTTTCGCTCTTATCATACAGACTTTCTTTTCTAATCCTTACCCACTATCTGGAGTTTTCAGAAAAGAATACCGAGTGTCAGTATTTAATTTTGCTAGCTTTGTAAATGTTAAAATTAAAATGGGCAAACAATTCCCTGCCCAGCATTGTTACTGAATGGGCTCCTGCTCGGAGCACAAGAACCTTCTGCAAACCCAGGAGCAGGCCTTAGGCACCTATCCCGGCCCCCAGCATCCCTGATTGGTTAGCTCCTGAAAAGCATTAATGGTAGAAATAAAACACACAAGGTGATAAGATGAAACCCAGTAACTGTTTCTTTTTCTTACTTTTCCCCCTCCTTTCCAGGCTGGTAATGAAGAAATGGTGCAAATAGGTAAGCCTTGTTCTCAGATGTCACTCTTATCTTAGTAGAAAGTAGGGAATGAAGTAAACTAAGTAAAATATTGTTTCTGAAATTTCTCCTGTTGTTAAAAAAGTAATTTGTAGTCCAGGAACATTTCTGTTCTTCCTCTTTCTGGAGGAGAATCCCATTTTCCTCAGGCTGAGTTATAGTGATGTGAAAATTCTCCTGCATTTTGACTTTTCAAGCATCAATTTATTACTGTCTTTGGTCGAGCCACTGGTAGGTTCCTGGAGGGTGATGTAGGGGTTGGAAGACGATATGGAGATAAATCGAATCAAATCAACTGGTGTAGCTTTAGGAGCACAGCTGATTAAATTAAAAGGCAAAGTGTAAGAATGCTACAAAGAAGGGAATAATGAAGTACAGAGGATGGAAAATTTTTCTCAAAAATTTTCCAGCTTTGAATAAACCCTCTGATGACTTTATTTTATTCCATCTGCTTTAAAATAATGAACTGCTAATGTGCAAAATACTGTTAAGCCCTTCGCAAATAACATCTAAAACTTCTGTGTTACCTGATGATGTGGGAATTATTCCCATTTTACTGGGTAAGGAGACTGAGGCTCAGAGAGTGTAAGTGACTTGTAACAGGTCACTCAAAAGTCCATGGTCTTTTCTGGAACTGTTTATAATAATGTATTTGTTCTGAATTCAGAGACTGAAAGTCATTTGGCAAGGAGCCAGGCTGCAGTCAAAGCCTTTTTATACACATTTAACTTGGGGTACTTTAAAAGATAATTTTTCTTTTTGGCAGAGTATTAGTCTCTGTAAATTCTGTATCTGTCAAGTGATATTGTAAAGTCATCTTTTAGACGAAGAGTTTTTATTACTGTAAACGTAGTTACAAGTAGTTGCCGTACTATGTGCCAGGCAGTGTTTATTGCTTTATGTGCATTAGGAAGTACAAACACCATTGTGCCTATTTTACATTTGAAGAAAATGAAGCTTGAGAGGGTACACTGCTACTGGCTGTACTGTACTGTGGATAGCTGGGGGCATTCCATACTTGTAAACTAAGGAAGGGACCCCAAGATGCAGTCCCAGAGGTGTCCATATGTAGCTGTGTATCAGCATTTGTCATTATGCTCCCTTCCTATTCAGTGTTTAGCATTGTTGGAACTCTTCCCAATCTTAAACCTTCGTAGTAAGAGCAGGACAGAAGGGGGAGGTGAGTGACTGAGAACTGTATTAAAAATATAGTGTCTATGAAGAGACATTTGTCATTTGTAGTTGATGGCACGCAGCCATCCATATCTTTTTAAAGAAGGACTTTTTTAAACCAATCCTCATACAAGTATGGAAAAGAAAGCTGCTTTACTCTTGTTACTTAAATTTGATTACTGAAACATCTCAACTTCTCAATATGTAAATTAAAAAGCTCTTTTAAGATTACCCATTCTACCAGAGGAATAAAATATATTCCTTTAATTAAATTTTCAGATAGAATCAGCATGCTCTCATGAAAGAAGCCCTCGGTTAGACTTTGGTCCAGTCCCTTTGCTAATATAAATTACTTTGGCAGCCTTTTTCTTCAGGGAAGAAAGTAGTGCGAGTATGCTTAAATTTGGTAGGAGAGGGATGAGTAGCGGTATAAAAGAGAGGAAGGTAGGGCATTCTTAGGTTGTTTTGCCGGAGATTTACTTGCTCCCAAGTTCCTCAGCTTTATGGGATTTCTCTCTTTCATTATTATATTTTATTTACCATTTTCAAGTTGGGTGGAGAAAAAGATAAAAAATAACGGTAACGTTTTGACTCAAGTCTTGTGATAACAGAAGTGTAGTTATTTGCTTTGGGTTACAATCATTCATGTAGCTCTTAAGAGTGATTTAAAAACATATTTAAAAAACCTTATATACAGTAATGAGATTTCTCTTGCTCCCATGCATAAAGGATTTGCTAATATGGAGATTTGGTAAAATGCATAGCTCTACATATAATTAATTTTCTTCCAATAATCAATTTAAAAGTTGTCTTATAAAACTGCCCAGAGGTGCTATTTGATTAGTTACACAATTAGGAAAGACAAATAAGGTTTGTAGAGTTAATTAATATTTGTTGGTCTATAAATTAATATTTGAAGAAAATCCACAGTTCTGAATAATTCCTGGATAATTTAATGTCTCAGGAAGAGATCAGTATAAATTAGTGACAAACCAAAAATTATTAGGAAGCTAAATTTTAAATATTCTTTCTATTGAAAAATAACATACATGCAGGATAGTGCCCATGAGTGTACATCTTGCTGATTGTTCATGAAGGGAACATTCCCATGTACCTGGATCAATAAGTAGAACATTACCAATGCTTGTGCCACATTCCTGGTACTATCCCTGAATAAGGGGTAACCACTCTCTTGACTTCCAACAGGATAGATTAATTTTGCCAGGTTTTATCGTGTATGCTTTTTATAAATAGAATCCCACAATGCGTACTCTTTTAGTATCTGGCTCAGGAAGCCAAATTTTAAAAATATATCTGATATGCTTCAAGCTTGTAGACTGAAAAGCCTGTTATTTAGGTAGAAAGAATGCAGTTTCTAATGGGAGCAGGTTAGAATACGTATAGATACACCATCTATATAGTGCTAGATAGGAGATATTGCTCTTTTGCTTCTCTCTCCACCCAGTGGAGAAATGCCCACTTGGTATGTGGGCAGGTATGAGACCCTAGAGAAAGTGGACAAGTGCGTTTTGGACTGTGATCTAATTCTCTGTTTGTTTGTCAAGTAGAGAGGAACTACCTACCTACCTATTTATAACCATATATACTTACATACACCCATATATACAAATAGGTGCATGTGTGAATATGTATGTATGGTGCATATATATGTAACTGTGTTTCATGGGGTCATTAACATACTTCTGCGGCATATCAGGGAATTCTTTCATTTCTGACTCAGAATATGGCCTTGGTGTGAGGCCTAGGGTGATTGTGGGCAGCTGGTTTGTTGTTCTGATTGGATAAGGAGGCTTGCTCTGAGATACATGTAGCTTAGGCAATAATCATAGTTCTGTAGAAACTGGAGAAAGAATTCTGAGTCCTTTTGTTTCATAAGCGACCACTTTGAGCTCACCTGAGTATTATTAGGGGAAAAAAATCATTGTGAGGTTTTAACTTGAAGCTGTCTTCCCTTCCACTTCTCTTGGAATTGGGGCATTTTCATTCTGTGCTCTATTTCTGCTTCCTAGCTTCAAATTCCATTATATTTCATTCTTAACAAAATAAGTTGCTAATCTTGTCCTTTCAAATATTCAGTTTACAGAAAACTAATTTTTTAAAATCATTTGCAGGTATTTATTGGGTTTTCAAGTTTGGTGTGAGTCATTTCACCTAGTATTTCACATATAGAGTAAGCATTTTCTCTACTCTAGACCTCATGAGAACAGACTTTGCCGTATCCTCAATAAAACAATTTGGTACCTTGCATGTCCTCAAATATTTCTTAATGAATAGATCTAGCAAGCAGGATATTATCACATTGGGATTTACCTGTGTAAATCTGAATTTCCTTAAATGCTCTTGTTGAGACCCTCTCCAGGTTTAATCAGTCCCCAAGAAAATGAGTATGGTGACAGTGGTTATACAGTTAAGTATTCAATGGTATCAAGGTTTCTTGTGACTTCTCTTTTCATCTTACAAATCTCAGGGACCTAGGCTTATCAGTTTTTATACACTTTGCCATTTGTGTTTTACAAATATTTGGCAAATTGCATTGAACTATATGCAGGCATGCTCACTACTTTGCCAATAATAATAATACTAAAAAATGTGGTTAGCTACCTAAGTCATTATTCTTCTTTGTAACTAAAGATCATGCACTTGACTTTACTGATTTAGTTCCTCCCCCTGCCACTGGGCATCATAATAGTTAATGCTAAATTATTCAAGCTTCTTAGATGAAGTTGTTATTAAGTGCAGCATGTTATTTGTCATCAGCAACTTATTGCTGTTTAGCTGAAATATTTCTTCCACATTCTTTCACAGTTGTCCCTTGTCTTTTTACCAACTAATCATGATATTGCTCAGAAATATTAAGAAATCCCCAAGGTCACCTCTTCTTCCAGGGTGATTATTTTAAATATTCTCTGCTTGTAGGTAGCCAACCCAGGTTACCTTGGAAATCCATTGGGGACAATGCCTGGTAAAATCATGAGTGACTTCAGTGTGAAGAGTTTGATTATGCTACTTGGACTGGATATGTTGACAGTGATGGCTGTCAACATATTATGTCAGCATATTATTATTCAGTCTTCTTTTAATACACAGATTGTGTGTTTTTTGTATACCTGTTTTTTTTTATATTTTAGTATAATTTCTCCTAGCATTAAAAATTCATTGTAAACATTTTAATTCCAGTATGCTAATAAACCTTAATATATATAATAATTTTCCTAATGGTGTCCATTTTCTCATGATAATGAATGTTGCCCACTGTGTTGTGTATAAATCTTTGCCTGCGTTTCAAATGACTACTTTAGGAGGGAGTCCTGGCAGTTGAAGACTGAGTAAAACCAAAATAACACGATGCATTTTAACAATCGCTTTTAAACAAGTTTATATGAGGTGAACTCCTACAAGCAGTATAGGAAAGTGTTGATTGAAAATATTCTAAATGAATTTTGGATCAATACTTCTTGACGTGAATATAATTTTTAAATATTTGGTTACACAGTCTCTGAAAGATGGAATGAATGAATCATTTTTCTAGTTATTAAGAATCCAAAAGTATGAACAATATTATAAAAATGTTTTGTAATTTTATTTATGAGAAGATTTATTCACATCATAGAATAGAATTTGAGAGTTGTATATTCTTTAGAATGGATGGGAAAGTGTGGGAAGAGTTTCCTAGCTTAAGGAATCTGTTCCCACATGTAATTGATCCATCCTAATTTTCGAAATATGTTTACATGACGTTGCTGACTAACTGTAAATCCCTAGGAGAGATTTTGTGGTAAAATGTTAGTTTCTTATTTATAAAAATGACTGCCACAAATTCAGCATGATAAATCTTTATGGAATTTAGAACAAATTCTGAGCAGCATGAAACAGTATCTCATTCTTGAAGTGACTGACAAAATAAAATAATATTTGGGAAACTTGTAAAAAGTAGGTAGGATTCAACACGAATCTTCAAATACAGTGATCTTATGTATTAAATCACATTTCCTACAATTTTTCTTCACATGTAGTGCATATATTTATGTATATGCACACGAAAATAAAAAATGATTGAAATATTATTTGTATAACTTGAATTCTCTTTAGATGTAAACATTTTACATGTAGAGTCCATTCCTTAATCTAAAATATAACCAGTATATTTACTATTAATATTCGTTGCCTTTCTTTCATCAATTGATCAGCGGTGCAGACTCTGTTTACCATATGGTTTAAAGTCCTGGCTCCACCACTTTCCAGTGGACACCTTTAACCTCTTAGAGTCTTATTTATGACATAGGCATACTACTACTGCTTGCTTCATAGAGTTGTAAAGGTTTCATAAAATGCTGGCATATGGAAAGCAAAAGAGAATAATAGATACTATAAATAGTATATCTTAGTAGTGTGCTTTCAAAAAAAATTATTCAGGGAGAGCCATCTCCTAATCGCTCCATGTTTGGCAGGTCTGGCTGCTGCCATGAGTTTCCAGGAACCTTAATTTACTGTGAACTATCCAACCATTCAGCTAACCATTTGACAGCCCGTTGAGAGTTCTATTTTCATGTATTATATTTATGTTGATAATAAAGTGTTGCTTAATTCATTGGAATATAGCAGTAGAGGGAAGGAGTTGAATAAGGAATGGTGCAAAAACTATTATTCCATGTAGATTCCACACCAACTATATTTTATGTATACCGATACACTTCTTTTTCTTTTTTTACCTTATCTATTGAAATTTCTTCTTTCCATTTCATTAAGAGAAAATTTCTATATTATGACTTCTTTGTGAATAACCAAAACCAAGCTGACACTGGTTAAGTAAAACGAAATTGATCAGGTAATCAAAGTTGGGTATAACCAGGTCTGAGGGCTCACATAATGTCAGGAACCTCTTCTTCCTCCCTCCCCTTTTCCCTCCTCCCCTCCCCTCCTCCTTTTTCCTTTCTCCCTCTCTCCCTCCATCCTCTTCCTTCCTCCCTCCCCCTCCCTCCCTCTTTCCTTCCTTCCTTCCTTCCTTCCTTCCTTCCTTCCTTCCTTCCTTCCTTCCTTCCTTCTTCTCTCCTCTATGTTGGATTTATATCTCTATCAGGGTAACATGTCATGTCCTCTCTACCCCCAAGTTGTGGCAAATACTGTCACTAGCATCTCTAGGTTATCTATCACACCACCTTTCAGCCACTAGGCAGAACACTTCTTTTTTTGACAGCTCTAGGAAAGTTCCTGGTAGGGCTTTTATTGGCTACCTAGCTTGAGTCATAAGCTTACCCTGAACCATTCACTGTAGTCAGGGATGCAGTGCAGGTTGGTCTCAATTGAGACATTTTACCCTTGACTTACAGGGACTAAGAGTGGAGTGTGGGATGGTTAACCTGAGGGAAAAGTGGGATGCAGTTAAAGTAAAAAAGATGAATTCTGGGGAGCCACACTTTTATAATGATGGTATAGATGAGAGAGCTTCCCAGCATACTGCACGGGAACTGGAGGCAGTGGTAGGCAGGATATTGGTTCCAAAGATGTCTACTTCTGAATGCTAATTTTTTGAATATGTTATGTTACGTGGCAAAGAGGAATTAAGTTTGCAATGGAACTAAGGTTGCTAATCAGTTGGCCTGTATTATCCAGGGGAAGTCTTTATCAGTGGAAGATGTAGGTGAAAAAAGTTTGCAACATAAGAAAGACTTGGTCAGTGTTGCTGGCTGCCAAGTTGTTGGAAAGGAATCTTCAGTCAGGGAATTCAGGTGGCCTCTGTAAGTTGAAAAGGGCAAGGAAACAGATCACACTTAGAGCTTCCAGAAGACATGCCCTTCTCATACCTTAATTTCAGCCCAGTGTGACCAGTTTCTGACTTTTGACCTCCAGAACTGTAGGATAATAAATGCATGTTGTTTTAGGCCACCAAGTTTGTGGCAATTTGTTATAGCAGCAACAGGAAACTAATCTAGTGGCCCCATGGACTGTCCTGGTTTCTCATACTTTAGTCAGATCATGAGCCAGATTGTTTTAGATTTGGAAAATATAATTAGAAGTGAAGTTTCAGTGAAAACCTTTAAAAATGCTGTCTACATTTCTTATCTGTCATATTTTCCCCAGCCTTTAGCCCTGCAAACAAATGCTGATTTTCCTCTTTTTAAATTCCAGCTTCAGTTAGTCTTTAGAAATATTATCTATCAACAAATTACAAGATGCATGAGAAATATTAATTTTTAGAATGCTTAATATAGCTCTTGAGTCTGCACAATGTCCAGTGATGATAAATATAGCCAGTAGAAGTACTTCTATAAAAATGAAGATTGGAATGTTAAAATGTTGGCATTTGGGCCTCAAAAAAATTTTTCCTCTACTTGTTATCCTGTTATTGATTATTTGATCATTTTAAGATGTAGCAAACAAAGAAAATACTTAGATTTTAAAAGAAAACATTTTTCTTCATGGTTTTTCTTTTCTTGAAAGATCTTCTCTTACCTGATATCATGATCTGGAACATGAAAGAATGTGCTGTTCTTTCCTAAATGACTTTTTGAACATAAACATTGTTCAATTGTGCAATTGCAACAAATATTTATGAAAAAGCCAAATTAAAAACAATGAAAAGAATTTTTAAGTTTACGACTATTTGTTCTTTCTTAATGAGTGAAAATAACCCCAGAACCTCCTTTTCGTTTCTTCTTCAAATAGCTTGGTAAAAGATCTTTGACTATGAAAATGGGTTTGCAACTAAAATAAAAGACATCAGAGAGTTTTTCTGTCTCATCACAATTAATTTTTAATTGCCTTTGAGAGAAGATGTGTTGCCTCCTCCATTAGGGTTTCCAGCCTTGGTAAACACTTTGGCGTGTGGTGCCTTTTTTAAGGTCTGCTCTTCACCCCGTTCACATCTTTCCTGGAGCAGCTGGCTCCTGTCATTTCTGATGAAAGTCATTCTCTCTCCCTTGGCTCGGGATTTGGAAATATTGTTGTTGGAGCTACTTCTTTAACAAATCTTGAAAAATGCTCATTTGATTTCATTCGTGTACCGAGATTGTTGCATACTGAGAATTTATACCTGATAAAGGAAATTGCCTGTGTGAACTGCCTCTTCATAGGAGAGCAATCAGCCAATTCTTGGACGAGAATACCAGTCTCCGGGGTGGGCAATGACACATGAGTTGTGACAGCTAGCCCAGACTTCCATTCCTCTGTTGACATGGAGCTTACAGTCTCTTCTAACCACATCAGAAACACAAGGTAGGCATGGGAGCAGAGCAGGGAAAGGTGCCTAAAGGGTGCTGGGACATGGAAGGAATCTGAAACTGACTTTCACCTTCTATAGCTTTAGCTAGAAGATGATGGTGTTGGTGATAATGATAATAACATCAGCTATTTTTCACTTATTGAAATGTTTTTAGATGGACCAAGCCCTTACCTTATTTGATCCTCTTTATTATCCTCATTTTACAGATAACCTATCTACACCTTAATTTCCATAATTTGCTTGCAGGATGCCAAAGCGTATCAGCTTGAAACCAACTGGAATTCAAACACAGGCCTTTTTGACTCCAGACTTTTAGTGCTTAATCATTCTTTGGGATCAAAGCTACATTGCATCAATCACAAATATTCCAATAATCTGTGTGCCCAGGGTGGCTTTGGTCTTAATTAGATCAGCTAAAAATTGCTGTTATGGGAGCTTCATACTCCAGATCTTAGCATGTTATATTGTACTACTGAACTCTTTTGTTCTCTTACTGTTCTATAGTTTGGTCTTTGCAATGTACTGGGGACATCTAGTCTCCTCTAGGAGACTTTGGTGTATCATTCTACAACATACTTAGAAGCATACTAAGCTGCTTGTCTTTGGTTGTGGGAATATACGACTGAATGCATGAAGGAGACAGGAGGATCCCAAAGCATTGGCCACAATGTCATACTGTGAGAGTATTCCCTCCCAAGAATTCCCACTTCCAAAAATAGCCATTGATTTTTTTCCATGAAAGACTAATGTACACTGGGGACATTTAAACACAGTTAAGATACCATATGTCTACTTTAAAGAACTTAAAATCTCTCTGAGGACAAGATATAATCATATAACTTTTCTTCCATAATGATTTTTATAACTTTTATATGGACCGTTCATGACAGTGAGAACTAGGAAGCTTAGACTAGGTCTGCACTCTGGACAAGTTAACAGGGAAAATTTCTTGGAATAGATGGGGTTTGAGATAGACCATAGGGGCTAGGTTGGATTTGCATAGATGAAGAGAAAGGAGCAGTCCTTTTTCCCTGGGTGATACAATTGAGTAGGGCTGTAAAGGAAGGTGTGATTTAGCTGAGACTGGTGAGCACATCAGAATGTTTTGATAGGCTAATATGGAAGATAATGCCAAAAAGAAATTAGGGGCACAGTGCAAAGAGTCTTAAATATCAAAGCTAAGTTTTGATTTGCTTATGTTACCTATTCTCTGAGTTTTACTTTCTTATAAAGTGAGAAGGTTTGATTAATAGATTGTCTTTCAAGCAATTTTCACTTCTAACATGAAAAATAGATATCAGTTTTCTGAATCTGTTTTATCCTGAGGTCATGATAAACCATTGAAACCATTCAAAGAGTAGTAATGTTAATACTTAACATTTATTGAGCACTGTCTATGTGCCAGATGTTCTAAGTACTTTGGATTAGGCCGTTTAGTTTTTACCGCAAGCCTGTGACTTAAGTACTTTTACCCTCATTTTTACAGATGAGTACTGACATAAAAAAATTCTTAAGCGACCAAAATCATAAAGGGAGTAAGTGGTAGAACCGAGGCATTTTGAATGTGGGGCTTTAAAACAATTTTCCTGGCAGTAATTTAGATAATTTGGTACAATTTATATAATATTTGGTAGTGAGAAATTATATGTGGAGAGCGTGGAGTTGGCACTTGCAGACTTTTGGTGTGAGGTGATGCGGACTGAAGGTGATTGGAAGAAAGGGGAGTAATTTGTGAGAAATTTTAAAGGAGAACTATGTAGGGCTTGAATGATATCAATTTGGGGAGAAATTGAAATGAAATCTGTTTTCTAGCCTGAGATTTGGGAGAATCAGCACATCATGAACAGAAATAGCGAAGTCAGGATGGCAAGCTAAAGGTTCAAATGAAAACAAGCAGTTTCAATATTTTAAGAGTACAAAAGAGGGTAAGATGCGTTATTCTCAGCAGAGAACTGGACCATTCAGATTTCAGTTTGGAGGATCTTCCTTTTTTTTTTTTTTTTAACCCATACTTATTGAAGGCCTATTATGTGTGTGGTATCATGTTAAAACAGACATGCATAAATCATTTCAAAGCCTCAGAAATGATTAAAGCTTGGAAACTATTAGACAAAATATAACATGGTTGACTTTAAAACAGAAAGCCTGACTAGCTTGAAGGTCTGAGTATATGGAAACAGAATGTTGCCTCCTCAAATTTTTTGATATACATTGTATGATATTTGTGTGTACAGATGTATATACATGTCACACATACATGTACATATACACAGGAATGTTTTTTTCATGAAAGACAATGAGGAAGAAGGCTTTGAACTCTAGAATGAGGAATTGAGATATGAGGGAAGTTTCTGGAAAAGATAGGGTTATAATTAGATTGACAGCAGAGACATGACAGTACTTTTTCTTAAAAGTAGTTCAACTTTCTGACAAGGTCTGGAATAAGAACATACTCCTCTTACCTGCATGGGCTCTGAACAAGGCGAGCAATAACAAATCTAAAGAGATAGTGAAACTATCTTTTACAAAAGAGGCCAGGAGGAAGCACCGGGCTTTCACGTGGTTAGTCAATATACTGGCCGAAGGAGCACCGCATCCGCATCCGGTGTGTGTCAGGTCCCACTGGGCTGGGGCAGAGCCCATCCCTGAGGCTGTGGAAGAGAACACATGCCCTGTATCAGGATCATTCCCAGGAAGAAGAAAGATGAGGGAGGTGCTGAGCTTTGCAACCTCCTTATTTCCCCAACTTACAAGTCATATAATTCTCTCTTCTTTACAAGGGGGAAGGGTGAGTTAAGGGGCGCAGAGAGACCTGGGCCACTCAGAAAAGTCTCTCCTCGCAGAGAGCAGGAACAGGTTAAAGGCACTTTTAACTTAAAAAAGAAATGTCATCTACTTGAGGAGCATTAACTGTAAGAAAGGGGCAAGGACTAAATGATTTTTCAAGGTACTTTTTTATTTTTGACCTATATAATCATAATTCTATGAATATCCAAAGGGATTGCAAAGTGGGGGCTAATTTCCTGTTGCTTGTTTTTAAGTGTGAGGGGCTCTGTGTCTGCATTCCAGGAGGTCTGTTTTAATGATTAGATCCATTTTTTTTTCTTAGTAGCTTAAAATATAAGACCCGGATACTATGAATTGTTTGATTTATAGGCCATTTGAGATTATGAGAAATATACATAACGTTTGCAAGCAAAATTCTGGCTATAGAGGTAAATGACAACCTTTATAGTTTGCTGTCATTGACCACTTGATAGTAAATTACTATTTGGGGAAAAGAGGATATATTCAAATTTTAGAAACCCCTTAGGCTCAAACTTCTGTCATTCATTTACCCATTCATTTATTCACAGGTATTTTAAATTAAATGACTTCAGGTTCTGTTTTAGGCACTGGGGAACTGTAAGAGAACAGATAAGAATCCCTGCTCTCATTAAGTTTTTATGCTAGTAGGTATAAAGAAACAAAAATAAACATACAAATTTACAGTTTGAGATGGTGACAAGTTTTGTGGAGAAATGTGGAATACCGAAGAGGGATAGAGAGTGATGAGGTAGTTACCAGTGGTCAGGACAGACCTCACTGGGAGGGTCACATTTAAGCAAAGGCCTGAAGGAATTTAGGGGTAAGCCATGCACCTGTCTGGGGGAAGACACTTGGGCAGATAAAACAGCAAATACAGTGACCTTGAGATGGGAGGATTCCAAATGCCAGACTATAGGACCTTGTGAGCTATTTTACTTTGAATGGGATGGGTTTTAAGGAGAAGATGTGACATGATCTGCTACTTAAATTTCTCTGACTCTTTGTCAAGTATAACCTATAAAAGGGAAAAACAGAAATAAGTATGGTTATGAGGCTCATTCAAAACAGGTGGTGGTGGTTTGGACTAGGGTACTAACAGGGGAAGTGGTGAGCAGTGCTTAGTCTGGAGATATTTTGAAGGTTGAGTCAATAGCATACATGAAAAGATTTGGTGTGTGGTGTGAGAAGAGTTAAGGATGGTTTAGTCAAGGGTTTTGGTCTGAGTAACTGGGAGGAGAGAGTTTCCATTTACTGATACAGGTGAGGGGCAGATTTGGAAGCAGGAAGGTAAGTTTACTTTGGGAAATGTTGAGATGCTGTTGACTGTTCGTGTGGAGTGGATCCATAGGCAATTGAATTGACAAGAGAAGAGCTCATGGATGAGGATTAGGTTAGAGATATATGATCGTGAAGGCATTCAAAGTCACAGGTGGGATGAGCTAACCAGGTAGGAGAGGGTAGATGTAGGAGAGAAGAGCCCATGGACCAGGTCCCGTGACACTGCAATGCGTAGGGCTCATGGGAATAGGGACATAAGGAGGGACAATGAGGAGGGGGACCAGCAAGGAAAGAGGTGTCCTGGAAACTAAATGAAGTAATTTAAGAAGGAAAGAGAAACAGCGTCAGATGTTGATGACAGGGCAAGTAAGAAGATAGATCCTTAATTATTTGTTTCAGCAACATGGTGTTACTAGTGACCCACAGGAGCCTGATTAGAGTGGGTTAGAGAAAGAATGATAATGGGAAGAGAGGAATTGGAGATATTGAATATAGTTAGTTTTTTAAAGTGTTTTGCTAGAAGGCAGGGGTGAAGTAATGAAGGATTAGCTAGAGGTAGATGTGTCATCAAGAAGTTCTTTTTTTGAGATGAGAAATATGGTGGCTTATTTATTTGCTAGTAGGAATGATCTAGTGATGTGGGAGAAATTGGTAAGGAAAGAGAGACAGGACAATTGCTCAAATAGTTCTTGCAATGGCAAGGGAAGTTAGGATATGGTATATAAGGAAGAGCTTTGCAAACAGTTCATACAACCAATAGGGAGATGGAGCATGCATGCACAGGTGCCATTGGGTTGTGGAAAATTCACCGTACACGAGTCACTCTTGGGTAATTAGTGGCCAAGGTGTGGATTTACAGTGACTCCAACCCTCTTCCGGCACTGATGGCCTGCAAAACCTTTACGCACCTATTTCTGTGGCCCTTCAGCCATCACAGCTGACAATAAAATAGTCTCATATTTTGAAATTGAACATGGGCATTATTTTGATGGGTTCTAATGTATATTTGTTAAGATATCTAACATTTACTGAATCCTCTGCCTAATCTCTTTTATACCACTCACCAAACCTATGAATTTGGAGCTATTACTCACCCCCAGTTAACAAATGAGGAAACTGAGCCTAAGGAAAAAATAAAGAACTTGTTCATTTGTTGATTTGCTGCTTGCTGCTTTCTGACATTGTAGTTCATGCCTTAACCGTAGGTTATATTGCTTTGTGGAAATATTTGGGCCTGTGAAATGTATACTTTCTGAATGTAGCAAATTAACACTGGATATAATTCAGTCTTCTTACGTGATCGTAATCTGAAATTAAATACTTTTGATAGTTTTGAGCTTTACCGACCACCTGCTCCCCCTCCCGATCCCTGCAAATACCAAGAATTTAAGAGCCTTTTAATTAAACTTTTTGAAGCTACACTAGAGCAAAAATTGGTTGACTGGCTGTGGGTAGGCAGAATGTCATCATTTTTGTGGTAGTTTTCCTTTATAAGTCAGAGCTTAAATTAGAAATTGATCGCAAGGTATTTCATCCATTCTGAAGTGAATAAGAATATAGGAGCATGGTCTTCAGCATCAAAATGATCAGAAGTGATATTTTCCTTTAGCTTTTTGCTGGCTATGTTTCAGGCCTCCTAGGCCTGCTTTCTCATTTATAGACTAAGGGTAATAATACCTACCTATGGTGACTGTGGTGAGAATTAGAGTTGATATATTCCCGAGCACAAAGCATAGTCTGGTATTTATTCTGCTAATAAGTGACAGGTGACTGGGTAGCTCCCCTGTCAGTTCCCTTAATGTTAACTACCGTCAGGAGGATGGTAGCCTGAGGGGTTACTAAGTGTATCTTTTCCTTTGGTTGATTTCCAACTGGAAAATAACTCATTCAGGGTTTAATTTCAGAAATGCTTCTTATGCGTACATTTAAGGAATGATTTATTATTTAGTCTTAGAGAAGACAAAGCTCTATAGAAATATACCATCTTTATTTTGAATAAAAATATAGAATGCATTGTCTGGCAGAAGAAATGGAACTGTCCCAACTGGGATGTATGGTTAACTGTAAGCGTGAGGCTTTGAGTTGCCTCCTGGGTGTGAAGGAGCCTCCCAGCATTCTTAAATTTTCTAGTTCTCTAGTCACTTAATCCAGGCATCAGTATATTGTCTAGACTTCGGTTGTGTGAATTCTCTTCAATGGAAATGGGAAATCCATACATTAAAATTAAGCATTGCTTTCTCCTGCCCGTGAAAACAGTAAACTGAATGTTAGAGAAAGAATTACAACAGGGGTTATTGGTACAGCTGGATGCTTATGGGCCTTGGATAGGAAGTCAGTGTGTAGCATAATAGACAAAGCAAAGGTTCTGTAGTTACCTGTTACTACCTAATTTAAAAAGCTTCTACAGACAAGAGACCCTGGATAGTACAAAATCTTCTATTAGATGACATTGGGAATACCAATTGAATGGGGAGTTCTTATCCCTAAGGAATTAATTTTGGGTAGGCTTATGCCCATCCACATCCAAGAGATTAAGTCATCTTTTACTATGGAAACTTACCCCTCCATCACTCTGCTCCTGTGACACTTGAGTTCACTCCCTAAATTTTGAGTTCTTTCTCTAAACCAAAATTTGCAGACATATTTACCAGGGATTTGGTTGTAAGGGAGACCAGCCTCTGTCTCTGTGCTTGCACTAACGCCCGTTATGTATCCTGGACTGTAATGCAGGAGTCCCACCCTTTTTGGCACCAGGGACCAATGTTCCTATGAGACTCTAATGCCTGATGATCTGAGGTGGAGCTGAGGCAGCGATGCCAGTGCTGAGGAGCGGCTGCAGATACAGATGAAGCTTTGCTCACTGGCTGCCGCTCACCTCCTGCTGTGCAGTCCCTAAGGCCATGGACGGGTACCAGTCTTCGCCTTGGGGGGTTGGGGACCCCCGATATAGAGCACCTGTGAAGCAGGGGTTATGCTGCTGCTGCTCCAGTGTTGGAGCTAGGCTTCACTTTTCTCTCTGATACAATTTTCTCTGCCTAGTAAATATTTACGGCTGTGTTACTTATTCTAAGCCTTTAATAGAGGGATATCTTGTTTAAATCTATTGGTTATTGTAAGTTGCATAATGATCACAAACATGCACTCAAGAAATTTCCAATTTGTAGAATGCCTTCATTTGTCTTCTAGTACTTTACACATTGAAGTATTTAAAAAGCAGGAAAATAATGAAACCATAGTGACTCTATAAGGGTACTTTAAACACATAGGTTAATTTATGAGTTTCATATTCTAATTTATTGGATGACATACATGCACTTTCTATAGGTGAGCAGTATTAGGAACAATTTAATTTTTCGGAGTACTTAAGCACACTATAGAACTAGTCATAGGCTAGAATTATGAAGGTGCAAAACCGTTCAATTCATATTCTCATGTTCTTTTCCATCTTCATCATTGTTGCCCCCTCATTTTCCTCAGTATCCACTGTGTTCTGCCTTCAAAATCATTTCTATTGAGGATAAATGGTTCATTCAGTGTGTTGTTTCCCAAGGATGCTTGCATTTAGCAGACATACTCATTTGGGCTAAACTAGGGGAATTCTAATTGTAGAACCCATGTTGTCAGGTGGATCCCACATATACTTTCATGTCCTAAAGTGTATCTATCATGTAAGGAATATGGGACAAAATGACAATATCATTTGCTCTTGACCAACCTAACAGCATATTCAATTTATAGATTATTTCTTCTTTTTTACCATTCTCCTCATCTTCTGAAAAGTTCTGTGATTTATGAGACATGACACGATGAAGCAGAATGCGTGTATGGGCTTTGGAGTACAACTTGGATCTGTATCTGAGCTTTACACTTGCTTGACCTTGGACACGTACCCCCTGAATCTCAGTTTCCTCATCTCTGAGGTTTGATTGTTAGTGTTTTTATGATGGAAAAATACGTACCACAAACTAAAGTGTATAAATTATAGGTCATGGTGTATGCAACATAAAGGAGCTATTGTAATTAGTATAAATTCTAGGATTCTTATTGGAAAAAAAATTAAAAATAAGAAAAATGTCTTCGACATAATAGCAACTTTGTTAAAAGTTGAAGCAGGTGTCAGTTAAACAATAATAAATTAATTGGGAGCATGTCTTGATTATAAGCAAACCAGGTATAATTTATGGAAACATTCATTTTCTCAACTGTGAGATATGAATATTCACATTGTAATAAACTTTTTAAAAAAAGTTTATCACAATGAGTTACCTAAGTGCATTCGAAAATGATTTGAGTTCTCAAAGTTTAATACTTATGAGATTATTCAAAAATATAATTATGCAAGCTGAGGGAAGTCTTGTGAGGTAGCACTTTATGCCTATGTTATGTCCTCCTGTATTCTCTTGTTGTACAGGGTTCTACAATTCTATTTTTCACTCCACAGATTTACCAGTAAAGAGGCAGAGAGAGTATGAGCTGGTCACTCCAGTCAGCACAAATCTAGAAGGACACTATCTCTCTCATGTTCTTTCTGCAAATCACAAAAAGAGGTCAACGAGGGACGTGTCTTCCAACTCTGAGCAATTGTTCTTTAACATCACAGCGTTCGGAAGAGATTTTCATCTGCGACTGAAGCCCAACACTCAGCTCATAGCTCCTGGGGCTGTTGTGGAATGGCATGAGACATCTCCAGTACCTGGGAATATAACTGACCCTGTTAATAATCATCAACTAGGACGTGCTTCTGAAAAAATCTGGAAAACAGAGCCTTTGCAGACTAACTGTGCTTACGTCGGTGACATCATGGATGTTCCAGGAACCTCTGTTGCCATTAGCAACTGTGATGGTCTGGTAAGACTCATTCCCTTTTGTGTGTATATGTTTGCAGGTGTTTGGGAGTTCAGCATGGCTTCAGTATGTTTGGAAGGTAGAGGTGGAAAGGAAGCCTCATTATTAGATTTTAAGTCAGGAAGAAGCAAAAGAAAGGGTTTTGCCATCAAAGATGTGTGCTTTGGCTTAATTTTGACATGAAGACCACATTATTCCAAGAAACGAAAGCCAAATATTCTAGTATTTTTTTGCTTATATTTTCACTGTGTTATATTGGGTAATTTTATTTCCTTATTTCTTTTAAAGCATTCTGAAAACTTTCTAAAGAAACAGATTTCTCCACAATGATAGTATTTCACTTCTTATGAAGGAAATTTGGATATCTTCTAAGAGAGTATTTTGAAAGCATTCTTTCACCTCTCTACAGAATGCTAAAATGGGAAATGAGCAGATCGTATGTCAGAATTTGTTCAAATAGCATTACTTTATGAATGTGAGATGTAGTTCTTTCTTGATAGGGATATTTTCTTTATTTTCAAATGAAATACCCATATATTGCTCTTCAGTTTTGTGATTGAAGCCAGTGGTAACTGACCCTTATTTACACACTCAGCAGATGTGAAATTTTTTGTATTTCCAGTGTTATTTGAAAATCGTGTCAATGTTTATGCCTCTTCCATCCACAGTGTGACTCCAAGTCTTTCTTCAAAAAGAACAACCATTTTTCCTTTCTCTGGTTGCCAGACTACTGTTTCTTGGGAGTTAAGAGCTATTCTCTTTGTCACTGCTTCTAAGAGTTCTCAAAATAGTCCTTACATTCCTACTTTTAATTATTCTACCTTGGCTGGTCCTCGAACAATACTGTGAATATTCTGCTGTTGTCCTCTCTATGCATAATTCCAGCCCCCAAAAGTTATGATACCATATGTTTTCCCAAATGCTGGTGAATTCATTGTTTTAGGTTTTATTTTTTAGTCTTGTACTGCCTCATGATCTATCTGTAAAATGTTAAGAGCCAGCACAGAAAACTGAATAGAAATAGTGTAGCAGATCCTAGTCTCCAAGTTGGACTTTGTGAGTTTAGGACCTATATCCTCATATTTGGGGGTGAACCATGTTCAAGAGGCTTTAAAAAGTAAGGAATCTTTCAAATGTTTCTCAACAAAGGCTGAATAGACCTGAATAAGTCACTGAATAAAAATTTTTAAAAAGCACTTTCCAGAAGACTTAGTAAGTAAGTATAAAGTACTCATTGAGAGAGCTTGATTGAATACTACTAAAATATAAATGGAAATAGAATATATAAAAGGCACTACTTTATAATAATTTTAAGTAAAATGTATTGAGTTTAAAAACTTAATTCAGTGCTATTTTTTAGTTTTATAGTATAAAAATGTACTTTTCACCTCCGCAGTTAAGACTTGAAACTTGGGATATTAGCTTGAAAATCAATTTAAGGAAGGCAGAAGGCAAGGAAATTACTTGAATGGACTATCATAGCGATTCTTAAACCTGATTTAGCAATCAATATTTTTTTTACTATATATGTCAAATTATGTAATCATAGATACAGAAATATGGGGCAATAAAAGTTTGTTATAAGGAAGAGGAAAATAGATATAAAGTGTGATTGAAAATAGATATAAAGTGTGATTATTAAAATTGTTTAGTTTCTCATTTTAAAGATATAGTATTAATTATTGATATCATGTATATGTAGATATAGTGTGAGTATGTGTGTACACTAAACTGCCAGTGTACATTAGAGGTATTCATTTTTCTATTCTTTGATCTATTAACCAATTAATTTAAAGATAGTTGTAGAAAGTCGGTTATGGGCCAAGCACTATTCCAGGTACTGTGAAATGGTGAAAAGAATAATCATGGCTACCGACCTCATAGAACTCAAGGATACTAAATTTGTCCTATAATTTAGCATCAAAATGTGGGGTGTGTGTGTGGTGTGTGTGTGTGTGTGTGTGTGTGTGTGTGTGTTAAAACCAGACAAAAGTGGCCCGGGCTTTCAGTTTGACCCAGGAGAAAGGGTAAATCTGGCTGGTTGTGGGTAGTATGGACCAAGTGGACATGCAGAAATGGAAGTCTCTTTTAGAATTTCCAGCCCAGCAGCTATGGAGGAAGAATAGAGATGATGGCAGGAAGAGAAGCAAGGGTATGGAGAGAAGATCAGCAAACCGGAGGGATAACTTCATTAAGCTGGGGACAGTACTTAAAACTACACAATTGCATTGGACAGGATAATCCCTTAGCAGAGATGAAGTAGAAACTTGAATTGCTGTAAATAAATTTGGCTCATTAGCTGATTCCTAAACCTTTTTGTTCCTTTAACTTACTATGTAGGGATTTAAATTTGACTTTCTTGACCTTAGAAAAGGAATCAGGGATACTGAGAACACAGATGCTTGAGGATTAACCCGATGGGCTAAAAAGCCATTGCCCTGATTATAGTCAAATCTAAGTTTTCCCAGCCAGTAGAAAGTACAGTCACTTTGGACTGAAAATACCATTGGGAAAATCTCTGCCTGATAAGTATATAGTTAAGTCTCCTGATATGGAAGACACTGAAGCCCTACATGGATGGGAAATCTAATACTTTTGATTAGGTTAATTTTAGAGTGGTATAGATGGGATTCCAGTGATCTGATTTTCTATATGTGTCCTTTGAAGCTGTGGCACATAGGGAGCAGCCACATGTATTTATTTTTCACTAGGTTTGGAGGGCTCATAACAAGGCCTCCTCCCTGAGTGAAATCACTTAACTCTTTTCTTATGCTACCTTGTGGTATGCTATGTGACTTTCAAACGGACAGTGCTCTGAGACAGAATTAACTTGTATTAAACAGTATCTTAATTAAAAAATGTGTCCACAGACTCAGGTTTGTGGACAATACAGAAAGCAACACTATGTGTAGAAACTTTTATAGTAATTTGACAGTTTATTGTATTTGTGTTGGTTCTAATAATAAAAAAGTGTGGCTGGGGTTTGGTTCTTGTTTATTTTATTTTTTAGTACTTAGGTTTTATTGTATTTTACAAAATTTCAGTCTGAGACCAATTATGGAGAAAAGAAACTGTTTCTTCACCACTGATAGTTTGAAAAGCAAGCAATTACTCTTAGATATTTTTACTTTTCTGGACATCAGAAACTTGACTGAAATAGAGTCTACCTATTCCAGGTAACTGTATGAAATGATCACAGAAAAGGTACTTTAACATTATTGAAGAGGACAGAAAAATATCTTGAGCTACATTTCCAGAGTCATGGTCTAGAAAGGATCTAGACATAGATATACATGTAACTAAAATGTTCTCTGGGTTTCTGAAATCAAGATGACAGTCTCCTGCACAAAGAAAGTGATAGTGATTCTCACTAATGAGGCCATGAATAACATCTGCTCCTGTCCAGTATGACCTTGTCCTGTTCTTTGCCAAGATTACCATTTATGAATGACTACTGATTCTTCAATTGCAGCTTTATTCCCATGCTTGCCTACTCCACTTATACCTCAGTGAGAATTATTGAGGTATTCAGTCAGAATTGTTCCTGCTTTCTGATTGCATCTACTCTAAAACAGAGTCCACCTTCTCTAGGCCTTCTCCCAAATTACCCAGCCAAAGCCTAAATCCTGTTAATAGGTTCTTTCTCATACTCTATTACTGACATGATACTGGTTCCCTCTGGTGTGCATTCTCCCTACATGCAACATGTAATAAACCCAGCTTGTCAACTGCAGACATGTTCTGGTGGTTTTTGGTTGGAGGTGTTGACGTGCTTTACCTCTCTGCTAGTACATCTTTGAAATGAGAGTCCGGTGGTTAAGAGTCATGGTGATGGCAGGCATTTCACACTCTTCTTAGTGGGAGGACACTTTTGGCTGAGGTTCCGAGCTGAAAATAGATTTCTTTATTCCACAGAGCCCTGGAATTTACTCTGTAACACCATTAAATCTCCTCTGCGAGTAGTGGCAGCTCACAATCATATTTTGTGGTTTAAAAATTTGCCAAAATAAAGGATTGTTTGGTTAGTAGGCTTTATGTCATGTATTTCATAACATAAGGAAACTGGATTTTTCTAGGCTTACTAGGACAATATCATTTTGTTGATTCTCCTGGATTATCATCAGAGGAACTTGTTGGGAGTGGAAGAATTGACTGGTGACGGCTCTTCTGGGTTATCCAGTTCAGTGATTTCCTCATGGGCCGATTTCATGATCAAGGGAGTTTATCTAGGACAGAATTAAAAAAAAAAATTTTAACATTTGGAATTCTTCCTTCAAATGAAATAGAGGTTCTCTAATAAAATAATACATAAAATGGATAAACTCAGGAAAGGCCTGTTAAAACATGGGCAGGAGATGCTCTTTCTCCTAGTTTCTCTTCCTTCTGCCTTGTTCTCACTCCAGACCACTCTTAGGCCTCCAGAGGCATCTAACAGGGTTCTTCACTGTTAGGGCAAGAGGTCTTAGAAGACAAGTTAACAATTTGGGAATCATAAACAGAACCTTTTTTCCAAAATATCTGATATTCGCATCTGGTTAATATCAGGCATTTTATCTTTTGGGTTTGGGACGTGGCCAAATGAAGTTATTGTAGACTGCTCCTAACTTAGAAAGAAAACAGCCTTCAGACCTCCCTATCTTAAGACTTTTGCTTTGAGATTTGGTCCCTTCCGAAGCATGTTCTTGCTGTGCCTATTTCAATGAGTCTATCTGTAGAGGCACTTTGAAAAATGTCTTTTTAAAGTATTATGAGCTAGTGTGACTGGGATGGAGAACATTTGACCAGGGATTGTAAATAAAGCTCAATCTGGTAAATGAAGCGTTTGATACTAAAAATAGATACAACTCTGTAGCTATTTATAATGGATTTAGAAAAGAGTATTTTAGAGGGCTGATCTTTAGATGTTGACATCTGAACATCTTTTAAGAGAAGAAATTGATCACTAACGGCCAGTTGCCTCCCACCTTTTCCTTCTGTGGACAGGTCTATAGAAGGTGTCATGTATTTTACTGATAGGACAAGAGGAGATCAGTGTCTTTATGAGTTACAATGCTGATTTAGGAGACCTTGGAAGGTCTGAGGAACAAAGGAAGAAAACCTTGCTTCACTTCTAGGCACCTATAGCAGACAGTTTTAGCAATGAAGGATTAGAAGAAGCTCAAGGACCTTATACCCTTTAACTTATAGGAGTAGAAGGGAAAGCATCAGGCATTGGCCCATTTTGAACTGAAGAATGGGTGAGAGTCCTCTATGTTAGTTAGTCTGGGAGAACCAATGTTATGTTAGGCCTCTTTGCTTCCTCCTTGAGATTTGGTCAAGCTGTGGTTGGCCCTATGGCAGCTGAGAATAATTACCTGGTTATGTAACTGGGTCTGGGCTGTTGGATACATCTTGCACCCAGCCTCCTTTTTCAAATAGATAGACAGCCAGTTTTGTACCTATCTAGATTGAAGAGGGAAGGTTCAGAGTAGTCCTTAATCATTTTCATATTTTGTATCTAATTTGCATAAGCCTAGAATCAGCATATGTCAAGCCTTTTCCAAATAATTTGGCTCTCTTTCTCTTGTGTGACTTAGTTGACTTTTACAAAAAATAGCCAAGGACATGAGCTTGGAATAAAGTAGGAAGTAAAAAGTCAAAAGTGTTTTGAAATTTTGAAAATATTTTTTAGTAGTTATTTTGTAGTTAATCTAAATTATTCATATTTATTTATGAGTACCACCTGTTCAGTGCATATTGATTTACATGAATTTGATTATGATTTTCCCCCATTATCTTCTCTAACTTTGCTATAGTAAAATTTTTTTAAGTTTAAAGATGATTTAAAAATTGGGGAAAGAAGTAAGTATGTATTGCAGATCTTTCTTTGAACAGGCATGGAAAACAGAGGAAAAAGGGGAGAGGAAGTACTTTTCTTTCTGCTGTTGGCCTGGGAAGTAATGTTTCCTATTCTGATTGCCATAACTACCATGAATTCATTATAACTCTAATAAAGATTTAAAAGATACTCAAGAAATGCTTTCAGAACTGTGAAATGGAGTTGAGCATATTTTAATATCTTCTGGGTAATTATCATTAAAACAAGTACAAAACGCAGTGAAGTAATGATATGATGCCCTGTGCATAATCATGCTTTGAGGTAACAGTTTTTGCAGACTAAACTCAGCCTCAAGGTTCTCAAGGGCAAAAACTGTGTTATTTAATTGATTTAATAGTCATTCCTTCTAGGAATACTAATCAAGTTAATAAAGCATTCTGAAGTATTAGGAAGTGCTATACTGATTTCTGTGATAAATGCTAAGGGAAGCCAGCCAGGAGTAACCTTTGTCTTCCAAGAGTACTAGAAATAAGATATGCAAAAGTAGAACCAAGGTTTTAAATGTTGTAAGACTAGAATAGGTGAAATGTTATAAGACTAGAATGGATGATGGAAAAATTACTTCTGCATGGAAGGATGGTAGACCGCTCCTTGGAGGAAGCAATTTGTGATACCAGAGAACCAAAAAAGATAAATATTATGTTAAAGTAATTACATATGATATCAGGGGATGAGATGGGTTGGGATGGGTAAGAGGAAGAGCCTTTGAGGGAAGTAGGAGTTTTTTGGACGTCCACATGTGATGGCCATAAGAATGGGGAGAAAATGGAGTGAAGTTGATTTCATGGCCATTGTACATATATAATGAATATACTGGAGCCAAAGTAGTGTTGGTCAGTATGTAACTCAGTGTAGGAGTATATATGATACGAAAAAGGGAGAAAATGAGGGTGAGTCAGTGAATGTGTGGTTGATACTGACGGGCTCGCATGGGCATTCAGGATGAGAGGAGGACAAGAATTCCTGTTCCTTCGGTATGTTGCTTTTTTTTTTTTTCATAGAAAATTTTCTCTGAAGTCATGAGGCTTTTTCTATGGAGTTTATGGAGGTTTGTCCCCAGTAACTTTTTTCTAGAGTGCCCAAAACTTTACTGAGAGGGTTATGGAAGCTTGATTTAGAAAAATTTCTCCCTGTCTAGACCCTTCACCATTTCAAGCTTGATCAGTTATGTGCTCCATTTAGTAAATCTCTTTCTATGGCTATAATTTCTTCCTTTTTAAATATTTTCCTCACTTTCTTACCATATTTACTGTATGTTCATATCTCGTCTTCATAGTCTCCAGGGATTACACCTAATGTCATTTTAGTGATTTTTGTTTATGTCGTGCCGCTATGTGTGAAGTAAAGTATAAAAAGTAATTTTATCAACTTAACTCTCCAAAAACAAAAACACTGTATTAATAATACTATGCATACATGTGTATGCCTACACACGTGTGTGTGTGTGTGTGTGTGTGTGTGTGTGTGTGTGTGTGCGCGTGTATGGAAAACCATAGAAAAGGCAGAGAAAATCAATGTTTAATTAAAAACTTTAATTCAAGGGACAATGACAGAATCATACAGTTGGTAGCAGGGCTGGATTGCTACATGGGTCTGTTTGCAACAAAGCACATGGTGGTTCTCTTACCCTAGCTACCTAAATATGCTCCTTACAGTGTCGGTCAGTGACAAGGAGACCATGACGTGAATTAACTTGTATGTTTTTAGTATTGTTAGAAATATAGAGAGAGTAATCGAAAAATGCAATTGAAAAGAGAGATTTTAACTTACTATTGTCAGTCTGCAACAACAACACTGCAAAAATACTGGGAATAAAGAGTCAGTTATGCTATTAAGGCAGTCAGACTGAATTCTCTGTCTCTAAAACATGGAATTTTAAATACTTGGTATTTTTTTTCAAATATTTATTTTAAAAGGAGTTGATTTTTGAGCAATACTGGACTACATTAAATGTATCAAGAAATTATTATTAGACTTATTGTAGTTTGTCAGTCCTTTGGTAAATGATTCAAATCTTCCATAATTATAACAAATTTTTAAAAATCCTGGTTTGCCAAATAAAGAAACAGGGATAGTTACGTTAATCTAACTTCAGAGTCATTAATGTTAAAAAAAATAAAGGACATTATGTAGCCTGAGGTTTTGATAAGCATTATCTAGATTGTTATAGCCTACTTTTATAAAATATTTAGAAGATATTATTAGTTTTGTAATAAGAATCAATAACACCAATGAAGAGGAACAGTAGCTAAACTATTCAAAGTTATGATACTTGGGAAGAATTCAACTTAGAAAAATGTTAAGTACTGCTGATAACCTGAGTCAAAGATTATCAAGTGGTTGAGGGAAATGATTCATACTGGGAGTGAGCATGGTGTTGATTTAGAATCAGACAGTCCTCGCCTCCAATTTCAGTCCCACCATCTACCAGCCATGTGACTTTTAACAACTTATTTAACCTTTCGAAGTCTCTTTCTTTCAGTAACATGGGAAAAGTAATGCTTATCAGGCCAAGGCCTTACCAAATATGTTAATGCATCTTTCAAACAGCCTGGCTCCTAGGAAATCAATGATTGTTACTACACTTCCTTTCCTTCTTTTTCTACTTATAATCATTTGTCTTTAATATTTGTGATTAATGATAATGAGGACTAAGTTTGCAAAATAAATACTGCAGTTACTCAACTCAACCTGTGACCTTACTTGTGGAAAATCATCTTCTATGAAGTGAATACCTTGGTGAAAATCCTATAATTTTCAGGTCACTTCCTCCACCTAATACAGAGGTCATTTGTCATCCTCTTCTCTGAGGGTACAACAGCTCCTCTTTTGAAGACTACTGAGGATGAGAAACTCACCATTTTCTATCTTATGTATGTAGAGCTCTGCCATATAGAAAGTTCATCCTTAGATTCTACTTAGGAATATGAATTAATAATTGTTCCACTTATTAGATTCTTCAGAATTGACAAAGATATAGTGACTATGATTGACCTCCTATTGTTGTTAGTAAAATACTTTGGTTTTATGCAATTGAAAGTTCAGTTGTTCAGTGTATCACACAGCAAACTACTTCAGCTTTAGGAAACACTTTCCTTTATTAACGTGATCTATCCCATACCCTGGCTGGAATGGAATTAACCAGGCATAAGCCATAACTTGACCATTCCCCTCAGGCGTTTCATTTGCTCAAATGTTTTAAATTATGAATTTCAGTGAGACATTTTGGGGATAGTGATAAAGAATTCTGTGGCATTAGATGATATACCTATTGTTCAGAGTCTTCTCAATGCTATTAATTTCATAACTCTTATTAGGTTATTGTAGTTACTACGCTATCTTTATGTCCTTTTTTCCCCCAGTCTGGAGTCTTCCGTGAAAAAAAAATACAACAATAAGTATGCATTTTCTATAATCTGTGGAGGCACTTGAGGGGGATGGAGATGAAGGTGGGATGGTGGGTCCCTAGCTCCACTCTCAGGAATACGTTTTTTGAAATTAAACGGCATTCAAAGTAAGACTATATGGGCCTTGGTGATTTTTTAAATTACATGATAGTACTTTCAACCCCAATTTAAAATGTAAGAGGTTTCTGAAAACGTACTTCTATTTGATGATGTCCCTAGCTGGAAGTTCTTCACAGATTGAAAGGGATGTGCTGTTAGATGCTGGGGTGTCATATGAACATAGCAGACCTAGTTTGAGCATCTGAAGCTTAAGAGAAAACGAAGAACAGTACTTAGTGAGAGATTCTGCAAATGTTAGCAACCCAAACACAGTGGGAAATGTTTTATTTAGCATTATCCGTGAAACATGATGCATTTAACATAGCGATTGGAATCTTGGGGCAATACTTCCATTGGGCTTGCAGGATACTTGATCTTACTCAGAGGGTGCCAGTATTTCATGCTTCCCAGCCTGGCTTCGTATAGTTCTTTATTGTGCATACCTGGCTCAGAGGTTGGTATTAAGTAGCTGCCAGGACTAGAAAGCAGACCAAGCATTGTGATGTGGGTCCAGATAAATTAAGTTACTGTGAGATCTTTGTTTCTATTTGGTCAGCTGCATGTCATTGTCACCTTTGGCTTCTGTGGTATTACGTTTAGACTTAGCATAATGATAAGGGCAGACTCTGAGCCATTTTGGTCTTATAACCTAACAATTGATTCAAAAACAGCCTCTTTTTATATATTGTACTTAAAAAATTTTTAGAAGCATGTTACTGTGTGAGGATGTTTTGAAATTTTGGCTGTATTCATGGCACTACCTTGTTATTCTTTCTCATACTTAAAAATTACGGATTTCAATTAGATCAGTGATCCTTTTGTTCCACCTGTTGAAACTTATGAAATATTTTGTAAACAAGACAAAATGTTTATTAGGACTCTTCCCTTGCACTAGTTGATGATCATCTCCAATAAAAAGATGAAATTATTTATAGATCTGTATGCTTTGTTTAGCCTTACTACACAGTGACAGTCATTTCCAGATCTCCATTGCTGCCTCCACTGGTCCCTTTGGACTCAGGGGTCTTAAATTAGAAAATTGTTGACTAAAACCATTCTGTGATTCCTTCTAGGACTGATGTTCCCTGACTCTGTAAGTTTGTGTTCTTTTATCCTATGAACAGTGCATTCCTGGCCAAGGACAAAATCAAAGCATCACACTATCCATTATTCATTAATCATGGTCTGACGTGGAAGTGGCATGTATGAGTGTTATTTTTCCAAAATAAGATATGGTTGCTTCTAATAATGATTTTTCTACTTTTTAAAATTTATTTTTAATCCACTAATTATAGATAAGTCCTGTGATCTTGAAGGCTCTAAAGAACCTAACTGTTATTACAGATTTGGGAGATGTTTCAGCTTGACTCCTAATAAAATGTAGAAATAACCAGTGTAAAGAGAATTAATAAATACACACACATGCATATGCACACATATACACATGCATGTGCTGCATAATGAGGTTTTGGTCAATAATGGACTTCTGGATGACTGTGGTCCCATAAGATCAACATATAGTGTGATGCATTACTCACTTGTTCGTGGTGATGCTGGTGTAAACAAACCTGTACTGCCAGTTGTATAAAAGTACAGCATAGACAATTATGTACTGTACATGATACTTTATAATGATAATAAATGACTATGTTATTGGTTTATGTATTCACTATACTTTTCATCATGGTAGAGTGTATTCTTTCTACTTATATAAACATTAGTTTGCTGTAAAACAGTGTGCTCTTATGCCAGTAGCATCCTCATACATCTCGTGCTCATCATGTCTCTTGATGCATCATTTTTACTTGTGCTTGGTTTAATCTTATGTTGTTTCATAGTGATGTGCTGTAGCCTGGGAGCAATAGGCTGTTCCATACAGCTGAGGTATGTAGGAGGCTGTACCACCGAGGTTTGTGTATGTGCACTCTAATGTTCCTGCAATGGCGAAATCACATAACGATGCGTCTCTCAGACTGCATCCATGTTGTAAGCAGTATGTGTGTGTGTGTGTGTGTGTGTGTGTGTGTGTGTGTGTGTGGAGAAAGACTTGTATTTTTATAAAATAGTAAGAGCAGAAGAGACTGTCCCTGGAGTATGCTGTAAGGGAGCTACTGAGTTATCCCACCATAACAATGAAGTGCCAGCTGTATTGATGCAGCCATTTCCCTGGAAGAGTTCCTCATGTGTTGCATTTTGCAGAATATGCAACTAAAATTGAGAATCATTGTTCTTCAGCGAGCCCCTACCCTTAGTGTGCATCACGATCTCCTGGAGGGTTTGCTAAACACAGGTTGTTATGTGCCACCTCAGAGCTTCTGATTTAGGAGGTGTGTGGAGGACCCTGAAAGCTTACATTTCTACATTTCTAACAGGTTCTCAGTTAGTGCCAGACTCCACAACTCAACTGTCTGTTTCTTGTTTGTATGCAATGATGCTGGATGCTGGTGTTTCCCAGATGACCTGCTTCCTCTGGTAAGGAATTTCAACTTTTTTTTTCTTTCTGGTCTGTAATGCAATCTTGGCCCTTGCTCACTGCCCAGCCATAATTCTAGCCAGACTGACTCAGCACTTGTCAGTCCTACATTGGATTAACTGCACAAGGGCAGCATCCTCTCGTTTTCCTTGCCTGGCGGCTTCATGTTCATTGGAAGCACCGGTGAGACTCATCTCCCTAGGCCAAGTTCTGGAAGCATACAGAAGCTGTGTAAACTTGGACAAGCTATTTAATATGTCAGATCCTCAGATTCCTCTTTTGATTCCTATAAAGATTTCCTAATGGTAGGTGGATAGTCTTGAAGAGGGCAAACATGAACCAAAAAAAAAAAAAGAAGGTCGCTGTAAAATCCAGGAAGAAATTTCAGTGATTTGAGCCAAAGTCATAGCACTGAAAATTTAATAAGTACATTCAGAACATATTTTATAGAAAAACCTCAGGACTTATTTATGGATTTTATGGGAGAGATGAGGGGAAAGAGGCATCTAGAATGAATCTAAGATTTTTGGCCTGAGAAATGGTGCCCACATTTTTCCTTTTGGAGGAAATCATGCAGGGGTGGCTGTTGACTTTAAAGTGGATAGTCATGTTAATTTATTTACTAAGACGTGCTCTCAAGCTCCTGAAGCTATTTTTCTTTCAAGAATGGTGGCAAGGCTGTGCCCTGGGGTGACAAGAGGCCTCAAGGTCTTCAGTTGTCCTGTGCCTTAACTGTCCGGGGCTGTCATGCTCGTGGACTCCTATGGGTCAGCCTGGTCCTCTGTCCATACACCAGCTCTGTGCTTTACCCACCCTCTTCTGTATTTACACTCTCAATCTAGATGATCTCATCTAATTTTATGGCTTCAAATATCATCTATACAGTGATGACTCAATGTGTCTGGCCCTGACTTTTCCTCCAAGCTCCAGGCTTCTATGTGTATCCTGCTGCCTACTCAGCTTTTCCTCGTGGATGTCTAATAGTCATCCCAAATTTTTTGGGCCAAAGATCAACCCTTGACAGCCACCCCTGCATGATTTCCTCCAAAAAGAAAAATGTAGGCATCATTTCTCAGGCCAAATATCTGAGGTTCATTCTAGATGACTCGTCCCCCTCATCTCTCCCATAAAATCCATAAATAAGTCTTGAGGTTTTTCTATAAAATACATTCTGAATGTACTTATTAAATCTTCAATGCTACAACTTTGGTTCAAACCACTGCAAATTCTTCCCTGGACACTACAGTGACTTCTTGTTTTTGTTTGTTTGCTTGTTTATTTGTTTGTTTTTGTTCATTTTTGCCCCCCTTCATCCTTCACATAGAAGCTGAAGTGACCTTTCTAAATTTGATGAACTTTTCTCTGTTTAAAAGCCTTCAGTCACTTCCCATTAAAATTTTACCATCTCTTTTAAGACCTTTATGTCAATAATTCCAATAATCATTTTGTATCGTAATCACCTAAAGAGCTTTAATATATATATATATATAGCTGCCTGAACCCCAACCCCATAAATCTGGGGTAAAGCTCAGCATGAGCAGATGACGTGCTGTTCCAGGTGATTCGAATGTGCAGCTAGCGTTGAGAATCATTGTTGTCCCCAAGAAGCTCTAACCTTAGTGGGCACGAGCTTCCCATGAGAGGTTGTTAAAACATTTCTGGGTGCCACTCTGGGGTTCTGACTCAGTAGGTCTGCATAGAGGCCTGAAAGTTTGTATTCTTAAATTCCCAGGTAATACTACATTTCAAGAACCACTGTTCTACAAGATCCAGTCTTGGCATACTTCTTTGATATCATTCCCTCATTCACTGTATTCAACCAGTCTGGTCTTCTTTTGTCTTTCAAATAATCCAGTTTTTCCTGTGTCTGGTCTTTTGAAAATGCTGTTTCTAAAGACTGCTCAGAATATTGTTTTCTAGATCTTTAAATAGAGGTTCCTCCTCATCATTTGGGTGTTAACTTAAATTCCATTTCCTCAACAAGGATTTTCCTGGCCATTCTAGCTGAAACAGAAACCCTAGTCACTCTGTACTGTATTAGTGTTTTAAATTTCATTTGTAGCCATTCTTCGTATCTCAAATTTATCTCGAATTTGTTTTTATGTTTATTGTTTGGGAGGCACGGCTGTTTCTAAGAACTCTTTCTCCTGGGTCTTTAACAATGTTTGGCTCAAAGTCTGCACTCAACAAATCAATATTGACAGACTCAGTGGTGTGAATATTGGAAGGGAGAATTGATTACCACTTTTGAGAGGTGAATTATAAACCTTTCTTTTTTCACAAATGAAGGGAGTAGTATGAACTTGAAAGTTTAAGTTTCCTAAGATTTCACATAAATCATCTCCATCAATTTGAGTAGTGTTTTAATGCTGTGGTTTTTATAGCTAAGTTTTTTTTTCTTCTCATTTTCTATCTCCTCTTCTTTCACATATGAGTGAGTGAAGGGGCAACATCATCTTGACCCAAGCCCACACCTGAGTTCAACACCATAGTAGAGGTTTAGTATGCATCTTACATTATTTTACTCCTGTTAAGCAACAAAAACAGATACAAGTCAGCATGGCTTCCTGTTAAAATTTTTTTTTTTTTAAAAAGACATCATAAAATACTGTATTTTGGATGAATTCCTTGGAAGAAAATAAAATATGCTTATATATTGACTTTCCAGTCAAAGTTGCTACTATAGCAACCTCTAGTTCTCCTTTCTGAGCACTGATCACACATTTTGTGTGTGTGTAATGCCTTTTCTATCATGCTGAACTGGAAACTCCATGTGAGTTAGAACTGTCTGTAATGTTTACTCCTGTGTCCACAAAACCAGGTACCGTGCTGATATACAGAAGGTGCACAATAAATAAATATCTGATGATTTACTGAAAGACTGAAGATACATAAATTCCATGGATAATCTGCTTGCTTTCACCTTCCAGGTTTCATGAACCTTAATTGAATAAATGCTTCTTCTGTGCAGAATTCCTCTCTTTCCTTCCTCTTTGATACCTGGAACTCTGCCTCATGACCTTTCATTTCTTTCTGTGGTTTCTCCTTGATGAAACATTATAAAAGCTCTCAAGCCAAGTACAGAAAGCCACACCTTTTTAGCTTTTTGGATTGCTTGACTTCTTTTAGACAAGTACTGGCCTTTGCAATTTTGTGTCCCTTGGTAACTCACAGGATTCTTTATATTCCTGTGAGTGAATTCTTTCTTTTTCTGCTTTTTAGGAGGAAATACATTGATTGACATCTGGATAGAACTTAGCTGGGTCATGCATTCATTCAATAAATATTCATTGAGAACCAACTGTGATGCTATGTACTTTCAGTGCTGGGACTGCTATAGTGAGCAAATGCAGAGTATTTTCTCCTATGGAATTTAGACAGAGTGGGAAATGTAGGCATTACTTTTCTTAAAGTCACCCAACTGTGTAATGGAGATAAACTGACATAAATGCTATAAAAGAAGGGGACATTGTTTCATGAAGTGAGTAACTAACTCCTCTGACCTAGGCTAGAAGTCAGGGAAGGTTTTCCAGAGGAAATGGTAATCACAGTGAGTTTTTAAGATTGAACAGGAGTTCTCCAGAAAAAAGTGCTTGTTGAGCACATTTTATAGAGTAAGAAGACAAGGAGAATGTGGAGTTAAATTATCAGGACTGGCTGAACAGTGGTCTTCCTGAGCAACCATAAATGTTTAATCATAATGCTAATACTAGTTAAAATTTATGAGCACTGACTATTGTGTACCAGGCATAGATCTGTCTTTTATGGGAATTATCTTAATCCTGATAACAGTTGGAGTTTATGTATCAGGAATCCAGAGGAGGGAGTGTCTTGTCCTGTGTCTCGCAAAAGACCCAGATGCCTGCATTCAGAACCTGTTTTCGACTGTTATGTAATCCTGGTTTCCAGAGGGTATTCCTCATATTTCACATAGCTCGGGCAGCTTGAATTCAAACATAGACATATATGGATCTCTCTATACATATACAGTATCTATCTGTCTACCTACCTAAAAGTGTGTGTGTTTATACTAAGTAGTTCATGTGGGTGCATAGGTGTGTGTATATATAGAGTACATACGTAGTATATATATATATGTTTAGTATATATGTATATAAAAATCTAAGGATTTTAAATGAGGCAATTTGTGAAAAAAACTGATGGATGGGATAGATGAGTTTCAGTAATTAAATGGAACATGAGCTGTTTTCTATCAAACTTGGGTATCTAACCACATCAGGTGAGTGAATTTCATTAGGACAAGTGAAAATCTTCTGCGTCTGGTCTTATCCTCTGCCACTAAAGCAGCTCATCTCCATCCACAGTAGCTGCTTATAGCTTTAAATAGCACACCCTGGACACTGTCTGCCAACTTTTCTCAAGCCGGCCAGGGTTACCGTGAGGCCAGGGTTGCACGGACAATGCCACGATGCCGTCTTTGTGAGGCCAGGGATGGGTTAGCAAATTGGCCAGCTGCCTGGGCACTGATGCAGGAAAGCCGTGGAGCAGTGCAGCAATTTCCTGCTTGGGGTGAAGCCCTAGAAGGCTGGTGCTGGCTAATCCCAGACTCTTAAATTCTTTCGTGATACCTCACTGCCCCACTCCCACACAGTCCTGGCTTTCTCTCAGAGAGGAATTTGATTTGTGCTATCCATAGATACATGGTGATGATTCAAGGGGATCATAAAGCCCCACCTGGCTCCAGCTGCTAGTCATTTTGCTTAGAATTTCTACTTTCAGAAAGTGCACATATCATACTCTCTATGAGTTTTTAGCTTAGATCAAATCACATTAGCAATTGAGAAAATATGGTCCTAAAGGACACTGCAGTGATTGGAGGAATGAGGACAAGTGAGGGAGACTGTGAAGCATACATCAAGAAAGGTGTGAAGAATTGGCCAATGCCTAGGGAAACAGACCATCAGGAAGGAGATGAACAGAAGACCACACATTTCCTTTTCTTCACAATTTTACTCAAGTCTGATCTTAACTTTGCCATTTCTCTTTCTTTAGAGAATGAGGCCAAAAGAAAATGAGCAGATTTATTTCTGTAAGTTTCTTTGTCATTCCTATCAAGGTGATTAACTATTCCATACTAAAGTAGGGCTGATAATTAGCTTCTTTTCTGAGCTACCCAAATTGCCTTAGTGATGGTTTTATGTCTTTTAACTTCAGATGCCTCTATAGTAATTGGTGGAATTTCAGGAGACATTTGAGGACAGAATATTTTCTAAATTATATAAGGGTGTTAGAGAATTGCTCAGCGGAAGGAATACCTGGCACTGCTTGCTTCTGAGTCTTTTAGCAAGCTATGTGATTATGAAGGGCTTGCCTAGCATGGAATATTCCTCCCTAATGATGTGGGATCTCTCAAAGGAGAAGCATTTACTTTGGCTATAGAGGAGTACGGTCCCCAGACTATAAGACTACCTGTTTGACTCTCAATAACAGACAGCAGATGTCCTTTCCGGTGTAGGTCACTCTGGAACTGTGCGTGCACCAAACAGGGGCATACAAAGGCTTCCACCTCCTCCTTGGGAATCAGTCATGGAGCTACAGGGCCCTTGGCATTGTAGAATCATTTTCATTGTTTTATAGATGAGGACACTAATGCCCAGAGAAGTTGAGTGATGAAATCAGTGTCACACTTTTCTAGCGAAAGAACTGGTTTCACAACCCTTGTGTCCATCATTTTTTCTATCTAGCACCTGGTTCTGAATCCAGAGCCTTCTGAGAGATCTTAAAGCATCTTCTTATCTGTCCACTTCTAGTTTTTCCTTCTCCCGAGCTTACTCAAATGCTTGGTTTGGCAATATAAAATTATTATCCATTTCAGTACTTTATTTGAACTGGCTGTCCTATGCCTACCTTTTGGCTGTCATAAACCACCTATGTGCTTCAGAAAATATATATCAGACTACCAACACACATTTAATAACTATGAAGAGAGCATACTGGGTAACGGCACAGACTATGGAATTAGTGTAGGAATCCTAGCTTTATTGCATACTAGGCATAAAATTATTCTAAGTCTCATTTCCTCATTACTAAAATGGTGATAATAAATAATAATAATAATAAAATCTGTTTCATGGATTATTGTGAGCAATAAATAATCCATGTAAGCACTTAGTACAGGTCCTGGGACATAATAAATATTCAATAAAGTTTATTCTCTTTTTGATATGCAGTTTTTAAATTTATTACTCATACAACATTGTCATTGCCTCAACCTTAAAAACCAAAGAACATTGTGAACATGAACTTATTTAGAAAGAGTCTAGCGTTGTTTTCACAAATAGAACAGCAGATCTCTGACAATCAGGTGTGTGCAGGACCTGCATACCTTCCTGCCTTCTTCCTGCCTGTCCTCTTCCTCCCCATCCTTCTTCTCTTTCCCCTTTTGTTGCAGTCTCTCTTTTCAAATTACTTTTGAAAGGACTTGAGATCTGAGGTTAGGACAGTACCAGCTAAATCATTTAAGGAAAGCTTAGAACAAAGACCATGTGAAAGAAGCTTAAAGGAATATTTTCAAGTATATGAACTGAATATGATTAAACACTTGGGAAATAAATGTTGCTCTAAAGTTTTTCACAGTTAAAGCTTAAAGGGAACTACATTAGCTTATAAAGTTCTATTCTCCTAACAGTAGAAATCAGGATACATTAAATCTTTAGAAGTAAAATTATTTTTTTCCTCAGTAGGGCTAAGCTCAAGTTATAACAATTGTAAATTGTAAATTGTTATAAATCAAACCTTGATCAATAAACTGTATGTGATAACTCATTCTTTGCATTTACAAGTCACATTTCATGTTTTTGTCTTTTAATATGATCTAATTATAATCAGGTTATATATTAAAGATATTATTCAGATTATGCATGAAAATAATTTAGTGTCAAAATGAGTCACTTTAAAGTGGTTTGCATATTGATATTTTCACAAATTTTTCAATATAGAGTCTCAGTGTTTAAACCTAATTAAAATTTAATGTAAGATGAAGTAAAATTTAATGTAGAATTTCTTTAGATGTTAACTTACACAAGAGACAATAAGTTAACTTGTATATTTTAATTTGAGACAGGTTGTCTACAGTTTTACTGTTTGGTTTTATTTGTTTTCACAATGCTTGTACAATGCATAGGGTGACATTGTCCTTAGGCTTTTGAAAAATGTTCAGGCTTTAAAAAAATGTTAACAGGTAAGAACTCTAGAAACTGCTTTAAAAAAGTTTTTTCTTTGGGCCTATTTTACATTCATGAAGTTGTAAAGAAATTCCCTCAAAATTCAATGGAAATAGAAAGTTTTTTTCCTTTTTTAGTGCATGTATCAAATGTAGATTGAATATACACTCTGCCTACATTTTCTTTTTCTTATTTAACTTTTAGAATAGCCAAGTGTTCACTCTTTGCTATGTGAAAGATTATTGAGTAATACCAAGACTCCCGTGGAGTTAAAAATTAGGTTATTGAATTCAGGTATCATTATCCTCTCTCATTAATTTTGATAGAACAGCCTTATCTAAAAATAAAGTAAGAATATGTTACTTCTACCTGGTGAGGTTGTGGTTGGGATTGTACATTTAAGACTTAAAACAATTCTGTAAATTGTTAGTTTTAGGAAACTAGCTCACTTTGGTATTCACTCACCCTTAGATATTTTTCTTCTTCTTTTTTTTTAACTTTGAAGTTAATATTTAAACTTTTATAATGGTTTTAACCTTTTAAAAAATGTTTTAACATTTTTAACATTGTCAGATTTGTTATGATTCACTTCTACACCAGTTTCCAAGAAAGCTGTTACAGAAGGTGTAGTGATTGAATAGAATCTGTGTGTGGGAGACTTAAAAGTTCAATTGGATAAGTATAATCATCCTGTACTTATTCTAGAGTTAGTAGTGAAAATGGTCTAAATTCAGAGGATCACTCTTTTCTTACCATGGTATCTGATACAAATCATAAACTTTTGGGTGACTTCGATTCCCTTTCTGTTGCTGGCCTCTGTGTCTCAGCTGACCTTAAGTGTTCTGTGAAGGTATCCTCTGCACGCCAGGGTTCTACCATCTCATGAGAGTTATAACCTCATGAGAGGTGCTACTTAATCTGTCCTGAGAGAGAAGAAATTTCAAGGAAGTGAAACATAAATTGAATGGAGAGAAACTAACTGGGTTAAGTTTTATTTAGTGACTTTGTAAACTGGACCAGGTGTTAAAGAGATCAGTATCTATAGTGACTTGAGGATGAAGTTTGACCCACCACACCTACTCAGAAGGTCAATAGTGGGAGGAAAAGTTTTCAGTCTTTTTTTCCAATTATGAACTTGTGTGTAGGAGAAAGGATGTACCATTTCCTGTTTGATCATGAAATGTCCCTCCCACGGGGTCTTTTATTGTATCAGTTCCAGAAATTTAACCTGCCATCTCACTTAAACTTCATTGCTATAGTGGTCTCCCATGTTTTTACTTGAAATTCTTGAGTTCTCCTTCCCCGTTTGGTTAAGGTGACATGTAAAGCTCTTTGTTTTAGTGGGAAACTTTCGAGCCATCTCAAATAGAAATCTAGGTATTCTGACCATATTTCAGAGATCTAGGTAGAGCAATGCTGTGGTTAACCTGGAAACTTGTAGACTTTTTTTTTTTTTTTTTTTTTTTTTTTTTTTTTTGCTTACTGAAAGCATTCATTTGCTATGGCTTGATTTTTCTGGTAACTGCTCTGTTATAGCATTGGAGGCAGATAATAAAAAGCTAGGAATAACTTCAATTTAAATAGAGGAGATTATTGACAGTGATAAAATTTAACATAAACTGGATGTAATGTATAGTATTTGGGATACTTTTATGTATAATTTAATAAATAGTCACTTTTGAGGATGTTTCTTTGTTGAATTTGTTTTGGAACAATTATAAGTGAATCTAACTTTCACAACAAGAATAATATAAACTAACATTTGTTGAGTACTGATTACGTGCCAGAGACTCTGCTAAGTACTTTATGTGTATCATGTTATTTAATCCTAATAACAACCCTGTGAACTAGGTGCCAAGTTCTTTTTGAAACTGATTTCAAAAGACACTATTGTAAGGGAGTGTGAGCACTAGAAAAATAAAGAGAGGTTGATCACTGCATCGTACTTGGCCTAAATAGTTAGAGTCTAGATTATGGGATATAAAGATTATAAATATTTGGATTAATTTTGAAATGTTAAATGATGATTATTTTCAACTATTTTATTTTCTTTTTACTATTAAGGGCTAATTGTAAGAAACTGAAATGTTTTATTGAATATATAGATTATATAAACATGGATGTTTGATTGTTTACAGTACTGTAAGGAGCAACAATTACAGTTTGAGTCTGGGAAGAAGTATAGACAGTTGTGGAGCAGAGCAGTAGGACTGACTGGGTAAGCTCAGGACAAGCGTATGACTTGGAAGCCTGATGGGTTTCCTGAGAGAGAACTTACCCCCGGGAAGAAGAATCCAACCATTATGAGCTTAACTTGGTTTTGGGCATGGAGGGAAAGAGCAATTTTGACCATGGGATAATTGTTCTCCATATTTTTCTATTGCTCTAGCTCTCAATTGATTTATGTCTGAGCCCATGGAAATATAGGAGGGTATCTAAATAAAAACTGTAGTGTGAGAAGCTTCGTTTACAAGTGTATGAGATGCATGCCTTGAAGTCTCCTAGAAAAACTTGTGACTTGTATGGGACTAGGAATCCCATATTAGCTGGTGTAAGAGTTGGTGACATTTAAGTTAGATACACCTGTGCCCATAGATGGATAAGGTCTGACAATATAGTGGTTATGGAAATAACTGTTATACCAATGAAAATGAGAGGAAGATATTGAAAGAGAGAGAAGGAAAGGGAAGGAGGGAGGGATGGTCATTTAGAGGAAGAATGATTACTCCTAGGGCTCAAGGAAGACTTAAAGAGGAGAGTCTTAAAGGATATTTAATATTTAAGCATAGATAGGTTGGTAAGAGAAGGTATGCTAGTCTTTATAGAAGATGATGTAGAAGTAAATACGTGGACATGGCAACTATGGAGAATGAAAGGTAGTGAAAACTTTACTCAGCTTCATCGTGGAACATGTAAAGAGCTTTGGAGTAGCAATATAAACAAGAATGTCCTGATTGGAATTATACATGAGAAAGTTAAGTAAATAGGTTTCATGGTACGGAGTGAAACAGATGTGGGGGGGGGAGTGGTAAAGCATTTTGGAGGCTACTGCAGTAGCTACAATACAATAATGCAATGCAATTCTGTACAATCATAGAACAAGTAGGAACCAGAGAAGTAACTGTGGGCATAAAAAAGGGAAAGGCTACATAACATTATGAAGTGGAATTTCTACAACTTGGCAACTGGTGTGGATAGAGAGGGAAGAAGAAAGTGTGTGTAGGGGGATCAAAGATGAGCTGAATTGAACAAAGTTTTGAGATGACTAAGAAATATGGCAAACAGAAAAACAGAAGAAAAACATTTGATAAATTTTAAGACACATTGAATGTGAACTGCCAAACAGGAGGTACAAATAGAGATGTTTAACAGACAGCTGGGAGTTGTGGGTACTCTGGAGAGAGCACATGGCCAAGGAGAGGATTTATAAGATATGGGCATAAAGGAAGCAACTGAATCTGGGAGAGTGTATAGAGTTGAGGATGTCCAGATGGGAGAGCTGAAGTATAGAACCGTGTAGAATACCAATTTTTAAAATACTATTCATTCACTTTTGTAATTTTAAGTTCATAGCAAATTTGAGCAGAGGTTATAGAGATTCCCCAAGAACTCTGTCAAAATCCATTTTCTGGGAGATTGGAATGGTAGGTTCCAATCATCACCATTGTATATGGTCTTTCTCTAGATTCAAATTCCCAAGAGTGAGATTCCAATTCGGTGATCTTGGATTGGGTCATGCTTTGACAGACGGGCTACCAGAGCTCCATGGACTGCAGTGGGGGTTGCTTTCCAAAAGAGGCATGAAATATGGTTATCACAAGAAGGGAATAGAGATGCTGTGCAAAAACAAGAGGCCTACCATAGGCAGTGATGGTGCTTTGTACTTCTTTTCAAAACAGTAAAAAAAATTTAAAAAGGCTTAAATGGTCTCTGAAAGTAAATCTACATTTATATGCACTTAGATATGTAGATACACACACTCATTGCATACATATTTTATATACAGCTTTTGGATGATCTCTGCCACTTTTTCCTTTCATTTACTACTCTCGTGGTTGACAATGAGTGAGACACTATCGTCTGCCTTTATTCCCTGAAAGAGAACATTTAGATAAGTCAAGAGGCCCCCAAAGATGCATTATTATCGACTGTAATATATGAAAAGTGCTGAGGTCAGCTTACTATAGAAGATCATTTTTCGGTTATTAACGAAGACACTTTATTTTCTTAGGCAAAGTAATGTGTTCCATATCATTTTTTTTTAGTAGAATTTACATTGATTTACATGACATTGCTACCAGTAGGAGATTCTCCTGCTGAAATAAGCTTTCCCTTCTGCTGTACTGTTTGGCTTCTGATTAGAACTTGATTTACTGTATTTAAAACATGTACAGTGCTGTCAGCAAAAATCTAGAGCCTCCCACTTATATTCAATAGGTTGTTTTAGATTCTCATGAATCTCATTTATACTTCCCACTACTTTATAGTGAGAAGAAATTACTCATTGTAATTCATATAATATAGACAAATTTTAGGTTCCAGGTTCGTGGTTCTTGGACTTCACTGGGCTTGAGTCTCAGCTGGGGTGATTGCTAAATGTACAGTATCTGCATTGCCTCCCAGAGGTTTGGATTTGGTCAGTCTGGTTGTGGCTCAGGATTCCAGTTTTATCAAATATCCCAGATAATTTTGATGCAAGTTGTCTGTGGACCACACTCTGGAAAACCTGCTGTAGATGATGTGTATTAGCTTATGAATTGCGACAAAGAAGTAATCATTTTATGTATAATTGATTCAAAGGAATTGGACTATTTTAACACTGATGATTCAGATAATTTACTGATGAACCATCCTTCTAAAGTGGTTAAGAATTCTATTATTACTGAAAATATTAGGTGGTTAATGAGAAAGGAAAGTTTATGATTGAAGTCTACATATCAACTAACATTTTCATTCTAGGTGCATCTCATATGTTAATAATACCTTTTTTTTGGTATGTGAGACTATGCCAGAGGGTGTTAGAATGTTCCTTTTTCCTTGTTTTTGTTTGGAACAAGTCAGTATTCCCTGATAAATATAGCATAGTAAGTGCGCCAAGACTGTAATTTCATCCTATATTCCTTTGAAAGTTGTAATTTCATACATGTACTTTTTCTTCTGGAAACAGTTTTTTTTTTCAGGCTTTTATAATAAAAGCCTTTTAATTACATTTATTTCTCTCAACATACGATGGTTTGATTTGTGGTGTCATTGTTTTTAATTAACCATGAGGAGTTAACACTATCAATGATACCATGGGAAGAATGCCAGAAAGTCTGATTTTAATGGTCGAAGGCACTATGTATCACATAAGTTACAGGGAGTAGCTAGACCAGGATGGAGCACAGCAAAAAGAGCATTTGCTTTTGAGCCAAATTATAAGTATTACCAGCCACAGCATATATTGTCTATCTCTTTAATACAAAGGACATATTTTACTACATGTAATATGGGGAAAAAATGGTTATATACTACTTTTAGTTTTGCCGGAACAATTACCTGCAGAAGCATCCATTCATACAAATAGGCTGGACACTAGGAGCCGCACAGCTGATAGCTACGTTTTATAAATTACCATAGCTTTTGAAAATCTCAAGCAGGAAAAGCAAATCTAGTAGGATTTTTTTTTATCATTTAACTAGTTGAATAAAGGTCCTCAAAGTACAAATAATGGCTTATCTTTAGTGATATGAATTCAGTAATAAGTATTTAATTTTTTTTGTTGTTGTTCAAATTATTTAGATGAACTCTTGGTAATGTTAAGATTAGCTGATCAAGTATAATGTAAACAGACATTTTTATGATGATGACCATTAGCCTATAACAAGAAAAGTTGAGATTTTGTTGCAGGAGACTTAGTTATATCTTATATAGTAGTACTCTAGTTGTAGAACCCTTAAATATTTGTAAATACTATGATGTAATATATTTAAGAGTATAGAAATGCACCTTTCTTTTTTTTTTTTTTTTAAAAAAGCTGTTATTGTATTTCCCTGGATTAATAATTTTGTGAGATATCTCCTGATAAAATATTTTAAGATTTAACATAATATTAAATAATATATAGTAAGTGAAAGATTCTCATTGATGTATCTTCAGGTATATCATTTCCATAAAAATGTGAGAGATAAACAGGAAAGTGTTTTACAAGTTCTCCAATAGAGTGTTTATAAGTACATTCTTGGGAACAGAGGTAGTGACCTATTAAACTAGAAATAAAGTGCTGATGCTACTTTATGCTGAGGCCTTGCTTATTCTACATTTTTAATCATGATATAAAACATTTTGGATTTTGTGATAGTATTTATATACCTCTTTCCAGAGTAAAGATTTCTATGGCCTTAAGTGATAGGATAAAGGACATTTACATTTGTCCTTATGATAAAACACTTTGTCTTCCTTCCATTTAAAATTTTTAGTTTATATAGGGAAGAAAGCTTCTATTACTTGGTTCATGCGTTTAATATCTAATAATTTTTCTTTAGACAAGCAGTGTGTTTTGAATTCAAGGTTCTGACAACCACCAAAGATGAGAACTGGAATGACACCAGGAAGAAATACTGGATATTAGATTGTTAGTGCGCAAAGTAACTGGTAATGGTGGGAAGGGAGAGGTCCCTTTAGCATTCAAAATATGGGGTTGAAATGGAAATTTTTACTGATGTGTGGCTGAGTGTTTGTTGTTAATAATCGGTTGTTTCTGAGACATATGTGAGTTGAATATATAGAATCATAATTGTCATCTTTAGAAATCAAATGTGAATGGAATGTGCAAAAGGAAAGATGCCCACTTAAAGTGGGGAAGACATTGGGCCCTCATTTCCCCATATCTCAGTTTTAAAGAATCTTCGTCACTGTTTAATATTTGTCCTCTTAGAAATTTCAATGGAATTAAAAGTGATAGGGCTGGTATATCATCTTCTATCCCCACAGGGAAATCAACTGCCTCTGACACTAAGCAATGTTGTTGATCTTTCTCAGCTGGAACAACCAAGCTCAATTATTCAGTGGTGAGACCCAGTGGCAGGCACTTTTGTATACCTACACCATGCAGAGGGTTGCTTGTGAGTGTTAATATCCAACAGTAAACAAGCATTCTACAGATCGTTAACCTTGGAAGGGATCAGGCTGATACTAGTCCTGTATGAACTTGAAGAAAGGTGAGATCTGAATGCCATGGTCATGACAATCCACAAGATGGAGTTATTTTACACTGGTAAAACATTTTCAAAGCGAACACTGCGTGAACAATGCTGCTTTCAGCAAGATAAAGCCCAAAGTAAGAATACTTGGTTTATTACATTCAAAAATATGTCAAGAAAACTACACAAAAGCTACTGCTTTGGTGACCATTTTATCATTCCAGATTTTATCAGCTCATCTTGCCAAGCCTGAAAGTTGAAATTTTCCTCTGTAAGATTAAATATGCTCCTTTTTAAATGCCATGTTTGTAAGAGATACAACTAAATCTTTGGAAAAGCTAACGAATTTCTCTTTACAAAATTATAACTCAACTCAAAAGATTAAATAAAAGAAATGCAAAACATAGTTTTTCTATTATAATCATCTTCTATCCCTAGCACTTAGCATAATGAGTGGCACATATTAGGTGCGTCATATGTTTATAGGTGAACAAAATTGCTTGTATGGGAAGAAGTGGAACAGAAATAACTAAGAAATAATATGGTGATTTGTCTCCATGCAAAATATTTACCATTTAGTAGGTCTGGTTTATGCTTCCATCTTTTTCCTTTTTACCATGCTGAAATATCTATTCTAAGAAAAGGTCCTCCCCAAATTGTGGTGTTCTCAAGATCTCAGTTGTAGCACACCAAATGGATATGGATTATTGTGGGAATTGTTTTTTTTTCACCCCTGTGGGTAATTAAGAAATAATTGAACTGAAACAAGTAGGTGTAATTAGGTGATTTTTTAGGTTTTTGTTTTGGAATTATTATTGAATCATGCTGTAGCTCTGACTATGTATTTCTATAAAACATGATTTTAAAAGCTCGACAAATAATTTCCCTTCTGTTGTTTTTCCCTTTTGTAACAAGAAGTAGTGAATATCACCTGCATTCTTTCTAAACACATAGATAAAAATGTATAAAGTTAAGCTTATTAATAATGTGAATGCAGCCTTTTCATTTTGAGTAATAAACTGATTGTGTAACTTTTCTGGTGCTAATAGTTACAGAAATTTATGGACTCATATATAAAGTATATAAGATTTAGACAGTTATTAAATTTTTTCCCACTTTGAATGTGGCCAAGGAAATAGATAAGGGACAAAGGTTTTACAAATCAATCTTTATAAACTCATCAGAATTCTTATTGATTGTAGTGCTTATTTGAGTTGTTAAACTCTCTTAGCAGAATAGAGCTGTTTACTAATTAGTGTTTATTCCGTTCCGTGCTTGTCATCATATAGAACCTGACTTTACAGTGATATGCTTTGGTCTATAAATAGAGAAAAAAAATGAATATATGAAGAAAGGTATTGTTAATAAGAGTCACTGCCTGATATGCCTTATGCATTCACAATAAATCTGGAACCAAGGCTAATGGTTAGAGGATGATATAAATGGTTATCTATGTAAATTGCCTGGAGAAGACAGACTGAATGGGGCATGGGTTTCACTTAGTACTTACTACTAAAATTTCGCTTTGCTGGTTGATCCAAGTGACTCTCTTCTTTACTCTCACCTAGTGGGTTGTTTTTTGGCTCCAAGCCACCTCTTAACAAGGTTATTGATTCTTCTGAGATTACTTGCAGCAAATTTTTAAGGACCTATTTTAGTACAGATGTCCCTTTTTCTTTCTTGAGGGAGAAGAAAATCCATGTTAGCTTTTTTTCTTTTATTGTCTTCTATTTTCTTCTAAACATCCAGCCAATATAATCTATTAATGTAAATGATCACAATAAATCATGTTATCTGTGAAAAAAAAATAATGATTAGATCTAAGAGTTGACATGCCTTTTATAAAAAAAATGTAAAGGCTCGAGATTAACACCTAGCATAGAATAGGTATTCTACTTCTCTTGTGTGATTTTGGTAAAATTTCAACCTTTTAGTATCTTTTTTTTTTTTTAATTCTCATAAAATTAAAGTGGTAAATCGATGTAATCCCCAAAATTAGTTCTTAAATTCAGGTAAGGATGAATACAGTTTTCATTAAGTCCAAAACACAGACCATTGATAGCTTATTGAGCATTTATTATTTCCAAGGCTCTGTTTTGCCCTACCACCTTTTAAACTAAGAACTAGAAGGGACATAAGGAAGTGGTAAAGCAGATAAGAAGCGAAGAGCATCAGAGAGTGGAGGTGACGTATTCCATCCAAGGTGGCACACCAGCTGTTCTAAGTAGTGCATTGACCGTCAGATGCCTAGATATCACACTCAATTTATGAACTTGACACTCTCTGTTCTTAAACTCTTTCTTCCATCTGGTAATTAAGTTTGGTTTGGAGAAGAAGTATTTTTTTTTTTTTTTTACATTTTGGACTCAACTTTGGTATCAAAATCTGCCTATTTGAAAATTCGATTTTACTAACTTTGGTCCTCTTGATGCACTCTAAAAAACATGTGTTCAAAGCCCCGAATTTACAACGTTGGAGGGCTCTTGCCTCAAAGACTTGGAGACCTAGATAGTCAGTTGTCTTTGTGAATAGACATAGAACCTGTAGTTAAAAAACTTTTATTTACAAATGGGAGCCAGATAGACCTCTCTGTACTGGACTAAGCAGAGATATACTAAGTGTATGAATATCACAATGTGGTAGTTGAACCAGAGTGGTCTCAATATTTACCATGATGATAAGATAGGTATTTGATTTTCAAGTAAATTAGAACTGAATAAAGTCTGGCTCTGATGTTTAGAAACTTTGTTACATTGAGTAAGTTTAATTGATTTTTGTAGATTATAGTATTCTTTATAAAGTAAAAATAATATTTACTGTGGAGGTGTTTTAGTCTGGCTTAAACTAAGATAATGTGTAAATCTCTTAGTATACACAGTACTTTCATTAAAGTAGATACATGGTTGTTATTTCTGTTTAAAATTTAGAAGGTACTAAAAAGTGTAAATATGCTTAGGATCAACAAATATATCTCGGGAGACAGAAGAAAAGAAATTAGGGTTTGGAAATTAAGGTAACTTAAAAAAATGAAAAGTTGAGAAGTGGACTGGTAGAAAGATATTTCTTGAATAATTTTTATTGTGATCATATTTTCTTAATGATCTTTTAAAAATTCAATAACCTGTTATACCAGAATATAAAAAATAAGTCTTGAAGTTGACACAGGCAAACTTACTAACGTTTTGTATTAGAATACATATGTTTGATTTGTTATCTATTTTCCATGACCTTAGATTTTTAAAAATTGTTATCATATCTGAAATCACTACTTGATAACTGAACTCCAGTCTGAATTATAAACATTTTTAGCTTAAGGTGATCGTGAATGAATCACTATGATTAACACATCTGTAGTGGTTCAAGAAATGGAATAACAGAGTTGAGAACAAAGTATGCAAGAGCAGTATATTGGACTATGTGGAGAAATTTGAGAAGATTGAATTTCTTTAAACTACAGATCTTGTTCCCCACTTCTAGTGTTTGTTATCATGAAAATAATTACAAACCCACATGCCCTAGGCTTAATGAAAATCTGGTGGCTGCAGAAATAATCAGAAGTATAACATGCTACGCTTCTCTTTTTAAGCCATTTCATTTAACTTAACATTTCACATCATGTTTTCAAGAAATTTTGAACATAGCAATCTCATGCAGATGCTCAGGTTAAAAAAATTTTGTAATGTGGGAAATAAAAGAGAAATATTGGAAAGGGACCGACACTTATAAACCAGCATTTTTCAAGCTGAAGAGAATTTCGGGGGCCTTATACTTTTAGAAATAAATCTATTTCCAAAAGTGATGATACTTCTGTTTGACTGTCTTGTTATTTTTTAGGTGCCCACCTTTGATCTAGGCTATCTGTAATCATAACTTAGCAATACCCCTCACCACCACTCTGCCATGCTGCCTGTCTTCCTCATTTCTTAGTTTTTCTGATTTGAAACTTGTGGGCACTGCAGATTTGCTGTGGTAGCCTGGGGGATCCACAGCATTTTTGCTAAAGTGTGTATAGCAATAACAGGGCATTGCATTTTCCTGTCCTCATCTGTGGTTTTGTGCAGGAAGGTAGATCAGATGTAATGACTCAAATATAACTCCATCTGTGTCTTAATGAGATTCATACACACCCATCTGTCTTTTGTTCTGTTCTACTTTAAGCCTGATAAGACATGGAAGGCCAGCCTTCTGAGTTTTGAAACAGTAAAGGTAGTTGTTTAATAAATGATACTGAAAATTGTATATATTTAAAAGAAAATAATGAGGCCAATAGCTTTCAGGACATCACTCGAAAATTTTCACACAGGAGAGAAACTAAGATAGTATCCTAATATGTAACATGCACTATAACTTAGTGTTAGGTTTTTAAAGATTTATTATTTTTTTGCTTTGCTTTTTTCACACATAGTAATTCTCACATGTTTAAGGGAGGACAGTAGGATTGGGGTAGATTGAATATAGAAGAGGGAAGAAGCCAAAGTTATTTTAGAATAGGAATGTAGCAAATAAATGCTGTCTTAATGAGATTTGGGTACTCCTTGTTCTCTCCCTTCTCCCTGTTTTGTCCAAATCGTTATTATATTCCCATGAAATGAGCAGATACTAGGGGTGGTATAAACCTCTCTAGGAACCACTGATAGTAACAGATTTGTTATCCACCTGACACCAGGGTAGACAAAGTGTTTTATGTCTGTGTCTACTTTGGAGACAAATGGAGAGTGTGCTTCCTGAATTCATTGTTAAGAGACTGTTATTCTTCTGGAAAGAAGAGAAATAAAAGAGGGAGGGGCTTGCCATAAACAGAAATGAAGCTACAACATTTATTTTATGATTACCGATACTGCTCTAACCAAGACTATAATTTTTATGCTAGCTATAGAATTTTAAATGAGATTCATTGAGGTATAACTTAGAAACAATGAAATTCACCAATTTTAGGCGAACTATTTGATAAATTCTGACAATTATATATGCATGTAACCATCACCACAATCGAGATACAGAAAAAGTTCCCTTAGGTGCCTCTGCACTCAGTTCCCTTCTTCTTCTTCTAGCAACCACTGAACTATTTTTTTTTCACTGTAATTTTGTCTCTTCTAGAATTTTCTACAAATGAAATCATTCAGTAAGTATATTTTTATTGCAGAATACTATTCCACCATATGGATACACCAAAATTTGTGTATCTATTTACCAGTTGAAAGACATTTGGATTTTTATCACTTTTTTCGCTATTATAATAAAGCTACTATGAACATTAGAGAACAAGTTTTTGTGTGGACAGGTTTTCATTTCATTTATGTAAATGTTTAGGAGTAGAATTGCCCAATCATATAATAAGTGTATATTTAACTTTATAATAAACTGCCAAACTCTTTTATGAACTGACAATCATTTTTTATTGCTCATAGCAAGGCGAGAGAGTTCCAGTCCTCTACATCCTCGCCAACATTAGGTAATGTCAATCTTCTTAATTTTAGTTGTTTCTATTAGTATGTAGGGATATTTCATTAAGGTTTTGAAAATTTCCATTGCTTTAATAAATACTGATGTGGAGGATTTTTTCCAAGTGTATATGTCATTCATATATCTTCTTTTGTGATGTGACTGTGCAAATCTTTTGACAACTTTAAAAAACAGATTGTCTTCTTGAATTTAAGAGTTCTTTTTATATTCTGGATATAAATATTGCATTTTCTTCTGTCTGTGGCTAGCCTTTTCATTTTCTTAGTTTTTTAAATAGTAAATGTTTTTCATTTTGTAGTGTAGTTTACTGATATTTTTTATATTTATGTTCTTTGTGTCCTATTTAAGAAATTCTTGACAGACTCAAAATGCTTTGTTTCCTAGAATGTATGTAGTTTTATTTATATTTAGTCTAATCTGCTTAGGTTATTCCCACTTTATTGTTCTTTTTAAAAATTGGTTTAGCTATCCTAGGTCCTTCACCTTTCTGTACAAATTTTAGAGGGAATTTGGGGAGAATTGACATGTTTTCTATGTTGAATCTTCAATCCATGATCACAGTATATCTCCCATTCATTTAGATCTTCTTTGATTTCTTTCATTAGTATTATATAGCTTTTACCATTCAAGTTCTGTACATGTGTTCTATTTTATATTGTTTTTCCTAAGTGGTTGTAATGGCATTGTGTTTTTTAATTTTGGTGTTCACATGTACATTCTTATATAAAAGTATAATTGATGTGTATTTTGTATCATGCTACTTTGCTAGACTTATTATTGGTTTTATGAGGGCTCTTTTTTTTTGTTTGTTTTTTGCTCCTGTGGTGTTTAGCTTTTTTTAAAAAAAAATTATTCAACTTATTGAGGTGACATTGGTTAATAAAATTAATGTAGGTTTCAAGTGTGCAATTCTAGAATACATATCCTGTATATTGCATTGTGCATTCACTACCCAAAGTCAAATCTCCTTCCGTTACCATATATTTGACCCTCTTAACCTTTTGTCTCCCCTCACCACCCTTTCCATATGGTAATCACTAAACCATTGTGTGTGTCTATGAGTTTTTGTCTGTCTTGTTCATGTGTTTGTTGCTTTAGTTCGATATCCCACATATGAGTGAAATCATATGGTTCTTGACTTTTTCCATCTTATTTGTTTAGCTTAGGTTAATATTCTCAAGATCTATCCATGTTGTCTCAAATGGCAGTATTTCATCTCATGACTGAGTAGTATTCCATTGTATATGTGTACCACATCTTCTTTATTCAATCAAGTTTTTGTTTTGGTAGATTCCTTGGAATTTTCTACATAGACAAGCATATCATTTGGAATTAGGGTCAGTTTTATTTCTTCCTTTCCAGTCTGAATGTCTTATACGTCTTATTTTTGCACTATGGTAAATAAAGAGCGCTGAGAATAGGCCTCTTTGCCTTGTTCCCAATCTTAAGGGGAAAGCCTTGAGTCTTTTATCAATAAATATAATGTTATCTATAGGATTTTTGAAGATGTTCGTTATCAAGTTGAGGAAGTTCCTCTCTATTTCTATTTTTCTGAGCATTTTTTTTTTTCTCATACATGGGTGTTGAATTTTGTCCAATGACTTTTTTGGATAAATTGATATCCATGTGATTTTTCCTTTTTATCCTGTTAATGTGGTAGGTTACATTGCTTGACTGATTTGCAAATATGAACCAGTCTTAGATACCTGTAATTAACTTCATTAAGTCATGTTGTATAATTCTTTATATAATTATATTGTTGAATCTTGTTTGCTAAAATTTGTTAAGGATTTTTGTATCAATATTCATAAAGGATATTGATGTTGAGTTTTTTTCTTCTTACTGTATTTGTCTGGTTTTGGTATGGTAATATTACTTTTATAAAATGAATTGGTAAGTGTTCCTCTTCTATTTTCTGAAAGAGATTGTATGGAATTGATGTTAATCTTAAATCATTTGGTGGATTCTCCAATGAAAACATTGGGCCAGTATATTTCTTTTTTTGTGGGGGTGGGGAGATTTTTAAAGGTGTGAATTTAATTGCCTAAATAGTTATGAGACTATTAAAATTAACTTTCATATTGGATGAGTTGTGGTAGTTTATGTTTTTTGAAAAAGTAGTTTAATTTGTCTAAGTTATCGAATTTATGTTTATGGAATTTGTAGTATTCCCCTGTGATGCCTGTAGAGTCTCGAATGAAGCTCCTGTTCATTCCTGATATTAGTAACTTGTGTCTTCTTTCTTTTTCATTGTCAGTCTTGCTAGAGACATCAATTTTACTGATATTTTCAAAGAGCCAGTTCTTTGGTTCATTGATTTTCTCTATTGTTTTTCTCTTTCCAGTTTATGGATCTCTACTCTTTATGGTTTCCTTCCTTCTGGCTGCTTTGGGCTTATTTTGCCCTCTCTTAGGTTCTTCAAGTGGGAACTTAGATAATTGATTTAGGATTTTTCCTCTTTTGTAATGTATCCATTATATGCTATAAATTTCCCTCTCTGTACTGCTTTTGATGGGTCCCAAAAATTTTGATAAGTTATATATTCATTCAATTCAGTGTGTGTGTGTGTGTGTGTGTGTGTGTGTGTGTTGCTTTTCTTGAGATTTCCTGTTTGACTCATGGATTAATTAAAGTAGTTGCTTAATTTCTAAGTGTTTGGGGATATTTCTATTATTTTTAGTTTCATTCCATGGTAATAAGAGACCATAGTCTGATTTTAATTTTTTAATTTTTTTGAGTTTTCGCTATGTCTTCTTGGTGGATTGACGATTTTTATCATTATATAATATCTCTTTCTGTCTCTGGTAATTATCTTTGCTCTGAAGTCTATCTTATTTTAATATAGCCACTCTGATTTCCTTTAATTGATGTTTACATGATATATCTTTTTCCATTCTTTACTTTCATCTTGCTTATATTATCGTATCTGAAGTGAGTTTTTAGAAAGCTCACAGTCAGCATGGAGTCTGGCTGTGTGGGGAGAGGGAAGGATGCTTCATTCTCTGGGCAGGGCATGAGACTTTTGGCTTCCCATGTCATTTCTATGATAACACAAGGGTTTGGGGAGGGGCTGGTGATGACTTGTGGGATGGAATTCCCAGCTCCCCTCTTGGCTTTCTGTCACATATCAGTTGGGGTGTTAGAGTGACTCATTATTGCGCTGAGAGAATGAAAGTCTAGACTCCTTACTTGGCCTATGCTGGTGTGGGTGTGGGTGGGACCACAGCTTTTTTCCTGTGGTCTTTGGCTGCAGTAGAGCTGTTATTGTCTAAGGTTTTCTATCTTCTGAAGCTGGCCCTCTTCTTCTTCTTCTTTTTTTTTTGTCTGTTATTTCTGACTTGCCAGCTTTTTCCACTCCAAATCTGGAATATATGAGGCAAAAAGAAAATCCTGCATCTCACCACAGAACCTGAAGTCTCTAGCCATTCCCTCATCTCTCCATCTTTAGAGTTTGTTTGTCGTCTATGTAATGTCCAGGGTATCCAGTTGTACTTAGTGGAAAGAATCCCTAGATGGAGTAGAAGCATGTCTACCCTCTATTACTGGATTTGGAAGTCTATAATCTGCATTTTAGCAAGATATCTGGGATCTGTTGCTGCAGGTACACATATTGAATAGCAACATTCTACATAGTTATTATTTTTGTTAATATTGACATTTCATTCTTTTTAGAAGTTTGGAAATGGAGTATCAAGTTACCTTTGTTACAAATTACATATTTTAATTTGCTCTCCTGTATGCACATTTTAAGGTGACTTTCTCTTTTACTTATATTCAATCAAATGGTATGATAATCAAATATTACAATTAAGTTTGAGGCACCTCAGGTGGACTAGGGTCTTAACACAAAACAAATCATTAGCAAAAGTTTCCGGAGGCATTTGTCACTTTCTAACTGTCAATGTAAGGTGTTTATAAAGAATTATGTTTACTTTTCATCTTGCCTGTCTCCTGTGTGGCATATCCGGTAATTACTCCCATGAGAGCACATGCTAGCACAACTCTGATGTTTCTGCTTTACAATGGGGATTCACTAGTGCTGCAAAATGACAGAAGCAATACTTCTGTTGAATGAAATTTAATTTTAATACCTTCTTGTCAAATATATATTGAGGAAGGGACAAGATGACATTGTTAAGTCTTAACTTTAAAGGAATTTATAACATAAACTACTAGGTTATTAGCCTATTTGGGTGAAAGTAATAAGAAAACAAACTGCCTTACATGGAGGCAAAATCCTATGAGTAACTTTTATGTTCAAAAATACTGTTTACGTGTCCTTAATATACTGTATAAACCTACATTGAATTGCTTTGCATGTTAAAAGATATTTCACTAGGGATCTTTCTGTATTTGGCATGTATTCTGCAGTAGCAGAGAATAACATTTTCAGAAGAAAAAATGATCAGTATGTAGCTCGTTTTTGATAGGCTTCTTTTCTCCTATAGGGCATGACATTTTGGCCTTGGCAAAAACAAGAGATGTAGTGGAATTGAGAATATATGACTATCAGACTATTTATAAAAACATTATTACTCCTTCTGTTTGTCATTTATATTCTCAAGCCTTATCGCATTAATTCCTGGACCAGAATTTCCAGATGTGAAATTATATCACTTTTAGAAGCCAAGTTCTCATTTCTAGGTCTTGTGTTTATCTTAGGAATTTTAAGTATCTGCTTCATGTTGCTTAATTTTTGACATTCCAGCTTCAAGCTGATGGAGAAGTGGTATCTACTGATAGCCTCCTACAGTGGTTTCTCTTAGGCAGTGGTCCTCAAACTTTTCGATTTTGGAACTCATGAAAAATTATTGAAGACTTCAAAGAGATTTTGTTTACTTGGGTTATTTCTATCTCTATTTACCATATTAGAAATTAAAGCTGAGAAAATGTTAAACAATTGATTATTAATTTATCTAAAATAATCATAAGCTCTTATGTTAACTAACACAAATAACGTTTTATGAAAAATGGCTATATATTTTTCAAAAATAAAAAATTAGAAGGATGGCATTAGTTTTCATTTTTTAACTTTTTAAATGTATGGCTTAATAGAAGACTGCAAGATTTTCATACCTGGTTTTGCATTTTAATATGTTGTTTTGGTTGAAGTCTATGAATAAAACTTAGTCTTAAATATATGCCATTGAACAATAAAGAAGTATTTTAATAGGCTTTTCAGATAATTGAGGATAATCTTATTCTATACTAAAACTCAACAAACGGTAGCATTTTAAAGGTTAGTTGCAGTGTGGCATCTGAAACCATATCGAATATCTTTGTCCTCTGTTACATGAAAACCCATGTTGCACTTTCAGGGGCTCATTTAGCCATGCATGATTTTGTAATTTCGTGCATCGGTCACTTGGAAAATATTGGTTCACTGAGTCATGTGATATTACACTATAAACATTTGTTAATGTATTCATAGATGGAATCAGAAAAAGCCTTTTCGTGTTGGCAGGCTATCAAGCTCACACTGGAAGAGGTATGCTGAGAAGGACTCCAAAATTCTAATTTTTGCTTGAAAGCTTGAATTTTATCATTGGCAACAAATCTGTCAGTTGTTTTCCTTGAAGAGGCAGGCTCACTTTATTCATTTTTAAGATGTTTCCCAAATACCCAATTTAAAATAATCATAATTTATGTTAGTTGAAAAAGCTGTTCCATGAAAAAATGGGGCTAGTTTAAGTCCCACCTCAAATAATTGCATAAGTGATCTATGTCTTATATTTTGGTGTGCAGTAGGAGTTTGATATGGTCGTAAACTCTCCATCTGTGTAAGAAAATATTAAAAATTTTGTACTTAAGGCTAAAGACTTATAAAGTTCATTGTTATTGCTTTATCAGGACATTGTTAAATTCAACTGGCTTTTAAAAAATTATCCTTACTGTAAGTGTGTGGAGGTGAAGAATATCATGACTGCTCATACAGCAGCCATATGGCGCCAAAAGTTTCACTCACCATTGCCTTTGTACCATCAGTGCAAATATTAAGAAAACAAGAAAGGCAAAAACATCTGCATATTAAAATGAGAATAGATTTGATCTTGCCAAACCCCTTTAAGAGAATGGGTTTCAGGATCCCCAGGGGTCACAGATCAACTTTGAGAACGACTGCTCTAAGTCATGGATATATAGGAGAATGGGTATGATTTTAAAAAGTACTCAATGTTTATATATATCATTCATATAAATATATATATATATATATATACCTATATATATATATATTCCTTCTTTTTCTTTTTTGCTTGAAATTTAAAGGAATTTCTAAAAAACTAGTTCTGGTAATCCTCGTTGTACTCCTGAGACACAGGTGGCAATTAGAGTATCTGAGAAATGGAGACATCAAGTCAGCGTAGTTAAGCCATTTTGCCTGTGGCCAAGCAAAATAAGTCAGAGGATATGCTAGAATCCTGATTCAGAATGAAGCGATGAGAGAGCCAGTATCAGCCTGGACTAAAATGATATTGAGCATGAGCCTCTTCTAATGTCCTGTTTTTCTCACTTTATACACAAAGTTGAAGTCTTCTCTGAGGAAGAGTAACTCAGAAAATAATGCACATTGGTAGAATGTTTGGAAGGGACAAGTCTAAGAGACTTGTATATACCAACCACTGAAATGGTTGAAATGGAGGAATGGAAACTGATTTTAGTAATGCTCTAATGTGTGCGAAGTATTGTGCAAGACACCTCACATATGGTACCTTTTAATTCTCATGAGAAACCTGTGAAGTCACTATTACCGACTTCATTTCAGAGATGATAAAGTGGAGCTTCAGGTGTTAAACAGCTAGCCTGAGATGACATCATTCCTGTGGGTTGGAGCTGGAATTCAGCCATCTCTTTTCACTCTAATATGGCATCTTCATATCAGTATTCTTGAGCCTCTTGGGCTACACTGTTATATGGTTAATTATTACCATATCTGTCTTCTAAGCATATTTCTGAATAGACATGCATACACTTCAGGCTTAAGTTTTACTTTTCTGGAAAAAAAACCGAAACATTTTAAATTTAGTCATCCACTAGAGGGGGCGAGAGTGCTAACTTGTTAAGTAGATGATGATTGATGAGCAGGATTTAAATATGATTGTGGTAATGATTTATAATTATATGTATATATCTTAGGAAATTATATATGGAAAGTTCTGAACAGTTATCTAATGATTATTCTCGGTAAAAATGATGCTGTGCTATCTTATTGAAACCTAGGAGACTGCTTTCTTCCTTAAAGATGAAAAGTAAATTAGATGTAATTTAACTTAAACGTGTGACTGGTAGTTGAAGGGAGTGGATTATGTAGTGTAGATCGGCAAAATAAGCAGTGAACCAAGTTAGGAAGACAAATTCTAGTCTTAAGTAACTTAAAATAACTGATATATTTAGTTACTTATTTATATAATTGCTGTGTGGGTAATTTCTGGTAAAATGATGAAGTACTTTTTAAAAAAAATCTAAAACAACTATGAAATCATTGCATAATATTTGGAATTAACATATTTGTATTTGAAAAGAAACTCTGGCTATTGTCCTGATTTATTGTCCCGTATGTCTCCTGTAAACTTTGGATGATGATTACTGTGAAAAAATTAGAAATTCCATCAGTGTAACCATGGTAATTGTGAAACTTTGTCAACCAAATTCTTACTCTGTATATTGCATAATTTTTTGGTGTTTAGTTTGTAAATGAAAGGATCTAAAATAATTTATCATTTGACTATTTTAGATATAATCTTGAGCTCTGCATTAAAAGATTTTTTCAAACTCTGAAAATCTTTGAAGGATTATTAAAATAATATATATTTACATGATTCTAATTTCGAGAAGGTATGGCTGTTGGAGCAAATGGAGCAGAGTTCATAACTTCCTTTCCTCTGGTAATACAGGCCATGCGATGTTGGGATATAGCTTAATCTCTTTATACGTTAGTCAACTCTGTGTAATTAAACTATAGATTTGCTATGAAGTGGTAGGTATTGAAGATATAAAGATGAGTTGCAAGTTGTTCTGTCTTTAAGGTGGCAGTCTAGCTGGGGCCCTATACATGTAAGCAAACAAGCACAATGAGCTGAAGTGGGGATAGTGATAAAGTGATGTGAACTTGCTACTATGGCATCACCTCAAAGGGATACCAACTAGTCCTGGAACCATTCTATGAAGATGCTTCAGAGGAGGTAAGACTTGAACATAAAAGACAAGCAGGTACAGAATGTGGGAAGCTGAGAGGAAGGAACATATTTTAGTTAGAGGAAATAGCATGGGACAAATCATGGAATAGGATACTATGAAAGTTATAAAATAGAGTAAACATGTAGGAGAGTAAGTTGGAAATCTACAGTGGGGCCACGCCAGTGAATCTTAAATACATATTAACAAGTTTGAATATTACTTAAATGCTAGGAAGCCATTCCTACATTTTTAATTAGGAATGACGTGATCTTGCATTTTAGGAGAATCACTGGGGCAGCTTGGGCGAAGTCATTAGTTATTTCTATAGGTTTGGTAAGAGGTGATGTGGTCCAGATAAGACTGTAATAGTGACACTTGAAATGGTGGTCAACAGATTCTGGGGGTACCTAGAACAGGGTTAGCAGAAGGGAATGAAATCATGAGGTTTTTAGGAGTTTGAATCTCCCAACTTGGCAATTGGAAATTGGTCTTGAAGAGTCTGAAGGACCCTAGAGTGACTCAGGCTTCAGGTATGGGTGACTGTATGGAAAATGGAGGAGAGGAGCAAGCTTTTTTGAGGGGACTTTGAGCTGGAGATAGAGATTAAAACAGAGTAAAATAAGCTTGAAACAATGTTTGAGTATGTTCCCTGTGCCAGGGGTACAGTTAAGTCGTTTAGCACATACAGATTCATCATCTTAGAATCCCCCCATTTGTAATTGACAAGTGAGGAAGCAGATTCAGAGGGTCATATATCTTACCTAAGATCACATAGCTGCAAGTGGGTGAACTTGAAATTGAGTCTAGGTCTATCCAACCCTACAGTACAAACAACCTTTTCCTACTCTGTTACTTTGAGAATCATCACATACAGCTATAGTTGAAGGAATGGGTGTAAATGGAAATGTCCAGGACGAATATATAGACAGAGAAGAGAAGATGGCCAAAGACAGAATTTGGACAAATAACATTAGATTAAATAGAACTCATAGAAGATGTATAAAGAGAGGCAGGAGGCTAACTAGGAAAAAAAAAATCATCTTCAAGATAAAAACTTGCCGGAGCCAGCCGGCTGAGATCAAACAGCACCCGAAAGGGGGGTGAAGCCTAAGGGAAAACAGAGAAGACAGAAAAGCTCTTTCGGGAGGGCGTGCAGTCAGAGTTGCAGCAGCCTTGAGTTTATTTAGCATAGCCTTTTAATATGATTTTTGAATACCATAATCAATCACCACATTACCACAGCAAAGCACACCGTACATATCTAAAACAATACTTGTCAATTACATAAGATCATATATAACCTTGTTTCCATGGTAGTATAACATTCCTTTACCTTAAAAGGTGACTTTATGAGGCTTACCAAGGTGGCCATTGTTTTAAACTCATCAGCCATACCATGGCTTTTAGCTACGTGACTTCTTCAGTGCCTCACAATGGCTTTCCAAAATGGCTCCCGACAAAAACTTAGAATCATCCTTTCAGACTTTCATTTTTTCTCACTCCCATCCTGTCCATCAGCAAATTCTGTTGGCTCTGCCTTCAGAATATATCCAGAATCTGACCATTCTCCCACCCTACCCCCTGTCGAAGCCACTTGGATCTCCTATACTCTAACAGGATATTCTCCATGAATTCTGTTCTACCATCTTTTCTTCACCTAGCTGTCAGACCAGTCCTTTCATTATGCAGATGAGATTGTCATTTTTCTGCTCAGAAGTATCCAGTGGTCTTCCTTGTCATTCAGAATAGAATCCAAACTACCATGACCTACAAGGCAGCAATGACAGCCACAGGCTATCTATTTTTCGAATCCTTTTTTCTCCATCCTCCTCCAGGTCACATCTCCTGGTACAACCCAGACATGCTACCTTTCTGGACTTTTGCTGACCATTTGCCTGCCTGGACCACTTTCTCCTGAGGTCTCTCACTCATTCAAAGAGCCTCCCCAACCAACCTGTTTAAAATAAGCACCTTGCATCATATTATTCTACCTCTTCATTAGAACTTTAGAACTTTTCTCTTTAGAACTTTTCATCACCTGAGATAATAAAATTGTTTGTTTGCTTTTTGTTAATTGCCCCTGGAATCTCTGGCCCATGCCCAAGTTTCATGAAAGTAGAGATTTTGCTTTTTGTTGTTATTCACTCCTATAGCCCCAAGATCTAGACAACATAAAATGCTCAACAAATATTTGAATGAATAAATGCAATAAGACTGGCTTTTAAAAACAAGTAAATTATATCATGCCACCCCTATTTAACCCTCCCACCCCCGTAGTCTCCCATTACTGTCAGACTTAAATCCAAATTGCTTTCCATGGTAGACAAGGACTTCCATAATCTTGACCTTGGCTGAGCCTGAACCCTAGTCTTGCCCTGGTTGACTACAATCCAGCCACATTGGCCTTCTAGTTCTTCCTGGAACTTGCTCAGCTCGTTTCTTCCTCTTGCTGTTCCCTCTGCCAGCCACTCTTTCTACATAGTTGGCTCCTTTTGATCCTTCAGATCTTTGCTCAGATATTGCTTTTGCAGAAAGGCCTCCCCAGACAACCCTCTCTTAAAACTTGTCCTCTCAAAACTTGTCCCTCTCGTCCCCACCCCAATCTTCCCAGAACTCAGGCTAATTTTTATCATCGTAATTATCACTGAGTGATATTGCTCATTTATTTACTTATTAATATTCTCTCTTCCAACCTGGCTTGTAAACTTCATGAAGGTCGGGGCTTTTTCTGTCTTATTTACCGTCATATTCCCAGCTCCTAGAAGGGAGTACTTGATACATCTAAAAGCCCAATGCTTAGAGGATGGATGAATGAAATACTTCTTCTACTACTGCAATTGGCTAATTGTTACTGTGAATACTTGAATACTCTGTTGGTGACACACAGTTTAAATAAACGCCTGAAATTTCTAGGATGAAGATTATGCAGTTTGAACATTAAGCAATGAGGTCACTTTTCCAAACTGGTTCATGGAATTCTGGTACATTACTTTATAGAGATTTTTTGCACATTCTTGGGAACCCAGATCTCTCAAAGTTTCAGAATGTTGAAATTTTTAGTTTTAGTTGTTGCCAAAAGTATTAGACCGAATTAGATTTCTGACTCCTCAAGGGTAGTGAGTGCCACATTATCTTTCATATCTCCAGCACCTTATTCAGCCCAGAGGTGTTCAATAAATGTTTGCAAGTGGTGGTTTAAAATTTTTTTGTATTTAAAAACTCAAAATTTTCTGTAAAATATTTTCAGTTTTTGTAAATTTCAAAGCTAGTCCCCACACCACAACCATCTCCAAAAAGTTTAACCTTTATGCAATATTTGGTCACCGACCAACTCTAGGAGAGGAATGAAAGAGTGATCTCCCCTACTAAATTTAAATTCTGTCCACCAGGCTAGAGGAACAGAGGGGACCTATAATAATTTATTCACATACTATAACTCCCTATTTGGATGAGGTTGGGTGGAGACAGGGAAAGGCTCTGTGGTCCAGCATCCTCCTTCACTCTTATTTTCTTCTTGATAAAACAGCCAGTGTTTAGTGTGGCTCCAGAAGTTTTGGTTTGGGGATTAAAAAAGCGAGCGGCAGGTAGCTGTGACGCAGGTTTTGCACAGTCATTGAGCTGCACACACCTTAAGCCAACATGACCGATGAAAGGTGGCAGTGTTTGAACTGAATCTGTGCTTTTTAGATGGACCAGCACCTTTTCAATAAAAGCACGTTTATACCGATTCCTTAAGAAGTTTAGACTGGAGGGCTGTCTCCAGAAACTGGCCCCCCTTCTGCCAAGCCCCATTTGTTTGTCTTGGCAGCCGGGCTGTGTCTGCCTGGCTGCTGCTAACGCTGGGATGTTAAATTGATGAAACACAGAGCTCTTGATCCTTTTCAGTGAGGCTTCTATTCGGTTAATGGCAGGGTAGAGCTTTTTGCTGCTAGCCACCTGTAACTGGCCAAGATTAAAAAATAAATAAATAAGTGCAGAGGTGTGGAAGAGGAAACTTAAAAAAAATCTTACCAAATACTACATTTTTTGTTTGTTTGCCTGTTTTAATATCCAAAATAGGTTTAAAAATGCTGAAAAAGAAAGTGAGAAAAAAAAACCCCACCTAAATCTCATCACTATTTTGGGTCAGTGGTGGTGGCTAGGGAAGAAGTGGAGAATGGATGCTCTTCTAATGTTGTTAGGGATTTGGGGACCTATGGAGAGTTATGAAGATACATTTTTGGAATGATTAATACTGCTTTTCACTGTGGCTTTTGTCTTACTCTTTCTTTGGTCTACTCAGGATTTTTCTCTTCAAGTGATTACAATATATAATTCTATTTAGCACAAATACTCAAGCATAGATAACCCGAAAAAACATGAAGGGAGTTGGCTTTTTGAGGCTTTGGGCATTCCAGAGCCACAGACCAACTATACTTGTGTAAAATGCACTCGTGTTTGTTTGCTGTGCTTGGAATTAGGCCATCCTTAGGTGCTCAGTCTCCGTGACTGTACATTGTTCAAGATGCCATGGGCTGTGACTAGACTTTTAACAAATAACAGCACAGAAAAGAAACAAGTATAAATTGTCTATTTGGTTTACATTACTCAAGAGGGATTTATAATATTGCTTGAGTTGTTACAGGTTTTAATGGTCCCCAAAGATGAGTCCCTCACTTTATTCAGGCTACTGCTCAGGTGTCAGCTCTTCAGAAGAGTCAAAATAGCAAGCCCCTTCCCCATTTGACCATTTATTTAACCAAAAGCCTTTTTAATCATTGCTTAATTTTTTCATAGCAGTTAATCATGATCTGAAATTATATATATTTTAATTCTATATCTCAGCTGCAGTATAAGTTCTATGAGGACAGGGAATTTTTCCTTATTCACTGTCTAAACCTCAGTACTTAGAATAGTATCCAGGATACAGTAAATGTATCATAAATAGGTGTTGAATGACAAAATAAGTAAGAAAAGGAAAGGAACAAAAAAAGATGAAGTAGAGAAAGGAAATAATGATGGTTTCCCAAATAATATCATTCATCTTGTAGCTAGTTACCCCAGGACAGGAAGGTCCATCAATCTTGCACATATAAAATGTTTGTTAGTACTTTCAGTAAAACTTTGAGTGAAAACTAGATTGCATATTACAAACATATCATTTGGCCCAAGTAAATGAAATCATTAAGTTAGCCAAAAATCAGGGAATATGAAGACATTTCATTGTTTGAACTAAAGGACTGAGCAGAGAAATTAGATTCGTTTTAGTAAGGGTGTTGAAAGAGCACAAGTTTGAAACTTTGACTCTTGGCCATTAAGCATACATTTAAAATTCTCTTTCCCGCTAGATCATCTTGTTTAGAAGGGATAGCTTTGTCAATTTCAGCATCTCCATCAGTTATATCTGTTCTCTGAGTATACTAACACGATATTATAGCACATGCTGCCACAAACAGATGGAATTGACAGAAGAAAATATCTCCTGTCCACTAAAAAAAAATGTTTAAAAAGGATGTTTGTTGAATAACAGATGGTGTGAGAAATAGCCTGTCAAATTGAGATTGGTGATAATGGATTAGTGAACACTCTATAATTAACTACTAGTTTTTCTTATGATTATATTTCTTTCTACTCTATGTCCACTTTTATATGCTTCAAATCATTGTATTCCCTATTTCACATTTTTATATATTAACTTTTACCATGAAGATTTATTTGTTTTCTTTCATAGTCTTCCTAATGGTTTTATCATATTTCATCAAATTGATATATTACAATGCAACTGCTGAGAGCAAGGCTCTCATGTGTTAGTGATGTGTTTGGTGTGTGGAACATGTTCACTTCATTTGTTGTTTTTAATTGAACATTCCAAGTTTATTTAGATTTATTTAAGGACATTAGCTTCTTTCCGACAATTAATATTATAGGTAATGATATGTTGACTATCTGAATGTCTATTATTCATAATCCTCTTGACTTATGGTCATAATTCCCACAGAGATTTCTCAGTCAAAGGTTGTCAACATTTTTGTATCTCTTGATTTGTGAATGTGTGACACCATTTTATAATGATACCTTCAATGCTTGAATGTTCCTTTGGTCTTATAAATAAGGGTATCTTAGACCTTATTTTGCATTAATTATGGCATTTTCTTCTCTCTGCTATCTTATAGCTAAAAGTATTCTCCACATTTGGATGGCCTATTTTAGTTCTCTTTTCAATTCTAGGCTTATTTTTTATATGGTTGTAGCATGATTGTGGATTTTATTAATATATGATTTTGTTATAAATTATGCATTTCACCAATTTTCAAGGAACTGGTCTTTGAGCGTGAACACGCATTAATTTTATAGTTGCAAGCTTAATTAAAAAAAAAAAATCTTACTTCATGTGGGGAACTCTAAAACTTTGACATTACTGAAGACTCCTCCGCCCCTTTTTTCCCCAGTGTCTTCTAAATTTTTTAAAATTCTAGTGGCTTTTCAAGTTTCAAATTGTTAACAAACACACTATGCATGTGATATATAACAATATTATCATGCCCTCCTCAGCGCTGCTACTTTACAGAGGAGCAACATAAACTAGAAAATCCATCTTGAGAAGCTCTAATGAACAAAAAAATCTGTGGCTACGGTGATCAAATCTGGTTAAAAACCAGCTAATGGTCAATAAGAGAAAGAAGATACTCTTAATATTTTAAATTTGTTTCCCAGTTCTATTTAAAATTTTGAAATACTAAAATCTCATGATAACATAACTCTATGATAATAGTGTTATTGATGTTAAGCTACTAGCTGCTAGTAATAATCAGTATAATTTGAGATTTTTTTAACATGTGGAAGGCACTATATTTCTTAGACATTTTATCATTTATTCCTATTACTATTCTCTTTTAGCCGATGATGAAACTGAGGTGTTAACTGAAACTTTCCTAGAGTTGGAAACAATGTCATACTTGGGTCTGTCCAGCTTTGAAACCCAGTGATTTCTCTTAATCATGATGCTATGCTAAATACATTGGTTTTGGTAATTTGCATTTATTCCTAAGGATTTCTTTTTAAAAAATTTCTTCCTTTCTGATTGTATGGATTTGTATGACCATCTCAGAGTTAAAATATTAAATAAATACATTTTTAATTTTTATCCAAAATGTTCTTGATGACCAAGTGTTAATATCCAGTATCTCTGTGCAGAGCAAACACTTATTAGTTCTTGCTAAGCTTTGGTTTTAGTCTGTTCCTAATCCTAGGCCTCTCGCTGAAGCAGAATCTTCATTCTTCACCCAACTTCAAACATAATCAAAATAAAATTGGTTCTGGTCCTGAACATTTCTTGTACATTCATTAATAGTTTTTATATTTAATAGCTTATAGTATGTAAAACACCTTTGAAAAGTCATAATGACTATATAAAAATTGTTTTTTGTTAGCATTTCTCATTAATATTTTGAACATTCTGCCAATTTTTGGCAGTTGATGCACTCTGGTCAGTAAACAAACTGAGCTTGATAAAATTGCATCACCAGTTTTCCAACAGAATATATATGTTCTTTCCGGTTCATTGTTACATTCAGCCCACTTAAAATAATGTGGCACTTATCAGTAGAACCCTTTTCTGATATCTAGAGATAGTCACTAAGTACTTGTTGTTAATTATTATTATTTATTTTAGTAGTTCTTAACCTGGGGACCATGGAGAGGGCTTCAGAGAATCTTAGAAAAGCCTGAAGTAGTGTGAAAAATGTGTTATAGGACCATTTTTTTTAAAAAAAAGGGTTCATAGTTTTCATCATTCATTTAGTTATTCATTGAATCATCATTTATTCAAACACCCCACCCCCAAAAAATTAGACCCAAAGTTATAAAACATCCTTATCCTCAAAATCTCATCTGCATTTATTTACCTAATTATACCTTCACATCAGATCTTTTAGTTATCTATTTTGATCTTATTTTCTGTTCCTATTATTTCATCAATTTCCCATGCTTAACTCTAAGCATTTTTTTTTTTTTTTTTTTTTTTTTGCCTGGCACTCTTCGTTTTTAAGGCAAAGGAGGCATGGGCATTTGGTCTTTGTTTGTTTTTGATTTACATTGTGATCTGTTAGTCTAGATGTAGTTGCATAAGTGGCTTTATTTCCAAGAATGGAAGAGGGAGAAAGAACAAGATAGGCTACAATTTGGAGAATTTAGGCCTCTGGTAGGATTGGCTGGTCTGAACTGGATATTTGAAACCTGTTGTTTCAGTGTACTATACTGAATTAATGTACTACACTGTGTTAATCTTAATCACAGCCACCTCTTCCCTCCTGACAGTAAGAAAAGGAATTTATCTGTTTCTTTTCTCTTCGCCACCAATAGGGCCACAACCTCCACCTCCAAATGTTACCAGCCTTTGACTCACTTGATTAGAGCCCTGCTTTCCTGTCAACCTGAGATAAACTTTAGTCACTGAAGCAGTCAATCAGTGCCCAGGTCTCCCTGTTCTCTGTTGTTCCTTGCTCTTCACTTTGCATCCCCTCTCCTAAAGATGAGTCACAGCACCTGCCTTTCTTATAATTGTCTAACGGATTTAATGAGTTGATTTCATGAACAAAAAAGCAGAATATGAAAGAAGACTATAAAGTGTGCTGTATGTTTTAAGGATAAAGATTGGCTTTGAATCAGTCTTTCATGATTGTAAGAGAAGACAGGACTGTGTAGTGGTTAACAAGCAGGCTGTGGAATCTTTTATCTTAGACATGCTGCTAGTTAGCTGTGGATAGAGCAGGCAACATTCTTAGTGCATACGACGTTTTCAGTAAATGTTTATTGGTGACACGAGTCATGTTTTGATGTCTTCCAGTTTTAGCGACTTACCTAGGAACTACTGCATTCCATTCAAAGTAAAACAACCACTTGTATTTAAAACAAAATTTATATAAACAAATTCAAGAACCATGTAATATCAAATTTGGAGCAGTACTCATTTCTTTCTGCCTGACTAAATACCAGATCACTGAACATTTCAAACCTACTGATTTTGTTTACTTATACTGCAAATGAATTAGGGTATTATTACTGTCACTTATGTGTTTAATGATTTTCAGCATGTAAATGTAAATGATTTATCTTTGATCCTTGCTATATTCTACCAGTTTCTTTTAAGTAATGTCTATTAACAGTGAGCGAACAGAGCCTAATAAAATTCACTCACTAATGTAGGACATTTTGGGTTAGTAGAAAAAGCTCATGTCATTTATTAATTTTTGGTTTCGGTAGAAATGTAGCACATCTTTATTTCATTTAGCATTTAGACATGCCAAAAGGTATTTTAAACAAAAAGAAGAAAAAAATACATGCCCTCCACTCCCCCCCCCGCCCCCACCACAACTCAAAGATCTCTATTATTTACATTTTAGTTAATTCCCTCTCATGATTATTTCTAAAATTTTAAGACTGTGATCTTCCAATAAATGCCATTTTGAATATGTTCCATATAGTAAGTTTCTCAAGTACTTTCTTTTGTCTTTTGATCATTTTGTCATTTCTCTCTTTGTTGGCTTGGGGCACTACACAGGAAATGCTGTTTAAAAGTAAAATAAGTGATGAAGCAAACATGCAAATATAAATAATGAACCAATAATACAAGATGGGCCTATAGTTGTAAGCAGTGTGGTATGCAGAAATTGCATGTTTTCTTCACAGTTTCTCTTCAAATGTGGCCTAGTAGAGAAGGTAGGGATCATGAGGAAGTGAACGCTGGTAGGAAAAATTGGGTGCCTGCGTAAGTAATTATACAGGATTTTCAGCATTTAAATACTGTAAAAAAATTTAGAAATGATTGAAAATATATTTATCTTTTAACTGTAAGATACAGCAGACATTTAAGCAGCTTACTATGGACGTTGCTGGTAGAGGGTATACTAAAATCAGTGGTGTATTCAGGTTACATGAGGCCTGAAGCTTGTATAATTTTGTAAAACATTTTAGAAAAACTAATACAATGGTATAAATGTAAAACTAGGAACAAGAATAAGTAGTTATTTGACATGAGAAAACAATTATAAAAGTTATAAATTTAATAAAGCTGATAAATACCATTAATATCACACAATCCAGAAGAAACAATATTTTTATTAAGTGACATATATCTGGATTTTTCCCTCCATTTTTGGCTCCTATACTTTAATTGCCTCTTTATTAGTGATTTTACAGTATTTTTGTAGAGAATTAGTTTGTATTCTAGCATGGTTGATCAGGTTTTTGTTTTTTGTTATTGATTTTGAGATGCATAAGACATGTGCATATAGTCATCTTCACTGTTGGGCATGCTGCTACTGGATTGTAACTTACAAACACAGAAATTCTGATAAATTCAATCTCATACATTTCTCATAAAAAAAAAAGTGCAGAATGTTCGTGATTACCTATGTTGAATTATCAAATACATTTGGGACAGGGGAGAATTTCCATTTTGAACAGACATTGAAGAAAATCAGTTCCTTAACTTACAGTTGTGTACATCTGAGGATTGGAAAACTCTGCCGCCCAGATTCTGGCTTCATGCATTTCAAATCCTGTTTCTCCTTCGCTAGTCATACACTTTCAAGCCAAGCCCTGTTTACTGTTACTGTCTTTATTTCATCCTTCTAGTGCTATTAATACCCTTCTTCTGGTCTTCTTCAATCTATTATATTTCATTGAGGTAATTTTTAAACTAAGATGTTATTATCCAGAACAGAGCCTCCTGGCTGATAGATAACCATAGGCATAGTAGCCAGTGTCAAGTTCTGTGCATCAAGCATGTACTAAGACTGTACCATCAACCCTTGATCCCAGTTTTTCAGATGAGAAAACTGTACTTACTGAGATTTCTATTCATGTCTGTCACACTCCAAAGCTTATGTTCCCAACCACTACAAACCTCTTTTTAGTAATGACACTTGAGATGGGATTGTTTGAATCCAAACATGACTCTGTATTTTTATTAATATGAATATGTTAATAACATAATATAATAATACTAATTATTAATATATATTTTCTAATAATTCTCCATACCTGTAGATTTTCTTAATTCAGTAATTGTAGCTCTTTCAACAACAAATCATTTTATGACTATCTGTAAAACTAAAAATATTTAAGTCAAAGGTAATTAGAACACATTTTAGTATTTTAGAATTCTGTGTATTATTTTATAATAAGAAAAAGTCCAATAGTTAGTTTAAAATATTAGTACAACAAAATACAATGGCTTGTCCCTGTGAGTTGAAATGTAGAATTTATTTCATCAATATTTTAATTCAAATTGTGTTAGTCTTTGTGAATGAGCGTGGAATATCATCTTTCCTCATCTCTGTTGCAAAGATGTGTGTATGTGTAGACATAGCCCCGCCTTTGCCAAGCAAATCGGCAAAGTTAATGTAATCGTAAAGTCAAAACCTATAATTCTTTTCTCACTGTCGAAGGAGAATTTACACACCTGTCTTTTAAAATTTAGGTTTCATAGATCTTGCCAATCTAGCATATTCATGGTTTGCTACCATTTTGGAATCCACCAGTCAGAAATGACCTCAGACATTACTGAGAAGTCTATGTCATTCTTTTCCCATTATTAACTGTTCTGTTCTTTTTTTTTTCTTTCTTTCTGCTGACATCTGTTCTGAATAGCTCAGATCCATTCTAGCCAGACAGTCATTTTGTGCTAAATGTTACTTGACCTTCAAGAATCCGTAGATCCAGCCAGGATTGGGTCAGACTTGATCCTCTCCAGTTTTAGATACCTGGCCAACTCATCTGGCCAGAAGGCTTTGATGCTCCTAAAGGTCTGCAGATGATTTCATAAAAAGGTATGCTATTCTTTCGCTTGTCCGCAGTCTGTCTCTACAATGAAAATAATGGAAATTGTGTGTTAGTGCTATTTTCTTTTGGAACATCTTATCTGATGCAGCCTCTTTCTTTCTTGTTTTTTTTTTCCCCTTTTTCTTTTCTTTCTTTTTACCTCCCTCCCCCTCCTTTTCTTCTTCCCCTCTTCCTTCCTCCCTCCACCTCCAACCCAACTTCTTCTCATATTCCTCCTACTCTTATTCTAGGGGTAGTGAAGGGTGACCACATTCATATGCTGCTTTCGTCTATCTGGTTCCTCTTGCTGGTACTACTAGGAAGGCCTTTCTAGCAAGGCAAGTGGGAGGGATTGTTGAGATAGCACTAGCCACCCAGTTAGAATGGACCAGTAATACTGACTGAGAAAAGCTTCATGGAATCTACACTTTTACAGGAATAGGACATTTACCACAGATTGTAGTTTACCATAGACTTTTTTTAGATTGTATTATCATGGCAGGCCTTATGTGTATTTGTGGCATTGGCACCACTGAATGCCTAGGAAAAAATTCTCTAAGACAAACCAATTGCTACATCTACACAGGCATGGTAAAACACCAGGTTGTGAAACAGTTCTTCAAAGAACAGTAATTTGGGAATAGTCATGTGGTGGATTAAATGAAGGTTTTTGTAGCTTTGAAGCCTCTTCCATGGAGACAAAAAATATTACCTGAAAAACAAAATAGCATGTCTTTTTCTATTGCAGGAATACCCTATATGCTTTTCCAGAATGCCAAAGCCTGGTCACATGGCTTTTAGGTCATACATGTCAGCAGAGGTCTAAGTGTAATGTAGAAAAATAAAATAAGATGATATGAGAAGAAATGACTTGGGCATTTGAGGGTGTCAGGAAGTCGTGTTGTTTAGGTTGAGAGCTGAAAGAAAAAAAAGTGTCAGACGTAGGGAAAATCAGGAGGATTGGGAGAAAACATGTCAGGAGAGGTTGCTGCTAAGGTCAGCAAGCTATGGGGAGACCACATCCAAGGGATGAAAAGCAGCAGGACCTTGTATGGTTTGCAAACCAGAGTAGAAGTTTAATTTAGGTGTAATGGGGGCCATGGAGGGTTTTAAACAGAAGGATGACATGGTATGATTTATTTTTTAAGAAAAGATTACCTTGCTATGTAGAGAATGGAAGGGGAGGGTCAAGAGTCTAAGATGGAGGCTCTTATTTTCCAGAGAAAGGTGATGGTGATTCAGATGATGGTAGTGATAGAAAGATAGGAAGATGTAATCAATTTGGGATATGTTTTGGGGGCACCTTTACAGGACTTAACTGATGTATATGACAAGTGAAAGAGGGAGCAGTAATAACTCTCAGGTTTTCGATGTGAGGAAAAGTACCGAGGGGCCTTTTCCTAAGATGGGGACCTCTACAGGAGCAGTGGGTTTAGATAGCAAACCCAAAAGTTTTGTTTTGACCTTGGAGAATTTGAGATGCCCACTTAACTTTCCCATGGATGCTGAGTAACCAAGATGGGAGCCTCACAGAGAAGTCAGGACTGGAGATTTAGGTGACATCAGTAGTTGTAGGATGCTTTTTAGAGCCATGCAATTGGGTGGGGTCACCTAAGAGAAATAAATTGTCAGAAAGGAGAAGGAGGCCCAAAACAGAGTCTTCATGCACCTCTACTTTTACAGTTTAAATATAGAGAAGGACCTAATAAATGAGACAGAGAAGGTATAGTCAGGAAGGAGGGAGAAAAACAAGGAGAGTATGATTTCCCAGAAGCCAAGGGAAGATAGCATTTCAAGAATGAGACAAAGGAACTCTAGGTTTTGTGGGAATCCTTTTAAAGAAAAATAATTCAAAATTATTAATACAAAATTAAGTACTAATATGACTTTTTAGAATGAGAAATAAACTATGAGAAATTACAAAGTAAAGAGGTAAAAAATGCCACAAATCTCACATTCAGGAAAAATAATAATTTTATTAATATAAGCACATCATATACTTGTATAATACTTTTCCTCTACTTTTTGAGGGTACATGAATGCTTAATATTGGATTGTTTCTTCACATTACAAAAATTTTGTCATATCTTTTATACAGATTAAAGATAATTCTCTATCATGGTTGATCAAAATTGTATTTTTATTATTGATAATTTTTGAAAAGTCCCTTTAAATTTATAGCCCATTATCGATGATGTCCTTTAAATTTTCAGGATTATTGCCAAATTGTGGGAAACGTCTATCAAATGTCTTTCACATATGAGCTTCATGATTTCAGGATATTTAAAGTTTTCATGCATATTGACTAATAAATAATTTTGAATTGATGACATACAGAAACCAGTTTATTACTGATATTTTCATCATCACCCAGGAAGGCATTTCTACTGAGGACAACTATAAATAACTAAACTATACAAGAAATTTATTATGACCACAGAGATATATCCCACTGAACCCAAACTGAGTATACTTTCAACTCAGTTTTTGTCTGTCCAGGTCCCAAAAATGTTTGCCAGGGCCCCCAGCATCAGAGCAAGTGTAATGGGGGGAAGTTGAAGTGAAAGAGACTGCAGCCTTGACAAGTTGAAGTTAAAATATCTGACTTTTGAAAACTTAAAATACATTATGGAAACATCGTTAGGGCCTCTCCCTGGGCCTTAGAAGTGGCCTGTGCATGTAAGGGGCCTGAAACTTTAAACTTTATCTTCCTTTGTGGGGAGAGAAGTAATAAGGTGAAGTGCATGCAGGACAGGCAAATGATCAAATGAAAAAGCAAAGAGGTCCCCATTGGATTTATAATAAAAATTAACTATTTGGGATATAAAAAAAAGATCTCATCTCTGATGAAAATTTCTGTGTACCTAGCAATATGACGTATCTGGCAAATCACACGTTGGAGAAATCACCAGTCTATCAGAGAGAGGTAAGGGTCTACATTTTTAGATATGAGTTGCATGGAGTAGCTTCCTATTTTCCTTTCTGAAACAAAGAAAAATACAGACTTTTGTTGATATTTACTGCATTAGAGTTAGTTTTGCAGTTTAGGGCCAATTGTGCTCTTTATGCTTTTCTGCTATAAAAATATGTGAATAACAAAGATGTAAATGATGAGGATGAAGTGTGTGGAGTCATCAAAGACCTTTCTCAATTAAATTTAGGTCCTTTTTGTCTCACATCTCAAAATCTGAGTTGTTTTTGAACATAGGAAAAACCTAAGTAGGTTTCACATCTACGTTTTATTAAATTTATTTTCAAATGTGGTGTCAGGAAGAATGTCCTGACTCAAATTTTGCAGTAATTAATTATAAACTTAATACCTTTACAAGCAATTGACTAAAGTCCTGTTATTAAAGTCAAATAAATTTGGGTTGAGATATTATTTGTTTAAAGAATCCTCAACATCAACTGCATGGAAATAGGTTAGAATGGAAATTGGAAGGTAGACCTCAGAGAGAAAAGGGAGGTGATTGGAAGTAATGGACTCCCCCATGGTCTCTGTGGTAGCTTCTCTCATTACTTCTTTTGCCCATTCATATCGGCAGTTAGAGTAACATCAAAGAAAGGCATCAGGAATGCTCAGTAAATTCTGGCTGAATCTAGGCCTCTTGTATGATCTGCAATCCATTCTATTTAGACGAACCACAGGAGCAGTTGCCTGTGATAGGAATGGGGAGATGCGAGTGAAGAATATGAGAGGAGTGAAAAGAAAATGGCACTGACGTTTAGAATTGCTTTAGACCTCCCTGAATTTTTAAAAATTTTCATTACTATATTGTCTGATTCAAGAAAAGCCTGTTTGACCTATGGAAAATCATTTTGTTGTTTATGTTATCATTTAAAAGTATTGATTTTAGGTTTTTAATTTGAATTGGCAGATTTGTTAAGATAGATGAAAAAGGGAGTTATGGGCAAATTTCCTACATGCATGATCCAGCCAAACTACAGAAGGGTTCAAAACTTCTTAGATTAGCTAGTTCAACCTTCTACTCAAAGACTATCTTCTCAATAGATGGTGAGTCGGCCTATATGTGAATAGTCTAATTATTGCCTTTCATTAGTCTGCCTTCACATATTATTGTTGGAGAGCTGTAGTTCGTAAGGCTTCAAATTAATCAGGGAGATTTTCTTTCAAATAATCTCCATGTATTTGAAAACTTCCTCATAGTCTTCCTTGCTATAGGTAAATAGCTTTAGTTTATTTGTTATGCGTGTGAGAAGGTGTTTGGATCACGTAGCACACTGATCACCTTTCTTTCGGTGATGGTTGCTCCCCTTCCGTCCTGTTTATTGTTCTACCCTTCCAGTTGATTTTGAGAGGGAAGACCGCTCCTCCCCAGCTCTAAGGGCTATTCATGATCAGAATAACCAGTTTTTTATGGTTATTCCTTTTGCTGGAGATTGGTTTAGGCATAGTCATGTGACCCAATTCTGGTTGTGAGACCTGAGAAAAAGTCAAGCAAAGTATGTTTAAAATGGCTCCCCCCTCCCCACCCAAATAAAAGGATATATTGAGGAAATACGTTATTTCCTTTGTCCTCCTTATTTCCCTCCCTTCCTTCCTTGTTCCTGGGGGTGGGGGGGTGGGGGGACATTGAGTTTGTCAGTCGTCAACACCTGGAGCCGCTGAGGTTGGCTTGGAAACATTGGAACAGACAATGTTTCCTAGGGTATACACAGTAGAAAGACTGAAAGTCTCAGTAGCCTTGAGGTCATGCTGAGCGGCTGAGGACGCCTTCCACATAGCTTCTTGTCTATGAGATGATTGGTCCTCTGTTTCTATTTCTTATAGTTTACTTCTTCTCTTATTTGCCACTCCAGGCATCCTCGTGTTATTTTAACTTACCTGCAACTTCTGCCAACCAGTAATACTCTTCGCATTGCTTGTCATGTCTTCTCCATGGCATTTTGTATCTAACCAAAATCTTTCTTTAGTGATTCATAAACACAGGCAGAATGAGATGAAAATGAAATTGTCTTCTGAAATTTTATCCTAGAGTTAAAGTGGCAGCATTTGGCCGCGTTTTTCTACAGTGGGTTTAAAGCTGGTTAACACTAAACACTGCTTTAACACTGCCCGGTTGGATCTATGATTTCTTTAAGGAAGCCCCTCCCCACATGCGTTACATTTGTTTAGTCTGTTTTTTACAACTAGGCCTTTTTGACAAACATACCATTTTGCTATTTTGTTCTTACTGGCTCTTTTTTGTTGTTGTTATCAACCTTTTAAAACTCCTTCTCTTTTTATAGAACTGCTTTCCCCTTAGTACCAAAGTTCTTGAGGACTATGTATTTAATTGAGTCTCTGAAGCAGGTTGAGAAATTTTGCCACAGATTATTAGCACATTTTGGTGGCCGCGCTAGTTGGCTGAGGTAAAGTATGTTCAGTATGTGGCCATTAGATTCAGGAGAAGAGCTCTCTCTTTCAGTCCTGCTTCCCTCTATATCCTCTCAGATTTATGCTTATAAATATAGACAAGTATTTCATATTCTCTTTTTATACACAAAGGAGATGCTGGTATCATTCACTGCTATGAAGTGTTATCTGTTTTTAACAAGACACAATTTGCATATCATACAATTCACCTATTTAAAATTCTGTGGTCTAGTACATTCACATAATTATGTAGCCATTGCCACAATTCTTTAGAACAGTCTTCACTCCAGAGAGAAGCCTTGTGCACATTAGCAGGCATTCTCCTTCCTCCCTCCGCTGCCTTCCCCTCAGCTCTAGGCACCACTAGCCTTGGTTCCTGTCCATGTGGATTTGCCTGTTCCAGACATTTTTCATAAATTCCCTCATACAAGGTGTGTTCTTTTGTGACTGGCTTTTTCATCTACCACGTTTCCAAGGCTCATCACTGCTGTGGCACACATCAATTCTTCATTCCTTTTTATTGCATAATAGTATTCCATTGGATGACTCTACACAGTTTATCTGTTCTTCAGTTGAGGGACATTGGCTTGTTTCCATTTTTTGGCTCTTAGGAACTATCTAGTTTTGTGATCTGAATTTATCTTTTAGTTTCTTCAGTTTGCATGCAGACTTGCGGAGTCAAAAAGATAAATTATATTGTTTTCATCTGATTATATCCAGCATTACGATATGACATTTCCATGTGTAAGACTTTAACTGACCACTTAATTCCTTACAATGTGTTCGTAGCACATACAAAACAAGAATGAAAGAAAACTCAGCACATCCAAACACAAGTGCCCATCCATGGATTTAAAAAAGAGAAATGCACATGTGAACACATTACTTTTAACGATGGTAATTGTAAACCCAGGTTTAGATTTAAATTGGAAAAAAATACCCAAAGGTGTTTAATGTTTATCCTTAAATGTCCAGGATAAGACCATGATGACAGCTACCAACTTATTTTTTATGATCTTGGAAAGACATAAGAGGAATAAATTTTTATCATGCGTCACACACACAGATTTGCATACCTCTTTTACCTCCTCATTTAGAACTTGGTGAGGTAGCAGGGAATTCTTTATTTGTTTTTCTAGGAACAGGAGAAGGAACTGTCTGTGCATTTATGTGTTCGTATTTTCTCCTCAAAAGGAAGTCAGCACTGGACCCACTTTCACTCAGACACAAACAGCTATGTGGCATGTGTCCCCTGCCTGCTGCCCTTGTAGCCAATAGCTGAGCTGCGTTTTAGGTTTCCTGCAGGATGTGGTGATGCATACAAGGACTATTCATTAGGGTGATTGCTTAGCTGTGTGTTTCAATTCCATAAATACATGACTGTCTCCTTTGATACTCATTCTGCATCCCATTAGACTTGGGTAAGTTGGAGCTGGTAACCAATAGGTCACACTCGAATGACCACAGATGACACAGGAAGAACCAGCATCATTCTTTTCTATTGCCAGAATTTTGAGGAATAATTGAACTAATAATAGTAAAAACATGAAGCAGGACTGATTGAACTAGGAAAGTGAGTGAGATTTCTTGGCCCACTTTTTTTCTTCTTATTCTCCTGTCTCTGGGATTTCAAATTTCCCTAAATGGAAACATTACCTGTTAAAATTGCACTAATTTATTTTCCTACAGATTATGCTTGATCACCTAACAACAAACTATCTGTGAACAAGGTTTAAGATAATCTATCTCGAGAAAAATTAAATCAAAGATTTGTAAGACCCTACAATTGCCAGGAAATGTACTTGTTACAGAACTCAAGGGGTTCGAGACATGGTTGTCATTGGGTAATTTTACTTAGTTGCAGCAAATAAAGGATTCACATCCAAAGCTCTGTTTCCCTAAAGGGAGGCTTAGCCACTGCCTGTGTACACTATTCAGTTAATTATACTATAAGTCGATTTCTTCTTTGCGATTGGCTACACTTACCTGGTTGGATTCCTATCAAGCTCACCCTGTTTACAGCTGCAAAATACTGTGCTACATTTTAACATTTAGCAAGAATAGCATTTAGAAGAACCTCCCAGACCTCGAGACCCTTGTCCTGTTTAACATACCGAATAAAATACAGTGGTGACTTTCAATTACCTCCTTATTTAGATGCAGGTAAAGACATTCGTAACACTAAAGGGTAAACTTTGTGATGATAAGGACTCGAACTGTTCTTATTAAACGTTGTACACATATTCCCAAGCACAGTCCTTGGCTCACAGTAGTGATTCGATAAAAATGTATTGAATGAATAACTGTATAATCATAACATTGTATTATGGCTGAAATGTGAGGAACTGATTTTGCCCTGGTAAGAAAGGGAGTTTTAGGTATACATGTCTTTTTAACTGGGTTGTGATGAATGAATAGGATTTTACAGGCAGATAAGAGCAGGAAACTAAATTATGAAAATTACTTCTCATGTTATAGACATCGTGACGATAATAGAGTGAGGCAGTATTATTCCATTCTATTATTATTATTTTATAACATGTTAGTATGTACTATAATAATCTTTCATTATTGCATTATTATTATTATACAAAGGGGGAAACTGAAGTTTGGAGATATTAGGTGACTACCCCAAGGTCAAAAAGCTTCCAATGAGGGGTCTAGTTTTTTATCTCAAGGTTATGTGTCACCCCTTTCCGATAGTGACAAGCAACTTCCAAGTAACAGCCACATATCAAATTTCAAGATGGAAAAAACAGAAAACCACCTGTTTGTTTCTAATAGTTAAATGTATCAGTAAGCTTTTTCATACAATGTTGCCATTCTTGGTACTCTGAGCAATTCTTCTTTAGTTCTCCCCACCAGGGGATCCCTCTTGGATGCCTCCCTCACCGAGGCATCTCTCTCAGAACCCAGCCACCACACTGTGAGAAGCCTGGCCACTTGAGAGGCAAGTCATCGCGATATGGCAGTCTAGGTGCCAGATGAGTGAAGGTCTGTCTTTCAGATAATTCTAGACCTCAGCCATTCCAGCCCCTTGCATCTTCCCAGCTAGTCCCCAGACATTGTGGCACAAAGACAAGCCATCTTCATTGTGCCCTATCTGAATGCCTGACCCAGGCGATGGCTGGAACTGCAGCAGTCATCTGAGCCTGTTGGAGGAGGCTGCTCGGCCTCTTTCCAGAGAGGAGAGATGGAGTGCTTGATGCTCCACTACATCCACACAGGGCTGAATCCCTGTCGCTCCCAAATAGTTATCCATTCAAATAATCATTTAAGAACCCTTAACCTCTATCTTACTCTATGCACAGAAATTAGTTTGAGGGGATCATACACCTATATGTAATCCTAGAGCCAAAAAGCTTCTATTGGAAAGTTTTGGAGTAGACATAAATTTCTTGAATAGGACGTAAAAAACAGTAACCATAAAAACCGTTGATAAATTAGACTTAATCGAAATGAAGAATTCTGCTCATCACAGCATACCATTAAAATAATGAACAGACAAACCACAGATTAGGAAAAATATTCACAATGTATATATGTGAAAAACAATTTGTGTACTAAATAAAGAAATCCTACAAATCAGTAATGAAAAGATGAACAACTAATTTTAAAAATGGACAAAAGAATTGAACAGACATCTCACTAAAGAAGATATGAAATGTCAATAATATGTAAAAGGTATAGTATATTCATACAATAGAGTACTACTCAGAAATAATAAGCTACTAATGCATGCAACAATATGAGTGAATCTCAAAAACATTATTAGGAGCCAGATTCAAAAATCTACCCTATGTTTCTATGTATATGAGGTCAGAGAATAGCTTTAAAAAATTATGATGGTAGAATAGAAAGTGATTGCCTGAGAATTAGAGAGGTAAATTGACTGGAAAGGGAAAACCTTTTGATTCTGATGGCTATTACCTTATATTTTGTTTTGAGTGCTGGTAACACAGGTATTTGTAATTGTAAAGACTCATTACCCTGAGTAACTTAGGTCTGTTTTTATTGTATGTCATTTTTACTTCACTTAAAAATATGTCACACAAAAGTAGTGGTCATTTTCTAATCGAAATTCTTTTAGTAAAAAAAGAGTAGAAATCCAAATTAAATATATTTTCCTTACATGAAAACATGGGACTTAATGAGATTGTTTTTATTTATGGATGAAGAGAATTGACCAGTGAACACTTTAATTTTTCTGAATTGTTCCTCTTTATAAAGGTCTCACCTGCACTGTGCTATGTCTTTGCAGGAAGAAGGAAGATGTGCCCAAAGGCATGTGGGAATATGAGCAGTTAAGGGGGTTGCTGTGGCTGATGCAAAATGTGTGATTGAGCTTTCACTGTGGGCCTGGTGCTGAAAGGCACTCAGGCCTACTTGTTGAAGGAATGAATTAGCAAAAGATGAGGTGCTTGGGGGATGGAATGAGCATCATATATTATGCTCAGAAGTTCAGATTTCATCTTCTAGGCAACAGGTATCCATGGAAGATTTTAAGTGGAGAACGGTTCCCCGCCACCCCCCCTCAGGAAGTTGACTGGCTTTATGGAGAGGAAGCTAAAAGTTGGAGACACTGGTGGCAGGGGCATTAGTACGTAAAGGTGGTGCTTGTTGTAGAGCAATTGCTCTGCAATAAAAGCTACATTTTAGATTCTAAAATTTACCAGACTTTGATGCATGATTACAAAATAAGGTTCAGATCTTTGTCTGAAATGTGTTTGAAACATAAACATCATCTTTCACTTGCCTATTTCACACTTTTTTATCTTTTTAGTATTATATTATTCAGGCAATTACAAGCGACCTTTATCCAAGTTGTTAAGTTTGAAATATTAATTTGTGGTATTTTGCTACAAAGTATTTTGCTTTTTTTCTATTTGAAGTAGAATAGCTGTTAACTAATGTTCTGTGTGTCTCCTCAAATTTTGCATTGACATTGTAAGACATATTCCTTTAAAAAATCATAAATATCCTTTGTAGTGATCTTATAGGCAATTGAAAAGTAAAGAAAAAAAAACCTCAAAAAATAAAATTGGAGAAGGAAGCCATATTTTTTTTCTTTTAGAGAATTATTGCTTTTGGAAATATATTTTAAAGTTTCAGCAAACACCTTTTCAGAAAATGATTTATTTAAACAAAATTTCTATGCCAAGGTAAGGCTTATACCAGTAACATAGCAACTGTAGGTACACATTTAATTTTGTGAGAAAGATGGCAAAAAAAAAAAAAGTCTCGAGCCTGAAATTAATGTCTATTGCCAATTCAATAATGTAAAATATCTCACATGGAGGAAAACCTCTGGTTTCGATGGTGATTTCTTATAATATTTTAATCTAAATAGTATGTTTTGTCATTCATTTTTTTTAAATAAAAGAACCTTAGGAATTGTTAAAAGATTATACCAGTCACTGTTAGTTGTTATATACATAACATTTAAAGAAAGGAAACATCCTTTAAAAAAAGGAGAAAAATGATGGAAACAGATGACTGCGTTATCTGACTGAAGACTTACTCATGCACAATTTTTTTAAAAGGACCTAAAGGTGATGGAGGGAAAACATGTGGTTTGGCACTTAATGTCATACAGCGAGGTTAATGTACTTTATTCAGTAAAGCTTTTTGAAAAATGAGCTAATTCTCAGGAAGCTACATACTTTTTTGTTGTTGCTGCTCAAGTTAATAATTACTGTGATCATAAGCATTGTGATTCATTTTGTGACTCCTTAATGAAATAGCAGGTACTACCTTTCTCTTTAAAAATAAATATGGGGCTATTAAGTTTTGGTTTAATCCCAAGGTCCCAAACCACAAAAAAATAAGGTTAATTTTGACATTTCCTAACCTTTACTTTGTGTAAGCTTAAGTATGTGCTACTTAGAAGATTCCACTTCTTTCAAATTAATGCATTATTATTAAGTATTGTGTAAGACTAACAACAAATATACATATACCCAGTAGTTAGGTAGCCTTGGGATTTTGAAGGCATATCAGTAGTTACTGTATGTTATGATCTTAAGCAAGTTGACCTTTTTGACCTTGTTTTCACACTGCTGTTCTTATGTGTGTCACTGGATTGCCTCAATTGAGACTTTCATTGCTAAAACTAGGTAAGTCCTAGGCAAACCAGACAGGTTGGTCACTCTATGTCCTCAAGACCTTTTCAGGGGTTCTGTGAGTTCAAAATTGTTTTTGTAATAATACTAGACATTATTTTCACTCCCATTCTTACTCAAGTGTACAGTGGAGTTTCCAGATGCTACATACAAAGGTATGATGTTATAGAAGCAAGTAGGAGAATCCAGCTATCTTCTATCAAGTCAGGCAGAAAAAGATTTGTAACAATGTGAAACGCCATCTTCTCACTAAATTTTCTGTTTTGAAAATCATAGTTATTTTTCATAAAATTTCTACCACATAAGGGGGCTAATTTTTCAAATGAGTTAATAAATATAATACTTTTAAAAATTTCTAATGTAATAAATACCAAAAAACATGATCTACATAAACAAGGCTCTTTGGGGCCTCAATAATTTTAAAGAGTATAAAAGGGTCCTGAGACCAGAACATTTGAGCACCATTGCTTTAGAATTTTTCTACGTGAAAGAAAGAACTTTCATTCGTGAACAATAGCATGCACCAAGCCTTTCAGAAGCCTTTGTTTATGGGACTGTGAATCCCTGTCGTCTTCCAGGTATCTCTGTGTGTACTCATGCTGCTTCCCTCTGCCCTAATTTCCACACATGTAGGATAACAGGGTGCTGTCAGTTAACTTTGGACTAACTTTACTCTAAATCACAATAGCTAAAACTCAAAAGGAGCAAAAACCCCAAAACATTTGCATTAACTCAAAAGGATTACACAGTTCCATCAGACTAAACACCATCCTATTTAATGGAAAGAATCTTATAAATAGTAAGGATACCTTTGTTTCCTCAAATCTGCCTATATCTTGCCATTGCTGCTATTAGCATATTACCTGGTTAATATTAATGAATATAAATATACCACAGGACTCCACATAGCAGTGTGAACCAGAAATAATTTTTGTTTTCTTCATTTTATGGGTCTGAATTATTGTTAGTACTGACATAAAGCCATGTGGCTGTAGGAGAGCTCATCCTTGTATTGCTTCTGTTGTCATGCCCCCCTGGAGGACTGGTTCATAGTGGACCAATATGGAGACCTGGCTGAGAGCTTTGGAACAGGTCAATGTTGTCTATCACACAACCTTACAGAATATACTCTGTGTCAATTTTTCAACTGTTATACTTGCTTAAGAGCAATAAGTTATGATAGACATTGGATTGTGATCATGGCTATAAAATCCTTAATATCGACTAAGTAGGATACAGATCCATGAGCAAAAACTAGTCATCTGATAATTTGTGTTGCAATGACTTAGTACAGAGATATTTTTTAAAGTATTTAATTACTTTGAGAATATTTTGTGAAGTTGGATGACAAACCTTTGATGTCAGATGGTTCTAGTGATACAAACTATCCATGGCATTTTCCTATTTGCTAAACATTAAAGCTCAGCATCTTTCCATGGCAGTAAAAATGCAACAAGAACCCAATTTTAATATGTCTGTGCCATAATTGATTTATGTAATCCCTGTTTATTGTTTCCACTTGGAATGTATACATTTAAATTCCTAGAAGTGGAAATGCTGAGTCAAAAGATATATGCATTTTTAATAATTTTTAATTTTAAATTATCCTCCTGAAAGGCAGTAATAATTCATAATTCCATAGGAATATTTAAGAATGTTGTTTTCCCATAACTTTAAAGACCTGGAGATTACAAAATCTTTGCCAATCATAAGAACATTAATGAAGGCTACCTTAGAAATTTGACTGTCATCAGATCCAACCTCAGATTATTTGATTTAGTCAGTCTACAGTGAAGCTCCAGGATTTCCATTTCTTATAGGTCTGAGATCTTCTACTCTGTAAGAGTAGACAGAATATCAGGTTAGGAGTTTGAAAGATAGGGTTTCGAGTCCTAATTTCGCCACTCATTATATGACCCTGGGCATGTTGTTTAACTTCTGTGCTGCTTTTTAAGTGACGCCAGGTGATTTTAAAGACTGAATGAGCAAATTGTCATTGTTATCACTGTTATAGTACCATATAATTGGACCTCAAATACAGGAGCATAACTAACTTCTTTTGGAGGGTGGAGCCCCATTTCTTTGTAGCATACGAATCTCAGGTTGCAGACCAGCATCAGTCTCTCTAGTCTGATCTCAGGTGGGCTTAAAGATCATGATGTGCTCAGGTTTGAAGGCAGAGGCTGTTCTTTTAATGGCATCGACCTCACTAGCCTAATTGGTTGATGTACTAGATAGTAATTGGAAGCAAGAGAGGCCAGCCCCTCTGTAAAAACCATGCTTTTTTTGGAAAACAATTATTTTTTGAATCCCAACTCACATCCCTGTGATATACATCTACAATTGAAAAAGAACAAAAGGGTTAATCAGTTGGCATACCTAAAAGAAAGCATGCTTTGTTCTTTAGAGATTTTGTAAGAAATCACAAGTATAAATGCTTGGAAAACCATTTATACATGTGTGCTATTTCACCAAGTTTATGAAATCAAGAGACATATTTTAGGAGCAGTGCAAATTTATTAAGTTTTGTTATAGAACAATACCATGTTTGTGTGACATTGCATTTTCATATGGCAAAAGTGTGGAAAGATTCAGCAGGATTAAATAAAATGTGTGACACATGTTGGATTCTGTGCCCGAAACACATTAGATCAAATGTAGCTGTTCCAAATAACAAATGCTTTAGCCTCGTGTCTAACATGCCAGGTCAAGGCTTGGTATGAAGCAGGGTATACCTTTTTTGACAGATATACCTTCACTTTTTCTTGGAATGGGATATATTAGTTAATGTTGTGTCTCAGAATAAGATCATTGGAAGACTCAAGATACGAGATAAGTGCTACAGAGCAAGTGTAAATTAGAGGGAACAGAGGGGTCTAGAAAAAATCTGTATTCGTGGAGCTCGGTAATGGACATTTACAGCTACTAGCTGGAGAGATGCTTTAGCTAAATTTTAATGCGACTTGCAGGCAGGGTGTGGCTTTTGATCAGGAGCTGACATTAATGATCAGGGTCAGCTGTGGTTAAAGCTTGTTTTTTCCATTATAAGAAGATCATCAGGGAAAAAAGTCAGTATATTTCAATACTGTAAACTGTTTCGGGCTGGTGCAGCCATTTGGCAGCCCTTTAAACAGAGTAAGGTTTCATTGAAAGTATGAGAACTGAGAAATATATGTTCTTTGCCTTCCAGCTGAGGTGGATGCTGTTCCAATGTAGAACTAGTTTCTGAGTGCTGATTTTAAGAATTGGATCTTGTTACTTTTTTCCTGAAAATATTATATCATAAACAAACATTCTGAAATATGTGAAAAGCTTGGCATATAGACATATTTTTTTGATGTAAGCTAAATATAATGTTTATGTAGAAAATGTAAAAGTGAAAAAAGCCACTTAACAATTCCATTATTGGTTGTTGGTACCATCAGTATAAAATGAGGATTAGCTCAGGCGATTTTCAAATTCACTCTCAGTTCTAATGTTCTATCATTTTTATTATCTTTAATACCCAACTTTTATACTTTTTATTCAAATATTTAATGAGATAGAGTGGTATTTCTGTCAGGATCCTAGGGATCCTAATAGGGAGCAGTGACATTCTTTGAAAGGTTTCGTTGAGAAAAAATTCATGAAAGGACTCTTTAAAGAGGTGTGGCCAAGATAAGGGAACCAAGATGGGATGGTGAGGCATCCAGAGCCTATCAAGAGCAGGATGTTATTATTGTCTCTCCACATCAAGGTCTTAAATGGCTTGAAGCTGAGGCCATGGAAGAGGGTACTTAAGGGGAGTAGGCATCATCCTTGTCAGATCTATGGTGTGACAGCGAGAGAAAAGAAATACAAATAGCTATCCTCTCTTCTCTGATCATCTGAAATGGAGGATGCTGTGGGAGGATTTTATGGTTCAGGCTATGACGTGGCATGTATCACTTCCACCAACATTCTGTTGTCTAGTATCAGGACATACCTAACTGCAGAGGAGGCTTGGGAATGTAGTTCTCCTGTGTGCCTAGAAAGAAGAGGACAGCACAGATTTTGGTGAGTATCAGCATCCTCTGTTACAGAAGGATCAAGAATGACTCCCAACTTTCTGACCAGAACACCTAGTGGATTGTGGTTAGGAAGTTATCTTGGGCTTTCTTATCTGTTGGTAACTTTAGCCATAATAACTTATAGCTTTTTCTCTCACTACTTTTTCTTCATAGGTTCTTTCTTGGTTATAGTCAGTATATACAGATCTTATAGATCGCTCTCATTTTGCCTCTCCCAAATTTCTCTATCCCTTTACCCTGCTTTATTTCTTCATAATATGTATTACCATATGCAAGCATATATTTTTTTTGTTTATTGTCCTCATTAATAATTTAAGCTTTATGGTATAGTGATTTTTTCATATTCCTCACTATTGTACCAGTTCCTGGAAAATGCCTGACCTATAGGAGGGTCTCAAAAACATTTGTTAGAGGAAGTACTACAGGAATCCATGAACTACATTAGCCATTGTGGCATAATTCTTTCCTCCCATTCCTATTTGTGCCCACTGGGTATCCTATTGGCTTTGCTTCTGTTTCTTTCCTTACAACATTTCCTTTGCTCTCTCTACTTTGATTTTATGTTTTGCTTTTATGATACTCTAGTTAATTTAATGAAAGAGGTTTCACTATCCTAAAGTCTTAACAGTCCATGTTATATTTTTTAATTCCTTCATATGCTCTAAGATTTCCATGTAATTTATTTGTTGCTGATGGCTTCAAAGTTCCTTTTCCTCATGCTATTCTGTTATGATCTCTTGACTCATCTTAGGACTCATCTTCTGTTCCGGCCAGACTTTTCCCTTGAGTTCTTATAATAATTTTGGAGCTGTGTTTCTATTGCTAGAGTTTCCCTCTCTTAGCTATATAACTCTATCTAAACAATTAAAAATAATAGGTAAAGATCAAGTATTTGCTTTTATTTACTAGGCGTTCTTTTTCTACCTTAACTCTAACCCTATTCTTTCACTTTTCCATTGTTGCATAACAAATCATCCAAAGTTAGGGTGTAAAACAGCAGCTACGTAGTATGTTCATGAATTTTATGTATCAAGAATTCAGAGAGGACAAGTGTCTTTGCTCCAGAATGTCTGGGTACTCATCTGGGAATGTTCAAAAGACTGGGAGTGATTTGGGTGGCTGAGTGTTGGGAGCTGGCTTCTTCATTCACATGTCTGGTGACTGGGCTGAGTGATTTGAAGACTTGGACTGTTACCAGAGTGCCTACACATGGCTTCTTCATGTGGCTTGGGCTGTTCACAGTGTGGCAGCTGGATCTGAGAGGAAGCATCTCGAGTAAGAGTGTTTCATGAGACTGAAGCAGGAGCTTAAAGTGTCTTCCCAACTAGGCTCAGAAATCATGCAGTGACACCTTCACTACATTCTTTTGATTATAAGCAAGTCATAAAAGCTGGTCTACATTCAAGGAGAGGGAAATTAAACTTCACCTATCGATGGGGGTGGAGTGGCAAGGTCATATCAGAAAAGCAGTGTGGATGGGAGATTGTGCTGCGGGTCTTCTTTGGAAAATAAACTCTGTACATTAACCTATATCTAATTCATGGCATTTCCTCTGTTTAACCCCATAGAGTTGAAATGCCCTGAGGCCTTGTTACTCAAAGTGTTGTCCAGGGACTGGAAGCATCAATATCACCTTGGAGTTCATTAGAAATATAGAATTTCAGACCACTGAGTCAGAACCTGCATTGATAAGATCTCTAGGTATTCATTATACTATAAAGTTAAGAAATACTGCTCTAGGGGACATTGATAATGATGTGGGCTTACTAATATGCACCCAATAGCAGAAAAATAGCAAATTCTAAAGGAATAGTTGAGCTGATCTGGATTAAATTTCTATTTACAGCAAAATTTCTGTACTTTATTTACCATATCATAGTATTTTAACTCAGTGTTAGTTGTGATCTAACTTATCTTTTTAGAAACAGTAAATATATCTTCAATATGTATCCTCATAATGTATTATGATATACAGTTCTACCTTTATTAATTATTAATCATTAATCTCCTTGACTCAAGAAGTTTGGAATAATCGTGTATTCGGTACATATTATAATGCTATTTTGAGTAATTTTTAGATTAAAAAGTTAGGTTCTTTTGGATTTTTAAGTGTTTTTAAACTATTTTAAATTATTTTTTAATTGTTGGAATTTATAAATTTTTTTCTCTCTTGTGACAGCTGTTAGTAGATATCTATTTTCTACTGAATGAAAGAATGTTTTTGTTTCTTATTACTATTAATTTAGGGCACCCTGACTCATTCTGCAAACTCTTAAAAACCTGAGAAATTTGTGTGTGTGTGTGTGTGTGTGTGTGTGTGTTATATATTTAACATATGACTTATGTATTTTAATTGTTATGTAGAATTCATAGATTTCATTTATTCATGTTTTCTTTAAATACATCTTTTTAAAATTTGTTTTGAGGTAAGGGAATAAATATCCAAAAATTCATCTTAATTGGCACTTTTTTTAGGTAGCTTTTCTCAAACTGTAATTTCCAGACTACTACTATTTGCAGCATCTGAAGCACTTATTAAAATTACAGATTTCTGATTCCTATCTCAGTCCTTTTGAATCAGACTCTCTGGAGTTGGAACATGGAAAAGTCTCTGAGGTTAGGACCTAATTTCTTTGGCATACTTTTATGCCATATTTATGATCATATTTCAAGTTATTTATCATGGGAATAAGTGGGCCTTGGGACATTGGCAGGGAGCAGCTTGTCAAATTCATGTCTTTCCTGGGAGCTCTAACATTGCAAGATAATTTAATTGGAAGTCATTTTAGAGATTGTCTAGTAAAACTTTTATAATATTTCAGATTTTTAAACTGAACCCGTAAAGCTTAAATGACTTTTCAAAAGTCATACTAGTTAATAACAAAACTATGACCAGAACTCAAATCTTGTGTTAACCAAGCTAGTTCCCTCCATTATATTTTCTAAGATGAGGTAGGTTCATCTTATCTTTAAACAGCAGTTAGGTATGTTAATGGCAAGATTTTAAAGGAAATTCCACATGTTTAATTAGAAGAGATCTATTGATTTGCTGGATTGACCACGTTAATAAGTTGAATATTTCAAAATTTGGTTCCATTAGGGCTTTAGTCATATATGTAATTCAAGTTTTCTCTTAGAGATTTTCTTTTCTGTCTTCATTGACTATATCATGGCTCAGGAAAAAAGTACTAGATAAAATGCTATAACATGAAAAACTCAACATGAAAAAACAGATATTGATCAGCTATATAATGCACAGTATTTATAAGTAAAAATGAACCAGCTTTGCAGAAGCAAAATTATTCCTTTAGTTAATATCTGAGAGTTTTTATTTTTATTTTTTTCTGGATTCTCACAGAGCAAATAATATATGATTATGATATTGAGAGAGGTTTCAACAATAAACATACTACTATTACAATAATGAGCTTTCTTAAGTGTCTTTTATATGATCTCCTTCATCATAGGCTGATATTTTGAAACTTTATATAGTTGAATAAAATAAGTCCTCAGAGGGGCTCCCAAAATGGTGGCTTGGCTTAATGGAGGCAGGGGCTTGTAATGGAGATTAGGGAAAAGTAGTAGAATTAGACTGGATGTATAGAAAATCCTTCAGTCTTCAGGAAATGCTTCTAGAACTTTATTGCTCACATTGTAGATTTTGATAAGAATCAGGCAGCAGAGGGTTGGATATTATGTTCTTTAATTAAGGAACTAAAGTAGTGATATCTAATGTCACTGATTAAGGTTACATTTATTTGCTTTAGCAATTAATTAAATTGTGAATCAAGCCAGCATAGTCCTTCTTTTTATGAAATCCAGTACTCTAGCCATAATACCTGTCTGACCAGAAGATCCATTCATTCTCTTCAAGGAGGAGATTATGAAAACATACAGTGTTATCACTTCGTAGTGGATTATGTTAGATGCTGTTGTGAATCAGAAGTCATCCAGAAGGATCACTGTTGAATGAAATGCCAGCCAAACCCAAATATAAATCTGGAATTTAATCAGATCTGTATTTTAGTTCAACTGACATCTTACTCAGAATCTCTTAATTTCCAGGCTCTAGCACAGTTGACATAAAAAATTATCATAAAAGATTGACAATGATAAATACCATAGAAATACAGATAAAATGCTGGCCGTACAAAAACAGTAAAATTGCTTCTGACTTTGAAATAATTGAAAGCTTTATAGAAATCAGTGACATGACTTGAAGGGGGTATTTTAGCTACCTTTTAATCTTCACAAACCGTATCCAAATGCATCCCATATAATTAAGTTTCTTTAATGTAAGTAAATAGTGTCTTTGGTTAACAAATACAGATTTGAATCTATTCTCCTCTATAGCCCTTCTCAACTATTTTGCCTTCTCCAAAAACTGCTTTGTGAAAATTTGGGGGGTATTGAAACACCCCCTAAAATTCAGGAAAGATTTGGAAATCACCTTCATGTAATAATATCTGTATAATGCTAAAATGGAACCAGACAGGGTGTTCAGTTTTATTTTGTCAACAGAATAAATATTGGAGGAAGTAACACAATGCAATGATGACACTCAAAATGGGTTTTTATAGAAACTTAATGAGCTAAGATGGAGTTTTTGTACCACTAAAGTATAATGATTTCTTTCTTGAATATTATATTTATTATATTTACATTTATTCTCTCTCACACACAACATTAATATAAAATTTTCCTAGCGTGTCTTCTAGAGACTTAAAGCTAAGCTAAGTTTAATTAAAATAGTTCAACCAAAACTTAAACTAGACTTTTAAAACTTACTAGTGCTTTTCCATGTTGTGTTAAGATTGTAACCAAAATAATGAATATTTAGTTAGCTTCAGGTTCAGTTATATATTATATTACATTATTTGGCACATATTTTTGCCATTCCAAAAAAAGCTACCTAGCATTACTCTCCTTCCTTAATAGATTTGAGAATCACTGCAAAAACATTTGAGTGTCACAGTAAAAAATGAAATGTTTCCATAGCATAAGTTTTTAGAAATCAGGCACAGAATTAAAATATATATATAATATTAGTAACTCTTGTTGGAACTCTTTTTACAATGTTGTTTATACTGATTTTCATTTTAAACCAAGTCAAACACAATTTGGTCTTTTCTTCATGACTAATATTTATTATTGCTAACCTAGAAAGACTTGAGTTTTATATTTGTTGTAGGGCTTTAAAGTTTACAAAGGGCATTCATAGACGTTATCTCATCTGAAACTCCCTGTACCCAACATCCTTAACTCTCCTTTGCCATTTAGACTCTGATGAGGATTAGGAAACCACCTACCCTGGTTTATAGAATTGGGTGTCAAATGTGACTGTGAGGACCTGTCCTAGTGAGTAAGGAGTGTGGCCTTTGTGATAGCTATTTCTGTGCTCTGAGGCTATTTGGCTTAGTTTTGGATTCTTGGCAGTGTTGAGTGATGTAGTTGGAAGAGTTGACCAGATGAAAGGGAAATTATGTAGTTGGATTTCTAGCATAGATCATTGTTTTATAACTATCCCCTCTGAAATTCTGTCAAAGGGCCTGTGTGAAGACTTAATTAAAATGAAATAAAATATGTTTAATATAATATGCTTAAAGCTGTACTAAACAAAATTATTCTAAAAATTTGTTTTAAATTTTGAAAAATAGTTTGAGAAATATAATAAATATTTCATGTTTGATACATGGGACTATAGAATAGTAAATGTGGATGGGTGGGGGGGGTTGTGTCGTAAAGAGAAATTTATGAAATGTTACCATGTTGAATGGAATAAAAGTAATTGCATCTGTTTAAACAATCTCAGGATTATGCGTAATCTTATGTGTGACATTTCTAAAAACTTCTAAATTATAATTTAAAAGTTGTACATTTCTGGCAGCATTGTAAATAATACTAGTACTTAGGGTGCCATGGTCTGAGAGTTTTTTATTTTATATACATTGTGTTTTATTCCTTTAAGTCATTCGTTATCATATGTAGTAAATGTATCCTGTGACATAAGACTACGGGGACCTGAGAGCAGTAGGGTACGTTATTTAATGTTAGAGTGTGGTAACGTATGGTCTTTGAGCTTACAAAAATATTTATTGAATGAGTGACTACCTAAATGATATCTTAGTGGGTAAAAGAGACTTCAGTACTTAATTATTAGTATTGATGGCTTTTTCCCCTACCAAGTAAGCATGAGCAGTTTTTGTCTAAAAACCACTTATAAAATGTTACTCCATTTTTGGTAGTCAGTGAGGGAGAAAAATCAATAGTGTGATGGGAAGAGTAGCAGAAGAATCTAACTACAGTGGTTCTATAGAGTCTAGGGTCTGAATTATATGTGGTTTAACCACCTACCTTTTTCATAACTCTTTGTAATATCTCTTTAGCCCAAATATCTAATTTAGATCCTTGTATTAATTGTGTCATTTCCTTCTCCATCTTCATTCTTTGTGTCTTCTTCATTGCATCTGTTTTTACTATGATAAAACTCTCCTACTTAGATGCCTGTTATACTCTATTTTGTTTTCTTCCCACCTCTCTTACTATTCCTTTTTAATTTCCTTCTAATATGTTTTATTTTCACTTTTCCATCTCTTCTATTACTTTCTTCTACTCCCCTGTCTCAAAAATTAGACACCTCCTTTGAGATATGCTTTGCTCTGGGCCCTGGGAGACAGCATTGATATGACAAAGTCTATGCTTGATGAAGCTTATGTTCCAAAAGGGTAACAGATAATCATCCATGTGCACCCTTGAAGAAAAATAAAAAAGGCTGGCATAGAGAGTGAAGGGGAAGTTTATATAGGTGGGGGTCATGTGACTGGAGCAGAAACAGCAGGTGTAAAGCAGTACTAGAAGCCAGAAAAATATACAATGTCAGGCCATCGAGGGTTCTTACAGGCCATGGTCTGGACTTCAGATTTTAGGAATTTCGTATATGGTAGGTCAAGGTAATGCAAATCCTCCATAGCCTCGTTTGCCAGAATGCCTTGCACAGACCTTCTCTGAGCGAATGGGTTACTGACTGTCCTTAAGCATGTCTTGGGCTTTTGCACTTTACATTCTTTGCTCAAACCTGAACTGTCTCGCTTCTCATACCTTCTGGCCCGCCACCAGCACAGCAGTCCTCCCACCTTTTCATGACCACCACAAGTCTGAACATTTTTTGATCCCCTCTTTTATACCATCCATTCATGGAGTTTTTCATCAAAAATGTATCAAAGACATTTTTTTTTTTTGCCACCAATTATGCTGTTTCTTAAGGAGATAAAAGTGAATTAAGATGGACAAGTCTGCCTCAAAAGCTGATGGTGCTGTGGGCAGAGAGAAAACAGTAAATTTGACATCAGGTAAAAACAAGTTGGAATTTTTGTTAAGAGCCCTGAGAGAAAAGAACACATTGCTCTGAGTTGGAATGATTGGCTAAGATGGACCCTCATTTACATGCGGGCACCTAATCTATGTGGGAATGAGGAAGTCAGAAAATCATTTCTAAGGAAGTAATATTTAAGCAGAGACCTGGGGTGGGAGAAGGGAGTTCTAGGCAAAATCAATAGCATTCAAGGCCTGAAGCTGTGAAGAGGTTGGAAATGTCGAGGGAAAACCAAAACTCAACAAAAGTCGCTAAGGCTGGGGCATAGTGAATTGGGTGAGTGGCACTGCTTGAGGTTGATAGGCAGGGCCAGATGATGCAGGCCTTGAAGGCTGTGGTAGGGAGTGTGGTTTTAAGTGCAATAGGAAGCAACTGAAGTGTTTTAGACGAAGAAATGACATGATTTTGTTTGAGGCTGAGACTGCCATCTGTTCATCAAAAAGAACCATTTGTCTTTTCTCCCTGGGCACACAACCAGATTCCATTTCCTGGCTCTCTCTGTAGTTGGCTATGTATCCTACCCAGGGGAGTAAGTGGTAGTGGTGAATATCGCAACTAGGACTAGCTCATTAAACCTCCCATTTGGGCTTCCTCCTGTCGTTTCCTTTTGTGACTGGGAAAATGCGGGAGCTTGCATTAAAATGGCAGCGCACCACCAGCCTGGACACCTGCATGGCTCTGTGGAACAGAATCCCCTCTCAGCTGATGTACAGTTGACCTGAACTTTTATGTGAGCAAGAAAGATGCACCTGATGTTTTGAGCCATTGCATGTTCAGTTCACTTGTAACCATGTTCTAGTTTGTCTAAATTAATATGATAGTTTGAAAGAACAATTTTGTCTGCTGTGCTATGTGAAAATGTGAGACAGTATGAACAATAGTTGTGGCCAAGTGAAGTCCCATTTATATGGGAACTAGGGAGATTTCAGTTGAAATAAATTTTAGTACACTACTGGTAGTTTACTATTTGTAGAGAGATATGGGGGGGATTTCACTTAATTTGGCTCTCAACTACACTATCACTTACTTTCTAAACTTTCTGTTGTATTCCTCATTCAGTAGGCACACACTTTATTTACTTGACAAGGCTGCCTTCAACTGGAGGGCAAACAAACCATGTTTTTGAGAATTTTTTAATTACCATGTTGTCTCCTGTAGTACTTTATATAAGGTACTTTTTTCATTAACTTTGTTTAAATTAATGAATAAAAGGGTAGGCTATCAAATTTAATGTTTACAGAGTTATTGGCGGTCATATATACAACCCAGACCTTGCCTGATCAATGATACTGTCTCAACCTGGCTTAAATTTTTATTGCCTTCTAAGGGTGAGGTTTAGCTGTGTTAAATTATGTTTTGTCTATAGTCTAGTGGCATAAGTAACATCAGCGGGTCTGGGATTTAAATATTTGCAATACTAGGTACGTAGAAATGTCTTTCAAAGGGCTAATCTTCATTGCCTTCCCCATCACTTTCAGGTACCCCCAGTAGCCATTGCTCATTGCTCAGAGTTTCTGACTGCTTCAGTGACCACTACTATTTCCATCCAGAGTTAGGCACTCATTTAAGAGAATCATTATGGTCTATGAAAATCTCAAGATAGGAGGCAGCTTCTGTAACCCAGTGAGCAATGATGAGGTCTGTAAGGAAGTACGGTGGAAATAGAAGGATGGGAGAATGTAAGAGACTCTACAGAACATGGTGACTAAATGGATTTAGGGCATAGAAAAGGTTGTAATAAAGATGAACATGAAGCCCCCATGCTGATGAAACCTGTTTCCAAGGTAAAGCCAGTTAACAACACTGCCTACCACCAACAGGTGGCTTTAGCAATGAGATTAGATGTCACAGCCTTGGATGTGGTCTGTTTGTTAACTTGTCAAATGTTTACTGTGTTTGTGCTTAGATGGGATGTGTTTTATGAGTTGTATTAACCTATCCATGCCTGAGAAGGGCAAAGACAATGATGTTGAAATTTCTGGTAAGAAGAGATGTATGAATGTGACATCAATGCTTAAGATAAAAATGACAATTGAAAGGCATGAGAACAATGTTGGAAATTGTATTTTAGAAGAGATGAATCTGTTGACAATAGAAGCAACTCTGAAGGGTAATGATATAATCAGGTCACTGTGAAGACACTGTGTTTTACAGTATAGGACTAGAGATAAAGTAATTGATCAGATGAGAAAACAACTCCAAATATTTGTGTCTGGAAGATCACCATTCCTATTGAATGCCCACTAGCTCAGTGTTTCCAGTGAAGGCTAGAAGTTTCTTTAAGAGTGTAAGGACTAAGCATGGGGAAAGGGCTCTGGTGATGTTTTCTTGTAAGACATGTCCCCATAGATTCAAGGGCTGATTGTAAGTTCACAGCATCTAGGTAGATACAGGTGTGGCACATGGAGACATCAAAGCTACTAAGACTTCCCTGTGAGGTACACTCAGGGGAGAGAGGGTGTACCTGGTGGTGGAAGTCACAAGGAAGGAGGGGACAGATTTGGATGCAACAGAAAAGTGACTGTCAGAGACATATTTACTGAAAACAGATGCTATCTGGTAGGATTTCATTTTTGTGTTGCATGGCACCAGAGTGGTAGCAATGTTAGACCAACATAAATGAGAAGGGATGAGAACTCCCTTCCTCACCAGTCACCTTTCCTGGGAAAAGATTGAGTACATTACCTTTAGATATGATATATATTTTTGAAATAATTACAGTTCTCACACTAGCACATTATTTCTTCAACTTTGTTTTCAAATAAATATACCGAAATTTAAATTAATACTACATATCAATGTATGACCTTTAAAGTATAGCCATGAGCTGTAGCAATTTGACTGTAATGCAGACTTGACATTTAAGGAAGAACAAATTTCAAACAAAACCCTTATTTTTCTTCAGCTATATTACTGAATATACAGTCCTGGTGTTTTCTAAATACATAGAAGAAATAGTCAGAAAAAGACATTAAATAGAGAAGTGGAAGGAATTAAATGTAAGAATAATCTTTTTAGTGTGAAAGGGTGAAACTTGAGGAGATATATATATATATATATATTTATATGTGTGTGTGTATGTGTGTGTGTGTGTGTGTGTGTGTGTGTATATATATATATATAATCATGATGTTAGCTTAAGGTAGGATAAACATGAGTTCTTCAAATTAATAAATATTAGAATTAGGAGTTTCCAGTGAAGTTTAAAAAGGCTATTTGAAGACAAATAACTTTGTGTACTAAGTGCACTATGGAGTTTATTCCTCTCTTACCATAGTGGTTTAAAAGGAAAATATAAATGAGTTAAAAATATGTAACATGCATGAGCAGAAGCTCTACAGTGAGATATTAAGGGAAATTAGAAATGTTTCTTGAATTTATAAGTTCCATAAGATTTTTTTTTTAGAGATAAAACACCAAATAGAATATATAAATGCACTTCCTTTTCAGTCTGATGAAATGTATACATTGTATGATTTTCTCATGCTTAAATGTAAAGTTCTTATTCTACCTTACATGCTTTTTTCAATTCCTATCATACATGAATTTATAACTTATGAATGACTAATATTTCATAATACCTTGACCATTTCAAAATTATGGCCTGAAGTGGAAAGAAAAAGCATTAGTTTTCATATATTACAGCCTTGCCATTTAAAAAAAGGTACTTTCGAAGTAAAGATGATAGATATTTCTTCAAAAGTTAACAAATTTTATGCTTTCTCTAGGCTGGAATGATAAAAAGTGATAATGATGAGTATTTCATTGAACCCTTGGAAAGAGGAAAGCAGATGGAGGAAGAAAAAGGAAGGATTCACGTTGTCTACAAGAGATCAGCAGTAGAACGGGCTCCCATAGATGTGTCCAAAGACTTCCACTACAGAGGTAGGCATTTTTGACAAGGCTTAATAATTAACTGTGATGTTAAGGTATGATGAAAACAACTCTCATCAATTAAGAGAATTTGATTGTCGAGCTCTCGCATGATATGGAGGTAGCAAAATAGGTTTATGTTATACATTATAAAATATGGCTTCCCATTTTAAATGGATAGAGGAATATATATAATACATATTATTTTATTCCAGTACATTATTGTATTCTCGATATGTTTGTTATTTATATATAGTTTTAAAAATTTCATTGTTTGTTTCTCTAGCTTATGTTAAAACTTAAAAATATCCATACTTTCCGGAAGTATCTAAAGTATGCATTATTAATAATATTTAACACATTAAAAATAGCTTTATCTACATAACAGAGTTGTGATTTAAGACCATTATGATAGGTATGTTTGAAAATAGATATGCTATTTGACTTGAAGTTCTGTTTTACAAAACTTTTTAATGTGGAGAAGATGAGTTGAATACTTTGAATTTTAATTCAAAGTAGTCTGGACCACTAAAATCAAGTAAATTATGGCACATTAATGTTTTCTATTTTTGTGTGTTTGTTTTAATGAATTCTGAAAGTAACTCTGTTTAATCTTATAAACTGGGTATAGAAGTGTCCTTTATGTAGAAGAAAAGAAATTTGGGAATCTGTTGTTTTTTAAACCAAATCTCAAAAAGTGTGCATTTACTTTTGCCAGGCCAAATTTCTGAATTAAAGACAATGGAAATTTCTCCTAGAAAAATGTCAAGGATATAAATAATCTTCTTAATTTAGCAATTATCTGTCCTCTAGATTGAGTTGATACCTATTTATTCCTTTGATTTTCAGATGCAGTGAGCTTCCTTGAATAGTGAACTGGTACAATTTAAAATGAATTTAAAATGAATATGACCTGAAAACTCTTGAAAAAGTTCTTACTTGAAAATAGGTCTGTGTTAATAGATAGCAGTACTATGAAATGCATGCCTGTCCTAGAGGGTTACTGGTGTAACAGAAAGAGGATACACTGTAGATAGGCAGGTCTGAGTAACAGCTCTTACAACATTGTTGTTCTGTTTACATTAGAGTAAGACCCTTTGAACTTCAGTTTCTTTATCTGTTAATAGAGTTAAATTCATGGCACAGTTACAATAAGTATTAGAAATGATCTATGTGAATTGCTGATATGTAGCCCTGGACAATAACAGGTGCTTAATCAAAGCTAGATGATTTCTTATTGTTATTAATTATTTTGTGCAACAGATTTACATGTTAGGAGTTTAGTTCAAGTTGAATAGTTAGGTAATTGCTTGTCTTCATGTTGTGAATACATTATTATTAAATCTCATTTACATTTCCATGTTTCAAAGTGTTATTCTAAATCAAAAGGCTGGTTATATCAAGGATAGATTGTAGGAAATAGTGCTGTGTCCATAGTTTTGGTTGTTGTATATTAAAATATCTAATATCTCTTTTGAGGCACAGGCTAAATATCTTTTAGAAAAGCATAGCCCAGATGTCATGGAATTGTATCGGAGGACTGGAGAGCGCATTAGTCACTGTGGCTGTCTTCCCCTTTGCTCTTTTGTACCTGTAGTTTTGCCCAGCTGTCACTTGTCCCATTTCAGTGCCTGACAGTATCTATTTCTGTAAACATCAACCCTGGTACTTTTCATCAGTCTGATATTTATAGGGAAGGAGAGAAGATTTTTTTTTCTTGAAATCAGAAAATTATGACAAATATGTTTAATACCTATTATACTTTTGGATGGTGGATTAGGGAATATACTTTAGTAGTCATGGCATATTAGATTAAAATAATTGACTGATTAAGGTAATTTGAGACATTAATTTTAAAGTTTATTTAAAATATCAATCCATCAAATCAACATACTCAGATTTTATAATGAGTCATTATTAAGAATGTAAACACTGAACACTTGTTTTTTTGTTTTTTGTTTTTTTCTTTTCACTCACAAATAGAAGATTGCCTTATAGTAAAAGTGGGCCACAAATGAGAGTAATACGTTTTGGAAAGGTTCTCAATGATCATGGGTGGAAGCTAAAAGGTTCCTTTGTTATCTCTCACTTATCTTGAAACTTGGACAAGATAGAAACAATCCAGTTCTCTTAGAATGTTCCACGATAAACCTTAGTATGACCTTAACAAATTTTATTTTCTTATTGTTGAAGCTCTGATTGAACTGAGTTGCTGATGATAATATTACCTCCTTCTGAGAATCTTATATGGTAATCAAATATTTTGGAAGTATAAATCTTTTTTCCTAGGGTAAAAAGATTTTCAGAACTTTACGTACCATACTATAATTTAAATTTTTTTAACTTCTTGGTCGCAGGGCTTAGAGCCAAACATTTTCATGGACTAAATATTTTCCAACTGAAAATTAATGTATTTTTATACCTATTTCATCATTCTGAAATATAAAATTGAACAGAATCTAGGAGTAGAAAGGCATATTGATTTGTAAATGAAAACTATAGTATTATATAAAATTATCCTTTTTCTGAATCAATTCAGGATGTTATTTTAGTAGCCACTTGAGGTCTTTCTTCAAATTAGATGAAAAGGGCAAAATACATAAGACCTACTTAGAAAGAAATGCATTTGAGGGCCATGGTCTTCATAAATTTCTCTGACAGCAAGTCATCAAGAGAGGTTTTGATCTAAAGCACTTCTGACCCTCCAGAGTTTCATCAGTAGTGCCCCTGTAAATAAATGTTCTGCATTTTGCTAGTTGTCACAGTAATTGCCTGACTAAATTTCTTGCTTTGTCAGCTTAGCAACTCAGAACTTCCCTTCATCCGAAGTCTGTAATTTATTGCAGGTGTTCTAAATTAAAATCAATTAGGACCTGAACTAAGTGAGTAGTATTGAGATAGAAGAAACCAAAATGGATTAAGATTAAAGTAAAATTGATGGGATTGTTTGTGAGACTATATGTCAAGGTTGGAGAAAAAGAGAGTGATCAAGGATGACTCAGACTTCTAATCTGGAAGAGTAGAGAATTCTCTTTGAAGAATTCAGGTATTTAAAATGAGAAATAGAAATATACTTATGGACAATGACAAGTGGGTATAAATTTGGATATATTAAGTTTGAAGCTACATTGGAACAGTGAGTGAATTTAAAGATGCATAGTATATTTTTATAATCATGCCCCAGAGTTAATGCATGAATGGGCTTATATACGTGTTATGGTAGGGATGGGTAAAGGTTAGCTTGGGAGTCATGTGAAAGGTATTGGTCTGTGGATGCTTGGAATATCTCTGCTTGTCTTCTACTCTCTCTCAACTGTGTAATCATTAAAAACAAGCTGTACAATACACAGAATTGGCAGCTCAGGAAAGATGTTTGCTGACTATCACTATAGAAGAGGACATTCTGTCCTCGAAAAAAAAAAAAAAAACAACTAAAACTAAAGCAAGAATTATGCTTCTTCCACACCTAAGAACCCTAAGCTATTCCTCTTGAAAAAATACAAAAATCCTTTTTGATTCCTTATCCTCTAAAGATATTTATCTGGGTTTCCAATAAAAATCACAGTTTTGAATCTTTTGAGATAATATATGATATGGTATGATCAACAACAATCTTTCCACCATTTCCATATATTGCACAGATTCTGTTTTCTTGACTCTTAATTGGGAAGTTGTATTGATTTTTAAATGTAGAAAAGTATAAACAACTGCTTAAAAATGTATCAAACTCATAAAATCACAGATGCAGTATTCTGCTTTGGTATTTCTCTTTTAAGAATAATACCTAAAGCAGTTTTGCATTTGGCAGTACAAATAATCTTATGCAGTGAAGAACTGGCAGGTGTTCGTAACACATAGCACTGTCAGATTTTGGCAAAGAATATCATTTTTCATTAAACAACAAACATAAACTTGGCATGCTTATAATGAAATTTGTCTACTTCATCATTGAGGGAGAATTAAATTTACCTCTTTTTCTGATTCCTGCTTTGGGAGTATGGAAGTCACATCCATTTTTGGCATTATTAGTTTGGACAAAATTATTTTATATCTTACAATTTTTATATTTTTACTTGGCAACAACATGGTTAAGAAACCATTAAAGGGCCATAAAGTTCACTTCCACTCTTAAATCAATCATCAGTCTAAACTCAGATTAAAAAGCAAAATATATTCCTGACCATCTCCTAAGAATGTCTACACTGCCATCATTAAGAAAGCTTGCTTTAGGCAGTCTATTTTTGAGGAAGTGGAGGGCTGTACTTGTATGACATCATTCAGCTTTTCATATTTTTTATTTAATCCTTAGGCCCTCAGGCTTCTCTCTTCAAATTACAAACTATTCATTCACTAGAAGCTTTGTGTTAAAGTAATTTTTGTAATTACTTCCTACCAGTGGGAAACAAGGAATAGTAAGCCTTTATCTCCTAGCTTCCTTTCAGGATTTTCATTTTCCTGCATGAACCCAAGTGCTTGTGACACTGGTATGGTTGTCATGGTGCTGTGAAGGAGTGTCTTTGTCCCAGGTGGGAAACATGTACAAGTCAGAAATGATTTGGGAGTTGCTCCTGGTTGCTGGGGAATAAACTATGAAAGAACTAGAATAATGGGAAGACTATTCCTTATTTTAGTGATGCTAGGAACTTCCTAGGCACAGAGCTTTCCTTGAATCTGTAGACAAGTCAATAGGTACTATAATCCTTTGTATTTGGAAGTTCTCATGACCTATGCCCCAAAGAGAAACATTTGTAATACACACACACATCAAACAAGAGAAATTAATTTTAGCCAATGTTTCCTTATTAAATGAAGCATAGAATATATCTAAATCATTATGATCTGTCAAATAGCTGTTAATGATAAATTTTTCACAGCTGTGTAGTTTAGTTTATACTATAAGGGTCAGCCATTAATCAAGCCTAGTACCATAGAATTGTTATTGAAATACTAATTATATTTATAGAATTCCTTTTCAGTTGGATTTTATATATTTCATAATCTAGGTATTTATAATAATTATTGACAAAAAATAAAGGCAATTGAAGTTTGAAATGTTACATAAAATAATCAGGAAGCAGAGTGATAGTTAAAGAGCTTTCAGAAATGAAACATAAGGATAATACTTTATTTTTATTAAAAATTTCTTACTGGGCCTATTCTCTTTATGAATAGGTTCAATAAAAGGAATTTGTTTATGAAATATAACTCCATATTTTTTATAATAAAGAACTGAAATGGAAAGACACAAACTGTATTGAGAGTTCAGAGCTGCTGGATTACTGGGTATTGATGTGGAATTAATGGAAAAAAGAAGTGGAAGGTTTTAGATATAGCTAGGATATTGAAGAACAATTGAAAGCAGGTCATTTATAGTAGGGTAGAAAGCTAATTCAGATAATTTAGGCCAGATGTTGATTCTTAAATTAAATGATTGCCTACTCGGAAGTAACTACAGTTGGCCCTTGAACAATGCAGAGGTTAAGGGCACTGACCCCATGCAGTGGAAAATCTGGGTATAACTTTTGACTCCCCTCAAAACTTAACTACTAATAGCCTGCTATTGACTGGAAGCCTTAATGATAATATTAACAATTGATTAGTACACATTTTATATATGTATTATATTTTTTATTCTTACAACCTATTAAGCTAGAGAAAAAATGTTATTTAAAAAATCATAAGGAAGAAAAAATACATTTACAGTACTGAATGTATTTATGGAAAAAAATGTTTATATGTAAATGGACACATGTAGTTAAAACTGGTATTGTTCAAGGGTCAACTGTATATCAGTTGATTCATGAGGGGGCAATTCATACCAAGAAGAGATTTTGTTAGTAATTAAAATGTGATTATTCTTTCAAAATAAAAAATATATCCTATTATCAAAATATACTTTTATTGTTTGGTTTTCTTTGTGTCAACTGCTTTTGCTTAGGAGGAATAGATCCTACTTTTAGTAAAATATTAAGTATGTTTTGATTCTGCTGATGTGCATCTGCTTAAACACATTTTAAAGCCTTTTTTCATGTACAACTTATAAACTGTCATGTTAGTAAAGTGGGAAGTTTTTGTGTAAGGAATCCTAATGTTTCCAGAGGTTTAATAATCTTTCATTTCATCATTTCTAACTAATGTAATTGATATCAAAGAAGATAATTTGCTGTAAAGTGGTATTTACTTACTTACTTACTTACTTACTTACTTATTTACTTACTTACCTACTTATTTATTGCCATTGTTTATTTTCCCTGCTGGATCATCAGTCTTTAACTTTAAATTCGAAATTTATTCATGCTATTTGTACCCAGTTATCTTCACTTGGTATTTTGCAAACATTTTTTCCCACCATGGACCCCTTACCTCCCTGTGGAATTCATGTATGTTTTTGTCAGTCCTGTCTTTATAAGATTTTTTTTTTAATTTCTGTCTTCCTGCAAGTCATCTTTTTGGTAGATGAGGTTGAGGTTAGTGATATATGTTGAAGAGAAATAAAACAATGGGAAAAAAGAAATGCAGCATAGAAATAATATTTTTGTTTGAAAATAGTTTGAAATTAGATTATGGGAGCTGTGAATTAAAATATAATGACTGTACTCAGGCCCTAATCAGTGCTTCTTTAATGCATGATTCTGCAAGGGAAGCTAAATAGTTGGTTTTATTCTTTCTAGATACCAGAATTTTCATTCTGATTTTCAGCTGTGCTCCATCTGGTCTAAATATCAAAATTTAAAAATTCTTAATGGAAGTACTTGAACTTGGGACTTTGTATATGATGAAAAGATTCATTTTAGGAATGATTGGAGCCATTTCCCTAAATGAGAATATGAAATTTATTGTAGATAAATAATTATATGCAGCATATTCCTATATCAATGTCTAGTACCTTCCTATGTATCTAGAAAATAATCTTGGATAAGTCTGAATGAGACATTAGCTCAAAATTTTTTCTCTTTCATGACCATTATAACCACTTATATGTCTCCCACATTAACTTTTTTTTTTTTTTAACTTTAGGGCTGTGATATTTGTTCGTTATTTCAGAGCTCTGATTAATAATGCCAAACATCCTAAGCCTTTGTGAATATTCCTGTCCAAAGGACAGTCTTTAATTCTAAGTGTGTTTTAGCCAATTCTTGTGGAAGGTTTTGTTTCTCTCTAGTGTGCTTTATAAATTGTGTTGTGCTCTTAAAATGTCAAGAATAATGTCTGTGCAGCACTAAAACTTTTGCATTCTACCTTCAGTCCTCTATCTCGGTACTTTGGCAGGTTTTGTTTTCATGTTTTCAAGTTTTATCATGACTTACTCCATGTGCTGAAGAAGTAAAAACAATGTGTAATCCTTTTTTGGTGAGAAAAGTGAGTGATAAAAACAGATACCCTTTCATCATGTGCAATGATACCTGTATTAATAAAATGCCACTAACCAGCATCTAGTAACAAGAAATTAGGATATTAGAACAGCCTTTAAATATCTTCATTCCCAGTTTTGGATGACATATATAGATAAAGCCAGTGTAGGAATTTGATGCAAAATAAAACTATTCTCATTTCTCACTTCGTGAGCTCAGACTTGACTTTTGAGTCTAGGGAGACGTCTTGGTGGAAATCACTGCCAAGTGTAGTAAGTGCAACCCCTATTTATGTTTAAAGGAGGTATAACTAAGTTAATTAGGTTAGATCTATCGTTTTTGTCTCCTTCCACATCTTTCTCTCCTGTGTGAATATCCAACATTTGGAAAGTTGTATGGTTGTTACGGAGTTGCTATCATCTGAGTTCCTCTGGGTATCTTTTCATCACTCGCCAGTACTTTTTCTCTTAAATTTGTGGAAGGAATGCTCTAACATCCTGTCATCTCAGGCTTATACAAATCATTAATGAACAGTTATGATATACACTAGGATTATTTTTATAGATTTGAGATCTTAAGCATGGACATTGGACAAAATAATAATCAAGATTTTTATTCTTGAATAAAACCCCAAATTTCATGATTTTTCATATTTCCTACTTATATCGCTCCAGATATATTGCTACTCAGACCTCAACTCACAATGTTCACAAGAGCATCAGTCCTCTCCATTTCTTCTTTTTGTGGCCTTATGACAACTTTGATAAAGCAACTCAAATAATTTGAACTTCAATTGTATCTTGATTAGAAATTAAGTAAATGGGAAGCCAAGAATTTACTCTGAGCAGTAGGAATTATGGAAATGGACCTTCCTTTTATTAAGAGAGTGGTGACATGATAGGCCATATTTATTTTTTATAAATGCCAATGGTAAAAATAAACAAACAGGAGAGAAAAAAGCTTATCTATCCTACAATATGGAACACATTTCATTTGACTTTCATATGGGTGTTTTATATGTTAACCAACACGTGGGCTTCTGTGGCTGGCTGAGTGGGCCCCACCAGGCTTATATTCCTTGTCTGCCTGGCTGCTGCTAGTAGCCTTGCTGGCATTCACTGCAGGTCTTTCTCAACTTGGCTGGAGTCTGCCGTACCTGGTGCAGCAGACCACCCTGAGTTCTGGCTAGGACCTCTATGTACCCAGCCCATGTCATCCACCCAGAGCTTCTGTGCTGGACCACACTGACCCTGGTTCAGCAGCCCTCTCTGACAGCCTCCCCAGGAAATGGAGATATTGCTGTTTCTGTAGCACAGGGTGATCATGGTTTCCTCAGCTACAACCAGATTGATGTTTTAGTGGCCCATGAGTTATTTTTCCAGAGTCACCAAAATAGATCAGGAAAAAAGGCTTTGGCCTTAGCGATCCTCCAAGATCTGCTCTGTTATAATTCTGTTTCCCTGCCCTGCTCTTCTAAGACATGGTGTTGAAGGAAACTGGGAGAAATCGGAATCACTCTCTCTTTATTTCTGTTTGTTTCCCTGATCCCAGAAGCAGTTCAAGATTAAAAGAGCCAAGCTTACCTTTTCCTTCCTCTAATTTAATGCTTTTCCTCACTCTTCCAGCCTTATCACTAAGATGATGGCTCAGACTTTCTCTTACAGGTTAAAAATACAAATAAAACACACACAAATAAAAAAAAACTTTTATGTTTCAGTCTCCAGGCCTAGTGTTAATATGCTATATGAGACCTAAAGGGTTTAGAAAATCCTTTCTCTATTTACACACGACATCACAAATCTTTTTTTTTTTTTTTTGAACTCCAGAAGTTAAATATTGGGTCTCTTTATATTCTTGATGTGCCAATCCTAGTGACCGACAACAGCCTCTTTCCCTTTCCTTCCTTCCCTCTCTCGGAAGTCCTCCCAGTTAGTACTTGGGAATGAGCAATGAGTAGGTCAACTGTCCGCTAAAGCAGTAAAGAAATAAACATGATATTTTCCAAATATCATCCTGTTGCACAGATGACCATATTTCTCTGGTCCTCACTATTGTAGTTCCGTATATATCAAGAGATGGTTAAAAGGGCTCTCGTTGAAATCTTTTCCACCCTCATTTTTTACATGTAATTTTGGATAAAGAATGATAAACTGTCAAATAAAAAAAATGACAAAAAAAAAACCAGGGTTACAAATGGTATCAATGTCAGAAAAAATAAATTTTATCTCCATCACTTAAGCATACTTTACTACACGATTTTAATCTGAAATACATCACAGACATGGCATTGACATCTTGAGTCACTAGGAAGAACCTTGGAATCTTTAGTTTTCCAATAGTTATGTGTCTAAATTCAGAGCCTTAATCCTACTTGACTATTATTTTCTTTTCTAACTAATATCTTTAAATACAGTCTTTTATTCCAATTTCCACCAGATTTTATTTGTGATTAAAAAATGAAATCAGATTTATTCTCTTTGTGAATATAGAAACCCAATGTTTTATTTATGATATGATTAAACTAACTTATTTTATGCAAATCAGAGAATAGTAGAATTAATACAGTTAGCTTAAGCCCATATACTTACTTTTGCAGATTTTTTTCTAACTTTTGGTCCAGAGATAGAATAATAGTGTTGAAAGTGACAGGTTTCATGACCAGTCTTCCTTCAGTACAAATAGGGAGGTCATCTGTTTTAGTCTTCTTCAATTCTTGGCAATAACAAAGGAAAAATTAATAAGACCAGTCATGAAGGCAGTTTCTTACCTTAGGTACCCAGTGACTAAAGCTTAAAGAACAGCTTGAATGTGATATACAGCAGAAAAACTAATGGAATGGGAAACCATAGTGCTCTTGAGAATACTCTTATATTTCTAGGTACAAGACAAGTAAAAATGATTATTTCAGAAAACGTATTTTGATTAATATAAGAACATGTTGCATTAAGATGGGATCACACGCGTTCTCTCTGTTCAACCCCCTTTCCACACACACCCAAACCCCACCCTAATGGCCATTCTTATGAAAGGCATTTCAGAGCCAAAGGAAGACTGTCCAACTGTGTTAAATTTCTTAGAGTAAAGTTAGCCAAAGCATATCCTGTAAAAACAGACTCAAACACTTGAATCTGATCTCTTGAGCCAGTTTTAAAATTAGATCTTCAACCTGGGTCTTTAAAAGATGAAAGAAATCAGAAATTTAAGTAGTGACTTTTTTTTTTTATATAAGACTAATGTATTTTTCTTTAACAATCCTATTTCCTATCATGTAGAAAAAGAAACAGAGCTACATTTTTCAGTTAGTACATAAGAAAACTAAACATTTATCAGAGATGGAATACATGTTCACAGTTTATGACTTCAAAAAATATAAAGACAATATGAAAATATTAGTGATGAGTTTTAGACAAACACCTAGCATATTATTGATACACGATACACTATTTTTATTTGTTTATTGGGTATTCAATATATGCTCACCCATCAAAGAATATTGTATACTTCAATAAAGATTGGTAAAGAAACATATAATTAAAACTAGGTCTTTTTGCGATTAGCATTATAATGACTGATCTAGAAAACACATTACTGGACTTCAGAGATATCAATGAAGGCTGGAGTATTTGAGGAATTTCAAAGATATTGAAGGATGCCTGGGTTTCAAATCAAAATTCAATGACCAGGGAAAAAGGAAGACATTCCTAAGGAAGGGAAAGTTTGGATAGAGACATACTGGAGATAATATGGTGATAATATTATCAAAAGTTATTAACACTAAAAGTAGAAAAAGCACCTGTAATTACCTCAAGGGTTTTTGTTTGTTTGTTTTGTTTTTTGTTTTTTGTTTTTTTTTGTTTTTTCCCCACAAAACTAATTCAACCAGATTGATTCAATGTCTAAGCCATTACTGATGTGGTAAAAAAAATTTTTTCCTTTCATATAGTTTTAGCTCAAAAACTTACTATTAAATAGCTTTGTGATCTATGTTAAGTTACTTAACCTATCAGCACTTTAAAGGACTGCTCTTTGGATTCTTCTGATATTGATATAAAGTACTTAGTTTTAGTGCCTGACATTAAGCCCTCAATAAAATTTACCTCTTACTGTTCTTTTATCATGACTACATTTTCACCTTGTGGTAGCTTTATAATCTTATAAGAATCAGCAGCCATTGTTCTTTGAGCATGCGGTTTGTTATATTTTTATCATGGCATCACTTTTGTTTTTCTCCTTTTGTACATGCTTTCTCTTGTGTTTTTACGTTCAGCTTCTAGGAAATTGCTCTTCAGTAGAATTTTCTGTAATAATAAAAATGTTCTACATCAGTGCCATTCAATATGGTAGACACTAGCCATATGTAGCAATTGAGATATGACTAGTGGATTGAGGAACTAAATTTTTAATTTATTCAATTTAATTAATTTAAATTTAAAGAGCTGCATGTGACTAATTGTTCTTGTATTGGACAGCACAGATAAAGGATTTTCACCATGATATATATCTTCTTGATGATTTTCAAAGTTCTTTCATAAGCCTTATTTCAACTGAGTCTCTCAAGAATTATATGACAGAATAGGAGGGATTACCCCAATTCTCCCACTTTTTTTAACATTGCTTATTGAGGTCTAATCCAGGACCTAACCCAGAACCAGGTCTTCAGTAAATACTGAATGAATGAATGAATGAGTGATTTTGATACTCAGAAACACTGAGTACCTTGCCTAAGGAAGATTATTTAAAATTTCACATTCTTAATTTGATGATAAAGTACAGGGTTTGCAAGTACTTTTTGAAACTGAACAAAAGGAGCTTTCAACTAAATTTGTCAGGGGGTCAAAAATGAAACACTATCTAAGATGGCCAGTGTGACATACAAGAAGACCCACAGTGTCAAAGATTCTCTAATTCATAGGCAAAAATTCCAAAGACAATAATCCAAAAGAGCATTTATCACCTCAGATGATCACACCCAGACTATGTATGAAGTTTCCTGCCAATGTTTTGAGAGTACTTCATTACATAGTCTGAGTATCAGAGGGTTAAAATGGGACTCAGGAATGGGACACACAGTAGAGAAGTGATTATGGGGTGCTTCGGATTTATCATGTAGAGCTTGCTTATTTAGTCATGCTGGCATCTGTCAAATATTTCTTACTCTTATTCTGAAGGCATTTTTTCATTTTTATGAACTTTCATGGGTCTCAAGTGGGAAACACAAAGAGTATGCAGATGGATAATATAAGTTTCTTCTGTTGTCATAAGTATTTGGTGGGAATTTGGGCCCTTTTGCCCCTTTGTAGATATTTTATTTTCATCATCATTGTTGCCAAATTTCTGTAAAGACCATTTCCTTTTTTTCTCCTTCCATATCATATTGTTTTTTTGCTCTTTCCTTATTTTTTCCTTATCATTTAAACTCTTATCTAGGTCCCCCTCAGCTTGGCTTTCATACTCAGCATTTACACAGTTTTCTCCAGATATTGAAAGACAGTTAAAAATTTCAATAGATTATTTTTCACAACCCTCGTTCTCTTGCACTTCTTCATGATGCTTGATAGCATGTTGCTTAAGTTTTCTGTTCTCTTGGTTGCCGTTACACTTGATGTAGCTTCTTTATCCCTTCCTATCTCTGATCAGTTATTTGGGGTCTTTTTTCTATCATTAGTTTTAAAATTTGGGGAAATAATGGTCCTAAACCATTTTTATATTCTTTGGGTATTTTAACTTGCTTTCCCAAGTCATGTATATCCATACATTGGGAACTAGAGAGGTGAGAAATGGACCTTTTTATGTATGATGTATGTTGCCTACCAACTATTTTGTACTTTTAACATGAGACTATTAATTGAATAGCATACTTATCCTGTATAAAATGAAGCATGCACCTAGTAAGACCTGGTGCTGTAGGTGTAAAAAATAAAAAATAAGGGATTATAAACTGACAAGGTCCTTGCAATCTGTGAGGTCATCCAAGGGTTGCCTCGCCTGAAAAAAAAAAAAAAGCATAATTTTTTTCTCTCTTAAATGTATGATTAAAACTGCTCTAGTCCAATAGTATCTAGTTACTATAGTTACACTTAAAAAGATATGTTTTGGTGAGAGGGAAACATTCCCAAATTGGTTTCTTTCCAATAATACAGAAGATAAAGACAAATATGACCACCCCTCCTAACAAGTAGGATCCCTTTCTTATCTGCCGCAGAAATGATAATGTTTTGGGTGAAGAGATCTTCATTATCTCTGCCAACGGTGTTCTTCCGAAGCAATGACATCATTGTTGCTTCACTGACTTCAGAATTTAGGCAAGAGCCAAAGCCTTGGAACTGAGGCAGCTTCTTTGTCAGACATAGTTCAGAAAAGAAGACACAAAGGGCCTCCCTTTGAGTCATGGCAGGCTTTGCGACTCCTTTCTTGGCCCTTTGTGAAAGCACATGACTGGACTTGTAGAAGATTAACCCCCTTAACACTTCTGTAAAAAATTAAACAGATGCAAAGCAGCTCCATCACCTTTTTTCCTCTCTGTTGTGAATTCAGTATTATGGTGGGCAGTGAATTATTTTGAATTCCCTCAGAGAGGCCAGGGCAGTCAATGGGGACTGTGAATGAGGGCCTGTGAAGGGCCCAGTTGTGGGTTTTCTTGGGCTTTCACTGTTCTTTATGGCATTATTCCTCTGAAAGAGTTTCCTCTAAGAGTGGGGTTAGTCTAGAGACCTTTATAGTGCTTGAAGTAATCCACCCTTTAATCTGTTCCTTCCTGTGGGAAAATCATTTTGAAAAAAGAGTGAGCTAGTATTTATGTACAGATATAGACTGTTTAGGCTGTTTACTTTTAATTTACTGGTATTCTTTGCATGAAAATAGCTTATTTACAACTACAGTTTTTTCATGAAGAAAGTAATTCCAACAACTTGATACATGGCTTATGCTAATCATTTTATCTAGTCGTATATGAACTGAATATTTGAAGTTCTTAACCCTGTTTCCTACCTTGGATAACCATGTCATTAATCCAGCAGATATTAATATTTTCTTAAGTGTATATTGTTTTATTATTATAAGATAATAATGAAGAAGTACAGTGAAAAAAGAAAGAAATTGGGTTTAGGCAGAGAAGAGAATGAAAGCATTTCCTTTATTTCATTGATCTCTCCTTCTCTCTTTTTGCCATCTAGAACTGTTTTTGAAGAAAACTGCTGATATGCTTTAAGCCTCGCTAGCATCTTTTTCCAGGGCCTAACTTAGGGGCATGCAGAGCCAAAATTATCAGGGTAATTTTAATTTTCAGATAAAGTGAATTTTCAGTACAAGATAATATTACAATGTAATTATATGATTTACCTACTACTTTTGATTAAGGGGGGCGGGGTGCGTAGGGAGGCAAGAATAAATTTTTGGTGGGAAAGGATAGTGATAGATGGGGCTATACCCAGGGAAAACAGGTTTAGAGATACAAGGGTCCTGAGCTCAGGGGGCACAGGGGCCACCACAGAATGGAGGGATATGAGAAGGAACAGTTACTACTGCTTGACACTTAATTCTTGTCATACTACCTGTCCTCTTGTTCCCAGATCTTATGGGCAGACCTAGCTCCATACAGCTGCCTATCTCAGGAGAAGCTGAAGATATCTGAGCAGTCTAGCACAGTGGAAAGGACCTGGGTCTCCAGGAGTCAAGAAATATGAGTTCTGGTCCTCATTTGCCACTAGCAGTGAGACCTAAGGGGCTTGCTTCTCTGTTGTGCTTTTAACTACCCTCTAGATGGACATATTAGTTTTTAAGCTCCTTAAAGCTCTTCCTGGTGTTCAGCATAAGGCCTGGCACCTTGAACGTCCTTCTAATACAGTTTTTGAGTGAAAGTGAAAATACATCATTTTCCTGATTGTAAAAATAAGATGATGTTGGGTGGTTAGAGGTTGTCATGTTTCCTAATGTTCCTTCAAGCTTAAACCCAGATCTTAGGTATTCTAGTTATTTTTTTTTCCTACGCAAGCATCTCATCTCTAGTATCCTTGACACATTACTCAGCTTTTTTACGTCAGTAGCAGTATCCTCACTGTTACCATGTTATTGTTTTCTCATTTTTTACCTGCACTATTTAACAGTTTCTTGGTCTCTAGGTTCCTGGTTCCTTTACAAAGGTTTTAATGAGACTGAATTATAGTTAATTGTCTCATTAATTGTCATAGTTAATGGTCATTTTTGTCGATCCAAAGAGTTGAATATTGACAGTTTCAAATGATGCAACTAAAGTTTATCATCCAAACTGTAGTCACGGACGTTTGTTCCCTGCTTTAACATTTCAGAGGCTTCTCATTATTCCTCCCATCCCTCTCCCCACCCCTACCTCTGTCCGCACAGCCCCTTCTTGTCCTGACTCACAAGGGCTTTGATGATCTGACCCTCACTTTCTCTGCTGGCTAGCCTGTCCTGTTACTAATCTCTTTCACTGTCTACACTCTGGCTGCACTGAAATCTCAGTTCCTGGAGTGCTCAGCTTTCTCTTCAGTTTGAGCTTTGGTATCGACATTTCTTTGGCCAGAAGTACTGTCCTCTTCCTTCTCTTCTCTGCCCCCCAACCCTGTAGCCTCGCTCAGCCAACACCCATTTTAGCAATGGAAGAGAAATAATATGCACATAATAAATAAACTACGTAGTAGTTTAGAGATGAAAACTGCTGTTGAAACAAGGATTTTCTTTTCTGTAAGCACCCTGACCCTGCTTTTGAATGTCCCATTACAACAGTGGTACCCAGAACTGAATGTAGGACTGCCAGTGTGTTATGAGCAGACACTTCTGTGGGCAGAAAGACGCGTGCCCTCATTCAGGGCCCTCTAATCCTATCATTATGATGTTTTTAGGGAGTCAACTCTTAAAAATGGACAGTTCATAGTGATTTTCCATTGCCCCTGACATAAAAGTAGCTTAAAAAAAATATTTGGCCAGAATTTCCTTTTTCTAGGAGCCCAGGAAAAAGAGGTCATTGTGGTGAAGGGAGGAAGATATGACAGTTTTCAGGAACAGTTATTTTGCTTTTTAAAGAATAGCTTTCAGATACTTATAAAATAACTTAGGAAAGGAAGCGCTTCCCAGACAGGGGTTTTCGCTGTGCTTCGGAACCCTGGTGTGGGAGAAGCTGCTGCTCCGTTCTTTCAACCCACAGGAGAAACAGACCCTTTTGCTTCTTCCTGCATAATAACGTTAGTTTTGCCAAAATTATGAGTAATCAGTATAGGAAATGTAGTTATTTTTAGTTGAATATTATGTTTTCATGAAGTGGATGAAATAAGTAAAGTTAAAAATACAGGCTTTGGATGTAAGCTGCCTGGGTGACCCTGGGCTCCATCTTAGCTTGGTTAAACTCTCTGGGCCTCAGTTTCTACACGTGTAAAATGAGGGACAAGGTGTTTTCCTCTTTGGTTTATTTCTAGAATTAAATGAGAAAAGAATCGTGCCTTAGAACCATGCCTGGTGCATCATCAATACCATCAACATAAAATAAATGTATTTATTATTATTTTAAATACATTATCATGCAGAATCCTGGGGGCTTTAAAAGAGTTTTTTAATGTTTCATAATACAATTCTTTTGCACACCTTTGCAAATTAATATTATAAGGCTGAACTTTGTCAAACATCTCAAAAAAGCATAATGAAAAAGTACTTTTTAAAAATGCGGACATTTGTACCTCTAGTGCATTTTAGATTTGGAAATTTATCTGAATTAGTGGTGGAGACCAAAAATATGCTCTCTCCCACCTGTATTCATTTTTTTTTTCTTTCAATCCTCTTTCCCCTCTCCTCTTCCCATCTTTCCCTGTCTTTCTCTTGTTCTCATTCTTACAGGCATACACATACATACACATGGGAATTCATGTGGTCTTTCCGTTCTCCATTTCCATTATTAGAAAAAATTAAGTAAACTGTAAGCTAAATAACTATTGTACCTAGGAGTTATAGATTTATTTCATGGTTAATACTTGTAGAATATATAAGAAACTTTTGTGTCTTTATTGTTAGAATGGTATGCATGGGGCATCCAAGACTGATTGATTGATGAATGATTAGATATCGATCTAAACTCAAACTCTCTCTTTCATGGTACCCATTATCCTTATTTCAATATATTTATCAGAATGTTTAAAAATTACTTAATTTGTGATATACTTTAATGTAACCTTACAACTTTTTCTCTTAACTTTGAGACATTTGGGTTGATTCAGAGCTGTTTCTCCACTGCATAGTCCTTTCTAGATGCTGTTAATGGTATGCTCTGATGAGATAGTTTCCTTTTATTATGATTTTAATTTCAAGGCCAGTTTTTACTTTCACCTTTTACTTTAAATGAAACATTTTAAAGTAACAAAAATTAACACAAAATTACAGACACTTATATATGTATCATAAATTTAAGTACCTACTGATATTTCCATACAATTACTTCTAATCTTTCTCTTTTTGTTTTCATTTTTTTTTAAATAAAACATTGCAGATATAGTTAAAGGCCCACTATTCATGCCTTTCTACTTCTTCTTGCCTGAGGCATGGGGTATTCATTCACAAATTTTGATATGAATCATTTTTGTGATTGTTTTATATTTTTACTAGATCTGTATACAATATTAGTTACAGTATATGTGGAGGGAAGAGTTAGCACAGCAACCCTGAGACTGCTTTCCTAGAAATGCCTGCCTGCCAGGTTGCCTGTTGGCTGGCATCTGAGAACTTGGATTTTAAGAGGCTCCCACCATTCCCAAAACTGGTAAGAGGGGCTCACTGTGCTTAAACTGATAAAAATGGGGTTGATAATAACCACCTTCTTTCTTTCTGGGAATCTGAAATTTTGGATTGTGCCAGGCAGAGGTTGCCTACACACTCATCCACCTATAAAAAACTTTGGATTCTGAGGGTTTACTATCCTCTCTACCCTACCTTAACATGCCTTCTCACTTGGCTGCTTAATGCACCTTACACCTATCCTAAAGAAGGTTTTCAGTTCCCCCTTTTTCTCTTTTTCTGTTACTGGTGACTACTGTATTGCAAGGTCAGATTTTCATTTAAAAGATTGTTGGTTATATCTCATGTAGCTTTTCTAGATATTTTTCTTGCAGTTTTTTTTTTTAATATTGCCTTATTGTTTGATTATACTTTTTTGGTAAAGATCCATACCAGGATGATACTCAGGATTTTGTTGTTGTTTTTGAAGGCAGGACTGGCTAATTAACTAATTGACTACTCAATCTCTTTGACTAATTTATAGGGGGAAAAATGACTAATTAATAATCTGGTTAGTGGGCTAGATTTGTCCACCTTTTGTTTTCTCGGTATCAAGCAAAACACAGGCTTTTGGTGTTTTCTTCTTCCTCCCTTCCTTCTCTTTCTCCCCTCTCTCTCTCCTGACTCCTTTCTATGGCAATGTTTATTGACTAGCATTAGCATTCTGTTTTTGCCTTTCTTGTCCAAGAGTTGAAGATGAGTTGATCATTGACGGGACCATAAAGCAAGTTTAGGAAAATTGTTTTTATAATTTATACAGATATAAACACTGCAAGTCTTTCTTTTTAATTTACCACTCTCTTCCAAAAGCAGTTTTAAATTCACATGGAGTAAGGCCACTAAGGACGATGTTGTTATTCTCTGGTAGAGATGTTTTTAGGTTGTATCTGTCTTATCTGGTATAAACATTTGATTATACAAAATATCCTAGCTGCTCCCATTTAAGAATGCTATCCCTTTCTTTTCTCTATCTCTCTCTAAGTCCCTCTGTCTCTCTCTTCTTCCCTACCCTCCTTTTTTCTTTTTATTTAAAATGACATTTGGAGTTGCTTAATGCCAGCTACAAATAAGACTTCTACCCCAATGAACAAACTTAGAATCTTTTCCGTGCACACTACTTGAATTCTTAACCTTGGCTAGGTAACTTCCACATTATTTTCATTGTCCCAATGAAGTAGGGATGCAATGAAAGGGTTCGGACAAAGTAGAACCATAACCTCTATTGCAAAATAGGAATACATCTCAGAATAGGTACATATCTATTCAATGGTGGATACTAATGTTGTCTTTATATGTGATGAGTGGCTTATTTCTTCAATAATGAGCAATATGTTGTCAGTTATTCTCTATCTTACTGAAACATAAGACAGAGATTGGCTGCTAGTAATTACTTGGTAATTATCTGGATGTACACTTTTATACTTTGATGTGAGAAAATTACTTCTTTAGTGTCGGTTGTAGCTAAGTAACATTCTTTAGGAACTTGTAAAAACACCACTTTTTTCATCTTTTGTTAATTATATACCGTAGGACAGCAATTAAATTGAATTTTTGAGTCTGAGCCTTTTAATCAACTAGGAAGAGACTGAACCCTTTGTGTTTTACCAGCACCGCTTAAGATGCCGTAGGTACCAAATTCAAGTTAATTTCAACGAGAAATTTTGATAGTACTGTGTTCACTATAGCAAATTCATCCCAGAACTACAGATGCTTCTTCTTACTAATAAATAACCTATGCACAGCGGCAAGAGAAGGTAAGACTCAACCATGACGACCCCAAGCCTGAATCCTTTCCTCAAAGTGTCCAAACTATAGGTGGCTTGACATCTACTTTTAAAGACTTGAACACAAAAATTGACAGTTGAATAGTACCTGGTTTGTGATGTTTATGTTGTGCAACGTATTTTCTATTTAATAATTTTTGTTATTTATGATAAATGCAAGAGATAGCAGGTATAGTCGCCTGAGTATGGGGCCCAGGTCACAAGCTTAAGAAGGGCTATAATTCTGACAGTTATTAATCATGTGGCTTGGGAGCATGACAAAATTTCATGGACCTCTGTTCCATGGTCTATAAAATGGGTTCAATAACAGGGATGCCTGCCTCATATGATTGTTATAAGTATTAAATAAAATGTTTATATGAAAAGCATGTTGTAACTCTTAAATATCTTATGAGTTTTAATTTTTTGATGCTTTATGTCAGCTAATAGATTTAGCCCTCTAAAGGAAGGTACTCAGAATTTAAAAAGAAATTCGAATTTGTAATTTCTGTCTTGACTATATCTAACTAACCTTGAGAAATTAAATAGCTTCTTTTTATAAAGCTCCTTTAACAGCCAGAGATGAAGAAGGCATTCTTGAGATTTTGGATAGCATTAGCTATTAGTAAGTGTTGTTTTGTTTTGTTTTGTTTTTAATGACCTCTGATGTTTCTAGATATTATATTTTTATCAGTCACCTTATTTTTTATATAGGAGGGCTAGTGGATAAGATTTCTAAAAAAGATACGCTAGTTCACCATACTGAAAATCTGCTTCGTTATAAATGCTTAAAACACCGCAGTGTTTTTATACCTCGGTTATTTTTGATGAAATGGTACAGTGTGTTTAAAGGACATGCTCTGCACGTCAGACTGCCTGCATTTGAATCCTGGCTTCACCCATTAAATGTGGAGTGTTGGAAAAGTTATCTACTCTTTCATTTGTGATTGGAGTGTGCAAATGTTATAATGGCACCCGGGGTATTTGTCTAGTTGATGGATTCATATTCCTTCCCCTCCTCCTCCCCTCTCCCTCGCTCATTTTTTTCTTTATCTTCCTCCCTCCCTCCTTCTCTCCTTCTCTTCCTTCCTCTCTCATACCTATCTAGCTCTATATCTATGTCTTTCCCTCTTTCACCCTCCTCTCCTCTCCTCTCCTCTCCTCTCCTCTCCTCTCCTCTCCTCTCCTCTTTTCTCCTCTCCTCTCTTCTCCTCTCCTTTCCTCTTTCTCTCCTTCTCTCTGCCTCTCCATTGCTTCCTCCCATTCATTTTAAAATTTAAAAAACAGATTTGAAAAATAAATCAAATTTATTTTTTTGTTATTTATTATTTATTTTTTTTATTGCACTGATCACACAGTTAATCTTTTAAAAAATTGGGGATCTGAAAGAGCAGAAGATCTTTTCTTTCTTTTGCTTGCTTTTTTTTTTTTTTTTTTTGCAAAATGTTCTTTGCCAATACTTTATTTTGTCTAGTGTTTATAGTTATCTATAAGAAAACTGGTTAGATAGAAACCACACAGCCACACCATAAGTGATCTACTGTAATATATTTTGGAATGTGGAGGATGCACCAGCTATAAATTCAAATAGTGCAAGAAAACATTTCTTCTTGAAATAGAAGAAACTTTCTATTCACTGGGTACACTCTAAGGCTGTAAATCTTGCTTCAGGGAAAGAACCATTTATCCAGCAAGAGAGATCATTTAAATAAAAGTTAAACTATACTAAATTGTACTGCAAACCCAAGGATTTTAAAAAATAACTGCCTATTTTAAAAGTTTAGAAGTTATAATTTATAAATTGGTGATTGAAGATATAGAGAATATATTTGGATATGATATTGAATATAGGTGAATATTATATCAACTCAATTATCTTATGAGTTCTAGTTTGAGAGTTTGATTAACTCAATTCTTAATATATAGCATACTACTAGTCCATGGGGTTTGTAAAAAATACAGATTCCTGGGTTCTATGTTCTGATTTAATAAGTTTGGGAGTGTTACCTAAGCATCTGTGCCACTAACACATTTTATTAGCAATTCTTGTTCCACAGCTAGGTTCAAAAATCATTGGTATACCATTTAATCCCAGCTCAATTTGGGCTCCCCAGGCTAATTGTGAATGAGAATTTAAGGAAGAGGGAAACTGCTGAGTGGTTTTACACATTAGATCTGTGACTTCTCAAGCATTTAATCTTCATGGTATTTGCCTGCAGACCACAGAATATGAGTATTCTAACTTAAGCAAAGAAAAAGGTGGAATTAATTGAAAGGATCTTGCATAGTTTTAAGAATCAAAGAGCTGAATAAACAGGTTCAAGATCTACAACAAATAAGCAACTTTAAGATCTTCATTTGCAGAGTCATGGAAATGCTCTCCAAGTACTATTGTTGGATGACTCAGTCTAATAGCCATCAATTCCTTTAGGTCTCTTGTAAAGATGAAATTTCAAAAATGAAATCTGATTGGTTTGTTATGGAACATATATCCATTCCTGTGTTTAGAAACAAAGGTCCTGTGTTTGACAGTTTGGCAGATGCTATTAGAGATACTGAGCAGGAAAATAAAAAGATCTGCCTTTTGGCTCCCAAGGACCCTTTTCCCAGCATATATACAATTCTGAAAATCCCCCTACTTAATATAGAATTTTCTGGGTATAGCTGTAGGTGCCCTTATACCGCAAAGGATGACATCCTAAAATCATACCTGTCAAGAAAAACTGTTCTTTAGGTCTCTGTGATAACTGTTCTCCTCTAGGTTTGTTATATTATCATCTAAATATTCTCTAACCTGTAGACCAAATGGAAAATATAGACACCTCTTTACTTACCATATCATAATAGGAGAAATAAAGAAGGAAGTGAGAAAAAAATTACAAAATATATATGTATGTTATTGCAAGTTTTTTTTTTTTTAAGTAGCTTCTAGGTCATAATCTGTATTTGTAGCTTCTTTTATCCATTCTATACTGCGCTTGCCTTCACCTAGAATTTTAGCCAATGAGGATGTCAAAATGACTTGGGCATACAGTTTCAGCTTTTCATGCAGCGAAATTATCATGCTTCCTGCTGAAATTTCCTTCCCTCTGTTATTAAAAAACTCAAATCAGCAGTTCTCAGAATCATGGGGTTAAGGTAAAGACTGATGCATAGTCATTAAGAATCAATTTTAAAAACTCTAATACTTGGCTCATGGACTCTTGATATTTTGGCTTTTGTTGTAATAGTACCATATATCACTGGTACTTAGCATAAAATATCATGTAAGGGAGTAACTATTTCTCACAAAGTTATATTTCCCAAATTGAGCTTTTAAAAGATAATTCTTTGGATACATAGGGAAAAAAAGTATGAATCTTAAACATTAGCCTATCACCTTATTATTATTATTATTATTTTGCTTGAATTAAACTTGTTCTTTAGAAGCATCACTATGTGAGATACATGTGGTTGTACAAGAATTTAGATGCTGATGCTGGGAGACTCATGTTAAGCAATAAAAGTAAATCTAAATTTCAAACAGGTTTCTTTTTCAGTGAGAGAAAAAGCTGTCTTCTACAATGAAATTAGACAGTGTGGTCAATCTGGCTGCTTCTCTTAATAACATGATGCTTTCCAAATGGTTTGCTGTGGCACTTTCATGTGCCCAGTTGGGTTATTGGAGATTGTTACAATAATCTCCTTAGATTTGGCACCAAGTGTTCTTGTCTGTTTTGCTCTAGTGTGCCATACAAACTTCATCATTAATTATGTATGCCATCATGTGCAATATGTTATGAAGGTATCTTCTTTCAAGATATCACATCCTAGTGGAAATGGATCCTGTACTTGGTAAGTTGGACCATCAACAAACATGAGATCCAGACTAGCCTTGTAGAGATTAAATTCTTGTTGATCCCATGCACAGCCTTATTTACTGCCACTAGAGTGCTGAGCTGGTTGGGCAAGGATAATAACTGACATGTACTGAAGGAGTTATCCTGCCCATTTAGTTAAGACCCTCTTTTGTAGGAACCTTTTGGTTAGCATTTAATGGGGTTACAGATAACCTCAGAACTTGGTCTCATTCCAGAATATCTCTTGCAACCTTTCCCTTGTGCTTTATGATCATCGAATTCCAATTTCATTTCTTCCATGACTCTAATTTCTTGACCAGACGACCCAGAAATTGGCATGTGGATCCTAAGTCTGAGCTGTATCTCCTTCTAGACAAAATAGAAAGTGAAACATATAATTTTATTAACCAATGTCACCCCAATAAATTTAATTTAAAAATAACTAAAAAATATCGATCCATCCTTTTATACACCTCCGACTGGGGTAGTATTTCATTACTCCATAACTTTTAATGCATGCAGGCTGTTACTGTGCTTTATGGCTTTCCTCAACATTTTTTTAAAGTTTATTTGTATTTTTTAAGTTAGTTTCCATATCTACTTAAGAAGAACATTTCTTCATAATGCAATACTCATATGTACCTTTTTGCTCTGAACTAATTGATCAACCTTTAGAAGTAATTGCACCTCAAACACAGAGAATCCACAAGTGTTTTTATCACATTCTTTAATGACTATGAGAAAGAAAATAGCCAGTTTGACTCTTAGCACTGAGTTGAAAATATTCCTTTTAAAGTGCTCTATTATTTACTCAATACATCATTCATTATGTTCATGTTTTGTAGTTGCAGTTAAGGTAGATGCTAAGAGTGCCCCCATTTTTTATGCAAACCAATGAAGGAACTCTAGTAAGACCCACTAGTCTTTTAATATGGGTGAGATTTTTTATATGTGGAGATGGGGTCATTCATACATTATCTATTTCAATTCCACCTATTGAAGAGAATTTTACTCAGAATATCCCAAGTCAGCTCAGTTCGAAGTAGTTTATTTGGTGGTAAATATTTTAAGAAATTCAGAATGTTCATTTATTTTTATTCCCAGATTTTTGTTGTTGGTTAGTGAATACCAGTTTTTGAGCTAAGAAAATTTTAGCTGAAATAATGGAGAAAATGCCCTTTCTATGAGCACAAGCAGAGATAACAATGGTCTAACTTCAAAGTAGGAATTCCTTATTTGTGTCCAATGCTTGGCAATATTAAAGGCCACTCAGAATATCAAGGCTGCAACCTAAGTGGCTCAAAGTGGCAGAGCTGCTGGCAATGGAATTATGTCACATCAGATGTCAACTTGGAATATTTCCAGCATCTGCAGAGGAAAGTTTGGAAGATGCCTGAATGGAGAGGCAGACATAGACTAGTCATGCTCTGCGACTGTGTGTCCTTTCTCTTTTTCCCATCTTGGTAAGTCTTCCTAAATTGACTTTTCTTAGCAGGCTTTGGCACTACTCAAATAAAGTTATTCTGCAATAATGTATAATCCTAAATTCTATTTCCTTTTTGATATTTCTCCCTTTTCCATTCTACTTCCTCATTCTTCTGTAATTTCTGTATCAATTCACATAGAATAAAGACGCAGACTAAGAACCAACTATGGTTGTAAGCAGGATTTGTACCAGAATGGTTTAGAATGATATCTGCAAGAAGCTAGCAACCATCCCATCCTCTCTCCTTCCTAAGGATGATATTCACAGGACTTAACTACCCACTGTGGCATAGGCACACCCAATCGGAACAGACAGTGGCATAAATATAAGGCAGAGAGCTGGCAGTTTCTTGCTGTACCAGGTATTTCTCTTTTAGTTGCCTTTGTGGGTCTGCAACACTTGGGGTAGTTTGGATGGCAATTATTTGCTAATTGGTATGGAAGCATGTCAGAATTTTAATGTCCGGTAAGACCATGTTCACAGTCCTGGCTTCATAACTACCTAGTCCTCCTCTCTCTTTTGCAATGTTTGAATTCCTGTTTATCCATGCCATTTAATTGAATGCTACTTAGGAAGAATTCTTAGTTATTTAATCATTACTCTCATACTCCCAAAGTATCTTTTTATTCAAAAAGTATAGACATTCAGTTATTATGAGATAACATTTTTAGGTAGTGCCATATAAGGAAAATATGATACAATTTATATTCTCCAGGGACATACTGGTTTTTTAAATTAGTTTTTAGTATGATTTTTAAAATTTTTTAATTTTATTTGTGATATTCTAATTATCCAAATAATGCCATTGTTTTTTTTTAAGATTTTTAAATTTTATTATTAGTTGCAAGTATACAGTACATTGGTTAGACTTTTTTATAGTTTATGAAACAAACCCCCTAGTTACTCTTTCTCTCCTCTTTCCTCTGGCTCCATGCTTAGCCGTTACCTTACTGCCTCAATGCCATGTTCCCCATCCCAATGGCATTGTTTTTAATAAATCAATAAAATGGTTTTTTAGATCCCATTTCTCTTAAAAAAAATCTCTACCGATAAAAGTAGTAGATAAAGTCAATCCCATGTATTGAATATAATTGTTCAATTTATCACTTCTATTTCACTTAAAACTTAATAACCATAGCAAATCATTCGGGTTTCTCTGCCACCTAATAATTAAGCACATTCAAGTGAATCAACAATGCTTGAACACCACTACATTTCGGGTGGTGTGGTTGATACTGTGAGATGCATGATATATGTCATCAAAGTGCTCTCAATCAAGTAAGAGGACTAGAACTACCATCTATTTTAGAAGGTAGAATATGAGAAATTCTGTATCAGGCACGTGAAGTGCAGTGATGACTCAGAAGAGGTCAATGAAAACTTTAAAGAATTGGCTTTCATGCCAGGCCTTGATGGCAAGGAGACGGTGTGGACAAAGAAAGGATTGGGCAGAAAAGAGAAACAGGGCATCCTGGAAGAAAGAAACGCCTGAGAAAAAGCACAGCGATGATGAATAGTAGAGCATCTTTTGTGTAATTCATTGTAATGCTCCTGAAGAGCAGGAAATAGGAGTGACAGTGGGATCATATTTTTGAGAGGTCTTTGAATATCCTATTAAGGAATTTGGATTTAATCATTGCCTTTTAAAAAAAATTTTTTTTTTAATTTAAAAAAGTTAGACACTTATACAATCAATGAAGTGATCCCTGTAATTACTGTAACACCCATCTGGCTTCATATAATCATTATAATAATATTACCTATATGCCCTATGTTATTCTCTAAATCATCATGACTTTTGTAACTACTTATTTGTATTTCTTCATCCTTTCACTTTTTTCACCCAGCTTCCCAACCTCTCTCCCTCTGGTAGTTACCACTTTGTTCTCAGTATCTGAGTCTGTTTTCTTTTAGTTTGTTCATTTCTTTTGTTCCTTAGGTCCTGCATGCAAGTGAAATCAAGGTATTTATGTTTCTTTCGTGTTTCACTCAGCATAACACCTTCTAGGTCCATCCATGTAGTGGCAAATGGTAAGATTTCATTTTTTAAATAGCTGAGTAATAGTCCATTATATATATGTACCATAACTTCTTTAATCAGTCATCTGTTGATGGGAACTTAGATTGCTTCTATATCTTAGCTATTGTGGATAGCAGTGCTGTGAACATAGTGGTGCATAAATCTTTACAAACTAGTATTTTGGTTTTCTTTGGATAAATACCCAGAAGTGCAATTGCTGGGTCAAAATGTAGTCCTATTTTTAATTTTTTGAGGAACCTCCAGACTGTTTTCCATAGCGGCTGTACCAATTTGTAATCCCACCAACAGTGTATGAGGGTTCCCTTTTCTCCACACCCTCGCCAACACTTGTTTTTTGATTTATTGATAGCCCATCAGACAAGTGTGAGGTGATATCTCATTGTAGTTTTTTCATTTCTCTGATGATTAGTGACCTTGAGCATCTTTTCATATGTCTAGTGGCCATCGTTATGTCCTCTTTGGAGAAATACCTATTCAGGTCTTTGCCTATTTTTTAATTGGGTTGCTTTTTGTTGATGAGTTGTATGAGTTCTTTGTAAATTTTGAATATTAACCCTTTGCCAGATGTATCGTAGGCAAATATCTTCTATTCAGTAGGTTGTCTTTTGGTCTTGTTGATGGTTTCTTTTGCTATGCAAAAACTTTTTAGTTTGATATAGTCCCATTTATTTTTTCTTTTAATTCCCCTGTCCAAAGAGAGCAGAAAAATATTACTAATAGTAATATCAGAGAGTTTACTGCCTATGTTTTCTTCTAGAAGTTTTATGGTTCTTGGGTCTTATATTTAAGTCTTTAATCCATTTTGAGTTTGTTCTCGTATGTGATGTAAGAAAGTGGTCCAGTTTCATTTTTTTTTTCATGTATCTGCCCAGTTTTTCCAATACTGTTTGTTGAAGAGACTGTCTTTACCCTATTGCATATTCCTGCCTCCTTTGTCATAGATTAAATGACTATATAGGTGTGGATTTTTTTTTGGGCTCTCTGTTCTGTTCATTTAATCTATGTGTCTGTTTTTATGTCAGTATCATGATGTTTGATTACTATAGCTTTGTAGTATAGTTTAATATAAGGTAGTGTGATACCTCCAACTTTGTTCTTCTTTCTCAAGATTGCCATAGCTATTCAGAGTTTTTATGGTTCCATATAAATTTTGGATTATTTGTTCTAGTTCTCTTTCTCTCTTAAAAAAAAAAAAAATCCGTGAGGTGGGCCTTTGAGGCAGTAACATCTTCATTTTGCAGATGAGGAAACACGCCCTTGGAGATGAGGCTCTTAAAATGTGGTTCCCGATTGACAGCATCAGCCTCACTTAGGAACTAGTTAGAAATGGGATTTTCAGGCCCCAACCAAGACCTACTGGATCAGAAACTCTGGCAGTGGGACCAAAAAGTCTGTTGTAACAAGCCTTCCGGGTGACCCACATGCAATCTCTTGCTTGAGAATCGCTGTCTTAGAGATTCAGTGACTGAGGCCTTCAGTGATGTTTGGTCACTTCAATACCCTCTCCACCTTACTTTTCTGCCTCCAAGTGGCAGGTCTTTATTGAATGTCCAATCTAATTTGGAATAATTGTGTATAGTCTGTGTCGGGGTTAGTGCTGGACACTGTCTTGATAATATCTGCGAATCTGAGGCGCTATCTAATTTAAATATAAAGCAAAGACAAGAGTGTATCCTTCTACTTCCATATGCGTAAGTATATTTTTTCTATGTGCAACATTGTGAATGAAATCATTCTAACTTTAAATGTTTGCTTTTATGTTTTACTTATATTTAATACTCTCTAGCACTTACATATAATGTTACATATATTTGAGAATATATATTTAAAACTTTCAAACTCTAGTAGTTACTACCTGATGGTCCCCTTTTAATGTTCATCTTAAACTTGCCTCTTCTATATTACTATTACTGCTTGTATCTCTGGTGTATGGCATTTTGCCCCCTTTTTTTCTTCTTCATATAAATTGCTATCTAACTTGGCAGCTTTCCCCTTTGTCATTTGTATTTTCCCTTATAGAATTTTATGCCATATAATGTCCTTATCATAGCTCTGGATGCTTTTTTGATTTGTTTTTTGAGCACAGGGATACCTGGTAAAATTCAAGATCAGAGTGATTATTTTTCTTCTTTGAAGCAAAACAATTCTTATACTGGAATATATTTGAATTTAGTGTCCCCTGTTAAAATTTTAGAGGTTTTCCTCACCCCTTATCTTTAGTTAATTATTTAATCATTTTCCAGTAGAAGGTACTTCCATTTCATAGTCCCAAATCCTTATCCTACCATGCACTTTTCTGCCTGTTATGGCCTTTCCTCCCTCCCACTCTTCCTCCCTTCCTTCCTATCTCTCTTCCTTTCTTCGTTCCTTCCTTCCTTTCACGAAGGCTCTGCTTTGATGGATTTTAGAATCTTGAATAATAGCAACGACCAGTGTTGGACTTGAGAAAGTCATTATTGGATTTAGTATGCAAACATCCCTGTCATTGTGGCCTTATTTTACAGGTAAGAAAGCTGAGGCTCAGAAAGATAAATTGTGTGCCTAAGTTATATAGTTTGCCCTCACTTGGGACCTTAGTGTACTTAGGTGTTATTTCATTTGTGGGGCAGCATAGAGCACAGGCAGCATAGAGCCCAGCAGGACATCCAGGATGCCATCTGGAGGTAGCGGTTACTGACCGGTTTTACCAGTGTTGGACAAGAGGACCCCTTGTCTTGTCCATGTGAGGCAAGAACCAAGCAACTGCCTATGATTATGCACTTTAGAGATTCAGGCAGAAGCCTCAGTTATGCACAGCTTAATGTAAAGGCAAAGCCACTTACACTAACATTTCTCTGCTCGGACCGTTGCTACCATATAGGTCTGTGATCACTGAGAGCTGAATCTCTCACTGTAGAGTTGCAGTGTTGCAATTCAGAGGTGAAATCATCCTACTTACCTAATCTCAAGCATGTCTGTGTCCAGGAGGATGCCTGCCAGGTAGACTGTCACTTTGTGCCCATGACCGTTGGCCCTGGCTCCACTCCCACCCTTAAGATGGGCAGTTTGAACAGAGGTCGCATCTGGGCCACCATTTCAGGATCCACAGTTTTGATGGACTGAGATCAGAATGGCAGGCAACCAGAGAACAGATGATCTCTTTACCCTGCATAGACCAGTAAACCCAGCCTTCTGCTGATACCACTTACATATTGTTATAAATTTGGAACAAAGAACTGCATACTGCCCCACAGGCCGAGGATTTAGTCATACTTTGTGCCAAACACTGCCTTCTCCTGTCTGTCCCTTGCATCATGCTGTCTGTGGGTGCTAACCTCTTCCTGACATCATATTTCAAGCCAGAAACTTTCCTAAGAGGGGACCTGGTACATGAACTGCTGACCTGCACCCCTGACACCTCTGTGCAATGTAGAGGAGCCAGCTACCTTCCTTCCATTCTCCCGAGCTGTACAATCTTTTCAGATATCAAACCTGTGAAGAGAATCAGTGGACTTCCCCATACGCAGTATTTTTGTTTAATTAAACAAGAGCTTTCTAATGTTGAGCTCTCATTTCTAACCCCGTGATTAAAAAAAGACAATCCTCCAGTGGCTTCTCTCTTTAGGAGAGATCCAAAGAGGAAATCTCTTGTAGCTTGAGCAAGAAATTGTCTTTCCTGAATTGTCCCACATGTGGGGAATGTTCTGGTCATGGACATTGCCAGTACTAGATGTGTTAAAATTAACTCTCACCTGTTATTGCTTGTCTTGTTCTTATTTTCCCTGTGCATTAAGTGACATTCTGGGTTTTCAATACAAGGAATAGAAGTGTACTGGTGCTAGATTCTTTCTCACAAAGAATCACATGGAATCATCATCATAATCATTTGAGGAAATGAATGTTCTCATTTTTATTTTTATTTTTTCACCCTTCCTCAAAGCCCTTCCCTTTTGGCAACCATCAGCTTGTTCTATCTATGGGTCTGTTTCTGTTTTGTTTTGTTTTTCATTTTTTCATTTTTTATAGTCCACATATATGTGAAACCATACAGTATTTTTCTTTCTGTCTTTATACTTTATTTTACTCAGTATAATACCCTCTGGGTCTATCCATGTTGTCGCAAATGGAAAGATTTCATTATTTTTTATGGTTGAGTAATATTCCTTCGTGTATATGTACCACATCTTCTTTATCCATTCATCTATTGATGAACACCTAGGTTATTTCCATATCTTGGCTATTGCAAATAATGCTGCAGTGAACACAAGAGTCCATGTATCTTTGTGAATTAGCATCTTTGTGTTCTTTGGATAAATATCCCGAAGTGACATTGCTGGGTCATATAGTCGCTCTATTTTTAATTTTTTGAGGAATTTTTATACTGTTTTCTATAGTAGCTGCACCAATTTACGATCCCAGCAACAGTGTTCAAGGGGTTCCTTTTCTCTATATCTTTGCTAACACTTGCTGATTTTGGGGTGTTAGCCATTCTGACAGGTATGAGGTGATCTCTCGTGATTTTGATTTACATTTTCCTGATGATTAGTTATACTGAACATATTTTCATTTATCTCTTGGTCCTCTGTATGTCTTCTTTGGAGAAATGTCTATTTAGGTCTTCTGCCCACTTTTTAATTGGATTGTCTGATGGTTTTTTTTTAATGTTGTCTATATTTTTTTTGATCTTGACTGAATGTTACTTGTGAGCTCTTCCTGACCCTGCAGACAGACCCAACCATCATATGCCCTCAGAGTACTAAGTAATTTCTCTTTCTAGCACTCGTTATAGTCTATAATCATATATCTGTGCAATTACTTGTTTAAACTCTGTCTTTTCCATCAGAGTTCTTGAAGGGCCAGGAATCTTTCTGTTTTGCTCATTTTCTTTCTGGCACCTGACAGAGTACTGGGCTGGGCACATAGTAGGCACTCAGGAAATATTTGTGGAATTGAATGGACTGAACCTCCAGAAATGCATCGGCTGCTTGGGGGCAGTTCCTAGTGATAAAGTCAAGTTTACAGGGCCAATTTGCTAACTCACACGGATGAAACAGAGTATTGACTCACAGTTGCCAAAGACAGGTTACTGAGTCATAGTTGTGGGTAGGGAGACAGTGCCTAGCAAACAGTCTGAAGGGTGAGGTCATGCTAGAAATGGAAGAAATGGTGGAATTGGTAATAAAATAGGTAGCCAGGAAGATCTAGATCAAGAAGAAATATACTCAGAGGAAACATTTCAAGGCTAGCAGCTTGAAACTAAAACTATAAACAATGACTTTCTTTCATGTAGTAACCTGTGGGATGTGGGAAGCATTTCTAAAGAGAATAGTGAAGAACCTGAACAATAAAACTTAGGTAGTGGCTTTTTTGGGGTTCCTTAGAAATACCCACTTTCATTTAAATGTATCAATTGCTTACATCAAGGTCAAGAGTATTTCTTTGCTAACCATTCTGTTGTCATTTATTTGATGTCATAGTAACAGATTCCAAATTTAAAAATAAGTTCCTTTCACAGCATTTTAAACCAAGCAACTATGCAAAAGTATAATCAGTCACCTCATTCTTTTGAAATGTATAACTGAAATGGCAATAAATAATCTACCAATGTAGACAGGATGGAAGAAACAGAAGTGGAAGAAAATTTAGTGTAAGGAAAAAAATATAAAAAGCTATTTATGGAAGCGTTTATTTTCATATTGCCTAGTTAATAATTAGTGACATTTTTACTTTCTTCTATTTATAACTTTCTTCTTCCTTTGCCACATAAAATTATCCAATTTTTAAGTAATTCATATGTGTAATAATTCTAGTACAGTTCTGAAAGAGATAATCCCTTGTGACTGATTTTCTTTGCTTCTGGTTTAGCCACTTAATGCTAAAAACAACTCTTGGCTTAGATGATTCAAAGCATAGCAAGAAAATAGTAATAGAGAATTCTATTCCCCCCAAAAAGGGGAACTATTCCCAAGCATGCAGAATGAACAGGCTGCCACTTAATTTTTTAATTAAATAAATACATTTTAAAAATTTTTCACAGTGAAAAAATATTATAGACCGATTTATAAAGTGTGTGCTTTTTCTTTACATTGCTAACATAGCCATGTACTTTGAAAACATATTTTAGATTCTATGTACCAAACATTTTGTCTGAGGAAATGAAATAGGCAATATGTTTGAGTATAATCTTCATTAATCTGTGGAGAGAATCATTAATCCCTGTACGACTGTCCAAGAGCACTTTATACTTTTCTAGACAATATAAAGCTACCAGCTCAAGACCGAGAACATTGTCAGCACCTCAGACACTTCCCTAACAACTATATTGACTTAAAGACCTATAAGCTATTCTGCCTGTATTTGAACTTTAAAAAAATGAAATCGTATACATAGCATGTAGAGTTTTGTGTCTGGCTTATTTTTGTGAATTTCTCCATATGTGTATGTCTGAATTTCATTCATTTTTTTTGCTGTTTAGTTTTCCACTGTGTGGATATACTATAATTTCCTTATCTATTTTATTAATGGACCGTGTTGTTTACATTTCAGGCTAATCTTATTAATAGGGCTGCTATTAACAATCTTGTACATATTTTTTGATGCACATACATATACATTTCTAGTGGGCATGTACCTAGGACTGAAAGTTCTGTGTCATATATTGAGCTTTAGCAGATATTTCCAGTTTTCAGAGTGGCTTTATCAATATATACTGTTACCAGAAGGTATGTGCAACGTCTAAGTGTTCCACCATCTTCATCAATACTTCGTACTGCTGTTATTTTAATTTTAGTCATTCTGGAGTTATGTAGTGATATCTCATTCTGGTTTTATTAACATTTTCTTGATGATGGTTAAGCTTGAGTATCTTATTATATGTTTATTGACCCCTTGGGTTAATTGCCTGTTTAAGACTTTAATCCATTTTTCTTTCATAGTGTATACTTTTGTTATCGATTTGTGAAATGGAAGTTTTTGTGCACAAATGAGTACTTTTTCAGATGTATACATTGAATTTAGCAAAATGTTCCTGTGGTTAACATTTTTCATGGCCTCGTAAAGAATTTTTGCCCATTCTAAAGTCAACAACGATAGTCTATGTTTTCACTTAAATGCTTTCTCATTTTTCCTTTCTTATTTAGACCATTTAATTTTGATTTTTGTGTTTGCTCCGAAATACAGCTCAAGATTCATTTTCTCCCCCATATGGATATTCACTTGATCTAGTACCATTTACTGAAAAGGTCATTCTTTTCCCTTTTCATATTGCCTTGTCATCTTGGGTGACGATATGTGTAGAGGTCCATTCTAGACTCTCTGTGCTCTTCCACAGGCCTCTATTAGTCTTTGCATCAATATTGGGCTGTTTTACCTAGTTTAGCTTTTCTAATGGATTTGATATATGGGAGTATAAGTTGTTTAAATCTGTGCTACTTTTTAAAGATTGCCATGGCCATTTTTGACTTTTTGTATTTCCATAAAATTATTTTTTAATTGCCCTTATATCTTCCACAAAAAATTCTTATTCAGATTTTGATTGGGATTGTGCTAGATCTATAAATCAATCTGGGGAACATTGACTGCTTTATAATAACATCTACCAAACTGTGAACACAATTTATCCTTCCATATATTTATGTCTTTCTTATTTTCATTCAATAATATTATATGCTTTGCAGTGTACAAGTATTGCATATCTTTTGTTAGATATATTCCTAGTTATCTGATTCCTTTATGAATTCTATCTGTAAAATTTTTTATATATCTGGTATATAGAAAGATAATTTTTATGTTGACTTTATGTACATCTTCTTTGTTAAATTTAGTTATTATTTGTCCATAGAATCTTTTGAGTTTCTGGATAGGTTTTAATTAAAAATTCAATTTCCTTAATAGATATAGTAAAATTCATATATTTATTTTTTATATAATTTTCAGTTAGCTGTGTTTTCAAGGAATTTGTTCATTTCTTATAAATTTTAAGATTTATTGACAAAGTTTATGCTATCTTATTTTTAAAATTGTTTAAGGATCTATAATGATATTTCCTTTTTCATTTATTTTTTTAATTTATACTGTGTCTTTCTGATAGATCTTGTAGAAGTCTTCTAATACTACATCATTCTTTCCACAGATTTGACTTTGGGCTGTGTTCATTTTTTTCCTATTATATATTTGTTTTGTATTTTATTCCCTCTTTTTATTATTTCATCTAATTTAATGACTTAATTTTTTTCCTTTTCTAACTTCTTGAGATGAATATTTAGGAATTGATATTAATCCTTTTTCATCTTTCCAATAAGGCATTTAAGGCTATAAATTTTCCCTCTAAGTTCAGCCTTATGTGCATCCTACAAATTATAATATACTATGATTCAGTTAAAAATATTTTCTAATTTCCACAACGACGTGTTCTTTGACACATGGTTTATAAGTGTATTGCTTAATTTCCATGTATGAAGATTTTCTAAGTGTCTTTTGCTTTTAATTTCTTGCTCAATTTCATTGTAGTGGGAGAACGCTTAATGATTTAAATTCTTCAAGATTTGTCCAGGCTTGCTTTATGGCCCAGCATAAAATATTATGGTCCAGCAATAGACAAAAGTTCCATGATCACTTGAAAAGAATGTGAATTCTGTCATTGTTGGATACAATGTTGTTTATTACCAAGTCAATTTTGTTAATTGAGTTGTTGATATCATCTGGAAATTTATTGTTTTTCTAAATCTGCTTATTCTTTAGTTAGTGTTAGTTGTGTTTAAATTAGTCATTATGATTAAAGATATTTTTTTCTCATTTTAGTTCTGCCAAATTTTGTTTTATATGCTTTAAAGCTATACAGTTAGCTGGATGTGAATTTAAAATTGGTCTTCTTGGTGGATTGAGTTTTTTAAATCTTATAAGTGACTTCTTTATTTTTAGTAATGCTCCTTGCTTTAAAGTCTATCTTATATGATATTCTGCATCGACTGTATTTTCTTTTGCATTTGGTGCACCTTTCTCTATCCTTTTAACTTCTTCTTAGTATGTAAGATATGTTTGTTGTAAGTAGTGCGTTGCTTTTTTTTTTTTTTTTTACTTTTGGTTTACTTATGCAGCATGACAATCTTTTTTTTTATTATTATTTAAATGTGTTCAATTGTATTAGTTTCCTAGGGCTGCCACAACAAAGTACCACAAACTAGGGGTCTAAAACAACAAATTTGTTCTTCTACAGTCTGTAGGCTAGCTACCTGAAATCCAGGTGTCATTAGTGTTGGGTCCTTGTAGAGGTTCCGAGAGAGAACCTGTTTCGTTCCTCTCTCCTGGCTTTTGATGTTGCTGGAAGTACTTAGCGCTCTTTGGCTAGTAAAAACATTACTCCAAATTCAGCTTCTGTCATCACATGATTTTCTCCCTGTGTGTCTGTGTCCAAATTTCCTTCTCCTTGTAAGGACACTGGCCATTAAGTTAGAGCACACCCTAATTCAGTGTGACCTCACCTTAACATGATTACATCTACAATGATGCTACTTCCAAATAAGGTTATGTTCATGGTACCAGGACTCAGGATCAAACACACACACACATACACACACATATACATTTTTAAATTAATTAATTAATTTTTTATGGTGACATTGGTTAATGAAATCCTATGTTTCAGCTGTGCATTTTAACAGTAAGGCACACATTTATTTATTTATTTATTTATCTGTTTGTTTGTTTATTTATTTATTTATTTACATCATGTGTTCACCTCCCATAGTTAGATTTCTTTCTGTCACCACACATTTGATCCCTTTTACCCATCTACCTCCCCTCTCCTCTCTTCCTCCTCCCTTTTACCCTCTGGTAACTACTAGTCTGTTGCCCATGTGTCTCCGTTCGTCCTGTTCATTTGTTGCTTTTAGGTTTATATCCCACATATTTTGGAGTGGGGTGCAATTCAACCCACAAAGATAGTTAATGATATATCTGGAATTATACCCACCATCGTATTCACTTCTTATCTGTCTCGTTCCTATTTGTCTTCCTTTTCTCTACTTTCTTGGCTTCTTTTGAATTACTAAGATTTTTTTTATTATTTCATTTCCACCTTCAATTAGCTATTTACATAAACATTCCTTTACATTCTTTTAGTGTTTACCCAAAAATTACAGCGTTCATACCTTACTTATAGTCTAATATAATTTTTCGACATTTCCTAGGAAAATAACTTTCCATTTACTACTCCCTATCAACATTTGCATTATTGTTGTGATGTGTCTTAATTCTGTTTACATTTCGTAACTTCAAAATGCACAAGATTCATTTTTATTTACACTTTTTCTGATGTTCTTTATTCCTTTCAAATACAAGTTTTTATAAGATACCTTTCCTTTTGTTGGAAGGACTACCTTTAGTATACCTTTTCCTATGGGGCTGCTGACAATGGTTTTGATGTTTATGTGTTTCAGTTCTGCTTATCTGAGAATACTTTGCTTTATTTTTGAAGGTTACTTTGATAAGATATTTTCTTTCAGCACTTTAAAACTATGATTCTATTGCCTTTTGGCTGTCATCATTTCTATTGAGAAGTCAACTTGCTGTCATATTGTTGTTGCCTTGAAAGTAATGTTCTTTTTCTCTGTGACTGATTCTACAATTTTCCCTTTGTCTTTGTGTTTGTTTTTTTCTCTCCTTTGTCTTTGTATTTCACTACCTCAGTATAGTTTTCTTTCTATTTATCCTTCTTGGGTTTTGTAGCGCTTCCTAAATTCGTGGCTTGATGCCATTCACATTTTTGGAAATTCTAACTTATATATATTTTTCCCTGCTGAGATCCACAATATATGTATGTTCTACTTTTAAATGCAAAAGGAGAAACTAAAAGAAACCTGAAGAGCATAGCTCGGGAAATCTGGACATACCTATTCATTTGGAGCAGGGCCACCCAAAGACTGGTTGAAATTATATATACCTTTGGCACCCTGGATTGGATTTTAAAACTTCACGTCACCTAGGTTAGGATATTCTACCCTAAGCTATCAGTGAATATCAAATAGTGAAAAGCTATCATCTTGTTAAGGAAAAAGTTTGATGACATAATCTGCCTAAAAGAATGCTAATACTTAAGCACAGTATTTTATAAAAAGGAAATACTCAGAAAATACAGGCTAAATGGAAGAGTAGGAGCCAAGAAACACAGACTATTTTGTAGTGCTGTTTTTTTGTTAATGCCTCTTACTCTATTTATAAGTCTTATAGACCTGAAAGTGAAAATCTAAATAGGGGTGCTTATCGTACTTTGTAACATTAAAGCTTATAAGCATTATGGGAAACAGCAAATTCCTGGACCTGGATTCCTATGTTGGTTGCTTTAGTGTTATGATGTAATGATAGAGCTTCTAATGTTCACTTCAGAGGGAATTTGCTTTATATGTCCTTAGATTGTAAAATCCATCAGTATTTATTGCTAAAAGATCTTTAATTTTATCACATTTTTATGTATGTTATCTGTATATTGAATCCATTTTCCCCAACATGTCCACGTGAAAGATAAAACTACTATTCAGTACATTAATTTTCTGTGCATTATTATTGGTTCAGTTCTTGGTGTGTTCATTTATATAAATGTATTTTAATAACTTCCATGTTCTAAGAACTTCAATTATTAGAAAATAGAGGGCTCTCTTTTCAAGATACTTTACAGTCATATGCCAGAAAATTGATGTTATAAATATATCAATCTATGATATCCATATTATAGCATCTTGTGGTTTATAGCATCTCTTTAGATGTGGTGCCCTGGTGCAATGCACAACCTGCAAGACTATAGTGGTTTTGATGCATAATGCATACTTCTTGCCTTCTGGGAGCTCCCAGTGAAGGCAAAGAAAATAGTTGCAAATAATACTGTAATGTAGTAGTATACGTGTAATAAAAGCATGCATCAAGAATTGTGTGAAACACAAATGACATTGTGCTATGAAAGTGTGGGAAAGGTTTCCAAGAAGTGGTTGGCAAATATGAGTAAAATATTTACCAGAAATACAAGGAGGTAGAACTAATGTGAGTGATTTTTCCAGCTGTGCTGGAAATGGCTCTCATTTCTCCAGCTGATAACCTGTTCTCGTGACCACACAGCTGCATACATCTTTATGCAATTATGAGGTCATGTCTGGTAGATATTAGTCTCTGAAACAATTTTGTTCATATATCATAGAAAACAGTATCGTCCTTAGTTTTGTTGCTCCTACAAGTATGAAATTTCTCAACCATTATTTATCAAATGCTTTCCAACGTGCCAGGCCTTGTATTGTGTAGGCACTGTGGATGCAAACAGAAATGAATCATGGTCAGTTTCTCAACAACTTTATAGAACCAGAAGGAGAGGGGGCAAAACAAACAGAAACTTAAAATACAATAGAGAAAATGCAAAATAATGTGCTGTTATAGTATTTAAAAAAAAAAAAAACCTTCCTGGAGGGTAAGTATTCCTGTACACATTAAATAAGCATTCTTTAAAAATTGCACATAAATCTGCTCTTTTTTTTTTTTGTCTATTTGTTTTGAATAACATTTATCGATTTTTTTCTAGTTATAATAGTACTCAAAATTTTGGGAAAAAAATGAACAAAATTTAAAAAGGAAATCCTTTTTAGAATATATCCTTTTTTCTCTGTGTGTGCCCATGCATATATGGTTCTATGTTTTGAATTTGGACTTTTTCATGTCTATTGATTCCTTCCAGTCATTCATACATCACTACGGAATTTATGACTGTTGGGCTCCTTAACTTTTCATATCTTTGCTCAAATTTTATTGTGATGGGCAAACTCATCTTATGTAAAATAGTAGTTTTTGAAATAGTAAAACCAGAACCACAATTTTAATGTAATATGTTACAGATTTTTTGAGAAGTTTGCTTGACACCCCTTAAATTATTGTTGTTTTTTAACATCCAGAAATTCAAACTGTATCTCTCTCAGACAAGCATGGTGGTTAAGAGAATGGACTGTAGAGCCAAACTACCTGGGTTCGAACACCAGCTTTTCTGCTTTATTGTGTGACTCTAGGCAAGTCACTGTATCTGTGGCTCATATTGCTCATCTGTAAAATGGAGACAGCATCATCTATTTCATAGAGTTGTTTTGAGGATTAAGTTAATATAATACTCTGACAATAGTGCTTAGAATATAGTAGGTATTAATTTTGTTAATGAGATGTATATTAAATAAGGAAAAAAGAGAATTTTAAAGAAAAATCTTTTATTGCTATAAATATAGACTATACTGGTTTCATACCAAAAAAGGAAAATAGAGATATTAATTGTGTTTATATTTAAAGTCTATTTTGAAAAAATAGTTCAATTGGTAAATTTTATTATACAGTCTTAAATATTAATATTAGAAATTCCTAAAAAATCTTAGGTATGAAAGTCTATGTAGTAACAATAAGCAAAATATTTTGCATTCATTTTTAACCTTTTTGTGTGTTTTGTCATATATGCATTTCCATAATACAGAAAAAACAATGGCATTCTTTTGGTAATGTACATCCTTTTGTGTAGAATTACACATTTTAAAGATGTCTAATTACGTGAAGAAATGCAAGCAAATTAGTGTATTTGTACAAGCTACTTTGATATGTCAATCAATCAAAAATTAAGAAATAAAAAGTCAATTAAAAGCAATTTCCATTTGACATTTGTTAACTCCTTATAGAATCTTATGAGATGAGGGACTTTCAGATTGGGGGGGTCAATATCATTTTCATCAAGCAGCAACATTGCTTGATTTAAGGTTCATCATGATTGCACTATTGATCACTGTCAGATAGTAGGACATTCAAGGGGAAACAATTAATTTATGGCATGAAAGGCATTGTCCCAAGATTGTAACAAGCACATGAGCTGTGCAGGGATAAAGGAAAGTAAATGCCATCAGGCCAGTCAGAGTGATTCCGTAACTACATAGCCTTGCCCCAGTGAAAAAGATATTGGACAAATTATTCACGATTCAATGTCAGTAACATGGTGAGATTAGCAAGCCATAACGGCCTTTCTGCATTGGGAGTTGGAATAATAATTTGATCGATCTTTCTGTCCTCCTCCCTTTAGAATAATTCTTCCTACAGTTTTGTAATAAAAAATGTGCATTAACTATATACAAATTCATCCTAATGATCCTAATACTTAGAGTATAGCCTACTAATTTTGCCAGCTTCTTAAAAATAAAAGACTATTTTATTGTTACCCATAATAATTCATTGATATGTTTATTATATTAACTGGTGATGTGCATTCAGATTGACATAATTACTATTAATGAGAGTATATTCATCCAATTAGCATTTCAGTGCTTAGTAGGTAGTATGTATTTCATCAGCATTGCTGTCATATCCTCAATAAGGTTATTAAACCAAACAAGGTCTTAGTATTTCTAGGACCTTCATATTCAAATGGTGGCCAATATCTGGGGAATGAGGGAAGTGATTGTGTTCTTTTACTGAAAGATTTAGCAATTACATTTCTTTTTCCTCCATGGCCTTTTCTCCATTACACATTTCCACTGTAGCATTTCCCTAATACATACTCATGATACTAAATGTTATTAAAAGGTGAATTCATATAATTTAATATAAATCAAGAGCATAGTAGTCTAAATAACTATATGGTATATCTTGAAAAACTCAAAAAATTCACTAATATTATTATTTGCACAATACCTTGAGGTCCAGGGTAGGCCTGATAGATGGTGTCTCCATTTTACATTGGTGCAGCAGTAAAAAAATCAAAGGTGTTTCCAAGGCTCAAGATGTGAGCAAATTGCTAATCTGGTTCACTGTTTTTGTTTTTTTAGTTGCTTATTTAAGAAATTATTTTATTGAATGTTATATCTCTACTTTCTACCATGTTACCTGCATGGGTTCTTAGGAGCTTGTGCTCTTTCACTTAAAACAAACCAAATGTTCTGATCTTCATCTAGTCACTGTTCAGTTTTAAATTACAAATTATTTATTCCTATCTCGTCCCTTCAGTCTTTTTCAGAGTTTTTTTTTCTATTTTCTCCTCCTTGTTACTTGCCTTTCTCCCTCCCACCTTTCTTCCTTCCCTTCCCTTCTCTTCCCTTCCTCTTCCCCTTCCCCTTCCCCTTCCCCTTCTTTCCAGGATGCCTGAACCTCCTGCCTTTCAATCAGCCGAGGTAAATTCACTTTATAATCTCTCCCCTATATTTTAATAATACACATCAGCCTTTAAAATTGTTGAATTCAATTAACCCTGAATTTATATATTAACAGACTTGGATGGCTCTGGTCCAAGGCTGAGTTACCTCTCTTATTACTAAAAAATTAATAGCTTATCAGCTGAGAAATTGTTTTATGCATATAGTACTTCTTAATTAATATGGAAAGGCATTACTTCAGTTACTTTTTTTTGGATTATTTAATAGATTAATTTTATACTGATGTGACTGAGAAAAATGAAATCTAAATAGCAGATAAAGATTATATGATGTTTTGAAAGAGAACATGTAGTTTATCGTTTATTGTTTTACATTCTATCATCCAAGCTAATTAAGATCACTTAGAGAAAAAAACATTACATTTTAAAATAAGCATATCAGCTGAAAATGAACAGTTCATACTGTAGTATACTGTAGAGCAGCGCACTATAAATGTGTAACCCGAACCCCCTTGTCCAGTATCTCCTGGAGTGCTTCGTAAAGTGCAGATTCTAGAACTCACTGCAGATGTCATGTAGTAAAATGTCTGGGAGCAGACCTGAAGAATCAGGTGATTCTTATGCACACAGGAGTGCTATAAAGAAACCATGTTTTGTTTTGTTTTTATAAATTTTTTATTAAAATTACCTAGAATGACAGCTGGTTTTATTTAAAGACCTATAAAGTACACTAAAGCATTGACCAGCATACATAAATACTAAAGTAGTTTATATCATGTCAGGAGTATGGAGGGGGAGACCTTTTGAAGAATGATCTCATAGGCATTCTTTGGCAAAAATCTGGCAAATGTCCTGTGTACTCTAGCTAGGCTTACATTAATCAGACATTCTACCCCCTAGGAAGTAAATTTTGTGGATTGATTTAAAGTGTTTTTGTTATCAAGTCACATTTTTTAAGAGGAGAGAAGGCAGTCTTTGCGAAGTGGAAGAAGTCACTCTTGCATAAATTAATTTGCAACATTTTAGATTGCCATGCTATAGCCTTCAGGGATTTCAGTGATATTTTCCAATGTTTCATGTTTCTGTACTCACATGTCAGACAAAGCATATGATAGAATAGATTTATATTTAAATCTTTTTGTATTTCTTTGTATTTCTTCTTAATTTATAATATACATACAGTAAAGTTTATGTCTTAAGTTTTCAACTCAATGAATTTTTATAAATATAACCATTATGATTACCAGGTTATAGAATATTCCTAACATCCTAAAAGCTTACCTTGTACCATCTCCTAGTCAGTATCCCAACAAAAGTAATCACCATTCTGAATTCTATTAAGATAGTGTATTTGTCCTTTTCATGAAATTAGTATATATAATATAAATTGAATCACATATATTTATTCTTATTTGTCTGGTTTCTTCAACTTAACATTATGTCCATAAATTTAATCCATGTTGCTGCATACAGTAGTAATGTTTTTATTGCTTTATACTCTTACTTCATACAAATTTATCATAATTTATTCAATCTATTTTCTAGCTTTACCTATTGTAAATAACTATGAATATTCTTGTACATGTATTACAGTGGGTGTATATATGCACTCATTTCTGTTCATTTTTACATAGAAATGCTGTGTCATTGGGTATACATATATTCAGCTTTAGTAGACAATACAACATGGTTTAGCAAGTAGTGTACCCATACACATTTCCACTTGTGGTGTATGAGAGTTCCAGTTAATCCAAATACTGCCCGATGCTTGGAATTGTCAAGTTTATTTTCCACTTTAGCAATTATAATAGCAATTATCTGGCTTTAATTTATTTTTCCTGATATCTAACAATATTGAGAACCATTACATATACCTACTGGCTATTAGACTGTTATTTTTGTAGAACACCTGTTTAAAGAAACAAAAATGGATGTCTTTCTCGTTCTTATTGTTTTGTAAGAGTACTTATATATTCTAGATATGATTACTTTGTCAGACATGTGTTGCGGATATTTTCTTTGACTCTGTGGCTCATTGTCTTTAAGTAATGTTTATAGTTTTCGGTGAGGTCTAGACATTTTTGTTAGATTTTTTCCCTAATAATTTTATTTTTTTATATGTTTATTTTTTATTTTAGTGTGTAAACAAACTCACAAATATAGAATCAACAAATAATGAGGATTGACTGTATTAGATATATATGTTCATGAACTCTTTTAAATGATACCGTTTTCATATTGTGTGTTGATAAGTTTCACTTCACATTGTTTGCTGATAACACAGTTGACCCTTGAGCAACAAGGGTTTAAACTGCATGCATCCACTTATGATGGAGTTTTTCCAATATGTGCAGTTAGCCCTCTCTATCCCAGGTTTCATATCCATGAATTCAACCAACTGTGGATTATAAACAACATTTTCAATCCACATTTGGGAATCCATGGATGCAAAGAGCCATCTGTATGCATTGTTCATGCATCTGTGGATTTTGGTATGTGGGCACGGGGAGCTGGCCTGGGACCAGCTCCTGTAGGTATTGAGAGACTGTAGTTAAGTTTTGGAGGAGTCAAAAATTCACGTGGATTTTCAACTGCACAGGGGTCAGCACTCCAACTCCTGCATTGCTCAAGGGTCAACTGTATATTGTTTTAAGTAATTTTCTGTGTTGGCCTTGTATTCAGTGACATGCTTAATTCATTTATTAATTCTAATAGTTGAGCTGTAGATTTTGGGATTTTCTATAAAAATAATTATGTCATTTTGAAATATTTATCTTTTTTATAAAACATAATACTGTTTTATTTTCTTACTTTATCGAGGGTTTTGTTTGTTTATTTGTTTGTTTGCCACTGTGCATGTCTGTAGATGCCTGAGAAAGCCCTGTGAGTATTGCCTTGGGGATTACAAATAAATTTTAATGAGCAAGAAAACTTACAAATATTGAATCCACAAATAATTAGGATTGACTATATTATATATGTGTTCATGAACATATGTGTAATATCATACAATAGTATAGAATGTGTGCCTGTGTATATTATGATAAGATTAATTGTGCTCCTGGTCTTGATTATATATCTTGTGTTCAATTTTTCTTTTATATTATCATTTTGTACTATTATAAACTTCAGTAGCAATTAGTTATTTCCTTTTTTTTCACACTGACACATTATGATCCATTTATATCCTCATTTTCTCTAAACTCAAACCATTTACCTACTGATTTATTCACTCATTTATTTGTTGACCAAACAGGTATTGATCTCCTAATGCGTTTCAGGCTTATTGCACTACTTTTTAGCACACTTCCCCTTTATAAAAAAAAAAAAAAATGGACACAATCATCAGATTTTTTAAATAACAAAAAAAATTCTGCACTTAGGAACATATCTTTATGTCCTCTGTCTATAGTTCCATAGTCAATATAATGAAGTTCCAAAGCAAATAAGATAAAGGTGCCCTAACTCTCATATTCTTCTTGTGTGAGTACAGCCGTATTATGGCAAGTGTTATGTAGTACATACCTAGTTTTTAGCCTTGTTGTTACATGAATTTATGTGCCGCGGTGAGTTTTATTATCTGTGACTGTTCTTTGCATTACCGAGAATTTATTCTGATGTCCATTGAATAAGAGGAAAAATTGCACATGAATTTATACTTGAACTTTTTTTTTTTTTTTTGCTTTACAAACATCAGTAGAAAGTCCTCTGGGACTGCTAAAAATATCGATTAGAGTCATATGAAATAATCCTTAAACAAAGAATATTCATCAATTTCTTTAAGGATTTTTTTTTTTTTATGTGGTGGACCCACTCCCCGGAGGTCACCATATCAACGCCAAACTTAAGTGCAGATGCCCGATAGGCATAGTGCACTATAGCCCCGAACTCCTGACTCCAGCAATCCTCCCGCCTCAGACTCCTGAGTAGCTGAGACTACGGGCATGTACCACCATGCCCGGCAAAGGGTTCTTTGGGATATTGTTTTGTTCAGGTGGACCACATTCTAAGCTGATGAAATAAGTAAAATGGCAAAAATGAGTAGATTGTAATGAAAAATAATTAGATTAAATCTTTTAAAGGAAGAAGAAAATTAAGCTACAATAAGACATATGTAGTTTAGGTAGCAAAATATTTGGCCAATGCCAGAAGGTTTAGATTTAATGAAGAAAGGAAATTTACATTACTAAAAGCTCTTGGAATAACATTTCAAGAAAATAGTTTAAGTGGTTGAACATATGGTAGAAAAGATAGAAAACTGAGAAAGAGAAGAAGCATGCTATATATAGAACCTGAAATAAGATGTTAGACACAGAAATGCAGATAGAATGGCAAATCTAAGAATATTATATAGCAAGTATTTTTATAATTTGGCAATGGCCTGATGGGACAAACAAAGTAAAAGTAACCCCAGAGTCTGGATTGCTTGGAAAAGAAGTACAGGAAGATTGTTGAAGGATGTATTATGTTGAGAAAAGTTAATGCTTAGAGAATAATGACAGTGAAAAGACATTGTAGCAGAATGTAGAAATGTTCTGTAATTCAGGATGCATAACCTAAGGGTTAAAAATGTATTAAAACTCTTTGACCGAGTATATGTCCAAGGAAATTTGTGTAAAAAGCAAAAGGCCTTGAGTTATTCTCAGCCAGCTGAGGAACACAGGATGCAGCAAGGGGCCACCTAGAGACATTTGGAAAACTAAGAGCAGGGAAGAATGAAATGCAGAGTTGAAAGCCTGGATCAGTGAATAGAACATGTGACAATCTATTGAAGAAAGGAAAATGGGCTAGAAATGGAGACGGTGGTATAGAGAGATGGGGAAAGAAATTTTCATTTGACTCAGGTCAGTTTCTGTAAAGAGAGCTATACTGACTGAAGCCCAGAATAGAAAGAGGTAGAGAAGGTTTTCTACAGGGTGGAGTCTGAAACCTATTAAGTTGCAGACAAGACAAAGCTAAAATGTACTTCCAGCAATGTTTCGTCTAAGCGAATGCTTGGACTAGGTTAAGGAGTTTATAAAATATTTAAGAGCACCTGGCATTAATAGATGTTCAATGAATGTTTGTTAAATGAATGAATGCTCTCTCATTCCTGCCTTGTATACATCCTATGGCTTTTGGTACATTTTCTGAATAGTAAAAGTGTATTAATAGTAATCTTAGTGGAATAGTTATATAGCAATGTAAGCTAGAGGCCAGATTGGCAGCAGTTTCTGAAGGATGCAGGAGAGAAAAATAGAGGTATTAGGCAAGCTCCACCAAAGTGTAGAATCACAGAAGCAGAATTCTGGAGGTAAGAGGGTTCTTTCAGGTCATTGAATAGCCAAACCCTTATTACATGGCTATGGATTTCAGGCCCAGTTTTGTTAAATAGCTTACCATATATATGTCAAGGTTCAGTTCCAGAAAATTAAAACCACACTAGTTATTTTAAGCTTGAAAGGATTTAATATAAATAATTAAGTGCACATTAAATTGTTGGAAGGATTAGAGGAGTGGCCTCTAGGCTCTGGCTCTGGGACTAGTTCCCAGAACCATACAGCAGATTGGCCCACCCAGGCAACTGCTGTTTCAAGTCTAGTCAGGGAGGGAGAGAATGCGCAAGCTGCTGTGGGACCTGTTGGCTCCGAGAACTTGTCACCGAAGATGTTTTCTGAGGATAACACACTGCCACTACTACTACCGTACTTTTGGCATCCACACAGCTGGAGACTGGACCTAGGATGCTGCTACAGAAAATGTGTCTCCCCAACCACATTTGCCACTTCTGAATTCCAAACCTCACATGAGCGCATCTTACTGGCTCAACCCAAATTCTTAACCGGAATCCTAGCTTACTGGGGCACATGGTTCAACTTTTGCGGGAGTATGCACCACAAGCGGGTTGACGTGGATGTGGACTGCCAAGTAAGCAAATTCGCTACTCCTGTTTCCATAACCACTGAGACAGAATGTGGGAGCCCTGTTATGAGCCTTTCTGTTATCACCGAACACACATGCACAAAAGATAGATAGTTACACAGATTCAGCCCTGCCTTCTAGAAATCACATTCTGAGATTGAGACCTGTAAGAAAGTGACCACTTAATTTACTGTTCAAACCAGGAGACGTTTGAAAGTGAAAGAAAACATTACTAATATTTATGCCAGGATAACAGGCATGATACAGAAATGGTTCAGGAGAACCACCCTAAGCCTATCTATAGCACATTTAAGGTTCTTTATGATCTTGCTTGAGCCTCCCTCAGTGAGACCCCATCTCTCAACACAAATCATCACTCATGTTTTTGTTCCTTCCTCTTGGAAGTTCTAGTCCCCTGATACGTCAGTACTTTCTAGACTGCTCCACATATAGTGCCCATCGTCGTGTCATTGCCTGGAATAGCGCTCCCTATTTTTCCACATGTCTAACTTCTGTGCATCTTTTAAAATCCAGCTCATACATCACCTCCTCTGTTGAAACATTCTCAGAATTCTTCCAGGTGGAGTAACTTGGTTCTTTTTCAGTTATATATTTACCTGTTATGAAAGTATCTTTATATATCTTTCTCTCCTATTCAGCTGTGACATTCTCAATGACAGGAACGGGCTTATTGATCTTTTATTCCTAGAAGCTAGATCAGATTCTGTGCTGGAAAACTGCTCAAGAAATGTTTGGAAACAGATGGGTAGAAGGAAGTAAGGAGAGGATGGGGGAAAAAACAAAAGAGTGAGGGGAGCAAGCAATGGAAAGAAAGAAATAGAAAAGAAAGAAAAAAGGAGGGAAGGAGAGAGCAAGAGGAAAAGTGCTAATGAACCTTTTCTTATAATTTTAACATTTTCATTTGTGATGGTGCTTCTTGTATTACCAATCTATTAGACCTCTGTGAATTGAGATGAAATAAATTCACGTTCACTTAGAAATAGATTTACTACTTGTAGTTTGGATTTCCCTTCTGATATTTATTTTTTCTTATTAAAAATTATTGGGGTGACATTGATCAAAATTCAATGTTTCAAGTGCACAATTCAACAGCATGTCATATGTACATATTTCATTGTGTGTTCACCATCCAGTTAGATTTCCTTCTGTCACCAAATTTTTGATCCCTTTTATCCTTATATCTACCCCGTCTCCCGCTTCTCTCTGGTAACCACTACGTCACTGTCCATGTCCATGAATCTCTGTTTGTTTATCATGTTTGTCTGTTGCTTTTAGATTTCTATCCCTGTATGAGTTATATCATGTGGCTTTCAACTTTTTCTGTCTGACTTATTTCACTTAACATGATTATTCCAAGATCCATCCATGTTATTGCAAGTGGCAGTATTTTAACTCTTCTTATAACTAATATTCCGTTGTATACATGCACCACATCTTCTTTAGCCAATCATCTATTGTAGGACACTTCAGTTGCTGCCATGTCCTGGCCACCATGAATAATGCTGCTATGAATATCGTAGTGCATGTATCTTTTTGGATAAATGTTTTCAAGTGTTTTGGGTAAATACCCAGAAGAGAGATTGCTGGATCATATGGTAATTCAATTCTTAGTTTTTCAAGGAACCTCCATACTGTTTTCCATAGTGGCTATACCAATTTGCAGTCCTACCAGAAGTATATGAGGGTTCCTTTTTCCCCACAACCTCTCCAACACTTGTTATTACTTGCCCTGTTGATGATACCCATTTTAACAGGGATGAGGTGGCATCTTATTGTGCTATTGATTTGCATTTCCCTAATAGCTAGTGAAGTTGAGCATCTTTTCATATGCCTTCTGATATTTAAAGAAAATGTCAGTATTTACTTTATGACAGTCAGTGTTTAAATGCTTTTAGTACATCTGTTTAACTACCAGATAAGTCATTCCTCAGTTTGAGTTGAACATATCATTTTTGGGTTTTTTTTTTTTTTGCACTAAAAATTCAAAAATATTTTTAAAATCTAGGAAGCTGAGCTTAGGTACAATAAGACCTAGTAAACCATGAACAACCTTTGTTTCACTTTCTTCACTTATCACAAGGAAATTCCTTTTTTGCACTCCAGAAAGACAGCTTCACTTTACCTGTTGTGGCCCTTGGTGTTGATTTTAGTGACTACAATAAGTCTTGATTTAGAGAATTCATTTTTTGCCTTCACCTCTGTAACATAACTTCTTGAAGTTCACCCTAATTTTCTATCATTTAAATATGATTTTTAAAAACCTACTTTGCAGTTCTCCAAAAACTCAGTGTAAAACATTTTTAGTGAATATTTCAAACATTGTTTTCTTTAGACTGTAAGACGATACCTATGTTTGCTAAGGTTTTACTTATTTATTTTTTTTATTTTTTTGGCTATGCTTAGAAGTCAGTTTCTTTCTGTAAACACTTTTACAGTACCTTTTGGCTCAGCCAGGTTTTAGTGAACAGAGAAGTTCAGAATAGAATATTTTTGAGGTTTATTAAATGCTGTTCAACTTAAATTGTTCTCCCTTGCATATGATACCCTGTGTCACAAAGACATTTTTAAGGAGATTTACTATCTCATAAATATATGATTTTTTTATTAAAAGAACAGTGTCAGAGTTTTTACTGTGAACATTTCACTATTATCTAACTTCCACAAGTCTACATAAATATGTATAGAAAGTTATTTAGGGAAAACTGAATGACTATAGAAAATTTTAAGTCATGTTACAGAGTAACACGTGGTAAATCCAAGCTTCTCTAGCACCATGTGTTCTGAGCAAAACTCAATTAAGTGAACTTCTGCTTCTTACCAAGATGAAATAACACTGGATTTGCCACCTGCTTTAAACAACGAGACATGGACAAAATATAGGAAACAATAGTTCACAAACACTAGGTATCTGGCGATGCACAGTGACCCCTAAGAGATGGAAGCAAAAGACGTGAACCTCAGCATTGCCCCGTTTACTGCCTAGAGAGTTTCCAGTCTGTATCCCAGGGAAGGAGAACTCAGGCTGAGCCTGACAGACACTCAGAGTTGAGAAGTTAGGGCTGAGAGTCTGAGAGATGAAGGTGGTCAGAGTTCACAGCACTAAATATGGGAGAGAAGAAAGAGCTCCACACAGGTAGAACTCTGAGGGTCTGTAGAAGTTCCACTCTAGTGTTTAGCTGAGACCTGATCAGCACATTCATGTGAGGAAACTATGCAGAACTTGGGAAAGAACCACGTGAGAGGCTTAGAGGTAACACTGCCTGCACTTCCTGGGGTTGGGAAAAGTGCTTTGCTCCCCTTAGGCAGACTGGACTATCTCAGGATTCACCCAGTATTGCAGAGAGCACACAGAGGGGTCTTGCCTCAGTTGTTCTGAATAATTAGTTCTAGATGAGCCTTGTTCTGATCTGATTAATGTAGCTTAAAAGCAAGACCTAAAAGGACCAAACTATTTTCAAGTAGTTTAACTGCATCTGAGAACAAAGCTCAAGAATATTTATGGGAATACAAATACATTCGACAGCCAAGGTAAATTTTCTGTTGGACATCTGACCAAAATTACCAAGTATGCAAAGAAGCAAGAAAATGCAACTCATATTGAGAAAAATCAGTCAAAGTCAACCAGAACTGCCAGAAATGCAATAATTAGAAGATCAAACATTAAAATGTCTATTAAAATTGTATCCCAAATGTTAAAAAAAAAAATGGAAGATACAAAAACACTCCCGATATTTTTGCTCCCATATGGTCAGCACTATCTAGAAGAATATATTACACACTTACTGATATGGGTAAAATATGAATATAACTTTCTTTCCACTGGAATATTTTATTACTTAGACTAAGAATAGTTTTATTTTGAAAATAAGTTTTGTTAGTGGACATTCACTTTCAGGTTGGCTCAACAATTTTATTTGAATACAAAAAAAATGCTGTATTATTAAATTTAACTTGGATATTGTCATTTGTAGATTAGGAATTACACTATTTCATTCATAATATTCAATAACAAATGTTCTGTTATAAATTTGTCTTAAATTTGCAATAATTACTATGGCTCAAATATATTGATTACATATTTTATAATTATAAAAACTGACCTTCCATTTGAACATAAGACAAAACTATTTGATCAGTATTATCCAAACAAGCATAGCACTTTAGATTTTTTTAAAAATATAGAATGACCACTTCTTCAATATTTTAATGTTATAATCTGCATTTTTAATTATATGTTTTTATAACTACTTCAGTAAAAATTTATTGGAGGTAGCAAAGTCAAATATTATTGCATTTAAACAAAAAACATAAAATGAATTTTAATCACTTAGGATAAAATTCTGTCTGCATTGTGGATATGTAAATACTTAAATAATCAAAATGTCACCTTTACTCAACCTTTTGTAGGTTGTGTATAAAATCTGGAAAAATGTATAACATAGTTTTCAGAGAAGAGATTGAAGATGTCTTTGACAATTTTATATATATAGGGTGATGCCTCCAGACTTTATGGACACTGTGCTCTTCTTTAAATGGTGAATGAGAAGATTGCATCTCAGCGATAAATTACTAGACTTTACATTATCATGAAGTATTTTATATCATAGTGTAGATTCTATAGTGTAGCACATTTTTCCCATGTAAAAATATATATTAATTATGAATTGTATCCCTAGCCAAGGGTTTAGCAACAAATAAATTATACAAACGATCAATTGTATATGATCCAAAAAGTCATAATAACAGTAAACATCTTTAATAATTTAAAATAGCGAAATCATAGCTCAATTATTAATTATGAAAATTTAGCCAAGAGGAGAATTTTACTGTCCTCTAGTATACATAGCCCATTTATTTTACAGATAAGAAAACTGGGGTTCAGATGTTTGGCATCTTTCCCAAAACTATACAAATGGATCATAGTAGAGCTGAGGCTAAACCTCTCTTCTCTGTATTATTTTTCTATTTCTACATAACAAATTCACCAAGAACTTAGTGGTTTGAAACAACATTCATTTATTAGCTTGCAGTACTGCAATTTAGAATCCAAGGTGACCAGACTGGGTTCTATGCTTAGGGTATTACAAGGCTAAAATCAGAGTTCTGGCCAGGTCGAACTCTTATTTGGAGGCTCCGGGAAAGAAACCATTTCCAGGAATATCAGGTTGTTGGCAGAATTCAAGTTCTTGTTGCTATAGGACTGAGGTCCCGTTTTCCTTGCTGGCTGTTGGCCGGGGTTCACTGTCAGCACTAGATGCCTCTCTCTGGTCCTTGCACAGACTTTCTCCATCTTCAAAGCCAGCAATAGCACGTCAAAGCCTTCTCATAGTTCCATTTCTGACATTGCTTTCTCAACTAACCAGAGAAAGCTCTCTGCTCTTAATGGTTAATGAGATTAGATAAGGCCCACGTCGATAATGCCTCTATTTTTTAGTCAACTCCTATAACATAATCAGAGAAGTCATATCTCATCACATTCACAGGTTTGGGATCTTTGTGGGGCCATTTTAGAAAGTCTGCCTACCACACTCTTGAATGTATTCTGATTTTCTTTGTATTATACTACACAGTCATTCTGAAAGAGCTGTACTATAAATGATAATAAAAAGTTTAGAAATATGTATATAGTTCCCTTATATCTTATCCCAAAATAACTTTGATATTTATATGGTTTATTCCATTATTTTGCAAGATCTCTGCCTTCTGCCTTCATTTGCACACACTTATCTAAAATTATACCTACCTTACCTTGTTGCTTTTACTCCTCTTATTCTGTTTCTTTTTTTTTTTTTAATATTTATTTTTCAGTTATGGTTGACATACAATATTATATTAGTTTCAAGTATACAACACAGTGATTAAACATTTACATAATAATCACCTCAATAAGTCGAGTACCGTCTGACACCAAACATAGTTATTACAATATTATACTGATATATTCCCTGTGCTATAATTTACATCCCCATGACTATTTTGTAACTACCAATTTGTACTTCTTAATCCTGTCCCCTCCTTATCCATTCCCTCAACACCCCTATCGTCTAGCAGTCATCAAAATATTATCTATAAGTTTGTTTTTGTTTTGTTTGTTCATTTCTTTTGTTTTTTTTTTTAGATTCTACCTATAAATGAAATTATATGGTATTTCTCTTTCTCTGACTTATTTCACTCAGCATAAGTCAATCCATGTTGTTGCAGATGGCAAAATTTCATTCTTTTTTTTTTTTTTTTACAACTGAGTAACATTCATTGTATATATGTACCACTTCTTTATCCATTAGCTATTAAGGGACCCTTAGATTGCTTCCATATCTTGGCTGTTGTAAATAATGCTGCAGTGAACATATAGATGCACATGTCTTTTTGAAGTAGTGTTTTGGGTTTCTTTGGATAAATACCCAGAAGTGGGATTACTGGATCTTCCTCAGTCACTTGTTCTAGGCTTTGTTTTAGAGTCTGTTTAGTCTGGGGTATTGCTACCCCAGCTTCCTCCACCTCCCCTCCCCCTCCCCATTTTCATGAAATATCATTTTCAATCCCTTTACTTTCAGTCTGTGTATGTCTTTCAATCTGAAGTGAGTCCCTTGTAGGCAGTATATGTAAGGGTCTTGTTTTTTTATGCATTCAACCCCCTATGTCTTTCGATTAGAGCATTTAATCCACTTATATTTAAAGTAATTAATTATTGATAGATATGTAGTTATTGCTATTTTATTATTCATATTTTTAATCCTTTTTTTTTTTCTTAGAGATTTTCCTTAACTTTTCTTATAATACTGGTTTGGTGGTGATGAACTCCTTTGGCTTATTCTTGTCTGGGACACTCTTTATCTGTCCTTCAGTTCTAAATGATATCTTTGCTGATTAGTGTAATATTGGTTGTAGGTCCTTGCTTTTCATCACTTTAATATTCCGTGCCAATCTCTTGTAGCCTGCAAAGTTTCTGTTGAGAAATCAAGCGACAGTTTTATGGGAGCTCCCTTATAGATAACTAAGTGCTTTTCTCTTGCTGCTTTTAAATTTCTCCCTTTGGCATTTTAATTACGATATGCCTTGGTGTGTCTGTTTGGGTTCATCTCGTTTGAAACTCTTTGTGTTTCCTGGGGTTATGTGTCTATTTCCTTCACCAGGTTAGAAAAGTTTTCAATTATTATTTCTTCAAATAGGTTTTCAATTTTTTTCTCTCTTCTCTCCTAGTACCGCTATAGTGTGAATACTGGAAACTTTCATGTTGTCCCAGAAGCCTCTTAAACTATCCTCATTTTTATATATTTTTTTCTTTTTTCTTTTGTTGTTCTGATGGGTTGTTTCCTGCTACTTTATCTTCCAAATCACAGATTCGATCCTCTGCTTCATCTAATCTACTCTCGATTTCCTCTAATGTATTTTTCATTTTAGTTATTGTATTCTTCATTTCTGACTAGTTCCTTTTTTTTTTTTTTAATGCGACGCAGCCCTTGATGGACCTCACAGATTGCAAGGAACTTGTCACCTTAAATCTCTTATTTTTTACTTTTTACGCCTATAAACCTGGTCTCCCATCCAAGTACTAACCAGGCCTGACCCTACTTAGCTTCCGAGATCAGACAGGATCAGGCTTATTCACGGTGGCATGGCTGTCGACTGACTGATTCTTTTTTATGTTTTCTATCTCCATTTTTATGTTCCCTGTGTCTTTGTTTAAGTTCTGACTGAGATCATTGAGCATCTTTATGACAGTGTTTTGAACTCTGTATCTGGAGTTTGCTTGCCTCCATATTGTTTAGTTCTTTTTCTGGAGCTTTGTTCTGATCTTTAATTTGTGACATGTTTCTTTTCCTTCTCATTTTGGTTGCCTCCCTGTTTCTGTTTCTATGTATTAGGTAGAGCTGCTGTATCTCTCACGCTTGGTAGACTTTATGTAATAGGGGTCTTGTTGGGCCCAGTGGTGCAGTCTCCCTAGTCGCGTGGACTGGATGCTCCAGATATGTCCCTGTGTGTATTGTGCATGCTCTCCTGTTGTAGTTGAGCTCAGATTACTATTGGCATGTCAATGGGAGAGATGGACCCTCAGGCTGCTGATTGGTTGTGAGGACACTACTCATGAGTACAGTGGAGGAGCTGTTGTGTAGGGGCTGACCCTAATTGGAGCAGGATTTGCTTTGCAGGGCTCTGGTGCTCCTTAGTTTTGCCCTTTGAGTATGTGGTTGTTCGTGGAGGTGACTGGATGGTGCTCTAGTGCGGTCTGAAGCTGACCACTAGCTGTGTTGATTCTGGGGCCTCTTGGGAGGGGCTATAGTGCAGGCCAAGGTAAGCCATTGCCTGTGCCCTGCCTAGGGCCACTTGTTATGAACTACAAAGTGATCTGCAGATGATTACCGCTTGTACTGGGCTTGGAGGTGCCTGGAAGAGGCTAAGCTGCAAACTGAGGCCAATTGCCACTAGTGCTGGGCTTGGGGCTGCTTAGGAAAAGGTACAGGGCATGCTGAGGCCAGATGCTGCTTGTTCAGGGTTTGTAAACCTTTGAGAGGTTTTAGGAAAGTCCACAGCATGAGCCACAACAGGCCATTTGTGTGGAAAAGCCAATGGAAGGGGCTTAGGTGGCCCCACAAGTTGGGTGGGACAGAATTTCAGGGAATCATCAGGGTGGGGCAAATAATGTTAGGTTGATGGAGACTCAGGTGCCCTCCCCATTCAGTTTTTATTACTCTTACCCTGCTTCATCATTCTTATCACTGGAAAGGTAATTCTGTGTGGGTAAGCTCTATGTCTGCTGTGTCTACTACTGGACTCCCAGTGTGATTGGAGCAGGGCCTGGTTAATTGGCCCCATTCTTTAAATATTTATGAGAAAGAATAAATGAAAAAATATTAATATTCATAGTTTGGCTATAACAACATGTTTTTAACTTATATAAAAATTGTTCCCTATGCCTTTGGAGAACAATTTAGTATGCTTAAATAATTTCTGGGGAAGTTTGAGGTAAATAAATCTTTTATATTTAATAAAGTAGTTTATAAGAGGCAACTGATGGAAATAACTTGCACTTTGAAATTGACAGTTGTAAAATGGAATCCTACCTCTCTTTTATGCAATTGAGCTTACTTAGAAAACTTCAACTCTTAGCAGTGTGAGAGTACTAGAATATAACCTATTAAATTGTGCATGAGATGTCTTTCTCTATTCTTCAATTTAGTAGAGCTCAACTATAAAAGCTGTAAGTAAGAAAGAATGTAATATAAGACTTTGAAGGGTAGGTGGCCAACCAGAGTCCCTAAGGTTCGACACCTATAACTGCTGCCACCGCTCAAACCTGTCAAAGCACTGGTACAGCTGCTGCCATCTGACTACTAGATCTAGAAACAGTCTTGCCAGTAGTGGTGCTGGCAGGACTCATTCATTCCCCTCCTCAGACTCTCTTAAGAAGTCCAGATGGCATCTTCTATGGGCAATGTGGTTGACAACACAGAACCAACAAAATGTTTGCTTTCTCTCCAAGGGTTAGCTAAGTTGGCACATTGAGAATATCGCAGGAGATTTTGAGGCAGCTGAGAGATACTGCATGAAGCTCTAGAGACAAAAGCCAGACAATACTGATATGCTTTTATTACTTTGCTCTATACCCTTCCAGTATTAAAGGCTGGACAGACCTGCTTACTTTAGCACCCTGGCAATAAAACAGAAACCCTTTCTGGCAGAAGCCTATTCGAATTTAGGAACTGTATACCAGCAAAGAGGGTAGTTGCAGGAAGTGTTTGAACACTACCAGCATGCACTGCATCTCAAACCAGATTTCATAGAGTTATATTAACATAGCAGCCACATTGGTAGCAGCAGGTGACATGGAAAGGACAGTATAACCTTATGTCTCTACTCTTCAATATCCTGACTTGTGACTTGTACTGTGTTTGCAGTGACTTGGGGAGCCTGGTCAAAGCCCTGGGTTGCTTAGAAGAAGCTAAGAAGGTTTCAGGGGATGAAGCCTCCTATTCTTGTATAAGGTGCCTCACTGAAGGGAGCTCAAGGCCTGGACATAGGGCAGACCCATACCTATACAAGAAAGAAACCAAAAAGTCACGTGATGAAAAATATGACGTGTTACTTGAAAGTATTTGAGATGCAACCAAACTTTGCAGTAGCTCCAAGTAATCTTGGCTGTATTTTCAATGCATAGGGGAGATTTGGCTTGCAATTCATCACTTTGAAAAGGCTGTCACCTTTGATCCCAATTTTCTGGACACACATCAATTTAGGAAATGCCTTGAAAGAGGCATAGATTTTTAACAGAGCTATGTTAGCTTACCTTTGTGCTCTAAGCTTGAGTCCAAATCATGTAGTGGTGCACAGCAACATGGCTTGTGTATACTGTGAGCAAGGCCTGATGGATCTGGCAGTAGGCACCTGCAGGCGAGCTATTGAACTACGACTACATTTCCTTGTAGCTTATTGCAACCTAGCCAGGGGTCTTAAAGAGAAGGGCAGTGTTGTCAAAGCAGAAGATTGTTATAATATAGTTCTCCAACCATGTCCCACTCATGCAGACTCTGAATAACCTAGACAATATCAAATGGGAACAGGGAAACATTGAAGAGGCAGTTCACTTGTATCATAAAGCATTAGAAAGTCTTCCCAGAGGTTGCTGCTGCCCATTCTAATTTAACAAGGGTACTGTAGCAACAGGGAAAGCTTCAGGGAGCTCTGATATATTATGAGGAGGCTATGGGAAACTCTCTAAAGGAGATGCAGGATATTCAGGGAGCCTTGCAGTGTTACACTCATGCCATTCAGATTAACCCTGCATTTGCAGATGCCCACAGCAATCTGGCTTCCATGCACAAGGATTCAGGGAATATTCCTGAAGTAATAACTTCTTACCTCACTGCTTTGAAACTAAAACCTGATTTAAACTTAAACTTAATCCTGATGCTTATTGTAACTGAGCTCATTGCCTGCAGATTGTCTGTGATTAGACAGACTATAATGAGCAAATGTACAAGTTAGTCAGTATCATGGCTGACCAGTTAGAGATGAATAGGTTGCCTTCTGCGCATCATCATGCTACATTATCTCTCATGGCTTCAGGACAGAGTCATGGGAGCCTCTGCTTGGATAAGATTAGCATCCTTCATAAACCACCATATGAACATCTAAAAATTTGATGCTCAGTGATGGTCAGCTGCATGTAGGATATGTGAGTTCTGAGTTTGGGAGTCATCCTACTTCTCACCTTATGCAGTCTATTCCTGGCATGTACAATCCTCATAAATTTGAGGTATTCTGTTATGCCCTAAACCTAGATGGGCAGCACAAACTTCTGAGTAAAGGCGATGGCAGAAGCCAGTCATTTCATTGATCTTTATTAGATTCCATACAATGGAAAAGCAGCTGATCTATTTCATCAGGTTGGTACACATATCCTTGCAAATATGGATGGTTATACCAAGGGTGCTCCAAATGAACTCCCTGCTCTCAGGTCAACTTCTATTTAGGCATTGTGACCGGGAACCCTGAGACTAGTGGTGTACTTTTCATGGATTATGTCAGCACTTATTAGGAAACCTTCACCTGCTAAAGTTTCTGAGCAATATTCTGAGAAACTAACTGGTTTATATTCCCCATACTTTCTTTTTGATGATCATACTATTATGTTCCCTCAGCTGGAGAAAAAGGCAGTCATGATTTTAAGTCCAGTGGACACATTTATGACAATTGGATTGCTCTGAATAGCAATGACCTGAAAGCATTTCTTGGTAGTTTACCAGATGTGAAAATTGTCAAATGGAAATGTCCTGATGGAGGAGACAATGCAGGCAGCAATAATACAGCTCTTAGTATGCCAGTTTCCCCTATGAATACTATTGCAGAAGCAGTTATTGTAATGGTTAACAGAAGACAAATTCAGATAAAAATTAATGGATTCAGTATTAGCAACAGACTGGCAGCTACCTAGATCAACAATAAGGCTGCCCCTGGAAAGGAGGTTTCCATTCCATTATGTAGCCACACATTCTCAGTATGGGTTACCAGAAGATGCCATTGTGTACTGTAAATTTATTCGGTGCTATAAAATTGACCCTTCTACTTTGCCGATGTGGGCAAATATTCTGAAGCATGTTCCTAATAGCATGCTCTGGCTGTTGCATTTTACAGCAGTACAAGAACCTAATATTCAACAGTATGAACAAAATGTGGACCTTCCCCAGCAATGTATCATTTTTTTCACCTGTTGTTCCTAAAGAAGAACATGTCAGGAGAGGTCAGCAGGCTTATGTCTGGACACTGGACATCAGCCTGGACACTGTAGTAGGCACCCCCATGGATGGATGTCCTCTGGGCAGGGACACCCATGGTGACTGTACCAGGAGAGAGTCTCGCTTCTTGAGTTGTGGCTTCCCTACTCACTCGTTTAGGTTGTCTTTAGCTTATTGCTAAAAAAAAAAAAAAAAAAAAAAAAGAAGAAGAAGAAGACAAGCATATGAAGACATAGCTCTGAAACTGGGAACTGATCTAGAATACCTGAAGAAAATTTTTAGTAAAGTCTGTAAGCAGATACTATCTAGCCCTCTAGTTCCAGTGGAACTAGAATGGCTCTACCTACAGATGTGGCAACAAATTTGATCACATGTTTAAGCCTGTCAAAGTCACTGAGTCAGCCTAAATAAAGACTGTATGCACAGGGGAATTGCCCCTGTACCTGAGCCTGAACCTTCTGGGGGAAAGAGAACTAGTTAACAGACTTTTCACTTATGTATACAGTATCATGATGCAGAGGGGTGACAGATAATGATGATAGTGCAGCAAGACTTGCTTGCTTCCTGCATGATAGGGAGAGACACAAGAGATGGGACACTGCTGTTCTACATGCAATTGCCATAGATCGTTGCAGCAACCGGTGGTGCGCAGGTCTGGAAGGCTTGTTCTCGCCTGGTCTTCCCTGGGATAGTTGAAGTGGAGGGAAGAGCTAGATTATCCAGCTGTTCTATGATTCCATGGATTGATTGAATCTTCTGAATTAATTTGTCTTTATATTTGGAGTATTGGAACTTTTTAAAATGTTTGGTTTCAGGTGCCTTTATTCATATGAAGTGCGTATGATTCTCTTGAGATTAGGTTTTAAACTAAAATATTGCTCCTTGTTTTAGTTTCTGAACTATGTAGAATTAATGGGGACTTTGCTGGTTAGTATTTTTATAGGTTTTATAAACCACTTGAGCCTAGATTAGTTGTTTTAGTGTCTGACCTAATGTTTGGAGTTATCAGGGCTTTGTTGGTTTAGATGATGATTTAGAATTTTTTCTGGTCCATTTCCTTCTCTTCCCCTCCCCCTACTTTAAAATTCTCCTGTAACTCAGCTAACAAAGCCAAGTGTTTCTCTAAAACACATCATCTAGTGCTAAATGAAAATTCTTAGGCTGATTATTAATTATGAAGGGCATAGTCATGGTACTGTCATTGATATTGCAATATAGATTTTTTTGGCCTAGTTTTGATCTATTTCACTAGTGTTTTGCCTTGACTACCCTTCTATGATGCTTCCACAATGATAGTATGTGATAAGTTTTCTACTTTCTCATCTAAGGTTTGTTTTCTTAAAGTCCTGTTCTTCCTATTTTGATCAGCAGAAATTAAATCCCAGGTAAGTATAAGTATTCAAATATTTAATCAGTATATCACACTTATTGCAAATACATTAAATAACTTTCATCAAAAAAAAACATGTTATAGGTAAAAAGCTCTGAAGGACCAACTATATAAGTAATTACTTTTCAGACCTTCTAGGGTATTATATAATAACTGTCTTCTGGACTTGGTCTTGAAGTCTCTATGGATTCAGCTTCAGTAGTAGCTCACTGTACTGCTATTTGGTTTTGAGTATAAATTAGACTTTAGTCCTCCTGAAGCTTGAGTTCTTGGTTTTAATAACCAGAGGAATAAAATTGTTGAATTTCAACAAAAGATTGAGAGCTTGAGGCTTACATAGGCCAACATCTGAATATATGTTTTGTTTGGTTGTGCTGCACTTAAGCTATCCAGGAACAGATAATTTTTTTTGTCTAACATTATTCTAGTTATAATGTCTTTCTAAAGCACTGAGGCAGTGCACCTACTCTGTAGTTGCAGCTGATGCCCGAATAGACCCTAACTGACAAATTACTGTTTGATAAGAACTTGAATTTCCGAAGGGTTCTTACTGTTAACCAAAATCTGAGCAGGGAGTCTCAAATGTAATTCTTAGCCAGAATTACATGTAATGAACTATTTACCTTTTAACAATGTAAATCATGAAACATCAGTTTAGGGATTCCTTCATTTATTTTTTTACCTGATTGAAATATCAGTTAAAAGTTGCCAGCATCATTACAGATAAACTGATATTTGAAATTCACCAAACTACTTCGTGTGGAATAGGATAATATACTTCCAGTGCCCTCAAGGCTGTACCTTACAGCTATTTTATGTAACACATTATTTCTCCTATAAGCAGAAGTAGCCACTCTGACTAAAGCTTTGCTTATCATAACAGGCTTTTTTTCCCAGGTAACATGTCTATGGAAGACTTAATTCTGAATAGAGATATAGATATTAATGGAAACATTTTTTTCTATTCTACTCTATCAAAAAAGCAAAACATTTATGTTGTATTATAGAAATTTAGATGTTGTCTTATGATCTTTAAATGATTTCCTTTAAAAAAATATAATCAAGAGAAGAGAAATGTTAATTAAAATGCTATTTAATATGTAGAGTAGTAAAATTTGAAAATTAAAAACTGTCTTCTGGAACTAACTTTATGACTTTAGCTGAAAAAGAGCTACAGAAATGAGGAAACAGACTACTAGTAACAAAGCCCATCATTTAAAATGAAATAAAGAGAATAAAATTAATTTGAGAGATTAAACAGAATATATTGTCCTTTTCAAAGGACTCTATAGCCTGAAAATAGTTTGTTAAAGGAGAGTGGGAAGGAAATAAGGACAATGATGATTATAGAAGGAAAAATATAGACTGGTTTATTAATCATGGTTTTTTAGTTTCAGTGTTAGAATTAGGATCAAATTGTTTTACGAAAAAAAATTTAAAAAACATAAAGAAAATAAGATGGCAATAGTTCATTGACTGATGAAACTGAAAGACCAAGGTTTCTGGGATAGTTGGATTCAGAAGCTTGAAGTCGTCATCAGAGCATAAACTATTCTCTCCGTTAGTAATCTTCACTTTCCTCTTCTTGCATTAAACATAGATGAAAAACTATCCCAATGCTAGCCCCAAGCAGCTGCAGTGTTATATTCTTCTAGTTTCAAGCTTAGGAGAGAACTTCTCTTCCCTAGTAGCTACAAATAAACAATTTTAGGTCATAGTTTTGTTGGCATGATTTGGACAAATCGCCCATGTATTAACCAATTACTAGAGTCAAAGCAATAGAATATAGTACTTAGCCATGCCTGGGTCACGCCCACTGCTAGAGCCAAATATAGAGGAGGGCAGAGTGTAGAAGTGAGGGCGAGAGGATGTAAATCCATGTAACTGTATGGACTGCCTAGAGAAAGTTAGTTACCTTGTACCTAGAGTTGCTAGATTTAGCAAATAAAAATACAGAATTGTCATTTAAATTTTAATTTTAGATAAATAGTAAATTTTTAGTGTTAGGTATGTCTCAATCAATATTTGAGATACATTAAAATGTTGTTTACCTAAAATTTGAATTTAACAGAGAATACTGTTTTGTTTTGTTTTGTTTTGTTTTTGTCTGACAACTCAGCCCACACCCAAACATTTTAGTGATTTGTTCAAGAAATGGTTAGAATAGAACTGAGCAAGCTGTAATGATGAGAGTCCACTGCTCTGGGAAGAAGGACTGCACCTTTCCAACAACACTTAGAGGCCAAGGAATGCAGAAGTGATCTCTGGGCAAACAGATTACAGTAAGAGAAATTAAGCACAAATGGTATTATACAAACTGCATTAATGCAAACTAAGATAGAATAAATGAAACCAGTGGAAGACTTAACTAAGGAATGCAGGAAGAGAAGAATCTGAAATGAAGGATTTAACAATGTGGTTGCCTGTGCAACATTTATTTTCTCCTCCTCTTTTAAGGACATCCCCTTTTATATTTTTAATAGGACCTTAATATTTTTCATAAACCCAAACTTTTCCTAAATACGTGCTTTAGTGGAGGCCGGCCTCAGTCACAAAGGTAGATTTCTGGTTGGACTAAGACATTCATGAGTTCTGTTCTTCTTACCTGGTAATGATTTTTACATAGGCATTTGATTCAGTTCTGGCCACTGAAAACTGTAGTTAAGTCTACCAGAGGCCCTCTAGGAAAGATGTTTGTCTACAGTTAAGAAAGACCTGTATGAAGATACAGTTTGCTGTACCTGGCTGTGATGCTGGATTTGGTGCAACCATTTTGTAGTAATCAAAGAAACTCACTGAAGACAAAGCTTGCACATGGAGAATGGCAACATAGGGAAAGATAGGGAAACTGGATGCTTGATGATTTACTCATTAACCCAGGACTCGTTCTACCTCAGGGCCTCTTGGAAGGCAAGCTAATATGCTTAAAATACTTTAAGTAAAATTTTATTTATTTCTAGATAAATGTATTCTGATATATAGGAGATTCTTATTAAAAGTCAGAATATTCAATATATTGGACGTTTAGGTGAGTTTTCTCTTGTTTGTTTGCTAATCATCAGAAACCCAAAGCATAAAAACATTTTTTTTAACTTTGAAGGTAAGAAGTTTTCCTTTAAATAATACCATGTGGTAGCCCTTAAAGTGGTCAGTGAAAACAAAAGTAATACATGTATTTTAGAATTAGAACTTTTGGAGAAAAGAAATCATGGAAACTCATTCAAAAGTAATGTCTTTTTTTTTTTTTTTAAAAGCAAGTTACTTAATGAAACTTAAGAATTGACATCATAAATTGGCCTGAGTATAGTTCTTTGAACTTTCAATATGGAATTTTTCAGTGGGTGAAGGACTCAGCTTCTTTTCACAGAAATATTTTATATCTTGGTAGAATGGGCCCCCTATATATATGGGATGCTATTACTATATCTTTTAGGAACTGATAACAGTAAATTTTTTAAAAGACAATGGAAAAATCACTACTGAATGACACAGGTCAACACAATTATTTAAGTTAAATGCTCTCTGCTTCTGATGTTAACATATGACATTTGTTGGACTTCACACCTATTTTTAGCTCTGATCTTAGGATCTCCACCTACTACTGGAAAATCCAGCTTGTAGTATTCCAGACACTTCATTTTCACCACAGTATTCTTTTCATGAAGAATGCCAAATTTCTACACAGACTCATTCTGTATTTATTGTTACTGCAAAACAGTGTGATTCTTCCTTATTTTCTGAAGTAGATGCATTAGAAAGAAAACTGCTCTGGGACATTTTGGTAAAGTGAATCTACTTTATCATTCATTTATTAACATATTAACTTGCATTCCCAAAGGGAGCAGGAGTGCCAGGGGAACCTAGACAACAAAATTAAATATTTTCAGTGTCATATCTATTAGGACTAGATTCAGTGACATAAAAAACGAAAACCCAAAGATGGCCAAAATACACCAGAAGTGCTATTCCTCATGTGCAGCAAAGTCTGTTGCTAGACAACCCAGGGCTGGGCTGGCAGGTCAGCAGTCGTTGCAGGGTCAGATCTCTTTTTCAAAGCTTCCCAGCCATACTCAGCAGGTGCCTTGATTCCAGCATCACCTCATAGAACTCCTGATATGTCCATGTTTCCAGGCTGCAGGGAGAAATACTGAATGAAGGGACAAAGGGGCACACTACCAAGATAAATCACCTTCCTTAGGGGAACCTTCATGAAAGCCCTTACGCAAGTTTAAGCCACTGAGGTATAAGCCATACTTCTGCTCACATCTCATTGGCTTATCCTTAGTCATGTGAGGTCCCTTGTCACAAGGGAGACTGGGAATGACTTTTATTGGATTTATTGTCTCCTCAAATAAAATTGACATTCTTCTTAGGAAGGAGAGAATAGAATATAGGATAGATGATTCTCTCCCTGCCTTTATTACAGTGTGCTTTAGATTACATTCCAACCTTAAACGTATGTATGTCAGATTCACAACTTGATCAGAACTTGTAACCTTTCTGATTTAATCTTTGTCTCCTGCCATTTTTCTGACCACAGGAATTTCTTCTGGGGGTGGAGAATGATTTCACCAATCATACACTGTAAATATAATTAGGCATCTACACATGCCTATTCCATCATGAAAATGTCTCAAGCCCAAGTGTTCACAATCAATCTACAAAACTAATTATAAGTCTACTTTATCTGTTTGATAAGTTCAAAATTCTGGCTTAACACTAACAATCCTATATTTAATACTATATTAATACTATATTTGAGTATTTAGTGCTAGTTCCCCTGGCACTATATATTTAATAAAATAACTATACTTGTTGTGACTTGATTGTTACCTGTGTTTCCAAAAATATTTTATTTCAACAAAAACAGGCTTTATAAAAAATATTCTTTTTCTGTAAATTTATATATGCAATTGGGAAGCTAGGGGTGCACAAAGGGTACGATCAAAACATTTCCAAAATATTAATTCAGTAACTCCTAAGATAAGTTTCAGAAAACTTCTACTTTCTAAAAGTTTGAAAAAGAAAGCTCAATCTTGAAAAATACTCTGAGCTCACTTCGCTGGAATGAAGTATGGGAAATAGTAACACCACTGTACCTATTGCAGGGACTTCTTAAATATTTTTTAAAAGATGCTCAGTTTTCCTGCTAATTCCGTTTTATCAATAGCTGTCTGCTGTCCAACTCGGCCACCGCCATTCAGGTCACCTTGAATGCACTTATGTAGCATGATGCCAACAGGATGCCACCAGAAATCCTTAGTGTGCAATACCCAGTACAAAATGTCACTCAGCACTCAGCTTTTCCTTCTTGAACTTGCTTACTGCCTCCTGCGTGATTTCTTCAGTCCTCTTAGCGTCAACGAATTTGATGGGGAGTATTGGACAGGATAGCATGATACATCCCTTTAATGTTCCTATTCCTATATCTCATGGAGGCGCAGATATAATAGTGGAATTAGACACAGGCATCTAAAATTTTGTCAAAGTTCGTCAGCTTTCAAACAGAAGTTTTATAAAGTATGAACTATTATTAGAGTGCATGTTCTGGTATACCCTGTTTAGATCTGCCTGAACTAGCAATTGTGAAGGTGATTCAAGCCTACATAATTTGTTACTACATGATAAAAATGCAGCTACATTCCAAATATAAAACCTGTACAATGGTGTGGTTCCCAGGGTTACACCAAGTAGTTCTTTACCTTTCAGGGTCCCACACATGTGTGAGTGCTTAATAAGTGTGCGTTGAGTGAAGATCAGTGCCATCTGTAAGGTCTTTCCAATTTGTAGTAGTTTTTAATCTACAAAACAAGCTTGTTGCATAGGATTTAATCCTAATTTTATATTCAAAGTAAACATTCTAGATACTTCTCTCCTCATATCTACTTTGAGCACCGCAGGAGATATTGTTACCCTCATTCTTTCTAAACGTGTCAACAGTTTAGATGTTCCTGCAGTAATTCCAGATTTTTTTCTCACCTCTGTTTTAAAAGAACTGTAACAGATTTGTGGTACATAAAATAATATAGAAAGCTTTAAAAAAATGACAGCTTCTCTTAATGAGAAATCACGATCATCATCACATCTTTATTATATAGTAGTAGCAGTAAAAATATAGTCTTTGTTGAGCATTTACTTCTAAGCATCGTGTCAGTGTTTTTACAGTCATTATCCTATCGTCCCAGCAAGTCTGAAAAGTAGACGTTATTATCCTGTTTCACAGATGAGGAAACTGACAGGGATTAGGCATCTTAAATAAAATCAGACTGCTAGGATGTGACACTTCCAGGATTTGAAGTCAGATGTGTCTGATTGCAAAGCCTAGGCTATTAATCATTTCACCATTACATTATAAAGTAGGCATACTGAGAAAAATTTATGATGAGTGAAGTTATTTCACAGCCTCAGAGCTGTCTATAATTAATAGAGACTTATATAGATAAAAAGTGCCAGAAGTAATTCCACTGTTTGTGTGTGCGTGTGTGTGTGTTTTGTTTTGTTTTGTTGTTTTTTTGGTTTTTGTTTTGTTTTTTTGTTTTGTTTCTTTTTTGGTTTTTTGTTTGTTTGTTTTGTTTTTTATGTTTGACATTGTCCTCTTTAGGAATCATAAAAAAGAACATTGTACAGTAGAGGAGAAAATGGGGATAAAGTATTCTTGATTAAATGAAGGCAGCAGCAGTTGAACGAAAAAGGCTTCCTTCTTCCTTCCTAGGTTCTAAGCAATGAAAAAGAGATTCTCTTCTCTTTCCAGAAAACTGCCTATTTAAGGAGAGCTGGAAAGGCCCAACCAAAGGTGTGTTTGAGCAGAATGAACCGTCTTTCTGAAATAAGTATTCAACCTTCTTCATTCATGCATCAGACTTAATGATATGATGACATTGGTAGTATATTTCCATTGGATGCTGCTGCTGACAGTTCTGCCAAAAAGAGCCATTTTTAGAACTGGGAGTTCATGTATGAATTTCCTATTTGTATGCTGGGTATCACAGCCTTTCACATTCTCAAGTGTGTGAAAAGACTTGAGGTTGAAAAGTAAAGCTGTTTGCAGGTGTAGTCTCTTGCCTTCATTGTGGGTATACAACCCTTAAAAACAACTTTTGAGGAAAGCTTTCCATTTAATGTGGATGGTGGTGAGAGTTATTTATGTGTTGTGGAGCCAATGTGATTCCCTGATGAGGAGAAAATTCCCAGCTAATGATCTAACAGTTGGGCTTGGTCAAAGTGAGTTACAGTATAGCTTTCAAACCTGAGTAGTCACATTCAGAGCTAATGCCCATATTCGCAGGGGAGGGTGCTGGTGCTTCTATATATTTTTTTTAAGTGAGAAGGGTGTGAATGGGATCTTACTTCCACTACTTCTAATTCCATGTGGCTAGGGCTTAGTCATCAATCTTTCTGGCTAAGAGACACCTTTTTCCCCTCTCAACTTTACTAAAACCACAAAGGTGGAGAGGAAAACTCCTATTCATTAATGTCAGACACTGATTCAAATAGCTACAGGCCCTAGTGCAGCATTAAATAAACCTTCATATAAAACATGAGGGACATGGTTCTGTCAAATGTGTTTTTAGATATGTGGTTGTTTTACACATCAAGGCAGTTTGTAAAATAAATTTTTTTTTCCAGGTTTTTATATTTGAAATGGAAATGAATATATTTTCATTTTTATACCAGAATTTTTGCATAGCTTTTACTTTAGTATCCAAATGATAGATTTTATTTTTCAATTCACCGAAAACATTTTCTTTACTGAAAATGTGGTAATCTGAAGACAAATAATCTAGAAAATTAGAACCTAAGAATACCTCTCTTTCTCTACAGATAGATACATAGACCTATATATACATAGGTTTATTTCTTTGTGGGTATATATATATATATATATTATATATATATATATATATATATACACACACACACACACACACACATATATAATATATATTTATCTATATGAAGCCTATATTATATATGTGTGTGTATGTATGTGTGTGTGTGTGTGTGTGTGTGTGTGTATATGTATATATCTGTGTGAGTATGTATGTGAAATTCCATTTGGAAGGAAAAAAAAAAAATTCCTAAAACTGCATAAAATAAAAAATAGTCTTCAGATGTAGGTAAAGTTCTGACTTCTTTACTCAGGCTTCATATAGATTGATCTAGATGGCAATTGAAATGACCTGCTCTCCAAATGATGGCCCGCGCAAGTATGTATACCTCTAGTGTTCCTTGCAGCATTCACTAGAAAACAATACTCAAAAGAAATGGTGTAATGTTTAGTGACCAATAATTGTACCACTGGATGCTGTTGTTTTGCTCTGCTATAATTTGACTTTTAAATTCAGACTACTGGAAAATGGAGAGATTTAAGTTTATGTGATACAAATTCTACACTCTATAATTATAGTTACTTATATTACCCACTGTCAACTTATCAACACATGATTTTTTATTTATAACTACCCCTTATTTAATAACTACTTAGCACATGTTCTGTACTGACACTTCCTTTGTTTTGCACTGGGGACACAGATACAGAAAACTAAAGTACTCTTATCCTCATGGAGCATTCAGACCTGTGTGGTGACATTGCTTTCTGTGCAGTAGTGGTATTTCCTCGGTGTTGCTGTTCTATGTTGAATTTATAGAGGTCTGTCTGTTCATATGGATGTGCACATTACTTAAGGAATAAGCTGAAAAGCAGTGTCTCAGTGATTATGGATTGTAATGATAGGCCCCCTAGGAGATTCTGTTTTGTTAAAAAGTTATTAGAGGGTCCATTGGGGAAACTGAAATGCCTGAGTTTTCTTTGTCTTAATAGAGTCGGATCTGGGAGGCCTCGATGACCTAAGTACTGTTTACAGCAGCATTGACCGGCAGCTGAATGAAACATTGAGGCTCCGCAGGCACGCAGGAGACAATGATTACAACATCGAGGTGCTGCTGGGAGTGGATGACTCTGTGGTCCGTTTCCATGGCAAAGAGCATGTCCAAAACTACCTGCTCACCCTGATGAACATTGTGAGTAGTGACACTTTTCTGAGTTTTCTTGACCTTTTAATTCACTTCTCCTGTTTTATCAGTGTCTTTTGGCAACCAGTGTGAAGATTTCTGTGAATGCGCCCATATCCAAAATGTGTGCATAGTGCATTAAATGCAAATAGGGATCTGAGTATTTAACATACAAGGATGCAAAAATAAAGGAAGCATGAAGCACACATTTCTTCTAGTTGATCAAGTAGTTTTCCATTGTCCTCAAAGGGAAATCATAAATTTAAGAAATCATAATGGAATGGAACTATAACATGAATTATGATTTTTGTTTTGTTCTGGGGATGACAGAACTCTCAGCACTTAGTCTGCCACCCTTGATGTAGACCACAAAGGATGAAATAGTTCTTTTAGCATCATTTTATATCCCAGGATGATAAATAATGACTTAGGCTTTATAACTCTGGATTCTTGTTGGTAGACCTTTTAAATAAGAATAATATTTTTCAATATTATATGATGAAGATAATATATTTACAAAGCACAGTCAACTCTTGGCACAGTGCTATAATACAGTTATAAAAGTTTCTTTAAATTTGTCCTTTATTTCTTTTTCATGAACCTTAATCATATCTAGAAGAAATTTAAGTCAACATCTTCAAACTGATACTTTTTTCCTTGTGAACTGGCGGAAAGCAATTGAGGAGAAATACTACATAAACCATCTACTTCTAAACAATAACTAAGATGTGCACTCTATATATTTTATCTCTTAGAGTTATGAAATACATGTTATATTGATCTATTAAATGTATTCCTTAAGAGTGTTCTTTCCTCTTAGCCTTTGACTATTGATATAATTTCTTTGGGCATCTAGGTTGTTTACCTTCTTTTTTCCATGCTTAAGATTAGATTTCAAATAATTATACTGGAGATGAAAAATTATTAATTTTACTAATCATGATTTTATTTATTCGAATATTTAAGCCTATACGTTAAATATACTTTTGTTCATTAGATGTCAATTTATAAAATTCCACATATTCCATGTCTGTGTGAAATGGAAAATGAGTATAGAAATTCAAAATCATTTTTAATTGTTCATTGGCACTAATTCCTGTTATGAAGACCAATTAACACACAGAAAACAAATTTTTAGCTTTGACAATAGATGTGTATAGAACTTCATCGTGAATTAATGAATGCCTTCAACTATTAACTATTAACTTTTTATATGACCTGTTAGTCTTGTAACTTCAGGAATGTCACTTTGCCTTTCTGTGCCTGCTTTAGTCTTCCCATCTGTATAATGAAAAAAATAATAGGATTTACCTCACTAGGAATGTTGAGAGGATTGAATAAGTGCAAGTCATGTGCTTTATACAGTGCTATATATACATGTGAAAGTATACAATCATGTTTTAAAGTTCTACATGAAATTTACTTCCAAAGTTATCCAAAAATTAAAAATTCTGTGGAGATGCTCTTTCCACTTGTGCCATTTATTCTGCCCCTCCTGGGCTGCTCTCTCCTACCACTAGCAAGGCAGTCAATCATTATAGACTTCCTAGGTCCCCAACTGGTGCTCAGACTACAGAAAGCTCTCACAGTAACGCAGCAGAGATGTGATGTGGTCCTGTTCCTCACAGAACTTTTAATTCAGTCTAGGGGAAAAAAGAAATACAAGGGAAAATTTAGGGGTTGAACAATAAAAAGTATTCTCTTATTAAGACTTATGTGCTGTATTATAAATTCTATAAGACTTTAGAGAAGAAAGTGTGATAATAGTCATTCCAGTTGCAAAGTGTTGAGAATATTAAATTGGGACTTAGAAGGCAGAGGCTTTAGTTCAAGCTCTATTAACTGGCTGGCTCTTTGACCTTATACAAATCATGTTCGTTCCTGGGGTTTAGTTTCTGTATTTATAAAATTGAAAGGTTCAACAAGGTGTTCATCCTGTAATTAATTAGAAAGTTGGGAGTTAAACTGGGACTTTATGAATTTGTTTATCTGTTGTTTATCCCACTTAGGTTTTTGTTTTGGTTTGGTTTGGTTTTTTAAGAGCACATGAAAGTGTAAAGGTTTTCTAGGTAGAATCTATTGACAAAAATAGAAGTAGGCATAGTTTATTCACCAGACAGTGAGTTTAGGTGTTAAAGAATAAACAAAGGATACATTTTAGGTTTTATAACCATTGAAAGAAGGTTTGTTTTTAAGTCCATTAAAAACTTTAGATAATTGGTTGAGTCTCTGTCTCAAATACTAGAAATTATTCTAAAGTTAATAGAGGATCAGAGAATGAAACTGTAGAAAAGAAAATGATTTCTAAACTTAATAATTTTATTTCATTGAAGTAAACCATGTAGGTGGGGATTTTGAGGAGATATTAATAACTCTCTTTCCCTTCCTAAGTTCATAACCATCTGAAAGATAGAAACGGTGAATAGACAGATGGAGAATAAATAGACTTATTATTGATAAGAGCTGAATTGCACATGACTTAACTATATAGCTACAGAAGGCAGTTTGTCCCAGCCCCCAAGGACATTTGGCAATGTTTGAGACATTTTTGGTTAGAGCTGGGAGTGGGTGCCCCGGCCACTAGTGGGAGAGGCCAGGGATGCTACTAAACATACTACAACCCAAGGATAGCTCTACACAACAAATAATTATAAATTTACCACTCTAAAATGTCAGTGATGCTAAGGTTTAGAAAACTTGTTCTAAACTAGACAATCTTACTCACAATCCCATCCCTCTCTAACTGGATAATTTTAGATTTTCCCTGTCGGACAGGCAAAGAGCTCTTAAGCCTGACAGATGGACTGAATCCCTTCCTCTCTTTCCTGCCCCTCCATTGTCTATTGTAGACTATTATATCCAAACACTGAGATGAGCATGCTTGTTATCCTATCTCAAATGTATCAGTTAAGTGAGAGTTGGGGACATGAAGACAACCAACATTGATGTTCTAATGGAACTGCCTCATGGAAATTTGAAGCCAAAAATTGTTTTTTTTTTTTCCTTAACAATGTTTGAATAATTATTATCTTCTATGCTTCCGATGCATTATGACTTCCCATAGTTATCTAAAATCATGGCTCATCAAACTCAAGCCCTTCACAAATTTAGAGACTTTATTTACATGTCACATTGATTCAGGCAGAAACTATCGAGGAAAATTGACAGCAAAATGTTTATCTCCTTGCATTGATTTGGAGAGAAACATGTCCTCATGGTAGAGAAAAGACCATGGTTTCCTTTCATCTCATTTGGTACTTTTACCTTAGTTGACTAGTCAGTAAATACGTTCTTCCTTTAGTTTACCTGGGAGTCAGTTTAGTTTCCCTAAAAGAACCCAAATGATATATATTGCACAATTCCTGAATTAAGGGAGTACTTTTAGGTCCAAGTGATTTTGCTCCATGGTTATCTCTTTAATTAAACTTATCTTTGTTTAAAGGGTAACTTGTATTTCTTTTTTCACACTTTCTTATTGTAAAAAAGGTTCTTAAATTATTAAATGTTGAACATCTGTCTAACGAAAAGACAGATAAACAAATGTCTATAAGTGACATAGAGGTAGATTGTGAACAATCTTGGGAGACAGATATGTTGGACTCCAAACAAAAGAATATAAATGTCAAATGAAGGCTCTTAATCAGCTTAATGATGTAATGAAAACAGTATTTAAGAAGTAAGTTAACATTTATTGAGCATCGTATTTTTTAAGTATATTGCAAGATGGGAATTATTACCATTTTTCTAGAGGAAACAAAGGCTTAAAAATGTTAATAAAATTGAGGTAAATTTTAAAAATTATTTGAATTTTGTAAAACCGTCTCAAATAATGATAATGTGGTGATGATGATCATTAAAAGAAGACTGGGTGCAGCTTCCCTGTTGGTGAACACATCAAAATTCTGGGAAGGTGGAGCCTGAAAAGGGCATGTAAGCTCTGCACCTCTCCCCTCATACAGTGCTCCGTGTGCCTCTTCCATTTGGCTATTTCTGAGTCATGACCTTCATTGAAAATCTAGTAGATGTGTAGGAGGCAGGAACCTATGTTGCAAGGCAGAACAGTTTGGGGTTCAAGCCTGCCCCCAGCTCCTACAAGGTGAGAGGCCTTGTACAAGTAGTCGTTTCTCATCATCTCAGTTTCCTCACCAGTAAGATGAGGGATAGCAGTCCTGTGCTCACAGGAGAGCTCTAAAGAAGAAAGGAATTTATAAATATAATATGCTTGGGACTGGAGAGTGCTTACCAGATGGGCAGTTTACATTTGCTCTAAAGGAACTCAAAGCTGTTCCCACAATTTGTTCTTTCCCTCAAGTCAACTAGAGAGGGAAATGGGAGGTTCACAATGTGATGCAAAAGAAGATACGTATTTTCATGTGAATCAGACACAGGCAGAAGGCTTTCTCAAATCAGAAAGCAAATTTATGGGAGATCTACACAAGGATTACAGCCTCCCATCCCGCTTTGAGGCACCTGTTTTTCTCAGACTCTCAGAGCAGAAAACATCAAAGTGTTTGTCAAGGTGATGGATGGAGCCTGGGATAGAGCCTCACCTCAGTCCCCAATCTCATGAATCCCCTTGCCTTCTGCCACTGACAAGCCTGGAGCAAAATCAGGGGAAAGGGGTGCAAACCTCTCTGAGCTAGTTTCATTGTCAAGAATAACTGGGAGTGGGAGACAGACCCAAAGTTCTCCTGTCTTCCTTGGACCATTCTATCCTACAAAGCAAAAGCCACTGCCAAGGGAGGTATAACAAAGCCTGTGGCCTCCAGAACACAAAGACCATCTGCATGAGGAGAAGGGTAAAAGAAAAACCTCTACCCCAGCATTAAGGGCCCAAATGACCTTAGGGGAAAGCTGACATGTTGTGAGAATACTCAAGCAGCTCTGCAGAAAGGCTCATGTGAAGAAAAATTGAGGCCTTCCAGCCAATAGCCAGCATCACCTTGCTACCTGTGTAAGTAAGCAACCTTAGAAGGAGAATCCTTTGTAGCCAAGATTAATTCTAGACTGCAATAAAGAATAAAAAACATTAATTTGAGCAAAAGGAGCTGTAGCCTGGGAGACAGAGATTTAGATCACAGCCCAAATTGAGTCCCACTGACACAAAGAGAGGCCACCTTTTATAGTGAATGCTCCTCACATGCTTCCCAATTAGGTCCATTTTTTGTATAAATGAGGTATGCAAATTGCACAGTTCTGATTGGACAGGGCAGGTCTTAGACTGTCGGTAGAAAGATGAAAACAGGGTTTTCCTGCAGGGGCTGACTCAGAGCAGGTAAACAATCAGGGCAGAATACTGGAAGCTGAGAGGTTGCTCCATTCCCAGTGCACAGAGTAAGTGGGGAGCTCCTGCCAGCAAATGGCCGCTAGACTCTTAGTATTTATAAAATTTGGGCCCACAGTTGACCATGGGGAGTCCATTCAGCAGATAAAGTCCTTCTCAGGGTTCACAGCAATGAAATCTTTCTTCTTGAGGTCATACCTAGTATCTTTCTGTGCTAGTCAAGCCTTCAGTTGAATAGCCCCAGATGACATCTGACTCTGATTCTATGAGACATACCAAGCTAAAATCACCCAGACAAGTCGCTCCCAAATTCCTCACCCACAGAAACTGTGATAAAGGATAAATTATTAGTGTTGCCCTAAACATGGAGGAGGAGGAGGAAGAGAAACTTGTTTTGAAAAATTCAAGTTGTGTTTAATTTTAACTTAAGTTAATCATAGTTTAAGTGTAAGTAGAAAAAACACTTAAAATACAATATATGTCAAGAGTAATCTTTTTATTTATTTACTATTTTAAATTAGCCATGCTGATTGGCTACCTTTTTAGCACAAATATATTTAACCTATTTCAGGGCTGTATTGCCTAATGACAGTGATGGCTGTGCATATGAATGTGGTAAAATTGTATAGGTTATTTGCTGTGAAAATCTGGGGTTTTGAACACAGGAAAGGCTACTCACTAAGTAAGCACTTTTTTCTGGGCATTCAAGGGTCAAATGAATAAGTCTGAATAGGTCCCTAGATGATTTTGCTATGACTCCTAAGAGGGTAGGGACACCCTACCCATCCCCCAGCTCTCTTTATGAATTAGTGAAGGAGTGAATACTCACTTGCCTTGTATCTCCTTTTATTTTTAATTCTCTCCTGATAATTCTTGATATTTCTTCAAACTTTATCTATAATGAAGTAACCATATATGAATATATTCTAAAACATGACTATTTTCCATTCTTAGTTTCTTAGATTGCTTATTCTTGACATGTTTCAAATAAGATATATATATAAAATATATTAAGCCTTTGCTGGGAGCTTACATCACATCTTGTTATATTAAGAAATGTTTTGTTTTACTATTTCAAAATACAGCTGATCCGCTAGGGAAGTGGCAATCTCATTCTGAAATATTCATCCAGGCCTACTATGGGCAAGGCCGATTTAGGTATAAGGGATATCCCAATGAACACAGTAGAAAATGTTCTGCCCTCTTGGAGCTTGGGAGAGGAGACTGGTAATTGTCAAAAGAAATAAATTGTAATTGTAGGTAGTAATAACTGCCAAAAAGAAAAAAGATGAGTAAAGTGCTATTGTCAAGGAGAGAGGTGGGGGACTATCTTGGTAAGAAATTAGGAAAAGTGTTTCTGAGATACTGTGTAAACAGAGATGTAGAAATTCTGTGAGGAAGAGCGCCAGGCAAAGACCCGGGGAAAGAGTGATCTAGTCTGATGGAGCATAAACTACAAAAGTCCTGAGTTAAGAAAGAGCTACTGAGGCTACTGAGTCAGGAGTATTGTTTTTAAGCCCAGTGGGTAATTTTGATGAACTCCCCTAGTTAGAAATCATAGTGGAACACTAAAGGACAAGAGCTGAGCAGAGAGAATGGAGTAATTTTTGAAAATAAAGAAACAAATGAAATTTCTTAGAGTAAAAACTATAAGTAATTAGATTATTCTGGAAATTTCTCCAACAATTTTTCTCTGTATTTTGATATTCAAACCATGTTAGCAGAAGTTTGCTATTATGTTGTTATTGGAGCTTAAATGTCTGTGTTCTGGGGTTGGGTCCTTGGATCCCCAGCGAAAGGTTTGCATGGAGGTCTGACTTTGAAGAAAGAGAGAGCAATCACAGAGTAGCAGTAGCAAGTAGAAGCGATTTATTGTGCAAGCTGAGTGCACTTGGGAGAAAGTCCAAGCGGGCAGCTCAGTCGAGAATTGAGTACCCTGAGAAGCTGGGGTCGGAATATAAGGGCAGTAGGGTTTCTTTGTTTTCCTTCTGTTCCTTTCACCTCAAATGACATGAATTCCCTGTGCCTCCCTCTGAACCTTCCCACTCCTAACCCTGGAAAATGAGGGAGTCACCCACAGTTGTCAGATATCTTATTTTTCTGTTTAACTTTTACCCATGGGAAAATGAGGGAGTCACCTGAAGCTATTGAATATTTTATTCAGTACATTTTACTGCTAAACCAGTCTTTAACTCCTCATTGTCCTTCTCCCTCTGGCTAATTTTTACCTGTCTAAGTACCCAATCAATGTGAGCTGCTGTGAAGGTTAGCTTACTGAACTCTGAGCATTCTAGGCTGGTAACAGCTTTTTCCCATTTGGAATATCATTGGATTTTTTGTTTGCTTTGTCTTTTGTTAATTACCACTTTGTGAGTTTTCTTACCCTTAGACTGTGTCTTTTCTTTGGAATATCTTAGCTGCTGCAGGGGAAAATACGGACCTTGCTAAGAGAAAAACCAATGAAATGTAAAGGATAGGTGCTAGTTCTCATTCTCTCTATGATGAAAAAGAATAGCGCCTGGCAATATTTTGAAGGTAAAAGGAGGAAATATTGTAAAGAGTTTTAGGATAGTCTTGTTTTATAATGATAAAAAGCAGAAGGTCACTAATGATCAAAAACAAAAGAAAGTAGAATTTCAAAGGATAATTGCATCATAAGAAATTTTCAACTTTTAAGTCTAATGTTAATGTCATGAAGTTTCTTTTCAAGAAATCAGTTTAGTGAGATTTATTACAATAGAAGTCTTTGTTTCTAATGTTTGGCTTTTCGGACATTTTCTCTCTTTGTTACAGGTAATTTAGGTAAAAGTCACCATTTATGTATCCTAATGGAGGATCGAACCTGAGAATTTAAGAACATTAGGGGTGGTCCTCTCTAACGTTCTCCTTTTTGAAGATACGGGAATTGAAGTCTAATGTTGGGTTACTTACCTAGTGTCAGGTACTTACTTAATGCAAGGCCAGACTGATTTTGTCTGTTATCCCCATTTTAACTCCACTTTAACATTTATGTTAATAATCATTAGTACACAATTTTCAAAACTATATCTGAAAGAGACTTTCTGATGTGAACTAAAAAATATATGTGCTCATTAACGCTTTGGATTGACTACTCAAAAGAGTAAGCTATAATGGAAACTAATTTGGAATATCATATTAACGTGCATGAATAAGGAATATGCTGCTGACCTTTTTTTTTTTTTAATTTCTGACCTGCTCCATAATTATCAACTCAAACCTGAAAACTCTAATTAGTCAAAATAATATTTAGGAGTCAAATGTATGTGTAGTAGATAAGAATAAGGATTTTTAGAGTGTGGATTTATTGTGAATTTGAAGAAAAGCAAGAAGAATGTATTTGTGTCCAAAATAGTGCATACCATTAGAGAAATTCAAAGCTCACTTGACACTATCCCAGATTAAGAACCCTAATGCACAGCCAACTTAATTTAAAGTGGCTCCTAATAGCCAAATCTGAGATAATATGAGAAAAAATAAATAGTAGTAAAGGATTATAATACATGCAACGAAAGAAATACTTGTGAGTTCATACTTATATAAATAATTGACTATGTAGGTAAATGGGGGACAGTTCTTCCTTAAAGTAGAATTCCAGTTAATAAATGTAGCAGGAATGATAGATGTAGAAAATTGCTCATTGACAAAACTAAAGCGATAATTGTTGCAGGCAGCATCAATGAAAGGCAAAATTTGTGGATGAAAATATAATAAGTAGGATATATACATAGTCTAAAAGTATCTCCCACAAAGGATTTATTAATCACAAAAGGAAAATTAGTAACTCTACATTGGTAAAAAGTAGCAGATAGCACCTTAACCAGAGGGGCAGGTCATAGGAGGAGCTTGAATTCAGTTTGAAGTGAATTAAAGGAAAGCCATTGAAGGCCTTGTTCTGTGTTGTAAGAAAAGGATTGAGAGGTTTAAGAACAATGAAGACAGACAAACAGAAAATTAATTGCAGATGTTTAGGGAAGAGACGATGGTGATTACAATAACAAGGGAGTATTTATGGTAGAATCAATAGAATTTGCCAGTGGATAAAGAGCGAGGGCTGAGGGAATGGGAGGAATCCACTGTGATTTATACTTTTCTGGCTTGAATAGTGACGGATGATGGTGCCATTTATGGACATGGTGTGATCTGTGAAAAAAACAAAACAGACTGTGTGGAATGAAGGTTAGTGATGAAATCTTTAAGGTGTTCAAAATCATCTAGTTTAGGTCTAGATTCAAAGAATGATTTAATGTTGTTAAGGCTATGTGACTACCAACTAACGTTTTGCCTTTGCTGTCTGCCTGGTCCTGTGCTAAACACTTTACGTGAATTATATAATATTCCGCAACCCTGAAATATGTTAATTTCCAGTCCCAGTTTATGGATAGGAGATTGAGATTTAGAGAAGTTAGGCAGCTTTCCCAGAATCAAACAGCTAATAGATGGCACCGCCAAGAATTGAGTCCACATCTCTCTGCCTTCAGAGCCCAGCGCTTGTCCTCCCTAAGTTTTACTGCTTCTTGTATATCCCTTGCAAATAAAACTTTGATGTCTTTTCTTTACCTGTTTCTGTGTCTTGTGAGAATACCATTCAAGTTATGAAATAAGAATTCAGTTACATGCCTGATTGAATTAAAGCAGCTAGCAATCCAGTTTAAAATTCTAACAGAGCAGTGAAGCAGATTTTGTGGTTTAGAGGGTGGATTGTTTTCTTTCAATTGTGCCAGATGTTCCCTGTCACCAACACTTTGCCTGTGGCAGTTATCCTTGTCATTTGCTAAGATTTATGAAATTTTCAGTGCCCTGCAGAGACTTGAGTCCATGACTTAATCTTCAGGATTTACCAAGTGAAAAGAAAGCAGTTGATTTAAAAGGATTCCTCTTAGTGTGAAAAACAATCTTATACTTCTAAGTAATCATTAATAATTATGGAAGAATTCATCAATTCTTTTTTATATTGACATTTCTACTGTTTATTATGATGCATAGTGAACTAATAGCAGCATAGTTGTGTTATCTGGATGTGGCAGGTTTTCCTACCTAAGATTTTTAAAAGAATATTTGTACTCACAGAAGTAGTCTGGTCCTAACAAAGCACTAATGGCCTTATTCAAGAGTTAGTAAATATGAGACATGGTTCATAGTGTAGCAGTTAGCATGTCTGCTTTACATGCAGAAGGTCCTGGGTTCGCATCCCAGTGGAGCCACAGTCCATGGTCTACAGCCATGACACCCTGCATCTCAACACTGCTTTTGATTTCTTAACTAATGTTTCTGAAAATGTTGAATGACTTCAAGGCAGATTTATCTGGGGAGTATATGTGTTTAGGCAACCTAAGCAAATCATGCAGCGGGTTTCTATCTTGGTCATTGTCTTCAATCCGTTTCTTAGATTTGAATTCACACTGTCCTCTTCAGTTATTCACTAACATACATATCCTCTCACAGACCAAGTTCCTTAGATTCCAGAGAGGCACAAAATTAATAAAATTTAGCTCCTTTCCATAAGGAGCTAATTATAGCAGGTGAAATAAACAAATCAACAAATAATAATAAAAGGTGATAGTTTCTTCAAAAGATTCAGCTTCAAAGTACTATGTAAACATTAATTGAAAAGGAGGGGATATGGTTTGGCAAATAATTCCAGTGGCAGACAAGTCTTCATAGAGGATATGTCATTTGAGTTGGATTTTAGAGAATGAATGGGCATTTCTCTGCTAGAAAAAGAGAAGATGGGACTTGGAAGATGGGGAACAGATTGTAAAAAGATACTAAAAGTGGTAGCTCTTAGGAGCTGCTGGAGTTCTGCCTGTAGGTGAAACTGAGGGGCATTTAGAGGAGAAGGCAGAAGACGAGGCTGGATAGAGCAGCGGGGGCTACCTGTAGAAAAACATGTGCCATCCTAGTTTGATTTTCACCTTGCTAATGAAGAGTCATAAAGTGTTTTAAAGAAAATTAGTAACTTTATCAGTCTGTGTTTTAGAAAGAGAATTCTAGATTCATTACAATGATCTGGAGGAAGAGATTCTGTTAGATACTGTGCTGTGAACATAGACACATAATACTTATGTGCCAGAATTAGAGGACAAACCAGATTCTGTCTGGCTCCAAACTCCTCATGGTTTACACTACCCCTCCCTGCTTCAGCAAACTATCTTACTTTCCCCAATGTGGGTTGAACTTACGAGGTCAGAGACAGATTAGAGTAAGCACAAGTCAGTTCATCCACCCCACATATAAACATGCACACCTTCCCTCGAATATCCTGGACCAGTCATTCTAGAAGAGCATTCCCACATCACAGGTTACATTAACATAACACGGCATCCACACAGTGTTGCTGCCTCAGAGGTCTCTTTGATTTTTACTGTAGCACCTCAGTTTTCTCTTTCTCCTTTGATTCTTCAGACCCAAATTTCTTTCCTGACGTTCACTCGTTTTTCCTTTTTTATACTAAAATAAATCTGACTGACCTTATCCTTCCCAGGTTTATTCCATTCTTCCTTTTTCTCAGGGTCCTAAAACACAGAAAGCTTTTTAGCTTGCTGAGAAAATCATTTTTCCCATTCTCGAAGAAAGGTAATCAGTTCTACCTGTGCTTTTGGTATGCTTCTGCTGTTCCAAAGGCCAGAAGAGTTTGTAAGGCCTTGTAGCCAAATTGCCTACTCTTGATCTACCCAAAGCAACTTTGATGTGTAAGGGAGGTAAAATCATAATTAACATAAAAACACAGACTCATGCTTATTGAAAACAATCATCTAATTCTTATAATCTGCCCTCCTGGAGAACTACTGAAATGGTCCCTAATTCCCCAAATGCTAAAATTTTAGCAAGTTATTGCAGCAGTCCAACTGAGTTGGATAGGTACTGAGCTGCTGGATGTGGAGGCAGGCAGGAAGGATAGGTTTAAGACATTTCCATGGGACTTGGTAATAGATTGACTGTAAGAAATCGAGGGTCATTTAGTCTTCAACTGTGATAGAATATTCAGAAGAGAATAGATTTTAGGGAGAAGATGAGTATACTCTGAGATATATAATTATATTTTCAAATAGATTTGTTTGTTACTAGAATTGAACAGATAGCTCTGGAGCATGAGAGGTGAATTGCTTTTAGATATATAAACATTTGGAATTAAGCAGCCTATAAATAGTGGTTGAAGAAACAGCAGTGGATGAAACTTTTCAGGGAATGTATGTGAGGAGAGAAGAGGATCAAAAAAACTTAAAAATACACTGACATACAAGTGCAGATTAGGCAGAAAACGATAAGCTCAAATTGCTTAAAAAATACAGAATTATATTATTGAAGAATATAGTGGTAAAGTAGTAAATGCTGCAAAACGTTGTAGGCAGGTTACTTTTTATATGAAGGAATTTTTTTGATAATAAAGGAGGACAAGGAATACCAAGAAAGGGAGAGATTAAATAAGAAAAATAGAGTTGATTTTTTTTTTTTTGAGTAAATTTCTTTAAGGAAGTGAGAAAGAGCCTGAGAACAAAGTAGACACTTAGCAATTCCACTATGACAGAAAGAAAAAGACAGGCAAGGTAGTTGTGAAGAAAAACAGCAGTTGGCATCACATAGGCTTATTTGACTTTTGGCTGTGCTAATTATTTGAGGGGACAATCATAGACATTCTCTAAGTCTCAATCTCTTTCTAAAGTGGTGATAGGATGTCTCCTTTGTAGGGTTGTAAATTTTCATGATAATGTAGTGGAGTTTGTACACTTGCTCTTTCCTTTGCTTCAGTTGCTCGTTCTTCAGGTAGGCACAGACCACCTCCTTCCTGTCCATGCATCTCCCTGCTCTGACTGCTCAGCCTCAGGTACCTTCTTCCTTAACCTCTTGGCCTGTACCTTGTCACTTGGATTTATTTTCTTCGTAGCACCTTTTTCCCTCTGAAATGACCTTGTCCACGTGTCTTTTTGTGTTTATTTATTTTTTGCCTGTTAGAATATTTTCATGATAATAACAGACTCAAACTCATTTACTATTCAGTTTCTCACCCCTAGGATAATTGACTACATAGCACCTGTTCAGTAAATATTTGATAAGACTATTCATTAAAAGTACTTATTTGTCTGAGATTGGGGGTGAGGGAAGAAGAGTTGGCAGGTTGGAAGACAGCTACCTACTCTGAGTAAAAGGAATATAGAGTACAGGGCTGAAAATCCAAGTTCAGTATGTGTTTGGGACTTTTAGATCTACAAGAGATAGTTGTGGATAGAGTTACATTTTTCCCAATTCATTTCAGAATTATTTATTCCTCCAGCCAAAATCTCCTAGATTATCCTATTACTTGTTGCCTTCAGTTAACCAAAAGTCTTTCTTTAAAAAAAATCATATACGTGTACCATTTATTTGTTTCTGTGTGAATAACTGTAATAATGATGACTAACAATTTTTGTTTTCATATTTGCAGGAACAAGTCAACATTAAGGACTATACATATATGAGCTCATTTATTCTTCTCAACAATCTTATAAGGACAGAGCTATAATTATCCCATTTTACAGATGAAAAACTGAGGCACAGAGACAAATAATATGTCCACAGTTACATAGCTAAGATCAAACCCAGGCAGTCTGCCTACAGAGCCCATGCTCTTAACCACTAAGCTATACTGCCACTCAAGACCTAATCCACTCATCTGAGAGAAAAACGAATGTTGCTTTGTTGACGCCAAACAAAGCTGTTCATCAGCTAGTCAGACAAAGCAGGTCAGATTGTCCTGCCAGGGAAATGTCCTTGGAGAAATTGTCCTGTCCGGGAACAAACCTGGAAGGAATTTTCTTTTCAAGGAAAAGAATACTTGACTCGATTTTACCTTTTCCCCCCCACATCAATGGTAACCCCTTCCAATTTAAGATCATATGAAAATTAAATTAATGTTCTGTTTACTCCTTCTTTCAGGTAATTTAATAAAGACACTGGGCTCAACCTTAAACACCTCACAGAAAATCTACCCATGCTCCAATAGATTGGCACACTTAGTGAATGGATAGTCAGTTTTTCACAGACTTTGATATGTATTTTGTAGTGTAAACATGTGACTTCTTAGAATATATGCTTAATGTTTTTCTCACAACCTAAAACACTGGTTATAAATTTCGGCCCTATCTTTTCAAGTCTTACACAGTTTTTCCAGCGATCAGCTCTAGCTCCTCTTTATTTTTTTCCAATTTTTTTTTGGAATACATTATATGATAATCAGGAAATTATCATTTATAGTAAATTGAATCTAATTCCATATTTCCTTAAAATTTACATGAGGGAATGTTGTGAAAAGAAAGTAAATTTTTAAGTGCTCTTTATCAATATGATTTTACTCTAGTTTCTTCAACTCAGGGGTAGCAAATCACTATTGATTATTCTAAAACCAGATCTTTTGTGCATAATGACAGTGGTGTGTTCTGCAGGTCTGTAGAAGTGTAGCAATATGCTAAAAATTACTGACTCTGGCATCAGACTGCCTAGACATTCAATTTTTGCTGTGTGTGCTAATTGACTTTGGGCAAGTCACTTCTCTGGGCCTCAAATTCTTCTTTTTTGGTATGTGAGGGGCTCAATTTCTTTAGATATATAATGGAGATAATATCTCTAGTCATTGCAAGGATTACTTGAATTAAGATTTAGAACAGTATGTGGAAGCCAAAAAGCTACATGTAATATTAGCTGTTGTTTTTGTTTGTTGTTGATGTTTTTACTAAGGAAAAATTTACTTTCCTTGTCACTAAGAGTTGTAAAAATGCTTTCTAAAGAAATATTATTTTAGTTCATCTTGACAGATTCGAATGGTTAATACAGTATGATGTGCTTTTAGTTCTTTCTTTCTATCATTTATTGACTGTTAAATTTGTGATTTAAAGCTAAGTCCAGGGAGTGTTTCTTTATGCCTTTTATATAAAGTTTTAATCAGGTGACACTGAAAAACAATCTAAATAAATATGTCTTCAGTATTTTTCTTTGCTTTTAAGAGTCATAAATAAAGCAATCAAAATTCACAATGCCTTCTTCAGGTTAGAATATATTTAAATTCTTATTTAATGTTAGAGAAGTTATTTTGTTTATATATAAATATAAGAAAAGGCAGACAGACACATCCACTAGTGTGTCAGTATATTCAGGTAGTAAGCAGCCTGTCCCTTCCCCCCTCTAAAGTGTACATACTGCCATCTGCTGGAAAGAGCTTTTGCGCATTTAGACAATACTCGAAAAAATTAGTTTCTTTTTTTTTTTTGATAGGTTAAGCTACATCTTTCATTCAACTGAAATTAAACACATTTCAAGCATTAGTCTTGATGTTTCTTTTAATGAAAACTAAGATGGGGCAGTTGGGTTTTTGTGGGAATTTTTTTGTTTTTGTTTGTTTATTTTTGCTCTTTTCAAGTAGATTATGAAAATACATCCATAAATCTTTACAAACTTTTGGCATGGGTAGGTGAAAGAGTGCTAAAGTACTTTATATTATGCTGAGGGTAAGTTGTGTGGCATTTTGCTTGTTTTGAACAACCCTGTGAGGTAGGCAAAGCAAATCTAATTACAGTTTTCCAGTGAGAAAACAGGCTCAGAGAAGTTAAGTGACAAACATGAGGTTACTCAGTTTATCGGTCACATAGCTGGAACTGAATCGAGGTCTTTTAATAGCTAATCCTGTGATGCAAATTATTTCTCCAACTCTTATCTTAACCTGTGTGTCTCAGAGTATACAAATATTGATTCCTATTATTGATAAGGCCTGGTAAGATGAAAAGCCACCAAATTATTAAGTACACTTTAAAAGTGAATAATGTATAGGAAGCAACTTTTTAAACCTTAAAAGGCAAAACAATAAGTGATATCCAGTGCTTTGCACAATACTGACACTTAATATTTGTTGATTTGCCATATTGAAAGAGTACTTTCTACTATGTGTAAATATTAGTGCCTTATATTTGACTATTCTTACCCATAATAATTTGGGTATACCCTGTGACAATTCACAAATGTGTGCTGACTCTGAACATTTCCTAACTAATTTTGGTTTCCGCCAGAGCACTGTGTTATCTAATTAGTCTGGCGTAATAGTAACTTTTGTTAAATAAAATTTTTCTTTTGGCAAATGGTAAATTTGGCTTTCAGAAAATATCTTTTATTCCAACATTTTGTAATATAATATCGCTATGAAATAGATGAAATATGTTTGTGTAATATTGCCATGAGAACATGAGTTTTGTCCATTATACTTTCTTGGCACTGTACTAATTTTAAAATCTGACTACTTTAGTTTTAATTTTTATTGTTCTCATATTTTGTGTATTTACTAACATTGCTTTCAACCTTTTTTACTTTTAACATTGAATACATTTACATTTCAATTACATTAAGCAAAGTACATATTGAGTGAAGCCCTGTTGCCTATTCAAAACAGCTGTTGTACAAGAAGTCTGGAAATGTCCATGAATCTCTGGATGAATATTAGTGACAGGCGTGGCTTCAGACTTTTTATTTTTATTGCAACTATAGTGTTAGGAATTTCTTATCAGCTAATTAATGCAGAAGAGGGGGGAGAGTCCGTCTTCAATTAGGCAGTAAGATGAGAGCATCTGCCCATGACCAAAAAAGGTCAAAAGAAGTTCACAACTCTTTGCCCAGCATTTAATTTTTCTTATATTGACCAGAATTCTACCCCTTTAATAATGCGAACCCATGGTTTTTAGTTTTATTTTCTGTAGCTATATAGGGCCAATCAAATCCCTTTTCTATATGGCAGCTACTAAGTCTTCTTTGTAGGTGTTTCTTTTCTACTTCCCACACTCTAACGTTCTTTAATGTCCCTCCCTCCCCCTCACTAGATTTTTTTACATGCATGAATTAAATATTTTTATTCGTACCCTAACCCCGTGAGATAGTGTTCTTACTATGTCCATTCTTTTGAGGCTCAGAAAGATGAAAACCACACACGCAATGAGGAGTTGAACCACAATGTCCACTGAGACTATTGGTGTTTGGTGTCAGGCTCTTAGCCACTGTGTATCCCCAGTCATTTTTTATGTGACATATTCTCTAGGATCCTTGCTCTTTGTTCTTCTCTGGGCACATTTGTGTTTGTCCACACCTCTCTTGTATTATTTGACTACACAGACAAAAGGAACCCAATATTTCAGGTATACTCTGCCCTAGTGGGACAGCTTAGGGATGAGCTACTTGCCTGCACACCTGATTTTAGGTTTTTTTTTTTTTTTTCAATCCTTGGCCCATCTTGAATAAGTATTAGATGGGTCTTACCATTCTATGCTTGTGTGTATATTTATAAATGAATGTGTGTATATATACAGGCATTTCCCCATTTAAAAGACTCTACATGTACACTTTGTCATCTTTCATATATACGAACTTCATCTGATCTTTTATCTTCATCTCAGCTGTTCTTTCCTTTTTTGTTCCACTTATAAATTCAGTAAATATGCCTTTAGTTACATTTAAGGCTTGGTTTTTAAAGGTGTTCTATGTAATCCCAATATATTCTTGAAACATTTTATTTGAGATATTTTGGTCTGTATCTTAATCTGTGTGACATTTCACAATTTTATGATTCATGAATTTCCTTTATTTTTTTTAGAGCATTCTATCATTCTTGAGTTATATTTCTTTTTAACGCCTCTATGAGATTATGTCTATCTCTATAGCTTTTAAATTTCTCTATAGCTTTTAAATTTGCTGTGTTCACTATCCAATCCTCCTGGATCTCAAATTAAACGGCACTTGGTTTTCCATCTCTCTTTTAGTTATTTTAACAAATGTTGGGTCCCTGTTCTCAAGAACAGCTAACTTTTTAATCTAGTCAGATAACCCCACCTTTCTCACTACTGCTGGCACTTGTGAAGTTACTAAGCATTCTTCATTGACACTAATTTTGTACTACCTTAATCAGAAAATACAATGACAGTCCTCTATAGAGTCATATCTGCCAATAACTAACTGTATGTTTTTGCACATTGGTTAATTTCTAGTCTTCACATTCATCATCTTTATAAACTATGCTATACTCACCTCTGAGATTGCTTAAATTCTAATATTTATGATTTTACAATATATAGAATCACTTTAGAAATTTCAACCTAATTTTAAAAATTAAATAAAAAGGAGTGACTCAGCTTTGCTCTTCTGCTCTATATCTGAGATGGACATTCATCTGATATGCACCCATACATTCACAATAATTCAAATATTGAAGGACTTCTATTTCGTAGGACTCTAAATAATTATTGCCCCAGCTAGCCCACTGCTGAGGGGGACACTAAGAAGACCCCACCCCTGCACACTGGGCTCTCCTTAGTCTCCTCCAACCAGACATACCACCCTGGTAGTGACATGGGCACCCTAGCAGCCAAATGCCTGCTGCCTGTTTCCCTGTACATGGTTGCGACCGCTCAAAGCTAGCAGACATTACATTACACTAGAGTCACCCTCTTGTGGTTGCTTTTGGTAAATGTTAAATGTGGATTATAGCACACATGGACTCTTTTCTTATACTACAGTAGTTTAATGAAGCCCCTTTAAAGCATATTCTCTGTGTTCATGATGCTCTGGAGTTTACAAAAGCAGTAAATCACATATTCTACAATAATTTCAAAGCTAACAGGAAGTAATTTCATTTCAGAGTTCAGCTTAAACTAAATTTTTTTACAAAGTGATTTGACTTCAGTGCTTGTGATTACATGGCTGATCCATTAATTGTTACGCATTTCACGGAATCCTTTGTGTTGCCTTTGGTAATATCTGCTTTGTTTTTAGGTGAATGAAATTTACCATGATGAGTCCCTAGGAGTGCATATAAATGTGGTCCTGGTACGCATGATCATGCTGGGATATGCAAAGGTAAACTGGCTTAAAATATGCAAGCTGTGGAAAGTAAGGACTGGGTTAAACAACAGATTAAATTGCTGAAACTGCAGCTAACAAGTGACATAGATATGTATCACATTGACCCGGGTTGCTCTGAACCCAAGAGAAACTGCCACAGTGAGTGAGATCTCCAAGTTCGTGTAGATGATGAATGATCTTTGTGCTGGTACCATTTACTTTGTTTGCCTCTGTGTAATGGAGTTGTAGATCATAATCTTGACTTCAGGCATGACCGTAAGTGAAAACAAATAGATACCATTATAAGGAAAAAGAATTTCCTTAGTCTGTCATTGTTATTAAATTTATGATTCATTTATTCATTCAGAACATCTACACTGAGAGCCTATTGTGTGTCAGGTACTTTCTAGGTGTTTCAGATATATCAGCAAAGGAAAATAACAAAGATCCTTGCTCTCTCATGATTTGTTAAAAACAATAATTTACCTGTATATACTTCCACTTAAAAATGAAGCATTCAGTGAATATTTTCATTTAAAAGAGTTTTAGTTCTTTGAAAATTAAAAGTTGTATCAAAATGCACACAGTAGACATTTCATGTAATTAACTTTGGCTTTCAAATGATACTAGATGTGTCCCTGTCCTTGGATATAATGAAAAGGATGGAATGGTTTCTCCCTTTGAGGAGAAAACATAGGGGAAATGTGACTAACTTGGCAATTTTCTTGATGTTTAAAATTATATGGACTTTTTCCATAATTAAATTCTCCTGGTTATGAAATCTGATGAAATTATATATTTGGAAAAATGCACGTGTTTGCATTTCATTATGTATTTAATATCCACTTATCATTATCTGATGAGAGGGGGTCATTGATCTTTGTCCCATTAACCTGACCAACCAACTTTGTGTCACTAACACTGAGTACAAGTCAGCTCCAGCCAGAGATGTTAATAGCCTTTAAATGGTTGTTAAATCATTTGTTTGGAGAAGTATGTGATCAGTATATAACAAACCAAGCTGATTTTATTAAGAATGTAAACACTGATAATAACATTCGCTGAAATGTAACAAAACTCTTAGCCTCTCAGCCAAGTAGGGACTAATTTGGCCTTGCGAGTTCAATTTCTCATTCCATTGGAACTACTCTGGGAAGTGTGGCTCCTGGGTTCTTGAAAGATGGACCCTTTCCCTCTGAACTTTTACCTCCTGACCGTAATGTGATAGTGGCGACATTCTAAGGAACTTCAATCCATTTGTTGAAACTACAAGATAAATGTACACCCCTCTTCATTACTGTGACATTAAAAACAGGAAGTTGTTTTATTCAGTGTGAGGTTTATATAATTTTACCACTCCTCATAAACAAAGATTGGACAAGTTTTGCCAGCTCATTGAAGAACTTATATTCTTCCCATACGTTGATTAATTCTAGAACACCCCCGCACCTGCAAACAAAACAAAACAAAACAAAACAAAAACACACACACACACAGCTAACAATCTTTAACAGCTCAGGGTAAGTCTTATGCCATAACCCTTCTATTTTTAGTTCTTAATATATTATGAAACTAAAAATCTAAGCTGAATTAGAAAATATTTAGACTACTAGAATTCTTAACCAAATCACTAACATTGAGTTGCCTAACAATAACAAATCTCACCATCACATATTCCCATAAATGGTATCAGTCGCCTTTCACACAGGTAATATTATCATAAAGATATCCTTCACAGACATATAGAACGCCCAATGGAAAGTAGGTATCTAAACAAGCCCCAAATAATAGTATTGAACTACTTTTATTTAAAAACTATAACCCCAAATGTTGACTTCAGAGAAAGTTATTAAGGAAGCTTTTGGGAAAATATTACATATGCATTCAACATATTGTTCCCTCTCAGTCCATCAGCCTCATAGAAAGGGGAAACCCATCCAGAAGCTTGGAGAATGTGTGTCGCTGGGCTTGCCAACAACAAAAATCTGATCCCAACCATGCTGAACACCATGATCATGCAATTTTCTTAACCAGGCAAGACTTTGGACCTGCTGGAATGCAAGGTATTTCCATTAATATGTAGAAGAAAAACTTAAGGGCATGATTTTTCAAAAGCAATCACAAATCTGTTCAAATGTTTACCACCACTTTCCACCATGCATCAGCCAAGCGTACATTTCTATTGCTTCCAGTGACTTCTGTGGAATTCTCAATGTTAAATGCCACTTAAATGCTATAATAAATTATAATTGCCTTTAAAATAATGATTGTGCACTTGGGGTATGGAGGGGATGCTGTAAAATGCAGCGCGATTCCCACTAAGTGTTTGGAATAGGAAAAGAGATGCCACGAGACATGACTGCTGCCAATGAGCATTCTTCCAAAGTCAGCTTACATTTATATAATAAATTCTGATGTAGGCTTTGGGAAAAAAGTAGACTGACAATTTTCTTTTCAATGTTGATGGAATTTCTGGCCCCCTTCATTGGTATTATGATACGAAGGACCATTCACTAAAACATGAAGTCAAGGCTTAGTTGGTGGGCAGAACAGAATGGTAACCCAGGCAGTTCCTTCCCTTAGGAAGGAAGAAAATGCGGACCCAATGAATCTTTTCAGAGACCGTTACCTGTGGTTTTCCCAAGAGAATGTGGCACAATGCTAGCAGCGAAAACAATACTGTCTCTGTTTCCTGAAAGGCATTTTTCACCCCTAGGCAAAGGTCCAGTATTAATTCTTAATGGGTTTCCTCATAAAATGAAAATAAAAGTAATTGTTATTCTCTACAGGATATGCTCCAGTCACAGGCATGTGTCATCCAGTGAGAAGTTGTACCCTGAATCATGAGGATGGTTTTTCATCTGCTTTTGTAGTAGCCCATGAAACTGGCCATGTGTAAGTCACTGTTGACAGCTATAAAGTGAAAAAAAAAAGTCTTTTCTTTACTTCTTCTCTCAGTATTGTTAACACTTTGGGCAGAGTGCATGCCAGCATGCAGCTCTCATCCCTTGCCAAGTGTGAGGAGCTGAAAACAGAGAAGAGGTCATGCACTGAAACTGAATGAGCGACGGGCTTGCAGAGACGCTCCTGCATTTGTCATAGCTATAGAATAAGAAAGGCATTTCTGTCATATTTTTCTCTATTTCACAATATCTGTAACTCCTCCACAAAAGCCATGTTAACTTCAAAAATACACACTTCTCTGTACAGTAAGTCCTTACTTAACATCATCAATATGTTCTGCAGCTTTAAGCAAAACAGCGTATAATGAAAGAAATTTTACCATAGGCTGATTGATATAAACAAGAGTTAACTTCCTGCAGCATCTCATCGATGTTACAAGGAAATGACATAGAACAAAATGATGTTGTTCGAGGGCCTGCTATACTTACTTTTAAAGCATGGATAAAGCAAAATCCAGGGCCCTTATATTCTTACCAGTGAGGTCTCACTTCGTGTTCTAGGTTGGGAATGGAGCATGATGGACAAGGCAACAGGTGCGGTGATGAAACTGCCATGGGAAGTGTCATGGCTCCCTTGGTGCAAGCGGCATTTCATCGTTACCACTGGTCCCGATGCAGTGGCCAAGAATTGAAAAGATACATTCAGTATGTTCCTTTCTGCATGTCATGAGAGCATTTATGTCATAACAGAAATACAGACCTGAAACTGCCTCTTAGAACCTTGATCATAACAAAACTCCCAGTAAAGGAAAACTTTTACAAAATAAACGTTTTCTTGTGATTCAGCTTTTGACACAATGGTTCCATAATGTAATCACAGTATTTTAAGCCATAAACCTAGAATTTAAGTGATTTTTTTTAAACCACGATTTCTTTTTAGTAAATTCTTTATGGAATCTTTGACTAATGGTCCGATTCGAGTTGAGGGTGTGGAAAGGGTGCTTCTGCAGTGCCTGCATAGTTTACCACCTATACCATGTAGCATGGTGTCAGCATTTGTTCTGCCATGCCCTGTGGGAGTTCAGCTAGGGACACTAATAAAGCTGTCACAGTTCTACTGCATCCTTAAATCATGCTTGTCTTATTTTCCTGGAATGAATAAGGGTGAAGGACTTTTAAAAATGTAATTATAACCAAAACCCCTAAAGATATGCTTTTGTGGTCTTGCTCTATGATTTGATGAAATTTCAGAGTATGTAACCTAAGATTATGTTAGGAGATGATAAAAAAACAAAAACCAAAAAACACACATTTAACCACATGCAATATTGTTCTCCCTACAGTTCCTATGACTGTCTCCTTGATGACCCTTTTGAACATGATTGGCCCAAACTTCCAGAACTTCCTGGAATCAATTATTCTATGGATGAGCAATGTCGTTTTGACTTTGGAGTTGGTTATAAAATGTGCACTGCGGTACGTTACTCATATTCAATTTAGATCTTGCATCTTAAATCTATTTGTATGGCTTCTATTTGGTGAAATTTACAGACTCACTGGTGCAATTATAAAAATATCTACCAGCAATTTTGTGTTCACTATGTCACTATGTGCTGAAGTGTTTTAGTATACTGTCTTTTTAAATGTACTATTTAATCCTGCAGCAGACTAGATGGGTGTTGGTACACTTTTACTTTACAAATGAAAAAGCCAAAACTTAAGATATTAAGCAATTGTTTAAGTCACACATCTGATAAATAGGGGAGCTGGATATTGAAATCAGAGTTGTCCAGCTCCAAAACTTTATGCTCTGTTTGTTTTCTTGGTTTTTGTGACCTTCAGAGATGATTTTTAAGCCTTAGAAAGGTTGCTTTTCATTAGCTAGTTGGCCAGGATCCCATGCAGCTGTGGCCTTAGAGAAGGGTTGTGCTGGTATCTCTTCATGTGAGAATCACATGGCATAGCACGGAGATCAGGAATATGGGCTTCATAGTCAGACCAATAGGTCATCAGGGACTGGATCTGACATGTACTAGATATAGTACTCTGACCATCTTATTTAACCTCTCTGGCTTAGTTTCCTCAGGTGTAAAATGTATAATGATAGTATTTATCTCATAGACTTGATGTCAGGACTCAATTTGATAATGTAACTAAAGTGTTTAGCACAATGCAGACACATAATAAATGCTCAGGGGAATCTGGTAAAGCCAGTCTTCCACATAGCTATTCAGATTATAGGTATGTTTCATGAAATTTCCATGTTGAACTAAAGTAGTTCATTAAAAAGAAGAAGAAGAAATGGCTTTTTATATGTTGGAGCATGCTTTATGTGTTAGAGCAAGAATAATAAGTATTTAATAGTACAGAAAAGAAGTTGGTCTGATGTTTGAAATCTTCTATATGCAGATATCTACAGCCATTTGGTCTGTCTGTAAACTATACCTACGTTGTCAGCTCCTAACTGCATTAATGTTTCAACCTGAGAATTCTAAAGCTTTGGGTTAATATTGTGAAAAGTGTAATTTCTGCATTAAATAATAGGAATTAGAACAAAAAACTCAGCTCCAAAATGAGTACAAATTAAGAAAAAGCTCTGACCCTAAGGCCATGTGTGGGTAATTACTGGTTATAGGCAATGACATGTGGGTAAACTGGTGTTTGATCTATTTTTTATCTACTAAAGAATGGTAAGATGTTAAGAGAACAGATGAATAAAGAGCACACACAAATATGTGTGTTTACACATAATTTGAATATTATAATGTGGTGTTTTAGGAAAACAAAAAGACGTTCTTAAGTGAGGAAACCAGAACTCTAGCCTGGCTCTGTTACTGTCTTATTTGTAACCATAACTATAACCTTGCCTTGTAACCCATATTTCTCAGTCATAGATTGTTGTGAAGCTCAAATATATGGAAAATATTTATAAACCACATGAATGTATTGTAATAGTTTGTTATACCTAGTAACTTTGACAGGTATTTTCTGTTTTTAGTCAGCTCATTATGGACATTTTTATTATTTATATTTGACTAGTCCATACTGGGATAAAAAGAAGCTTGAGATGTGTAAAACCATTATGTTTTTACATTCAAAATGTTCATAATAATTACTCTTTTTAAAATTACAATATTGTCTATTTGAAAACCACAAAAGAGAAATGGCATGCAGAAATATTGCGCAATCGGACAATCCCAGACAAATCATTGTTTATCACTGTTATTTTAGAAAAGCAAAATTAAAGTAATCTATACTTGGAACTTTTAGACAGTATTTTTTTTTCTCAACATGCTGAAACATTGACTATTAACTTGAAATTAAAATATCCAAGAAACGTGATATAAAGAAACCGCATAGGAGATATTGTTGGTCCATGTCATATTATCTGTACTTCACTGAGATTTTGATTCTCTCTCTTCTAGTTCCGAACCTTTGACCCATGTAAACAGCTGTGGTGTAGCCATCCCGATAACCCCTACTTTTGTAAGACTAAAAAGGGACCCCCACTTGATGGGACTGAATGTGCTGCTGGAAAAGTGAGTTTTATCTATTTGTACAATGACGATTTAAGATACGTGGCATAATAGTCATCTTTCAAGTCTGGAAAATGAGGAGCATAGTTGTTTTGTCTTTTTCATGAATAGCATAGTACATGAGGTTTCATTATGGTAATGCGGTAACGTTGTGTACTTATTTCCAGTGAGGGCTGTAACATATTTCCACAAGTTTGGTGGCTCGAACAACAGAAATAATTCTCTCACAGTTCTGAAAGCCAGAAGTTTAAATCAGTTTCATTGAGCCAGAATCAATGTGTGGGCACTAACATACTCTCTCCAGGACCTCTAGTAGAGAACCTGTTGTCACCTCTTCAGCTTCGGGTAGCAGCCTGCGTTCCTTCACTTGTGGCTGCAGCACTGCAGTCTCTGCCTCCGTGACCATGGTGCCCCTTTTCTTGAGCAGATTTTCCTCTACCCCTCTCCTATAGGAATGAATACACAGGATGGCATTTAGGGCCACTTGCATAATCCCCATCTCAAAATCCTTAATCTAACCACACCTGCAAAGTCTGTTTTCCAGATCAGGTAACATTTACGGATTGCAGGGATCGGAATCTGATATCTTTGGCACCACTATTTGGCCCACTTCTGATGGACTAGGAAGAAGCAGTGCAGCAGAATAGCTGGGCCCCTATTAATAGGATTTGATTTACTTGCTGGCCTTCCACTCCTTGTGAAATTTGTTCAGAAATAAAGTCCTTGCTCTTGGCCTTGCTCCTTTGGGAAAGATGCCCAGAGGTTTTAAATCTCAAATTGTGTAGTCAGGTCTGAATGCTCAGAAACTGGCCAAGTGCCAACCTATGCTACTCATAAGGGGAAAGATCACTAATCCCTGAACAAAGGCATGTTAAGAACTCAAATTGAAGTGGCTTGACTAGTTTGGAAATAAGATATTGTAGACAAAACCAAAAGCTGGCAAAGAAGATTTATTTAGGTTTTAGTTCTTTTAAAACTCTTTCGAGCTCTATTTTGAATATTTATAAACTGTACTTGCTATGAAAATTATAAGCGCAATAATAATAATAAAACCTGCCATTATTCATGTGTAAACTTTGTTAGGCACTGTTGCTAGACACAATACATATAGTGTGTTTGCTGCTTTGAGAACATTTAGTATTAGAAACTTTTGACTAAAAAAACAAGATCAATAATGAGTTGATTCATTTTTGCTTTATGAAAAAGATTATCTAATCAACTCTGAACATCCAACTTCCCTAAATATATTTGTGTCATATTTAAATTTACCAACATTGAGTTCTAAGAAACACTTCTATTGTATGTAGGACAAAAAAGCAAGTCAAAATGGTAGAAGTGAAAAGAATTAACTGCTGCTGTACACCGAGCCCTGTAAACTAAGTGCCTCTATGGTTTCAGGGTTCTAATAGTCCCCACTTAATTTCTTCCCAGTCAGATGGTCTTCTATTACTCATGATCCTTTCCGGGACCCAATTTTCCACATTTCCTACCGTGCAAATTGGGTGTTCAAAATCATTCTTCTTGGTTATGTTTGATACTCACCCATAAATGCATCATTTAAAATTTATATTCAAAAATGCGAGTCTAAATTAACCTTTCGTTGGAGAACTTTATTGTTATAATTGCTTTGGGGGTAATTTTAAATGCATTTTCACCCAAGGGGCAGGGAGCAATGGAGCCTTTCAGTTGGTGGTTCTTATTTAACAACTTGAGCTGTAGCAGATGCATTGATTTTCATAATTGCCTTTTGTCATTTTCCTAAGTGGCTATAAGGGCCATTGCATGTGGAAGAATGCTAATCAACAAAAACAAGATGGCCACTGGGGATCATGGACCAAATTTGGCTCCTGTTCCCGGACGTGTGGAACTGGTGTTCGTTTCAGGACACGCCAGTGCAATAATCCAATGTGAGTGTGACCCCTGCAGTTCTGGTTATTTTAGGATAGGCCAGAAAATGCTTCAATAGAATGTTATTAGTATTCTGTTTCATGAAGTTCATGTAAAATATAGAACATGACAACTAAGGGTTTAAGTGTCTATTTTGGGTAAATCTCCATTTATCATTTTGTGAAGCATAGTCAGTGGTGAAGAGGAGAGGCTTGAGTGAAGAGTAGAGACGTTAAGTAAATTGCTTTTTAGGAATATTGAGGAGCTGAGCAGGGGAAGCCCATCACTCCATCACCGTGCTTTTAGGGCCTGAGCAGTGAGGCCATGAGATCCCCTCCAAGGAACACAGGCACATCAGGGCAGAAGCAGAACCAACCACAGACACTCAGGGTTAGAAGGGGGATGCTTCAGAGCAGGACAACAGAAAGGTGGTAAAAGGAGGCCAAAGAACTGTTGGGGGTAACATTTTCCATTTGCTTACCCAGACTAAATTGATTGAATTTTTATATGCTCAGCGAAATTTACTTTCTAAGGGGAAAAAATAACCGAAATATTAAATTTAGGACATTCTTCCTTGTCTTGGGTTTAACATGTGAGCAGTCTTGTGTCTCTGGAAGCAGGATGGTTCTAAACATGTCTTTTATAAACACTGAGTGTCATATACCTGTCTTCAGAGGAAGAAATGCTGGTAGTATTAGCAGAAGTTAAAAAATAATAAAAATTGTAGTAATAAGAGCAGCTAAGCTTCACTATGAACCATATTCTGTTCTAAATGTTTAAAATATGTTAACTCATCCAGTCCTTTCAGTTTTTCTCTAAGGAAGGTGGGCTAATATTTGCATTTTAGATATGAGGAAACTGAGTCATAGAGCTGTCATCCAAATTTCTTTGGGTTGCATCTACATCTTTTATACAATGTAGAAAATATAAATTTCCTGAGTCTATACACACACACACACACTCTCTCCCTCTCCCCTCCTCTCTCTCTCTCTCTCTCTCTCTCTCTCTCTCTCTCTCTCTCTCTCTCTCTTCCTTTTTCATATACTTTCACCATGCATTTGAACTATACTGTTTGAAAAGCTGCTTTCAGTTGAGTTTGGGGTACCCTCCCAGCGCCCAGCAGAGAGAGGATGGCCCTTTTGGAAAGAGATTGAAATTAGGAAGTATGAGTTCATTCACTTGGTGCTGGCAGCTCAGAAGCTCTGGCTTTCTGCCCCCGAGCACTGTTTCTGCAAGCTTCGACTGCTGGACCAGAGCCAAAAGGCCTTTTAAAATGTTGTCTTTTCTTTAGGCCCATCAATGGTGGTCAAGACTGTCCTGGTGTTAATTTTGAGTACCAGCTTTGTAATACAGAAGAATGTCAAAAACACTTTGAGGACTTCAGAGCACAGCAGTGCCAGCAACGTAACTCCCATTTTGAATACCAGAACACCAAACACCACTGGTTGCCATATGAGCATCCTGACTGTAAGCAGACACCTTCTCCTTTCCTGCTATGTGGATGGTTCTTAGAGTTGACACTTTGTCTACACCAGTCCCTTGGACACTTGATCCCTACTTGGTACTTAGAAAACTTGGTGCTTATAGGGGAAGCCCTTCTGGGTTTCCAGGAGTAAGGCTAACAATACTTTCTGCAGAGGTGAAGATTGTGGATTAGTTCTTGGCGAGCAGCACTGCTGCCTTCACTACTAAGATGACCAGGGAAAGCAAACAAAACAAAAAGCATGGAAGAGAGGTTCCACTTTCTTATCCAACTAAAATCCCTCAGCTAGGAAATGCTTTTGGAATACTTGTGATCTGTCCTTTTTGAAAACTAGAGGAAAATGTAGTTCTTTTACAATAAACACTAAAATTCACAGGAACAATTAAAATGGCCAATATTTAATAACAACAGGCATTTTATAACCTTTTACTTTTGTACTGTACACTAGTTATTAAAAAATACACTTGGAAACTACCTTTTAATGTTTTACTTCTTACCCCTGCATTTTCAGTTAAATATGTTCAAATGGAAACTTCTTGCTGTATTTATTTGTGTGAATAAGAGAAAATAGTTACATGATTATATCAAGTGATACAATATACTGCTGAGTTCAGTTTCAAAGCTGTTTTAAAGAAAAGATGCATCCATATAGGAATTACATGTCACATTACTTTGATCTATTTTGAATTAAGTCTCATAAATTATATTAAATTAATTAATAAGATTCTACAAGTGGCAAAAACTACACAAAGTCATGAGATCAAAAAAAAAAATAGAAACCTTTTATTATCTAAGTGTCACCAGAACTAAATTGGTCTTTAATTAAAATTTATTGAAGAGTTGCAGTTAAATCTACGGTTGTCATTTAACCTGATTTGCCTGGAAGAGTCCCAGTTTCTTCTAGCTGCTGTCCCTGAGTAGTTAGGAGTAGAGCCCCTCTTCACTCTCAAAAGTATCCCAGCATGGATGTTAAATCATATGGTCACCCTGGTTAAATTAAACAAACACCAAATAGACCTGCTTTCCCTGTTTCATTTGTACCGTATTTTATTTTCAGGAAATCATGTCGAAACTTTCTATTTTAGAAATAAAATACACTCAACTGCTCAAATATACCTCTTTATGTACATAGTTGATTTGATCCTCCATCTCATGCAGCCAAGAAAAGATGCCACCTTTACTGTCAATCCAAAGGGACTGGCGACGTTGCTTATATGAAACAGCTGGTGCACGATGGAACGCGCTGTTCTTACAAAGATCCGTACAGCATCTGTGTGCGGGGAGAGTGTGTGGTGAGTTACAGCTGCTTCCCCCACAAGCTCCCTGCAGTATTATGCAATTCTACTTTTACTATCATTCATCTGAAGATTTACAAAAAATTTTAACTATTATCTGTGAAATCACATTATCATAAAAATGTATGAATAGTTGAGTAGCTAAGCTAAATCTGGGAGAAACTACACTTAATAAAATCAAACTTTGCTCATTTGGCAGAATCAAGATTTAAATATAGTTTTTAATTTCTAGCCAAATGCTTTTTCTAGGTTACTCTTATGTCTCTCAGTAGGGAATACAACTTGGAAGCAATGCCTTTGCTTTGCGTATTATACTAGTAGCCATCTGCTATTAATATACAAAGTCTTTTTTTAAAATTTGATGCTAAATATATTTTTCTCTTGTTTAAGAGATAATAGAAACTTCTTTTTCTCCTTCTCGCTCACCTTTCAATTGATTCCAAGTTTAAACTGAATTTCACATCAGAACAAAAGTAGTGAAGATGCAAAACCTGGAGGTTTTGCCCCATTTAGTCTTCTTTTTAAATGCATTTTATTTTCTTATTCATGTTCACATACAAGTTAAATTGATATGAAATTATCCTTATTAACTAAGCACATTGCTTCTATTTGGTTTCTTCTTACTTCAGAACAACTAAAGTGTTATATTAACTAATCTTAAGTATACGGATACCTCATAATTGACCTAAAATTTCCCTGAAAGTAGAATCTGTATTTTGTTTATCTTTCATCTCTCACAGAATCTAGTAGGCAGTGGATGTGTCATCATTATTTTCTCTGCACACTTTCATCCCAAATTTATGAGTTCAGTGGCATATCATGTATCATTATCCTACACTGATTTACATAAAGGATCTGCCCCAGTTCAGAAAACCTTTAGTAGTTCCCTGTTAAGTTAATGTGAAAATGTAAACTCTTTCTGATACTCAAGGCCTTTCACAGCCTACATTTGCTTAGCAAATCTTTCACTCTCCATGCCCTGTCATACCACACTAACTTTCCATTGGTTTAAATATGGTTTAAATATTGTATTTGGAACTAATTTTCCTTGAATGTAGAACTTCTGCTGCGCTGTTCTAATCCCTCTGTATTCCTGAAAAGCACTTTCACATTCTCTGTTCCTCAGAGCCCACTTTGGTGAAATTTTGTCTTTCTTACATCTCTAACCAACTTGAAAGCTTGTACTAATATACAACTCACTATTTTATTATGAGAAAGCAGCAAGAGAAAAGCACTGTTCTTTTTCTCCTCAGCATCAGTTTATAACATCTGTGCTTGATAAATGTTTTATGATGATGACTACATGATAGTCATGAGACTGGGAAAAGGTACAGTTTAACCTACAGTATGAGTTTGGTGCAAACTGCCTGATTTGGACCCCCAATTAAAAGAGATGGGTCATCATTCTCTAGGAAGCGGGCCTTGACTTGGCACATTAAAATCAGCCACATTTAACATCTTCTCTCCCCAGAAAGTGGGCTGTGATAAAGAAATTGGTTCTAACAAGGTTGAGGACAAGTGTGGTGTCTGTGGAGGAGATAACTCCCATTGTCGAACTGTGAAGGGGACGTTTACCAGAACTCCCAGGAAGCTTGGTAAGATGTCTCTCATGGAACTATATGATTGTATTTTTTGTGGCTTCTTTTAGGACTGCAGTGTTTTCTCTATAAATATAACAAAAACTTAGCTGCTGATTGTTTTTATTTAGATTACCTTTTAAGGAACTATTTTTTAAAAAATTGAATTCATATTCCTTAGCATCTGTGACAAAAAATCATTTACTAAATTTTGATAAGAAACAAGTATTATCAATTATAATAGTTAGCAAAAATCTGTTTTTTTATTTTGTGTTTTTAATAAAATGCATTAAACCTAATAATTAGGATTAATGCTTATTTTGAATTTTCTGTCACATCTAAATTCTTGATCAAAGTTTAAAAAAAATAACAAGTTTGGATACAACCTAAGATATTACATTCGTTTTGCTTCTTTTATTTTAAAAGTAAAAACATTTATTATGTTTATAAATCTATAAATCTAGGGTCTATATTTCACATAATTTTTTAAATTTTATATTAAGTAAAATTGAGGTATAACCAAAAAAATAACTCAAGGTATAATTTTCATGTGTGTGAACTTTTGTGCTTGTTAAACAGTCAGTGACCTGGACTCAGGCTTCTGGTGATGATTCAGCAGATAAAAAAAACACTATATGCAAAAAATTAGTAGTTTTGTAATTATTTATTGGAATTTTCATAAAAGATTTGATACAAATATTTATTACTAAGTAATTTCTTTGAGTTTGTAACAAATATTATCACTTATTTAATAAGAATCTACTGGGCAAATGTTTCTTGTTATTCAGCATTTAAAGATAAATTTGATGTGGTGCTTCCCTTGAGAAACTTCTCTTACATCATCCGAAGCACTGTCAGTATACAGTAGTCTCTTATAGAATGATTGAAATCAAAATAAAACAAAAACAAAGAGATTTGGTTTATTTTGAGCACATTGTCATGGTGGTAACTTTCCCTTTTACAAAAAAAGAAAGTATAAAAAAGTTAGTCTTCATCCAAATGGAATAGTTCTTTTTTTTCTCATTATACCTGAGCTACCCAACTCAAGCCAATTCCACACGTATTCATTTTACTCTTTGATATATTTAAGGCAGCAGAGCTAGGTGATCTATCCTAATGTGTTTTTTCTTAGGCATTCCCTACTCTAGTTACTGATGTCTTTGCTATTCCTATGTGATAATTACTATATTTTGTACTTTGAAAATTGTTAAAAAGCAAATATTACTATTTCTGGCTGATTATATTATTTGAATAAAGCAAACAATTAAAATTTTATACATGTATAATATATGTCATAAAATATAAATAATGGTTTGGGTGCAGCAGTACAAGTAATTTTCTCCATCTTATTATGAAATGATTTATTAGTGTGCTTTATTGCAGTTATTTATTATTATTTTTGGTATAAAACAATTCATTTTATTTCCAGAGTGAATTAATATAAAGAAAAATGTTTTTGCCATAATCATTTATTCTATATTATGTGTAACATGAAGTAGTGATACTTTTTTTCAGATTCTCAAAATGTATACTAAACTTGAAAATCAAGGTCAGAAGAGCAGAAGAAATCTTTCATCAGCCATACATATTCAGACTGTTCAAAGATAATCCGACATCCATTTCTTTGCACTAATACTATTATCACAGTCATCCAATAGACTAATTAACCTTTTCCAACAGGGAAACATTTAAGCAAGAGGTGCCATAAAGAATTGAAGTTGCTGGAAAATGAAATCTGCAAGTATTCAACTTCAAATCACCTATATCATTTCTCATTCACGCTTAGTCTTACTTTCATTGACTATTAACAGTTTATTGGCATTAGCTAACTATTATAAATGCATTTTGACTTCAACATATAAGAACATATTTTATATCTTACCTAATAATTATAGAGAGATTATTGTATAGTCAATGAAACAGCAAGACTGATAAACATGAAACCTCCACTAATTAAAGACATTCTATTTAAGGGAAGACAAGAGGCGCCTTCACTTTACCCAAAGGAGCTCGTAATATTTCTCTTGCTGAAACAAGGAAGCTAAAAATGTACTGGGTAAGTTGTAGCAAACTGCAGAAAGATGGGCATCCATAAATGGCATCAAGCTGTTTTGCTGTCCGTGGCATCTTAATAAGCATGTTACTCCAAGCCATCACAGACTCAGGCAAACATGGTACCTTTCATGTACTGGACTTTACCCAGGCCCAAATGCTAAAAACCTTAACCCCAAAATGACTATTCTATTTAGTTAGCCATTAATGAATATTGTGAAAAATTGGGTAAATCTACCCATAGTTAGATATTAATTGTCCATATACAAATAACAAATGTGTTTTTTTTTCTGATTCCATCAGCAACTGTGTATTTATAACTGAATGTCTTTCAATACTCATCCTGTAGTTTATGAATTGGATGTTTCATAATATAAAATCTCAATTGATCATCTTCCTATATTCCTTCATTTTTGATGGAATGAGAATTAACACTTGATTTCTCTATTTTCTTGACTATAATTGATCTTGCTTTGACTCTTGGGATCTTAATCACAAGTGATCTTAAGGTAATTTTTAGGACATCTGATAACACTGAGAAGGTTTGTTACATATGACATTGAGTGTAATAGGATTAATATATGATTTTAAAACACAAGGCAATTCATTAAACATACTGATTTTATAGTATTTGCATTAGAAGATTGAGGTTAGGGTGTGTGTAAAGACAATGTATGACATAACTTGTAGATTTTCCAACCAAATGGTTTGATCAAATCTACAACACATATTTTTAAAAATTTCCATTATAAAATTCATTGAATGCTTTAAAATTAGTTGCTGATCACAAGAAAAATAAAAGCTGTTCACTAATTTATTTTGTAATTCCTTTAGAATAAAGTAGGCTTTTAAATATAAAGATACTTTATTATTTAGAAGGTTAACTATCTATTTTCACCACTTAAGCTTTTAAAATAATATAGAAGTAGATAAAATATCTCAAGAAGTTCATCAACTAAGTATTCTAAAACTTGGCCCCACTTGAAGTAAGTGGTCTAGAAAAACTAAAATCCCTTACAGGGACACAGGAGAGTATATATAGTGTTTGCCTGAATTGTTGTTGACACAATTTATAGGTCAACACAGGCTGAATGGCTAATAGATTGGAAACAAGATTAACTCTTTTCTCCCTCTTTAATTAAAAAAAAAAAAAGTTTCCTCTATTCTCATGCCAGATGTCACACAAGCTACCAATTCTTTGAAGTTCATTTCTGAAACTGCTTCTTTCAGTTTATGGATGCCCTCTTCTGCATGCAGGAACAGTAAGAATGTAGTGCCTGACTAACCGTGGTTGCTTTTGTTTTCTCCTTCGCTTCCTCCAATATTTACTACACATGCACAGGGTACCTTAAGATGTTTGATATACCCCCTGGTGCTAGACATGTGTTAATCCAAGAAGACGAGGCCTCTCCTCATATTCTTGGTAAGTGTTCCTGTCTGCTGGCTCTGCTTTAACATGCACTTCTACATGGAAATGTAAAGAAATCATATCTATTTATCTACCGAAAGACAGATAGATATGTGTGTAGATGTGTGTATGTGTGTGTATATATATATATATATGTGTATTTATATATATATATATATGTATATATGTATGCATAGTACACAAGATTCAAATTTTATGTAAATGCTTTATTATGTGATTTTTTTTTGGTCATTTCTCCTAACCATTGTTTGTTTAAAACAAGAAATATTCGAAAATAGAGTTTTAATTTTTGGTGAAACTTGGGTTCGTTCATTATTAACATAAAGAAAAAAATCATTTGGCAAATTTAAACTTTTTATGTATTTTGCTCTGCATTAGGGGATGAGAAAAATAAATGTAAATGTACTAAATTAAAGAATAATATCAGAAAAATTTGCCATATTTATGTTGACAAATTCGTTCTGATATATTGGTTGATGCTATACTGTATGCCTCTCCTTACTTTTATTGCATTTGAAGTTCTTTGACTGAAAAGCTACCACATGTGAATTTTCCTAGTCTAATGAAAATTTTCCTAATATCTGTTATGTGTCTAGTTTATGACTGACACATATAGATCCATTTGCATGGCTGTTTATTATTTCCAAAAGAAAATTTTTTTCCTCCTTATGAAAGGTTTATGTAAAATGTCACTTTAAAGGGTTTTATATTTGAAGTGTATGTATAAGTGTAAACATAACTTTTGCATATTCCTTGACCAATTAAAGCACTGAAAAGATTCCTGAAGCTAAGGCATCATCAGTCAAACCCATGAAAATTTATAAAAAACTGCTTATTTAAATGTGCGACTCAAAAATGAATTATTTTATGGTGCTATAGAATTATTTAGTATTTAAATTGTATTCACTACTAGATTTCATAAATCTAGCAGTCAGCCACAGTTCTTTTTCCAGTAATTAAAATTCTTTATTTTTCTTCCTAGAATTAGATTATTCTTCTTAGAAAAATTAAACTAATTTAAAAGCTCAAGAAGGATAAATACATTTAACTGAAATTACTCATTTTCTACACATTTTTAATAATAGTAATAATATGAAATTGTATTTTCTAACATTATATGCTGATAAATACCTCCAGACTTCAAATCAACGTATTTTTTATCCATTAGAGAAAATTTTATATATTACAAATTCTATTAACAGCTTTTTTCTAACATGTAAGTAGTCTTGAAATTTTATAATTATAAGAACTAATTATTTGTTGGCCTAAATATTAGTTAAATACACTGGATGCCTATAAAATTTTTACTAATTTGAAAGATACACACTGAAGAAGCCAATATGTTAAATACTAAATACATTATTTGTATTAATTATTATAGAAGTATTCATCATTTTCTAAATATTTCCAGGTTTCTGAGGAAGTGTATAGGATTAGTGAGTTAGAAACTGTTGATCTCTTTGACAATGTTTTCAAATGGAAACATTTCTTAGTTTTTTTTCTTCTACATAACCATCTTGCTATTGTTTTTGACTAGTTAGAAATGCTTCTTAAGCATTTTGGAATGCCTAATAAAAGAATTGGAACTCATATGAGAAATAACACTCATTTCAATTGGTTTGATGCTAATAAACAGCCTTTGATTTATAGAAGGGGATAGACTTACTATAGATCATCAAAGCTGTAATATGATAAAATAAAATGTCTGCCGGTTACTCATTTTGCTTCCTTTAGCTATTAAGAACCAGGCTACAGGCCACTATATTTTGAATGGCAAAGGGGAAGAAGCCAAGTCACGGACCTTCATAGATCTTGGTGTGGAATGGGATTATAACATTGAAGATGACATTGAAACTCTTCACACAGATGGGCCTTTACATGATCCTGTTATTGTTTTGGTATGTGGTATTATAGGCTATTATGTAGTTGGTTTAGTTTATAATTTTGTAATTAATTTATCTGAAAACATTTTAACTTCAAACATTGAATATTTACTTGTTTTTCTTTATAATTCCGTTCATCTGCCCCTCAACTTTTTGTGTAACTTGGTCATATATTTTATTATATATGCATTATAAATCAAATAATACAGTATTGTGATTTTTCTTTAGTTATCTGTTAAGACAAGAAAAGAAAAATCGATTTTTATATTTACCGACATATTTACCATTTCTGATGCTCTTCATGCTTTTCTATAAATTTGACTTTACATCCAGTATCATTTATCTTCACTATAACTTCCTTCAGCATTTCTTGTAGTTATGGGTATGTGTGCTAGCAAAGGATTTCTCAGCTTTGAATTATCTAAAAATAACTTTATTTCACCTCATTTTTAAAGGATATGTTTACCAATAGAAGCTTTTTGGTTACTAGTTTATTTTCCTTTCAACACTTTAAAGATGGTTTTATATTGTTGTAGGGAGTTCGGCGAATTTCAGGGCTGATCAAGGAAATAGATATGACCGTGATGTGCTGGTAGCACGCACATGCATAATCCATCTTTGACTCATTTATATAACCTCTGTCTTCTAGAATCCATCATTTCAGATAAGAAGTCAATCTCATTTATATTGCTGCTCTGTATGTATAGTGTCCATTTTTTTCTGTTTTTTAGATTTTTTTTTAAATCATTTTGGATTTTCTTGTTTAGTGATTTTACTGTTAACTTAGTTTGTGATGTTCTTTGTATCTCCTTGGAGTTCACCAAGCATCTTGACCCTGTAAGTTAAAATTTTTCACCAAATTTGGGTTAGTTTTCCAATACGTATTCAAGCTTCTTTGTTTTTTTACCCCATCTCTCACTCATCTATATGTATGTTATACCAGTTGAAGTTATTCCATAAGTCTCTTAGACTTTGTTCATCCTTTTATAATCTTTTTTCTCTGTTCTTCAGGTTGAATAATTTTTATTGAACTGTATTCAAGCTCACTGACTGTGTATTATGTGCTCTCCAATCTGTCATGGAGCTGATCCAGTAAATTTTTCCTGTCAGATACTATACTTTTCTTTTCTAGAATTTCCATTTTTTTAAATCATTTCCATTTCTCTGCTGAAATTTCTATATATTTTCACTCACCATGTCTAATTTTTCCTTTAAGTCTTGTGTCTTCATGTTGTCTGCTTCCATGCATGGGCTCCTTTATTTTTATTTTTATTTTTTTTGTAATGAGTCATATTTTCCTCCTTCATATTGTCTTTCTTGCACAATGGACATTATGGATGGTAAATTGTAGGGCATTTGTTTTATATTGTCTTCCTTTCAAGCTGTTGGGTTTTGTTCTGTCTGGCAGTTAAATTATTGTCGGTTCCTTCTGATCCTAGAGGCCCGGTTTATTCTTCAGTAGGACAAATCTGTGTCAGCTTGTCCTTATTCTTATGACATGGCCTTTTTGGTGCTTTACCTGAATACCTGAGGTGTTAATAAGCCCTTTTGACTCTGGCTGAATGAGAACTCCCATGTCTTTCAGTCCTGTCTGACCTTGAGTATCTTGTCTTCCTCCCAGGCCTACAGCAACCACTCATTGGTAGACGGCATGGTGTCTTGGCCTGAGCATACACAGACCAGCCTTTAGTCTTGGGCTCATGCAGCCCCCTCTTCCTTGATGTCCTGCCCTGCATTCTATCTCTTCTGCTCAGTGAGACTGCTGTCTTGGCTGGGCTGCTGCTCCTTGTGCCAGGGTCCAGAACCTGGCCCTGTCAGGAAGCCAGGACCTGGCGTGTTTCTCTTCTCACAGGGATCATTGTCCTTTGCTGCACTGTTTACTGCCAAAAAAAAAAAAAGTTCCCTCATAGAATTCTGTCAAGTTTTGTTTTTAATATCAGGAAGGCTCCTCTATTACTCTCTCATGGATGAAAGCAGAAGACATAGACTTGATTTGAAAATATTGTTGCATTCTATATCCAAATATTTATTAGGCTTTATAAAAATATACTAATCTAAAACCAAATCTTCCCACTCAAATCCAAGGTTTTTTTTTTCCTTTGAAATTATTTCCTTTTTGTAAAGTCTGTTCAAATCTTTTGCTATTGTTAAAATAGGTTGGCTTTTTTTTTCTTTTTGTTGAGTTTTAAGGGTTCTTTACATATACTTGATGTAAGTCCTCTGTGAAATACATAATTTGCCAAATATTTTCTTCTAGTCCACAGGTTTTTTTCCTTCTTTAAGTCTTTCACAGAGCAAAGCATTTTAACTTTACCAAAGTTCAATTTATCAATTTTTTATGGGTCTAGATTTTGATGTTATATAAGATTTTATTTTATTTGCCTAATCCAAGGTCAAAATAGTTCTTCCCTCTCTCTCTTTCTCTCTCTCCCTTTCTCTCTCTTTCTCTCTCTCTCTCTCTCTTTTTTTTTTTTTTTTTTTTTTTTTTGGTAATGGTTTTGTGCTTTAACATTTAGGTTTGAGAAACATTTTTAGTTAATTTTTACATAAAGTTTGTATGACATGTTAGATTCTTATTTTGCATACAGATGTTAATATTATCTACTGCTGCATAACGAATTACCCCAAATATAGTGACTAAACAAAAGACATTATCTCATAATTTCTGAGGATCAAGTATTGGGATCAGGTAAATGGCTGACTCAGAGTATCTCATGAGGTTGCTGTCAGCTGTGGCTAAATACCTTAAGGCTCAACGGGAGATCTGATTACCAGCTCAGTTACATGGCTATTGGAAGGCCTCAGAAAATTATTCCTCAGATTTTTCTCATGCTGGATGGTGGGCCTGGGGCCTTCACTACATGAGCCTGTCCACAGGCTGCTTAAGTGTCCTTATCACATGCCAAACCGGCTTCCACTTGAACGAGTGATTCAAGTGACAGAGAAAGTGAAAGAGTGCAGCCTAGACAGAAGTTAGTGTGTTTAAACTTGATCTTGGGAGTAACATCCCAATACTTCCGCTGTCTGTTTGCTAGGAGCAGGTCACCAAATCCAGCCCACACTGAAGGGGAGAGGAATTAACCTCTACTTATTGAGAGAGAAGTATCTAAGGATTGTGGACACGTTTTTAAAGCTACCACAGTGTGCAGTTGTTCTAGTATCATTTGTTGAAAAAAAAACTGTCCTTTCTCCATTGAATTGTCTTCTCATTAAATTGTTTTTTTTTTAATCTATGTCAAAAATTATCTAAATGTATGTGAGTGTATTTCTGAGCTGTCATTCTGTTGAATAGGTTAGATAATTTTATAGCAAAAGCTATGTATGAAGTGAAATCTTCTTAAGTTTGAATACTTGGACCTCATAAGCTCCATTTCACTCATATAATTCCACTGCATTCTTTTCCAGCTGCACAGGTATCTGGCCTCAGAGCCCTGCCACTTAGGGGCCATGATGGACTGCCTAAAGCTTTGTCCACTGATTGTAATGTGAACAGCAAAGAGTGTGGGCTGTAGAAATAAGGAGATTTGTAGCATGGACAGGGGGTTGTGGACAAGCAGAGCTGTATCATCATGGCCTCTAAAGGACTGGAGCCCCCTTTGGGAGACCCGGAGCATGGTGGCTAGGCCATCTGGGACTGAAAGCATTAGACATCTGGCTAGAGTGTAAGGGCTAGGACTTGATTTTTAATGCTATTTAAAAAAAAAAAAAAACTAAGGGGGAAAAAGATAACCAAATTCTTCATCTTAGTGATTTAGTATCATTTGATTTCTCAAACAGAAGCTGTTTTTAAAAATTTAGTTTAAAAATACTAATGAGTTTTACATTTCTCCCCTTGTATAATTGATATAATTATATAAAACTTACAGGATAAGTCAATAAAAACTATTTTTTTAAAAAAAGAATGCTTTGCTCTAAAAATTAAAAAGCAAAAAACAATATATTCACAATGCTGATTACCAGAAAAAAAGATTAATATCCTTATTGTATCAATTATTTAGAAAAAAGATAAGTATACCAATTTTTTTAAAGATGACATGACATGAATATGCAATGTACAGCAGACAAAATTCAGGTGACTAATAAACATTCAAAAATTACACTTTGCTATTTATCAAACAAATAGTAATTTAAAAAATAATCTTTTTCCCATTCAATTAACAAAGATGAAAATTATATAGTTCATAGTGCTGAATGGGACACTTTTATATCCTCTCATTATGAAAGTAATATTTGTTCTAACTATTCTGAAGGGCCATTCACCAGTCTGTTACAAGAACTATTAAAAGTATTTATACTCTTTATCCCCCAAAGGAAAATCAGATATCACCACAAAGATAGGGACAAATCCTAATCAATACAAATATTATAAGTAAATGGTTAAATAATGCATACTGCCTCTAAGATTAAACACTATGGTGACATTTAAAATTACATTTTTAAAGAATACTTACTGTCTTGGGAAATGTGCATAACACATTAAGTGAAATAAGCAAATCTAGAAAAGTATATATGTGTGTACACACACACACAGCACACAATATTTAAATACCTTGTGGTAATATCCCAAAATAATAAAAGTTACTTCAGTTTTCTATGGTTTAGTAGAATTATGGGTGATTTTTATTTTTCGTATTTTTTTCGTAATATGTGTATTTTTTGGAGGGAGCATTATTATCCTCATCATAACAAAACAGTTATTTTAAAGAAAAATTTTATGCATATAACTTAATGTATAATGAATCTTATTGTAAAGTTATTATTTTTATGAAATAAATGCTTACTCCTTAGTGTATGTATTTTTTACTTTTCATGGTCAAAGTTTTATATATTTGGATTTTTTCTTAAATAGAGCACACTTGCACTTTAGTTGATAGAAACAAAAATATATTTTTAGAAACGACTTGGAAGTCTTCCAGTTTTAATAAGAGCAACATTCTGAAATATTTGTAATTTTTCATTCAAAATTTAAAACTCTCAGGTGATGTACATATCTGTTTCATGTGTGCGTTAGATTATACCTCAGGAAAATGATACCCGCTCTAGCCTGACATATAAGTACATCATCCATGAAGACTCTGCACCTACAATCAACAACAACAATGTCATCCAGGAAGAATTAGACACTTTTGAGTGGGCTTTGAAGAGTTGGTCTCAGTGTTCCAAACCCTGTGGTGGAGGTAACAGTTGAACACATTTATTATATTACAGTGTAATTCACATAAAGCCAGCCTTCTTGCTTCTGCCTTAAGAATTGTCTCTAATTGAAGCCACAGTCTGAGAATTACCATAAATACAAAGCATATTTACTGAAATCTCAGACTCTACCAAGGGTAGGAATCCATTCTTAATAAAAGTCCTCTTGCCCTTCTCCCTGAGCTTCTTTCTATCTCACATTCATGTAGTGGTACCTTAATCACTTTACTCTTCCCAAGCTCTCCCGAATTCAGGGTCCTCTGGTGCTCACCTTTCTTCTTCACTTTTACTTTCCATACCTATGCATTTCTTTTCTAATAATAAAAGAGCTATCAGTTGCACTGTGTACCAGATGCTGTTTTAAGTGCTTTATATATTAATGCATGGATACCCAAAATGCCTCTATGAAGTCACTTACTATTATCGCTATGGTATTGATGGGGAAACTGAAGCACAGGGAAGATAAGTCATTTGCCCAAACTATAAGATACAAACCCAGGAGGTCCGGCTTCTGAGTACATGCTCTTACTACCCTACACTGCTCTCTGCCATCTCTAGAGTAAACTTATTGAGCTGTTATCAAGGTTTCTCAACCTCTGTCATCATCTATTTCTCTCATTCTGAACAACAAATGCTCTAGAATCGAGCCGGCCAAGACAGAATTCTCCCCAATAGGAAGGAGAAGGAAGGGGCTCTCAAAATAATGATACTGAATAATTGAAAACAAAAATTATTATTAGTAGGGACTACCTGGGTAAACCATTTATTTTATAATTATAAATTCAAGGATATATTTCTAAAGCATTTTTTGAGGAAGCATAAAATGTTTTAGTTAATTATGTGAAATGATGCTATATCTATTATGAGATGTTTATTAATTTGGATCCTCCCTTCTGCTGGACCCTCAGCATTGACTTGGTCAAAAGAATTGTCAGATACACCTTTTGACTATCTACATCTATTCCTTCCTCTCCAGGCTTTCTTCATGATTTTAGAAGGGAAGATTATTGCAAAAGACTCTTAGTCAACTAACTTTGATTTTCTTCTCTTTATTTTGAGGGTAGTCTTTCTTCACTAAATGAATGAAGGAATGAAAGAATAGAATTATATTATTTCTCTGACTCAAATCTTTTAGTCTCCTAATGTGTTGCCCCAAAGACACTACATAATTTATGTTGTACTCTTTCCGAACGTGAATAACCTGAATGTAATCTTCAGGAGACTATTAAATAGACCCAAATTGTGGGACATTTTATAAAACAACTGACCTATTAAAGATAAAAAGAGATTCAGAAACTATTTCTGATTAATTACATGACAATTAAATGTGATGCATCGTCCTTGATTGGAAAAACATGGCTACGAAGAACATTATAGGGATAATTGACAGATTTTAATATGATCTGTATATTAGATAATAATATTATACCTGCATTAAATATCCTGATTTTAAGAATTATAGTGTGATTATGTAAAAGAATGTGCTTGTTATGAATGATATGCTGAAGTATATAGAAGTGAAGGATTAGGATATCAGCAACTTATTCTCAAATTGTTCAGCAAAATTTTACATAAATATATACATTACATATTAAGTGTTATAATACCATTTTAATTAACATATAAATATATGTATATATCTCAAATGTGTCGACATGGTAATACAAGGTTAATCTAGCTACAAGGCATGCAAATGTTTGTTGTGCTTTCCTTGTGACTTTTTTGTTTGAAATTTTTCAAAATAAACATTATTTACCAATGTCAAAGTTGGTGGTGGGAGAGACCTTCAGTAACTCCCTGTGACCTCCAGGATGAAGTCCAAACACTTGTCTGGCACTCAAGGCTTTTAAGATTGGGTTGTTTCTTGTCCCTGACCCCCTTCACATATGAAGCTTCAGGCTTTCAAGGAGACCGGCAGTTTTCTGTGTTATTTCCTTTGCTTGGAATATTGTTCTGTTTCATCTCCTTTACAGAATACTATTCGAACTTCAAGATTCTGCTTTAGAAGTGCTGAACTTGTAAGCATTCCCTGCTTCTCCTCCAGCTAAATTAGAGACCGTCCCCTCTGTGTTCCTTTGGTGCCCCCTACAGCAAACTGTTTGCATAGCTCAATAATAGTCACTGAGTATTGACACACTGATTTTCAAATCTCTTGCACACTAGAGTGTATATTCAGGGTCTAGTTTATTAGCAGGTGTGCAGTTGCTATTTAATAACTTGCAATACTTATTAAATGTAGGCTCTGGATAAGGATTTTCATTTAATTCCCTTCGGGGCCATCAGCACCTAGAACAGTGCCTAGCCTATTGTATGCACTCCATAAATATTTGTTGAACGGATGAATGGTCAAATATTTAACAGAATGAATAAGTGGTTAAATCTACAGAAATGTATTTTCTTTCTCAGGTTTCCAGTACACTAAATACGGATGCCGCAGGAAAAGCGATAATAAAATGGTTCATCGCAGCTTCTGTGAAGTCAACAAAAAGCCGAAACCTATTAGAAGAATGTGCAATATTCAAGAGTGTACACATCCACTGTAAGCGTTTATTTTAACTAGCATATCCTGAGGAAAAAATAATAAGGATTTAAATGTCTTTGGCTCTTTTTAGTTTTAATATTCTTTTTAGTCAAAGCTAATACATGTACTTGATTTAAATAGTCAGATCATTTCATGGGTACTCTATAAAGCCATGGCTCCCTGCCCTTTACCATAATCTTGCTTCTCATAGGAACAAAAACAACAACAACAACAACAAACAACAACAAAACACTTTCAGCTATTATGCTTCTTTTGATATTTGGTACTACTCGATTTCACCTAAGTAAAATGTTTTTGCTTCTACTCCTTGAGGTTGGGGGATAGAAGGGGTAGGGAAGGGTAGGGAAGGTTTTAGAAATTATATATCTTGAATTTCCACTGTGGAAGGTGAAGGATTTTAGCATTCTTTTCCAATACTTCCCCAAATGCACACCCAGAGTCCACATTTCTCCTTTCCCCAATACTTTCAATATTGATATAATCTATCTTTTACCTATACTAATATTCAGAGTTTACATGATTCCAACAGCATGCACCTATCTGCTTTAACAGTTGTCACTTAGCATGCTCTTAGTATGTTTCTTTTCCTGTAAAACTTTCTTCTAGAGTTAAAGAATGTCTTGATTTAAATATATATATATATACATATATATGTGTATATATATACACATATATATGTATATGTATACTTTTTACTTCTTTGTATATATACTACTTTACATATATATACTATATATAATATATATTTATATATATGCATACTACATATATATATATTACTACTTTTCACTAATACATCCCCAAACTCTCTTCCATGGGTATCATTCTCCTCTAAAAACTAAAATACTCAAGTGTTCTGTCACTTGCATCTTCTTAGAGACCTCTCAGTGTGTTCCATCTCTGCCCTGGCCTTCCACGCAGCTTTGCCCTGATATTTCTTTTTACCATCCTCCTGGAGTCCCACTGCTTCTCTCTGGCATTTGATCTCTTGTTTCCTGCCTTCCTTGTCTTATCTTTTGGTGTATTCATTTGTTCTGGTGGGTTATATTCTGTAGCTTTATGAAAAAAAAAAGTATATATAGAGAGAGTAAAAATTTTATGTAAGAATTTCTTCTACACCTAAGAAAAATATACAAGAAGTCAAAGTATAAGGGTATATAAGAAATCCTTCTTCTACTCTTAATCATTTGGACATACACATATATGATTCCAAACTATTTTCCCTCAGAATTTTGAAACCACTGTTCCATTGTTTTCTCGACTCCAGTGTTGCTATTGAAAAGTTTGTTTTGTCATTCTGATTCCCAGTTCTTTCCATGAGACCTATTATTGTCATCCAAAGTTTTTAGGATCTTTTTGTTCCCAGTGTCCTAAATGTCACAGTGATGAAACTGCTCTTCTTTTTTCATCTGTTGTGCTGTGTACTTGTAGTCTTTTTAAAACATGAGAACAATATTTTCACATCAGACTTTCTCATTTTTTTTCTTTGAAAAAAATGCCTTTTTTATTATTTATTTCAGGGATATTTGTAGTTAGGCTTCCTAGACAGATCTTCTTTTCTTTTCTCCTGTTGTGTACTCTACTTGTTGAGTATTTCATTTTTGCAATTGTTATTAAAATTCAAGAGTTTTAATATCCAAGGACTCTCTTCCTCAAATTTTCCTTTTTTAAGGCATTTGATTCTTACTTCACAGATGTAACGTATTTTATGTCTTTTAGGATATTAGATATTATTTTCTCTTTCATGCATTACATCTTTTGCGTTCTCTTCTTTTATTTCTTTTTCCTCGCCTTCCTCATTTGTGTTAGAGGTTTTTTGTGTTTGGTGATTTGGGGCTATTCATGAATATATAAGAATGCAGTTTTAAACTGGCTGATTGGAAGCTTGTGTTTTGGCCAAGACTTGTTTGCTTGTGGGCTTCACTGTAGGGAGAGCCATTAGACTATTGCATTGAAAGACCTAAATTATTTGTATAGTTAGGGCTTTTCTAATAAAATGACCAGCTTCCGCAGAGTAGAATCAATCTGCTGCTTCTACTAAAGAACAGCCTATTTAATAGCTGTTCTGGAAGTTGTGCATGTGTAGGCAACTAGGGTCTGCTCACTATTCCATGTGTGGATTTCTCAATAACCCTCGGTTTTCAGTGTGGTCTCTTTCTCTGTTGTCTCTTGACTATGTCTGTCATCCACAAGTTAAAGGTCTGGATAATCTTCAGTGGATAACCCCCAAATCTTCTGCTGGGCTGGAAGAGGGGAAATAACCCAGAGGTCAAGCTGCTTCCAGGCAGACTTCCCATCAGCCTCCGTTTTCCACCCTGCCCTCACCCACACTTTCACCTAAGGCCACAATCCCTATATGTTTCTGAAGTTCTGTGTCAAGCCACTTTGTTTATCAGCCCCTACCATCGACTTAAACATCCTTTGTAGGTCTGCTGAATTAGTAGCCGTATGTACAACTGCTTTCTAGTTTCCAAATTGTCTTGTGGTGGCTTCTTTTCAATTTTTTCTTTTTTGCCTTTGCGGGTTTATACATTTTTATCTTTTGTTGTCATGTAGGATTTTCAGGAGGGGATAAGGAAACCAGAAGCATCTATAACTATGAAATATATACTTCTCATGTAATATCTGTCTTCAAATGAGAGTCACTATCGAGGCCTTCAAAACTGAACACAGGTTTTTAGTGGCCACAGTACGTGCTACTGCCTGTTTGACAAGCTAGAGTAGTCTGAAACTGTGAATACCAAAGACTGCTGAGGTTTTAGCATGGTTATATTTCGGTGCCCCATATATACAGAAATAAAATGCAGAGAGAAAGTAACTTTAGAAGGGATAAATAATATGCCTTAATTACATTCCTACAGATTAAGTAGATGGACTCAACGGTGATAGCCCTTTAAGACCTCGTAACCACGCGTAATGGAGAATTGCCCATAATATTGATCCACAGCCGATTTGGAGAGTGCTGGGGGCATTGACACCAGGATTTGGAAATGTCTCATGGGAAATCTTTTTGAAAATATATTTTTTGGAATATTTCTATCAAGTGCATTCAAGCCTGGTGCATACTACCTTCCCCTTTTGGTCAGATAAATTAAAGGCCAATATGAAGGACTGAATTTTCCAAACAGGATAGATATGTCAGGTAGCCTTCATGGCCACAGTTGTAGAAATGAAATAGTCATCTCGAATACTAAAGCATGATTAAACTCACAATTTCATGGAAAATCAATTCGCCTTACCGAGGATCAGATGGATTCCTTTTTTTTTATTTCCTTTCAGATGTTTAACTCCAGCGGGCAATATTTGCTGTCAGTCGGTATATTTTTGAAAACTAACATCATCCTTGATCCTAACTGGGCAATCTTAAGATGAGTTTCAGAAACCCTCTGTTGATCATCTTTTAGGAAAGGAGAAAAAGTTTCAGAGTTATTGGCAGGCAGAAAAATAGTAATCCATTAAAAATAGAAGAGTCAGGCCTGCCTATTGGTAGAAAATTCTAAGACTCTTTAATTATTCGATACATCCATCTTTCTGAAAGTGCTTCTTGAATTGCAGTGTGCCCCACTGGGATGCACATCATGCAGCAGAATAGCCTAGGCTTGCAGTGCAGGAAGGTGCACACTCTACATCCCAGTGACTGTGTTCAATCTTAACCCCCACACCCACAGCTGGGTAGCAGAAGAGTGGGAGCACTGCACCAAAACCTGTGGGAGTTCCGGCTATCAGCTTCGCACCGTACGCTGCCTTCAGCCGCTCCACGATGGCTCCAACCGCTCTGTGCACAGCAAGTACTGTATGGGTGACCGTCCCGAGAGCCGCCGGCCTTGCAATAGAGTGCCCTGCCCGGCCCAGTGGAAAACGGGGCCCTGGAATGAGGTGGGTGTGTGAGTTCTGAGTGTGTGTGTGTGTGTGTAAGCTTGTGAAGCATATTTTAATTTGTCTTAAATATCAAGTAGGCGTTGTGTGAATGGAGAAATGCACATATTTTGTAATCACTGATATTTTAAAAGTGTTTGCATTTATGACATCGGTAGGGGCAAACCATGTTTTGGTGTTTTGTGACATAGAGGAGTCTTAAGGTGACTGATCCATTTACTTTCTTCGCTGATTTTACCATTCTTCATGGGATAAATTCCAATCCCTGACACTGAATGCTGGGCCCTGCCACATTTGACCATGATAATAATTCTTTTTTTTTTAATTGAGGTATAATAGACATATTAGTTTCAGGTTTACAGTATAATGTTTCAATATTTGTATATATTGCAAAATGATCACAAGAAGTCCCACACTGACACTTCTTATTCTTCTTAATTCCAAGTTCTTGATCCAGTTTTGAGTAAACTTTTCACTGTTCAGAAAAGATCATGCTGGTTCGAGCCTCCTACTTCTCAGTGGGCTGCCCTTCCCCCTTCTCCTGTCTCACCAGCTCCCTCTCATTGATCAAGGCTCATCTCCAAAATACCACCTTCTAGGGGGTGCCTTTCTCATGGGTCTTCCTCTGCTTCTCAAAGGCAAAGAGGATTATGACTGGCCCACCCACTTCTCAAAAACCATATACTTTGCTTCCCCAGTACCCAGTTGGTGCCTGGATTAATAATGTTTGTTTGGTGACTGGCTGACTCATGTTAGGGTACCTGAATTAACTCCACGTCTTTGGTATTTCAAAAGATTTATAATGGGGATCATAGGGTCCCAGAGAAGAACTTATAGAAGGAAAGGGCATCAAAAAGCAAACAGAATGAAGGAGGAAGTGGAGAGCAGGCCCAAGAAGGAAGGAGAGGCAAGTGGAAGTCACCTGTACAGACCATAAGTATAACTCAGATCATAAGTATAACTTGTGTTCTGTTCCCTTCAGTCCAAGAACAGGGGCCCCTCCCCTGTAGCTCCAGTTTAGATCAATAGCATATATATTTCCGTGCTTAGTTGTAGAGCAGTCAGCCCATTTAAAGAATTTGTGGGTTCAGTGTAATAATAGTTCCAAGGAGTTTGAATTAACCAATGTAGAATGTCAGTAAATTCTTCATCTTTAAGGAAGGTGAAAGAATGGGAAAACCAACACCATGATCAGCTCCCTGAAAACGGGCACCAGTCCTGTTTTTCGGAACTACGTAGGTATTCACGTTATAATACTAATGGCTTCTTTCATATCAAATGTTTACTACATGCCAGGCATAATTTTACCATACATCATCTTTGCCTTCATTCAGTTGTATAACAACAACCTTATGAGGGAAGTATCCCAGCTTTTAGGGGGAAAGCAACGTGTCTAGGCTGGTAAATGATGGAGCCAGGGAATACACCTAGGATTATCTGTCTCCAAATCACGGATAATACCACAATCATAGAGAAAGAACTGCGGAGCTGTGTGCATGTGCGTGCATGGGGAAAGGAAGGAAGGGGTCTTGGTGCAGTAAACGTCTGTAATGGCAGCCTTTGTTTCCGTAGTGCTCCGTAACCTGCGGCGAAGGGACGGAGGTGAGGCAGGTCCTCTGCAGGGCTGGAGACCACTGTGTCGGGGAAAAGCCAGAGTCCGTCAGAGCTTGTCAGCTGCCTCCCTGTAATGGTAGGTGTGATGCTACTTGGTTTCACTGCTCTGACGATTTTTTTAAGCCTCAAGAGGCAGAATTTCCTTTCAGGACAAGTTCTGGAATTTCTAGTTGCTTATAGAAAATACACCTCCCTCCCCCCCAAAAAAGCCTTAAAAAATTAGCCTAATACAAATTAGCCAAATACAATTCTTAAGAATGGTGTGTGAGACCATGTGGATTATCCTAACCTCTGCAGCCTCTCCCATGGTTTCTGTTAGGCAGCAGTGCTGGAATGAGGGCCGTGTCATGTCTATGAAGCTTCCATCAATTTGTGTTTCTAGAAGAGCTACTTATTTTCTCTCTGATTTTCTTTATAACCTCTCATCATTGTAAAAGCATAAATTTGCAGAAGGTTTTCAAATGTACTAAAATTATTCAATCTAGACATGTGGGTGACAAATTCTATTCAAAAATCCATTTATAACATCTGTTCTTCCCTCTGTGTGCACTCCCCCATGGTGATTTCTGAATAGATGCCTTGCATATATGCAAAAACCTGCCTAACCTACTACTCTCGTACTGTATTGTAAAAGCAGAGTTGATTTTATTTAAAAACAGACAGCAGTTTGCTATTGTATAACTAAATATATATTGGGTAGTTTCAGTTTCCATCTCCCTCATCCTCTGTGCTCGCTCTATTTACCTCTGTCTCTGTCCCCTCTGCCTCATTTTCTATTGCCATTTTTCATTCCTCTGTCACTGTCTGGTCTTGCTCAACACATGCTGTTTCTTCCCCTCCCTTTCCCCATCTCGTCCCGGCTCCCTTTTTCCTCTTTCTTTCTTTCTCCACCACAAGTGTTTCACAGTTCTCTCCATTCTGTTCTCTACCCCGACCAGGTAAGCTTCCTCTCAGGTAAAATTCTAAGTCTGTGCCTAATGAAAACTGTGGACACTGTTCTGCCACCCTATGAGCCTTGAGACTAAAGAAGTCACCTATCCGTTGACCTATGATACCATAAATAAGTCATTGAATATTGACATCTGCTAAATAGTATTTTTTTTCCAAGAAAATTGGCAAAGTGCTATTTTATCAAATGTCTTGAGGAAATTTCAGGCTTCAAGTCTTAATTATTTATTTCATTGCAAATTTTCATTTGAAATGATTGTTGGCCTGAAAAAGTATGACCATGAGGGGGAGACAAAGGACCTGTATATTTAATCGGTTTTCTCTGGAAAGTCCCTTTGAAAGTTCAAAACACAAGTCGAAGCCAAAAGAACAAACTTCACTCAGAAGCTGTAAAGTTTATTTACGCTAATATTGTATTCTTATGAAGGCATTACCACTAGGAGGCTAAACACTTTGTAAGCTTTATTATCTAATAGCTGACAGAGTTACCTATATATTTCTGCAAATGTGACTAATTGTCAGCAAAAATTTGCTTGATTTTCTTCCTTTAGCCAAAAGAAAATGTTTTATTATAAAACAGGGGTGCTAATGAGAGATATCACTGTGTTAGTGATTCTACATCCTTTTAGCTGCTCTCTCGCTCTGAAATGTAGACCCAAAAGCCATTCTAAAAGTTCTAAAAGGCCATGTTTTTCTACCATGTATAAATCACATAAGCAATATACTTTCCAATAAGTCTCAAGCTGCAATTAAGAGTCAAAAGCCTTTTGAGGCCATGTGTAAATTTCTTTCCCTGAACTTCATGTTATTATTTGGGCATAGACTGAGAAGGCTAACAAAATTTTCTTAATTTTAATGATTTTTTTCTCATGTAAATCCTTATCTAGGCACCATTTTAATTATACTATTTATTGTTGTCGTTAAGCCCTTCCCATCTACTCCAAGGCAAATTATCATAAAATGAATATATTCCTTTGCTCTTATTTGTTTCTTCTCAGAACCTCTCTCCTTTTTCTTTATAGAGAAGCGTATCTGGCCATAATTAGACCCGTGCGTGAATGTCAAGCTGCTCACAGAGACAGGAGACTCTCATGTGCACTTAACTCAGAACAGAGAGCTTTGAGCTGGGCCAGAGCTTTCAATACATAAGACATTAATTTCCTTATTTTAAGATTTAGGCCTAGAAAAAGTCATTTAGATATGATGAGAATAGATAATTGAGGTGAAACCATTAATGTAATTTTCAGCCATTCAGAACATAGCTAGATGATTACCTTAGCTAATAGGAAATTTCAAATACATTATACTATATAATACATTATACTATATAATAGATCTGTAAATGGATGTTCAGCAAATCAAGTTATTCCACAATCTGGGAAGTAGGCATGGTATTATAACTCGATGGATAATTTTATAATTTCTAATAGGTACTAAGTAAAGGTGGTAGTTTTAGCTCTCTATTGGCCTTGCCAACTGACCTTTCTTTTTTCAATTTCTTTGACAAGTTATATATACTAAATTCCTTACCTAGCAATTTAGTATTATCCAATGACACATTATAATTTAAAGTGATTACAGTGCATAAATGCCACAATTTATAATTCTTTGCATTTATTAATTGGACAGGGGAATCAGTATTTCTATGCTGCACTATGTGCATGAGATCTGTATAGGATATGCCCTGGAATGACTGAAAATAAGTACAAACATTTTCATGAGCTCTATATTTGAATTTTTTAAAACTCTGATTCTTAGAATCTGTATGCAATAAGATTTTTAAATAATAAAAATAGTGCACACGCATGTATCGGATGTTTCATGGATGTTACTTTAGTACTCTTTAAACACCAATACAATGAAATTAAAGAACCATGAATTATTCATAAGAAAGTTGGCACATTTTACCCAAATTTGCACTTTGAAATAACCTGAGGATATTCATTAGTAAACATGAAACTATTGTAATCACTCTGGAGAATATTTTTCTAATCAAGATCTTGATTTTCCTTTTAGTGATGTATTTTTGTTTTAATTTGTTCCAATAGGTCTTCAGTATTTTCATTTGAAATTTAATATAGAGGCTACTATAATAGAAAGACTTAAATGCCTTAGAAAACCAGATGCCCCTTGATTTCCTAAAAATATTTGTGGTAAAATTAATCCTATTTTCTCATTCAAAAATCAGATATATGTTCTTAGTAGGAAGAAAAATTTACCACAATCTGAAGTCTCCTGGTGGAGATATGAAAATGGTGGTCAATCCAAGTGCTTTGCACATAAAGAACCACTTAAGTGAATTCATCCCAATACTGATATTTTTAATGTAAAAGCTAAGTGGACAATGCCCATCAATTAAATCATTTTATATTCATAAACAATTTTTCCTCTTTGTATTTTATGTTTAGATGTTTTGTTTTGTTTTAATTTTCACAGAAGAGCCGTGTTTGGGAGATAAATCCATATTCTGCCAAATGGAGGTGCTGGCACGATACTGCTCCATACCAGGTTATAACAAGTTATGTTGCGAGTCATGCAGTAAGCGCAGTAGCACCCTGCCGCCATCATACCTTCCAGAAGCTGCTGAAACTCATGATGATGCTATCTTTAACCCTAGTGACCTCCCTGGATCTCTAGTAATGCCTACATCTTTGGTTACTTACTATGCAGAGATACCCTCTGAGAAGAAGAAATCTTTGAGTAGGATCTCTTCCATTGGAGGTCCAAATGCATATGCTGCTTTCAGGCCAAACAGTAAACCTGATGGTGCTAACTTACCCCAGAGGAGCACTCAGCAAACAGGAACTAAGACAAGACTGGTCTCCCCTGCCACCAAGAGTGGCCACCTCAATTCATCTTCACAAATGGCTGCTGCCCCCTTCCTGGCAGTCAGTGATTCAATAGGTGCTTCTTCTCAGGCAAGAACCTCAAAGAAAGATGAAAAGATTATTGACAAGAGACATCCGATAAGATCATCCACCTTGGAAAGATGAGAAAGCAAATCTAAAAAGCTAGAAATCAGAGGAAGACCTGGACAAGCTCCCTCTCCCCATGGTGCATACAGCTTGTTTAAATTGGAAATCTTCATAGATTTTCAACTCATTATACCTGTAAGTGGAAGAACAAAAAGTGCTGGTTCACTTTCTAGTTGCTTTCATCCTTTTATTGTTCTGCATTGACTCATTTACCAGAATTCATCGGACGAAAGCACCAAAGATTATTAACAGAAGGAAAGTAATTGCTAAGTGTATTGGTCACTCTCTAAATAGAAAAGGGACTGGAACCAATTGTGCATATCAGCTGATTTTTTGTTTTAAAAAAGTTATAGTAAAAATTAAAAAGAGGTGCCAACTGTTTACACCTTAACAAAATATTTTGGAAATGGAGCAAAGAATTCGTAGACTTGTATTTCTATTTATCTATATTAGAAATATTGTATGAGCAAATTTGCAGCTGTTGTGTAAATACTGTATATTGCAGAAATCAGTATTATTTTAAGAGAAGTGTTCTCAAACGATTGTTTACTATATTACATTTCTGGATGTTCTAGGTGCCTGTCATTGAGTATTGCCTTATTTGACATTCTATGGGTGGATTTTCAAAGCAGAACATTATAAAGAAGAAGTTAGAATTGCAGCTACTGAGAATACAAAGGGTTTTGTTTAATCAACAAAGTGATACCTAAATAACAGAAAAAAAGATACACAGATTTCAGCTTACCTATTACCGCCTATCCTTTCATCAAAAGGAATAAGATTTCTGTATTACTATATTTGTGGTCACAGGGAACAGAGACCAGTAAAATACTGAGACACTCTTAACCAGGCTCTGGTAGGCACCCCTCAAGTGTCCTCTTTCTTGTTATTTTCCCATCGTTGACACGTACAAACAAGTATACTTGAGGTACTGTAATAGCAAACAAAAAATGTCTGTCTTAAGATAATTTGTATGTTGGTAGCTGAGAAAAACATTGAAATAGAATTAACTCTCAACTATAGTAGGGCTTTGGAAGCAAGTTCAAGAAAGCATTTGTCAATGGTTGCAATATTTATTTTCTGCATGGTTCATATCCAAATGTTCACAACCACAATGCATCTGACTGCAATAATGTGCTAGTAATTTATGTCAGTGGTCACCTTATTCACAGTGAAACCAGAAATGCTCTCTCCAGGGAGTAGATGTAAAGTACTTGTATATAGAATTCAGAACTGAAGATATTTATTAAAAGTTGATTTTTTTTCTTGATAGTATTTTTATGTACTAAATATTTACGCTATATCAATGACTATTTTGGTAAACTAGAGAGACATAATTAGAGATGCATGCTTTGTTCTGTACCTAGAGGAGAAATTTAAGCAAACTACATCACATCAAAGAACTAAATTTGAATAAATTGAACGTGATGCAAAACATTTGCATTTTTAAAGTGGTTGATACAAAGTTGATGACTTGATTTCATTCAATGAAACAAAATATCATAGACTCTGCTAGCTTTTTATGAAATAGTGAATTAGAAACTTTTAAGTATGTGAAAGAGATACATACTTCATGAATTATACTTCAAAGAAAAAAGAAAAGTGTTAGCATGTTTTTGAGTTCAGTTCCTGAACTACGTAAAAATATATTATACAAACAAAAATCTAGATGTTATGCTCAAAGCACAGAATGTGCAAGGACTTTTGCATTTTAACCATGGTAAACTAACAGCTTCACCTATTGACTGTATACCTCCAAGGAAATCGCTGCTACTTTGTGCAAGACTTTTGAAAGTCAAATGAATTAGGTGAATTCCAGATCATTAAAAAAAAAAAAAAAAAAATCCCTGAGCTTCGAGTAGAAGTCTTTTTTGTTCCCCCAAATTTTCCCAGAATGAATTCTCTCTAGTTTGCTTGTGTGTGTTTACATCTGATCCACAGGAGAATATGGGGAAAGATGTTCACACACATACACCTCCCATAAAGATGTACATATTCGTTATACTTCTGATCTTCACGCTTCCTTTTCTACTAAGCTAAAACTTCCTTTTTATCAACGTGTACACTACTGATACTGTTTGTTGTATTGGGAGCACGTAGTAATAAAAATGTTAAAAAATATAGATCTGGCTCTATCTAGGTTTTATCATTAGATTCATCACTGAGTAATGAAAATGTGTTCTTTCCTCCTACAAGATGAAATAGCATCAAATTCATTTGCTATTGGACTTGCTCTAAAGAGGCTCAAATAAAGTGGCAGTGTCTCCTATTCTTACATCAGGGTGTATCATAATATTTTTAAAAAATAAAATTTAAAAATCAAAATAGGTTATGGGGTGTGGCTTTTTGCTTAAGTTCATTCCACAGAACTATGAAGAGGCAGAGAGAAGATGACAATCTTACTGGTACATATGAGAAGGAAAAGGGTGTGCTTTTTAAAGAAAAGCTGCTCACCAACTTTGACTTCTGATTACCTGAGGATTGGTAGGAATGCATCACCCATGACTCAGGTGTGTGGGAAGAAACAGGACGTCACAGTGGAGGGCCTTTCCATGTGTAACAGGGAGACCCTGTCGTGCCATGGTTTAAACTGCAAAGGCACACCACCTCAGGCTTGAAATCCACCTGCAACTTTATATCTGAATGATCTTGGGTAACCTGACTAGAATTGGCAAACATCATTATGTGATAGCTGGGCGACATGAAACAAGCTGTTAGCACATAGTAACTCACAGCAAATAGCATCATTGTCCTTGTATAGTCTCTAGCTTCCTCCTTGTCATCCTCATTATGTGGCCAAGCCACAGCTTTCTTCTTGGGTGCACAGCCATTTTGGATCATGGTCGCTGTGTCTCATTGATGGTGGTAAAGAATGTAGTTTCAAGAATCTAAAGACAAAAAATTAGCTTTAAAAATTTATAGGAAGGACAAACTCATTAAAAATAATCTCAGTAACTTTGAAGAATTATTGCTATTATGCCCACTGTCCCTCTGCAAACAATAAATAGCCAAACTAAGGGATTAATTATGTATTTCAGCAAAGATGGTCAGTGGTGCAACAATGCCCTCAAATTATTAGCAAAAACTATAAATATTTCTTATAAATTTACATTAATATACTTTGCAGAAATATTGACAAGTCATTCTTCTGTATATATAACATTTTCTTCATGAAAAGGCTTTAAAAGATATTTCAAAAAATCGATTGAAAAAATGATGAAAACGTAGGTAAGGCAAAAAGAACACCACTTGTTTAAAAAGTACTAAATTAAGAAAAAGTTAAAAAGTAAATGGTTAAAGTAAAACTAATTAAAATGAGGTAAACTATAAAAACCACCCTAGAATGCACAAGCATTAAAACACATCAACTAAGATTAGAAAACAGTCACTTTGAGCCCACTGTTGAATAATTCTCTTAGAGCTAGCGATAAAATTTAAAAATTAATTAAAATACCGCCTACCAAGTAAAACATAATCTACTAAAATGAATTTATTATCAAAAACATAAAATTTAATACAAGATGAGGTGCTATAAATGTACCTAGAATCAGAATTGCTTCCTCATTTCTCCTTCTTGATACATGGCAGGTGCATAGAGTTGCTCATCCACTTTGTAGCAACACTGATGTTACTACACCGACACTGTTCGTTGGAGAGGCTGCTCTTTTTCAGCCAATTAATTCATAGTTTCAAATAAATTATTGATTTGACCAATTAGTTTTCAACCATTTGATTAATTCACCTGGGTCTAAGTAGTGTATGTGTGTACACACACACACACACACACACACACACACACACACACACACACACACTTTACCCTACAAAAAAAAAACAAAATTACTCTCATGTCAGGGAACAAAATGATTAATCACAACCAAGTGTTATTCTTACTCATATCATGAGTGTGAATATCCTGGATCACTCCAGAAGCTTAAACCAAAATAACAAAGCTTTATAATCCACTACTGAATAAACAAATCATGCTAAAAGTAGAAACATATCCATACAAAAAACATTTATTTTCAAATAAGCTTTTTGGAGACTTACATGGAAAGACTCTCACTAGTTCAAGAGTGAAAACAAACTTCTCCATGGTAGAACAAAAAGGGACAGTAAACTTCTCTATCCCCATGTCGAGACAAGACTTTTAAACTTCACAAGAAGTACAGTGCCCTCGTCGACAGTGTGGGTTTTAAATCTAGATTGTGTTGGTTCTATAGCCAACTAATTGCGATCTGAGTGAATTCCTTCATGTCCTAAAGCCTCAGTTTTTTAATTTATAAAATAAAGATGACAGTGATACATATTTCTTGGGGCTGTTTGGGAATGAAATGAGATAATCCAGGGAAAGCGATGAAATGAAGCCTGCCAGGCATTAAGTTTAATAAGAGTTTGTAATGACTTCAACGGACCTCAAAACATTCAATTTGGTTTTATAAAATCACAATATTCAAAAAGGCCCATCTGCTCAAAAGAAGTTGGAACACAAGATCCAAAGGAGAGAGTTTTATGAACTATGGATATAATGTAAAGGTTGTCTTTTCATGACAGCACAATAGGGCAAATGACTCCAGAGATCAAGTGACTGCTTTTTCCGAGGTGGTATCGTGCCCACAAGATAGTGTCCACAGATCTGCTGCCACCAAATCCTCTTCAATGAGTGACATGCTTTCCCGGGGGCCTAGGGGAGGGGCTCTGACTATCCGCATGCCCAGGGAAGAAGGGCTCACATATGACCTGTATAACTGAAGGCCATTACCCTGGATCAGCAAGTGTTTATGTGATCACCCTAAATAAATGAGCAGAAGTATGCATTTCAAGATAGAAAACCTGACGGCCTATTAAGTGAAGTATATTGCACTTCCAACTGAGATTACTGCAACCCTGCACACTACACAGAAATGTGTCCAACTATACATGTGGGGCAGCTTCCTTTGTGTGTATTGGCTCCTGGGCTGAGTCACATTTCTCTAATTTTTCAGATCTGTCTAAAAAATGATATATATTATTCTGGTTTCTCTGTTCGATTTCTCAACTTCTATTTTTACATCTCAGATGTTGCTTGGTGCTGAAGGCAGCAACACAGCCTCTGGCTGAATGCCTTCATATCTGTAATGTTCTCAACGTGTAGCCCGGGCTGTCAGCAGAAGCAGATTCCGATACCTTCTGCCTTTGCTTTGAATTTTCATGGTTGTTAGAAATGCTCTTGAGTGATAGAGATGGTCTAAATAAATAGTTTCTTTAACCACATAGCCAGTTCTCTCATTTTCGTCCCTCCATATTCATCCTTCTGACATTCTTCTTTAGCCTGTTCTCCTACCCAGATTTCTTAAACTTACAAGCGTGATCAGATCTTCCTCATTTACAGGGAAGGATCAAACTTCTCATTGACTGCTTCTGCCTCATCAGACACTATCTGAGCTCCTTTCTTTCTTTACCACCAAATTTCTGAAGACATTGGCCTAGCTTCACCACTTCTCCTTCGCTCTATCCTTCACCAGCATTCACAGTAGAACTCACTGAAGTCTGACTTTTGCTCCAAAAACATGGCAGAGGGAGTTTGCTCAAAGGTTATAGGCTCAACAAATATTTATTGAGCTCCAATTTTGTGCCAGACATCATTCTAGGCGCTTGGAATAAACTCGTGAAAACAGGTAAAAATCCTTGCCCTTTGTCCGGAGCTTACTTTGTAGCAGAGGAAACACGCAACAAATAATATTCTTTATACATTGCTTTGTTACATAATACATTCAAAAAGCAATAAAGAGAAACGTATTGTAGTATGAAATAGAATGATGGTAAAACTCATTTAGAAGGTGACAGTAGAGGAAAGACTTGAAGGAGATGAGAGAATTCTGGAGAAGAACATTTGAGGAAAGAATGGTGAATGCAAAGTCTCTCAGGTAGAATAATGTCTGGCATTGAAAAACAGCAGAGGACAGTGAGCTAGATGGGAGTGTTTGGAGGTAAATAGTAGGAGATAAGGTCAGAGCTAGATGGGAGTGTTTGGAGGTAAATAGTAGGAGATAAGGTCAGAGAGGTAAGGGCTGATTGAAATAATCAGTAGGACTTGACAGGCCATTATAAAGACACTTGCTTTTATTTTTCCCAAATTCTCTCCAATATCTGATCCCAGATAACCTGACCTTGAAATCTACTTTCCATTTATGAACTGTGGGACTTGTCTCTTGAATTCTCTCAGTTCCCTCATCTACGAAATGAAATGAAAATACTTTCTAGCAGACTTCTAGTGTGAATCAAATGAGTTCATGTGTCTGAAAGTGCTTTTTAAATGGTATTACAAATATTTTATTATAAGTAAGCCTTCTTGATTTTCATATAATAGGCTTTGCCAGTTTCCCTTGTATCTGACATTATACAACCTGTGAGTAGGAGGGACTTTGTAGGATATCCAGGGAACTGCTGACTCTTCCTTCTTGGTCCCTTTACCTGTCTCCTCTGTCTCATCACTCCTTAAAAAGTTGACTCCAAGATCTACATGTATAAACCTTCTATTCCAAACCACAAATTGGATATCTTACCTCTGCTGTCACAATAGCACTTCAACATTTTAAAAGCAAATGACTACCATCCTTCCATGTAAATCTGGTCCTGTGTTATGTGATTCCCACTAGACTGAGCCTCACAGAGAACCATCGATACTTTGTCATTATTCTTATTTTCTGTTTTTTGCTCTGCATATTTATTTAATCTGGCCTCCTGTCCTGTTGATTCCAATTCTAAAATGTCTCTTACACCCATTCCTTCTTTATAGTCCCCATTGCCTCTGCCTAATTTACATCAGGCCCCAACTAGAATGGTTACAATTATCTTGCGATGTCTCCCTCTTTCTGTTTTCTCACTTTTCTAACACTGTAATCACCCTAAATTCAGATTTCCCTTCATGCCTGCCACTGACCTGTTGAGCCAAAACAAAGCACCTGTGTGGTTTCTTTCAATCTTTCATATCTTCTTCAAACTTTTATATTCCTAAACCACAAAATCCCAGCCCAGGCTTTTTATTGTTATACTTTCCTGTCCCATAAAAATAACTCCAGCTTAGCCCCCATAGAACAAACTTCTTTGTCCTCTACTGTCCTTGTCAATTTGATTTTAGTAAAGACCAGGACTGGTTCTCAATCTCTGCATACCCAGAGTCTTGCACACATTATACTCAATAGATGTTTACTGAATGAGTGAGTAAATAATTGTTTTAACCATTACTCATAGTAGGCACAACTCATCTTTGTTCTCACTCACTTCTCCATGCCCATGCCTCACTCTACTTATCATTTCTTTAGATTTGCTTGGCAAAGGATGACCAACTCGTGGATTTCAGCTGAGAATATTATTTCCAAGGGGTCGACTGAAATCGTTAAGAAACTCAATGGCCACATTGCATAAAAATTCGAACCCTCATTTTGATTACATTGTTAGAATATTGTTAAACTTCTGGATAAAAAAGTAATATATATTATACTGTTAAATTCACTTCTAAGTGATAGCTGGAGTTATAGAAACAATTTATTATTTAAACTGTAACCTGGGAGATATTTAAATACAGTAAGAAATCTGATGATATTTTCTAGTCTTATATCTTTTAAAAACATCTAATAACTGGTACTTAAAAACCCCAAGCTTATTTCTTTGGCCCATAGCCTCTCCTGAGCTCCAGACTCATATTTATAACTACTTACTTAACATTTTTACTTGAATTAATAAAAATTTCTACCCTAACAAGCCCAAATTTTAATTCCTGTCCATATTACCTTGCTGTCCTCCAAACTCTTTCATCCAGAATTTTCATTCTTCCCAGTGTCTCATACCAAAATCATGGAGTCACCCATGACTCCTTGTATTACTTTTCTATTTCTGCTATAAAATATCACCACAAACTTAGTGGCTTAAACAATACAAATTATTATCTTAGAATTCTGTAGGTTGGAGTCTAATGCAAGATTCAATGGGCTAATATTCAGGTGTCAGCAGGCCTGCATGCCATTCTGGAGGCTCAAGGGGAGAATCCAGTTCCCTACTTTTTCTATGTTCTAGCAGCTGCCTGTATTCTTTGTCTTATGGTCCCTTCCTCTATCTTCAAAGCCAGCAACAGCAGCTCAGTACTTTTTGCATTGCACCTCTATGACCTTCTGTCATCTCATTCTTCTCTCAGCATAACAGGAAATGATACTGCATTTTAAGATCTCACGTGATTAGAAAGTACAACCCAATGATCTAAGACAGCTCCTCAACTCCAGGTCAGCTGATTAGCGACTTTAATTCCACTTGCAATTATTAGAATTATTAATTCTATTTTGCCATGTAACATAACATATTCACAGGCTCTGGGGATTAAGATATGGACACCTTTGGGGGGCTATTCTGCCTACCACACACCTCTCTTTCTTTCATTCTTCATTCAAGTCTTTACAAAATGCTGCTTGATCTCTCTCTCTCTCTCTCTCTCTCTCTCTCTCTCTACACACACACACACAACACACACACACCACACTATTTATCTCCCTTACTACCACCCTGGTCCAAGTCACCATCATCTCTCACCTAGATTATTATAATAACTTCCTGTTCTCCCTCGTATTTTGCCCCACTGGGGTCCTTCTCATCAGAGCAGTGCCTCATTTTACTCAGAATATTCACAATGACTTATGAGATCCTGCATGAGTCAGACCCTGTGCATCACCTCCCCCTCCCAAACATTACCTCACTGGCCTTCTTTCCTACTAGTCTCTCTCTTGCTCACTCTGCTCCTGCCAAAGTAGCCTCTTTCTTATTTCACAAACTTTCCAGTTATAACCCTGCCTTAGGACAGTTGATTAGCTGTATCCTCTGCCAGAAATGCTCTTTCTGGGGTTATCCACTTGTCTAAATTCCTCACATCCTTCAAGTACTTGCTTAAAAGTCACCTACTTGATAACTATCTCAGGCAACCCGTTTAACATTGCAACCTCGCAGGACTCTCAGTCTTGTTACTCTGCTCTACTTTTCCTTTTTCTGCAATACTTATTACCTTCTAATTTATCACATCATAACTATTTTCCTTTACTAAAATATAAGCTCTACAAAGGTGAGTTTTCTGTTTTGTGTCCCAAACACTTAGACTTAACAGATTATTGATGAATATTGAAAGAATAAATAAAACAGTATGAAGACATTCTTCTCCCCTTCTTTTTTTTCAATCCTTCCATACTTATAAAGTGTTTTTAGTACCTCTCTTCTCTTTACCCATGTCCTTTAAGTCCTAGTTGCTGGTGACTACAATAAGCTTTTGGATTTTCTCATCATGAGTCATGACTATTTCGTTCTACCTGATAGGATCACACAGAAGTTTCATTTCTCAAGACATAGGGCATTGAATCTGTATAGACATCTCTATTCTTTCAAGTTCTAGCAGACTTCTCTTACAACGGACTGCTCAACCCTCTGCCTTCCTTGTATGAAATAACTGGAATTGATCAGTTCATTTTGGCAAAATTTCTATTTCTGGTGGGATCATTTGATTTATTGCCATTCACTTTACCTCCCCTTTATTACACAGGTAGCTAGAGAAAATACACATATGCACATATATAACACATTATCTTTAAAGTAAAAGATATTTAACAGGAAGAAATGGCAACCAATATTTGTTGTCATGTACGGAAAAGCAATCAGGCTTCAGATTTTGGTACCCACAGAAGAAATCAGGTCTGCGGATTGTATGACTGAATTGAAGCTAATATTCCTATTAGAACCTCTATTAGAACCTATTAGAATATTTATGCTGATATCTGAATCTGATATTCCTATTAGAACCTCTGTTGGATTAAAACCATAGTCATTAGATTTTCCATTTCAGTAGGTCTTTGACAGTTGTAATTAAGAACATTTTCTCAAGTTAGATATACAATATGAATATTCTCCATTAAAAAAAAAAAAAAAAACTGTTCAAGGCACTCACTTATAGTTAGCTGTAGAATTTTTGTCATGTAAAATACACTTATTAAATTTAATATAAGTACTCATTAGCATTTATTCCATGAATGTATTTTGAGATTTAAGAAAATACTTGGTAATTGATAACCCTATGAAAGGACTTTGAAGTTTTTAATAGTATCCTAAATTTGTCAATTAATTGAAACTAAAGCTAGGTTAATTTTTTAAATATTGTGGATATTTAAAGCTTGAAATTCAGGATTAAGTTACTCAAAATCCATAACCTAAGTAGCTGGCCACAGCTATAAAGTGTAATAATCTCTGAAAAAAATATTTTTAAGAGCCTAAGGTTATGATTTTTGCATGTCTACAGCATTTATTCATGATTTTGCTTTCTTTACATTGGATTCTCTGTGCTATGCATACATTTCATGTTATGCTGTTTAAAATTTAAAATGCTATTTCCTAAAGTGGCACTTTAAGATTCCATGGTTCAAATTCCTATAGATCAGTGGTCCCCAACCTTTTTGGCACCAGGGCCAGTGCTCCTGTGAGAATCTAATGCCTGATGATCTGAGGTGGAGCTGAGGCGGTGATACAAGTGCTGGAGAGGGGCTGCAAATACAGACCTTTGCTCACTGGCCTGCTGCTCACTTCTTGCTGTGCAGCCTGGTTCCTAACAGGCCTCAGACTGGTACCAGTCTTCAGCCGGGGGGTTGGGGACCCCTGCTCTACATCATCATTGTCCAAAGGATATTACAAAGAACACCTTTGTGATATTTTATGTGTCAATTGACTGGGCTAAAAGATACTCAGATAGCTGGTAAAACATTAATATAAGTGTGTTTGTGAGGGAGTCCCAGAAGACATTAGCATTTGATTTAGTAAACTAAGTAAAGAAGGTTACCCTCACTAGTGGTGGGCATCATTCAATTCATGGAGGGCCTGAATAGAACAACAGGGCAGAGGAAAGGCTAATTCGCTCTCTGCTTGAGCTGAGACATCCATTTTTTCCTGCCCTCAGACATCAGCACTGCTGGTTCTCAAGCTCTCAGATGCAGACTGGAACCGACACCATCGGCCCCCACACTAGGCCTTTGGATTTGGACTGAATCACAGCACCAGCCCTCCTTGTTCTCCACCCCGCATACGGCCATTCATGGAACCCCCCTGTCTCCATAACCAACTGAGTCAATTCCTGTTATACATCTCCTCTTATCTCTACACATCTTATTGGTTCTGTTTCTCTGGAGAAACCTGACTTATAATCTTTATGCTCAACCTCACCTGTGCAGATCCCCTTCACCTTCTCACTCTACCTGAAACCTGTCTCCCCACTGAGAAACCATTTCTCCTGCAGCCCTCTCAGATGGGAGGTGGTGAGTAGATGCATCACTTTAATGTATGCCTGTTTTTATGTGGTATTCTCCTTTGTCTTTCTCAGTCTCTGTGACTGTTTTCTCTTCTCATAAGGATACCAGTCATTGGATTAAGGCTACCCTTATCCAGTATGATCTCATCTTAATTGATTATAGCTACAAGACCCTATTTTCAAATAAAGTCACATCTGAGGTTTCAGTTGGAAATGAATTGTTGGTAGACACTATTTAACCCAGTACACCTAATAGTTTTTCCCTTCTAGGACATTTAAGCAAATGTTCCTCATCTACTTGTGATGTAAATTATATCCACTCTTACCTTCTCTAGGATTTTAATTTTTCTCTCTCTTGAATGTATTAGACTTATCAGTACTATAATCATGGGAATGTTTTCTTTAGTATCTTTCATACTAAAAAAAACTTGTTTTCACATTCTCAGCCCCATCTCCCAATACTTCATCTGCTTGTTTGTAGCCAAACTTCTCAAGAGTTGCCTACACATATTTCCTCATTATTTCTGTTATTTACCATACTTCAGCTTTCAACCCTTTTCTGAAACTGATCTTGTCAAAAGATCCCAAATGACCTCCTATATTGGTCAGGGTTCTCCAGAGAAACAGACACAGAGAGAGAGAGAGAGAGAGAGAGAGAGAGAGAGAGAGAGAGAGAGAGAGAGAGAGAGAGAGAAGTAATTAAAACAAATTGGCTCATGTGCTTATGAAGGATGGTAAATCAAAAATCTGCAGGGTGAGCCAGGAAGCTGGAGACTCAGAAGAGCCAATGCGCTACAGTTCCGGTCTGAGGGCTATCTGCCATAGAACCAGAAAGAGTTGGTATTTCAGATGAAGTCTGAAGGCAGTCTGCTGGAGAATTCTCTCTTGCTTAGAGAGCAAGGTCTTTTTGTCCTATTCAGGTCTTCAGCTGATTGAATGAAGCCCACCCACATTATGGAGGCAATCTGCTTTATGCAAAGTGTATCAAGGTAAATGTTAATCTCATCCCAAATTTCCTTGATAAAAACACCCAGGATAGTGCTTGACCACATAACTGGGTACCCCATAACCCATCTCAGTGGGCACAAAACTAACCATCACACCTTCATATTGCCAAATGCAGTGGATACTTACTGTCCTCATATTATACATTGTAGCAGCAGCTTTTTAACATAGATCTACTAATGCTACTCTGAATTATTCTTCGTGGCCTCTGTGAGACCATTATCCTGTTTTTCTCCTACCCCATCACTTGGTCTCTCGCTCTCTTTTTCTGATTCCTTTCTTTCTACCCAACATATAAATATTGATATTCTTCAGGTCTAAGTTCTTGAGTTTGTTCTTGTCTCTTTCTGTACATTCCTTCTTGGTGAGCTTCATTCCTTTAGTTTTAGGGATCAGCTAGTGGCAGGGTGGCTTCCATTTGTATCTCCAATTCAAATCACTCCTCTGATCTAGGCGCACACATCCACATGTCCACTTGGATGTCTTACAAGCATCTCAAACTTAACATATAAGTAGGATTTTTGATTCCTTCAAACCTGTCCTACCCAACCAACTTCCCACCTGGCTCAGTTTCTTCCATATTTTATAAATGGTAGTACTTCTACTAGTTACTTAACCCGGAAAACCTAGATATCATTTCACAGTCTTTCCTTTCATTCATTCTCATCCTCACAATATTTAAATCATCAGAAAAACAAAATCTCAAATGGAGCTGTTTAACTCCACGTGTATTGCTACAGCTTTGGTCCAGGCCAGCATCAGCTCTCACCTAAACTATAAAAAATCTTTACCCCTCTTTCAACTCCTGATTGCATATATTCCAAAACAAAAAATTTTTTTAAAAAAATATGCCCCTACTTTAACATATTCATGGCTTTTCACTGCACTCAGAATAAAATCTAAACTCAGATTCTATGACCTGACCCCTGGCTATTTATCCTACTTATTTTATTTCACTTCTTTACTTCTCTATTGTAACTATAGTTTTCCTTTAATTCCTTATGCATCAATGTCTTCTCGACATCTGTGTCTTTGCATGTCTTGTTACTTTGCCTAAAATCTTCAGTATTCTCCCAACATGTTATGGGGAATGTAGAGGACAAGCAATCTGTTATTCTTAGGTAAGAATAAGATTATAAAACAGTTTGAGACAGGAGCTAATACTTTGTGTTTGAGAAGATTTTAACAGCACATTTTAAAGGGTTTTAAAGGAAGAAAAGAGTTCACAAAATAATCGAAGGGAAGATGGAGGGCAAAAGAGAAGGTAAATTCAGGTAAAGGAAGGAACAGGTGTAAGTTGAAAGAGCGAGCTGACACTTAATGGAAATGCCAAGCAGCTCTATATGGCTTGAGTTTAGAATGTGTGGGGCAAATGGATTCATTTCTCTCAGGCCCAGTCCTGGATGAAGCATGATACCACCTCTGAAGCAAGAGTCCACTGGTGGATGATATAAAATTCTGACGAGCTATCATATTTTTTCAGGATTTAAAGGTTTGCATTTTAAGTTACCCCAGGGATTTCAGAAATTTCTACCTAGTAAATATAAACTATAAATTGAATTTACTTGCAGATGGTAACCATGATTCTATTTTACAAAAGTCTTTCCCAGATATTACAGCATCTAGAATTCATTTCTTAATGTATCAAGCATGTCCCTTAGCAAGCTATTTTCTTGTTAAGTTTTTGTCATTTACCTGTGTTGGTAGTTTAAATTCCTTCTAAAAGGTATATTCTATTTCCAAAGTAAAACCTATCATATGAACAAATGTCATTCTTATTACTAAGATAAAATGTAAATGAAATTTTCTACACCTATTTAACATCCTCTGGAAACTAAGGAGCATTTTCTCTTTCTGTTGAGACTGGGTAGAACCAGTGGCTAGTGCAAGGAGCTAATAAAGCCATGGAACCAGCATAATTTACACATCAAATTATTTTGCTCTACTCTTTTCTATGCTCAGGGACAGTCCCCATACCATAATCACCAAAATTATGCCCTTGATCAGTAACACAACTAAGTAGTTACATTTACATTTTGGGGGGTTTTCTATAAACTGTTCAATGTGAATTCCTGAGTTAGTGACTGCAATTAAATGTTTCAAATTCCTTCTTTTTCTTTTTCAGTGTTCTGGTTGATGCTTCATAAGCTCTTTCTACATTATTCTTCCCACTCTATTTCACAAACTCCTTCCTCCAATTTCCATTTTCAGGCTTGGCTCCAATATCTGGATAACAAAAGAGTAAGGCACTGCCTATCAAAGCCCAAAAAAGAGGAAAAAGTATAAAAACAACAACTATAACACTTGAAAAGCTATTTGCTATGCTCATGATGTATAGTGATTAACAAATGGGTTCCTGAATCAAACCGGTTGGGTTTCAACCCTGACACTAGATTTCAATTTTCTCATCTACAAAATGAGGGTAATAATTGTACCTACTTCACAGGATTGCATGAGGATAAGTCAGATAACATTTAAAATTGTTAGTGTTTTAATGGTATTGGGGGAAACAATATATTTAGGCATTTTACTTATTATTATTTAACTTTCTATTATTTCTTGGTTAATTTTTCTTTTTTTTCTACCTTTATTTATTCCAAATCTATTATATATTTACTTATTTATTCTAAATATGAGAACATGTATTCTAAAAGAATAATATTCTACAGAATAAAGAGATGTTATTACTGAATTGAGTATGCCTAGGGAATTTTGATGTGATATAAACTGAAAAAGAGAGAAAATAACTTCTTTTAAAAGAATGATAAAATGTAGATGTCATTCTGTGTAATGGGTCTGTCCTTATTAATAAATGTGAAAATTGGTATATAACGTGTTTCCCTTATTTTTATAAAAATAATCAGCAAAGATGTTTCTAATGGTTCTAAGGCATGCACAGGACTTTTACACTGATTTTACAGTAACTGGGGCCTCCAGATCCTCACAAGCTCATAATAACTATAAGGCAAAGCAATATGGCCAGTTTGTGGTCTGGTATCCCTGAAGCAGGAACTCTGTGGTCTTAGTGTGCAAACATGTTTCTATGTTGGAGAATACAATTCTGATGCCCTACATCCTTTATGATTCTGACCCACCCATCTAATGAATAGTTGTAGAATTCAAAATTACTCATTAAGAAACCTCTCATTTATAAATATGTATAATTAGGGGGGAATCATAAAACGGAGGTGTTGAATTTAGGAGGCAGCAGTGGAAGAACAAAAGAGCTCAGCCACTAATGTTTCTATTATATTGATTGCCTGCAGTCAACTGTTACCTTCCTTTATTCTTTTTTCTTAATTCGCCTTCAATTGACACAGCTCATAGACTCAGAAAAGCATCTGCTTCTCAATTTTTAGAAGAAAAATTGGTAAAGCTATAAAAAGCAAAGAGAACTCTCACCTGCAGGCTCTAAGTTACAGGATTTATATGGTATTTAATTTGAAAAACAAAATAGCTATGAGGCTTGAAATCTAACATCTGATGCCAAACCGTGGAAGTAAAATGTGGCAACATAGGCAAAGGCTATCAGAAGAGAATACTCAGAATCTTAGAATATTAACTGAGCCAGAACTATTAAAAAACAGAAAGAAAAGAATCTGTTCTTTTCATCTTTTCAAAATAAACAAGACAAGAAGCAATTGTATTTTTAGCAGCAATAGCACTATGAAGATACAAGCATGCAGAATCCATGAATGGTGTTCAGAATGTCACAAACTATTAAGGCAAACTTATTTCTCAGCTTTTAAGAAGATTCAAAAGTGTCCTAATAAGGAGATGAAAATCAACTTCTTTTCCAATTTAAAATCTAAAAGTTGATTTAAAAATATCTCTAAATTTCTAGCTTCAGCAAATGCTGTTTTCTTCCTCATTAATGTATTGGTAATTTAATTAAACTGCACTTCAAATTTTTTATATCCTGCTCTGAGAAAATCTCATTTGACTCTTGCTCATTTTTTCCAAATATTTCTTCCTGTCATTCTCAGTCAATCTGAAACTTACACCTTACTGTGATTTTCCTACTAGAAAAGAAAAAGTTAGCAGGGCCCCCAAAGCCCTGCCTTTAAGACATCCTTGTTGTGGTTACACATGTTTACAGAACAAAACTGAGTACATTTAATTCACTGCAGTTGTAGTATGTAAGTAAGGCAAGCAAAGAATGAGATTAGTTTTGGAGCAACTAGCAAATCTTCCTGAAAGACATTTATGTTGAACCGGAGGCAAAAAGACCACAAAAAATACAGGTCAGAAAGTTTAGTACAACTGAAAGAAAGTCCTCACTTTTAAAAACTTCTTTTAATCTTAAAACAGGTTTCCTTCATGATACCTGACCTAATTTAAATATGCATCGAAATATTATAAACATTTTAAAACTTAAATTTGCATCAAATATTATAAAGATAAAAAGATATATTATTACCAACTTTTGTAATGCAGGATTAGTAAATTTTGTTTCCATGGATGGGATTTCAGAGGCACCCATGAACCTACTGAAATTATATGCAACATATTCTGTGTATGTGGGTATGAATTTTTTTTTTTTGGAGAGAGGTATCATTTTATTTATCAGTTTAGCAAAGATGCTGTGACCCCCAAAATATTATAAGCCACTATTTTAGAACATAGGTAATATTTTATCACTAAATAGGTAATATTTTACCCACATCTGGTAATTATGATATACACAGTACATTGTAGCATACATACATACTATTTTAGAAGTTTAACTGATAATTTAGGATAGTTTTAATTTCCTTAAGAGATATTTAGCTATACTCAAATTTGAATACACTCCTGGAAAATTTTATTTTCAAAATAAAATCTAAACATGTAAGGAATAATGTCAAATGACATAAGCTACCACTGAAACTAAAAGAAAAGGTGTGTTAGGTCTTTCACTAGTTAATTAATTTCAATATAGCATCATGTCAATATGTAATTGCCAGTGTAAATGTGTCCTTTCCAAATTCCCCAAATAATTAATTTCATTAAACAATTGTGACTGATGGTAGTTTCCTGCCCACCTTCTCCCAACGCTCTTAGGAATATAAGCCAGGAATGCCAACCAACCTTCTTGATGGTGTAAGACTGTCAGAACAGAAATTTAATCATGTCCACTAAGCATTATACTGACAAATGCCATGTGTTAGGAGGCATTTAACATCCTCTGCACTGCCACATTTAAATCCATGAAGGACTTTCTCCTGGCTCCCAGTAGCTAGACAGAGTAATTCCCTTTTGTCCTTGTGTTCTCTAACAGGAACTTGTATAATGATCTTTTTTCTCCTGGATCTCAACTATGATGACTATAGAAACCTTGGATTATATTGAGACCACTACATGTGCATAAATACAGCTTCAAGGAAAAGAACTGGAGGTAAACAGTTATTGTGAATTTCATTATATAATATTATCTTTCTCTTTTGAATGTCATCATCTTGTTTTTGTTTTCTTAATTTTTTTACCATGAATGGTAATTATTTTATTTTATTTTATTTTACTAACACTAGTAAGAAAATGTCATTTGCAGAATCATATTAATAACATGTATATATACATAGATAATCATGTATAACATATAAATATGTGTATAATCACATATAATTTGGGGGTGTAATGTTGAGTGTATCTACAAATATAATTGTATGACCCTTTAACAATTTATAAATATTAGAAATGTGACATAGATTGCCTTGACTTCTGACATAAGCATCTTGTTCTCAGAAACCTCTAACCTCTAGAATGTTGATTATAAAAAAGTAATTATAAAGTCCTTCCACTACCACCAAGTATATTAGCCCCATTTATGAGGTCTTATTTATCTTAAAGTTCTTAAATACTTATTTATCTGGTCACCAAGTACAGTATATTAGAAATTCAAAACCAGGAGTGATTAGAGGAATATCAGAGTGATCACTCTAAAATGGAAATTTGATCATATCATTTTCCTTACTTTTTTATTTAGTAGCCACAACTCTGAGCCTATGCACATGCTGCTACTCCTTATACCAAGTCTGTTCCTTCCTCAAACGCCATTCCCCACTCCTTTCTTTTAACTTATATTCATAAAGTAAAATTATCTCAAACTTTTTCTGACTTCACCCATACTGAATTCTCTTTGGTATTTCCATTGTACCATGTGCAGACTCTTACCTTTCTTTTAAATGACGTTATTTTTATTGCTTGTCTGTCTCCTTCATTGCACAGTAAAATTTTTGAAGCCGTAGGCATTTTTTATAATACAGTGATAGATGCTCGGGATGTTGAATAATAAATGAACAAATGAATGGATTGATGAATGATTGAAGTAAACACAGTAACGGAAATCATGACTGACAGCTGAATATTAGTAGAATAGATTAACAGAGGTTAAAATTCCACACAGTAAAATTATGAATGTTATTGATAGAAGTCATGACAAATATGTTTTATCTTTTTCACTTAATGAGGGGTGGAGAACTTATTATTAAATAATTTCAATAAAAATTAGTACAACTGAATAATGACTTCATTAGTAAAGAAGTAAGTTCATCTATCTGTAAAATTCATTTTGCCACCCGACAATTTCAGATATATGTATACAGAATAGAATATATATGTCTATATGAAAACTTGATCTCATGCCTAATGTTTTGACATTTGGTAGGTGTTAAATGTTGCTAGTACTATCACTTTAGGGGAAAAATGAGGTTGTTATCAGTAAACTCTTAAAATGAAAGATGTAGTAATCAGAAAATAAAGAATCATCAAGAGCTCTTTTAGCTAAAAGATGATTTCTTTTCTTTCTTTGGCTTTGGTTTCTTATATGACATTTGAAAATACTCAGAGTTTACATATAGGTACACTGCCAATGTTTACAAGTATTATTACTCCTGCATTTATGTTTTAGGTTAATAGTTGTCAGAATATATACTTCTGGTACTCCTACAAATTCTTTGTTGAAATTTTAAATGAGGATATTCAAGGACACAAAACAAAAGAATGCAGATTATAAAATGGTCTTAAATGTCCTTAACTACACCTCTGATTCTAGTTTTAAAAAAATGAGGCCCCCAGAGGCAAAAAGTTAATGAAGTCTTTGAAAGGATTTAGGGTCCCACTTTAAATCATTTTTGAACAGAATGCAATACATGAAGAAATAAAAATTTTATAAAAATAAAACACAGGTTTTGCAATGTTGTCCTAACCCAAGCTCTACTTACAAAAGCTCACTATATGTAAATTTATTTAAATATAAGTAGTAATGATTATATTAACATTTTGCAATGAAGTCTAGAGAAATATAAAAAGAAATAGGAGAAGAGCATAAGTCTTAAAGCACCTGTCTATGGTTTAAGCACCTGCCTGTGGTGTAAATACCTGTCTATGATGTGCAATGAAGAAGAGAAGTTAAGATTTTCATAGTGAGACAGACAAGGGTAGCACTCAAAACAGCAGCAATTGGCAAACTGGGGACTAAAAAACAACAAAAAACAAACATTTAGATGAAGAACCAAACGCATTAAAAAATAAGAAGCAAGTCTTTTAGTATGTGCATTTTCTGCAAAAAAGGAATCATTTGTGAGAGAGGGAGATGATTGAAAATGTCTATCAGACAAGAGATGGTCAGTGAAAGTTGAGTGAATAGTATTTAACTTTACTAACAACGATAGCAGAGAAATAGAGAAAGGTGTTAGAGCCAGATCACTGGTTTGGATCTTGGCTGTATAGCTTACTAGCTCTGGGAAATTCACATAATCGATTTTGCAACTGTCTGTTCATTTGTAAAATGTAGGAACCTAGGGTATGACTAATCATATGATAATAGGTTTGTTACGAATAAAACATGTTGAGCTTGACACATATTAAGCACTGGACAACTATTTCTGCTATCAATTTAAGATATATAAAATATTACTGACATTTTCATTTAGTATGCGGTATTTATTGACTTTCATTGGGATTATTTTATTTGTTCCTTCAAGTAAGTGGTGATTTGCATTATTTATGGGTGGTCACATCTTCTAGATAGCACCCATAGAAATATCTGAATACAGATTTCTCCAGTGTTGTGCAACACCAAATTTATGCAAATTTTATCTTAGGCAGGGAGGCATTTAATTATTAGAGTTTCTATTTAAAGATGGAGAAATGTTATATACATCCAAATTCACCAAGTGAACTAGTATGTGGTCAACAACTACAAAGTAAGGAGTACAGGGCAGAAAACAGCCACTATCACCACAAGGTGTAAGTGATGTGATTGCCCACATCACTTTAAGTTCTTAAATGTTAATTTGGGACCACAGCACTTTCAGCTGTAGCATTGGAGGCTCCAGACATTTCCTGCCTCACTGGGCCTCACAATTACTTGTATCTGTGAAACTATTAGTAAAGCTCAATACTGGGGGAGATCTCTGATTCACAGGTACCTGATTTAATGACCTAATTCTTTATGTTTTCTCAGATCATGTCTTAGAAATTATCTAGCTCAAATTCATTTTGTTATGGATGAGGAAACAGAGAGACACTGTTTTTTACTTCATTAGAATTTTTAATTCCTAACCTTTACTTATTATTGCATATAATTTTACTTAGTTCTTATGAAAACCTACATTTAATCTACAGTCATATTGCTATTTTAAGTCCAATGTCATCATCTCAGTGATGCTAATAACTTATTTGTCACCAGGAGTAAACAATTCAACTTCAGGTTCATTTTTCACCCACATTCTGTGAATTGGCATATAGACTTTTAAATTCCAAATTTTATTACTCCCAACATGTGGTTCCTTTGTTTCCTACTAAGAGTTAATTTATTCTTACTGTGTTTTTTTTTTTTTCTTCTTCATGCTTACTTTTGCTCTCTGTGTTAGGTTCTCCAGAGAAATAGAATCAATAGGATGGATATGTGTTTGTGTATGTATATGTATGTATTTATTTTAAGGAATGGCTCACATGGTTATAAAGGCTGGCAAGTCCAAAATCTGCAAGGTGGGCTAGCAGGCTGAAGACCCAGGCAAGAGCCACTATTACATTTCAAGTGGGAAAGCCATCTGCTGGCAAGAATTCTCTACTGCTCATGGAAAGTAAGTCTTTTGTTCTACTCAGGCCTTCAACTGATTGGATGAGGTCCACCCACATTATGGAGGGCAAACTGCCTTTACTCAAAGCCCATTGATAAATGTTAATCTCATCCAAAAACACCTTCACAGAAACATATACAATAGTATTCGACCACATATCTGGGTATTAGGGTCCAGCTAAGTTGACACATAAAGTTAACTATTACTCTTTCCATAGTGCCCATCTTATAGTTTTGTTTGGATATCTTCATCTCTTTTCTACAGATGTCGATGATTTTGATAATTCTCCAGTTGAACATATTTGTTAAGCAAACATTGGAGACCACATATATCCAGTTGTATGGAATAATACTTTTGGGGGAACTCACAGAAAGAGTAGCAGTATCAGGTATGTGTGGATATACTTTCCTCATAGAATTCTGGAGTAGCACACAAGGATCTAGTTATATCAGATATCAGACTCCAAGAGAGGGACCCTCTCATAATGTGAGACTTTAGCTGCATGATTAGAGAACCAAGAGTCTTTGCCCTTTTGCAATCATGGGTTAGGATTCATTCCAACTCTGCCATTTCACATTTATTAGTTGGAAGTTCACCAGCCCCTCTTCTGGTATGATAAGTGTAGGATTTAAGTCTTGCCTTTTTAGCTATATAGCGTAGTGGGCAACCTGGAGGGAGTCAGTTATGGACAACTAAACCTTATTAAATGCACCCTTTTAAAAAATATTTTCATAGTTTTTAAGATGTACTTTATTCATGACAGTACATGCATTTGTTTTCATGATCAATGATCTGAAAATTAATATCCTTTAAAACTATCTTCATAAGCCATTCAAATCTTCATTTTTCATAGTTAATATTTTTATATCTTTCTCCACAAGATTCAGCTATCAATTTGTCACATAAGTTCTGGCATCTTTAGATGCCATCTTGCTTCAGGATGCCAGCACACATCCCGCTGAGGCTTGTTAGATTGCTGTTAAGTAACATGTGTGCTTTTCAACAGAGTGTCTCAGTCATTAATCACAATACATAGCTTTCCCCATTGGGATCAGATTGAAATGTGCCTTCCCTTTGGTTATGCCTTGGAGACTTTTTCTGTTTTCTTGAGTAGGGAGTTCTATTTCTTAGTTAGAATGATGTTTTTCACCTATTTAAATCACTTGGAAACTGTATAAAATTATAAATGTCCCACTACAGATTAATTAAAGGGAATATCTGGGGATGGTAAGCAAGTGTCAGTGTAAAGCTCCCCAGGTGATTCTAATGGGCACCTAGAGGTAAAGAGCCTCTGCTTAATCACAGTGCTTCTCAAACACTAAGGTTAGTCATCTACATCTCTTGTTAAAATTCAGATTCTGAGTCATGTGTGAGGCAGGGCCTGAGATCCCACATGTCTAGACAACCATACTTGAAACAGCAAGGCTTTTGAAGTCCTTAATTTTTTCTCAATGGGTTTACCTTCACATTGAAACACACCTTTTCTAATTTGTCATCTTTCTTGATCAATTTTCATCAAATGTTAATTTTATAAAAATGATTTCTCTCTCCTGTTAAATAGCAAGCGACAATCCTGGTGAGCTGTTGGTATTGGGCTTCCTGTTTTCACCATCTGAAGGTTAGAGTTGAACAGAACCATAGAGATGACCTGGTAGTGTCAGGTGTGCTTTTCAGAACTTGGAGGCCTGAGAAGCACACTTGGAAAGTGTGGAGCAGTGAGTAGGTGCAAACAAGGCTGAAAGTCTCATTTCCATTCTGATAAGGAAATTGTACTTTTTTGGTTTGTTTTATCCTTCCATGTGCTATTTCAATTGAAAAGATTTTTCAGCTGAAAAAAACTGTAATAAAACCACTTATTTTGTCATTTTGAAGATGAAAGCCAGAGGCTCAGGTGGTAAGTTATATTTTTAAATTTATTATCAATGACAAATTTATAAGGTTCTGAGAATAAAAAAAAAAATCACTAGCAACACTAAGTTATAGCACCTGCTAATTTTACAGTATGAAATGGGATAAAACTACCTCATGGTCACATGGTCACTTTGCTTTTAGTGTATTAACATGCCTGTCACATTGGAGTTTATTTATAGATGAATCATCCAAGATATAATGGGATCATTTCACAATACTTGTATGACTCCAAGTATATAGGGGATAATGCAATAAACCAGGAAATGAAAAGACTGAATTGTCTACAAATACCCAACAACTCAGCAAATGAGCAGAAAGCAAAGCAAATACTGTCATTCCCTTCCATTTATTTCTTCCAGCTGTTCTAAGGACTCATAATCTTGTATACTAACTAGAAGTTACTGTATACAGTATTTTTTATAAATTTGTAATTATCCTTGATTTATCTTCTCTCTGAAAGGGAAGAAAAATAAGGTATTGAACTGCATGCACAGTAGGGGTAAAGATTTGGTCTTGCCTTGCTGTAGTTACCCTCTACAGTGGTCAAGAGCATCATGCAGTATGGCCATTGGGCAATGCTCAGCAAAACCATACTTAAGTAAATAGTATAAGCAAAGGAAACTTAACAAGAAATTGACAAGGGGAGATTTGGTATACATGCTCCTCCTTGATGCCTGTGATAGGCTTTTCCCATTTCTGTTTGGAGAAAAAGAGAGGCAAAGGCTATCTGCTGATCCCTAAAACAACTCAATTGGAATCACAGTTTCAGAAAGTGTATGAGTGACTTTCTGGGTAGCAGCAAATCCAGGCTTGGGAGGAAACAGGCATATCTATCTTCTGTGGTCTATGATGTGTTATCATTACATGTGCTATTAGACCACAACTCCATCAATTTTATGTTTTGTTTTGTTTTTTATCTGATTTTATGTTTGAATTTATAGGGCACTAATCTTATAGTATCTTATTTCAACACACTTAAAACATGTAAACTAAAAAAATGTTAGAGTTCCGTGGGGAGCAGAGAGCGGACCCCAGGGAGCCCTGAGCAGCCCCACTGCTGTTACCGCCTAGTTTCCTCACACTCCAACCTCAGGAGGAGCCGCAGTCACCATCACTGCAACCATGGGCGGCAAGGCGGAGACCCAGCAGCCACCCGCCGACCTCCATTCATTGCGGTCCACACCAAGCTGGGCACTACCCACAACACGTAAGGAGCGGCGACCCCGCGGCCTCAAATCTGGGGCGCCTACCGTAGGGGACCAGAAGGTCATCGCAGCAAAGGTTATGGGAACTGTAAAGTGGTTCAATGTAAAAAATGGATATGTTTGATTCATCAACAGGAATGACACCAGACTGCCATAAAGAATAACACCAGGAAGTACCTTCACAGCGTAGGAAATGGAGAGACTGTGGAGTTTGATGCTGTCACAGGAGAAAGGGGTGCGGAGGCTGCAAGTGTCACAGTCCTAGTGGGCTTCAAGGGCAATGCCGAAACATGTAGCAGACCATAACCATTATAGAGTCTATCCTCGTCGCAGAAGCCCTTCATGCGATTACCAGCAGAATTACCAGAATAGTGAGAGTGGGAAAAAATATTAGGGATCAGAGAGGGCTCCCCAACCCCTGGCCGATCAGCACTGGCTGTGTGGCAGGCTACGGTTCCCACCTTACTACCCGCGGAGATACCACAGTATTCCAACCTTCCTGAGGGTGCTGACAACCAGGGTGCTGGAGAACAAGGTAGACCAGTGAGACAAATATCTGTCGGGGCTGCAGATCACAATTATGCAGGAGGCCTCCTTGCCAAAGGCAGCCTAGAGAGGATGTGAAGAAGATAAGGCAATGAAGACGATAAGGAAAATCAAGATGAGACCCAAGGTCAGCAGCCACCTCAATGGTAGTACCTCTTAACTTCAATTACCAAGGCAGATGTTCAGAAAACCCTAAAGCACAAGATGGCAGAGACAAAACAGCTGATCCGACAGCTGAGAATGCCTCTGCTCCCGAGGCTGAGCAGTGCAGGGCTGAGCAAATGCCAGCTTACCATCTCTACCATCATCCAGTATAGTCATCTAAGAAGAAATGAATATGAAATTCCAGCAACAAAAAAGAAACAAAAATTGGAGCTAAAGACCTTAAAGGCTTGCTTTCTACCTGTTGACCAGATAACTAGAACTAACTGCATTATCTGTACAGCATGAGTTTTTATTATTTTTACCTAAGACATTTTTTTTTGGTAATGACAAACATGTTTTGTTTTTTTGTTTTGTTTTTTTAATAAAGCTGGGTTTTTCTCATACACCTTTAAATTTTTTAAAATTGTTTCATATCTGGTCAAGTTGAGGTTTTTAAAAACTTCATTTTTAATTTGTAATAAAAGTTTACAACTTGATTTTTTTTGAAAAAGTCAACAAACAGCAAGCATTGCCAAAAAAATTAGTGTATATTTGTGTTCAGTCAACAGCATACACATAATGCAAATACTGTTTATCTTGTGGGAAAATGCCTGTGTATATGGATATAAAATATCCTGGATGGGTTGGCAGGACCAGTAAATCTTACTTTTTTAGGAAAAGACTTTTCAACTCTGCAGTCTTCCTTTAGGTCTGTTCTTCATTCTTTTGTGATTATCCATCAGTATGAGTCTATCTACTTCTGTAAATTTGCAAAACTACTTGATATACTGGTCACCATCTCCTGCCCTCAATAATGTTATGTTTTATTGCAATTTGCACATTTGGATTTATCATTTCAATGAGAATATGAGAAAGGAGATATTAGAATTGTTCCTACAAATACTTTAAATATTTTTAATTTAAAAATGTATTATACATCTTTGTTTCATGCCACATGTTACTTCAGCTTCCCAAGCATAAGTACTAAATAATGGCAAATTAATTACAAAATTATTTGGAGATTAAATTGATGTAAACATAAGGCACAAGGACATAAGACCATAAAACCAGAGAACATTAGTGGTTTTGGTTATATTAGATTCTCAAGAACAAAAGTTAAAGTTCTGGAGTTAGCAGAAGTAGTAGTCTAGCAAATTGCAGTTAACCTACTTCATTCTCCACTTCATTTTGAGCATTGGGATAGGTCTGTGATCGAGAGACAGCCTAAGTTTCTCACTGCTCTCTTTGTCTATACTCTTTCTCAGCACACAGGTTCTAAATTGACGGCCTTGGTCAGAAAGCCCCAGCAAAACCTTTTTTTTTTTTTGTCCATTTGTTTATGCCTCCCACTGGGTTCTGTTAGTAGCCATTGTCTTAGGCCTGCCAGCCTGAGCAACCTTTGACTTTGCCACCCTGAGCTCATAATTTCAAGGTTCAACCAATTCTCTCCTTAGGGAAATTAGAGTTCGTATCATCTTTTGTGGTTATATGACATTTATTTAACCTCACTCTGGAAAATTCAAAATTTGTTCCATGGGAAACATAATTCTCCTTCCTTCTTTCACAACAATAAATATTAGGAAATTCTGAGAGAAACATCCTGAAGAGAATATGCAAACACAAGTTTGCATTTCTATGATTTCACCAGATTCTGTTCTGAAATCAGTTGTTACATAATTCAATTCAGCACATGTTGATTCTCTGCTCTATATTTAGCATGGGATTGAGAAATGGGGTTGCACAGACTATGTAAACCATAAGCATTAAGTCAACAACTTAACAATTTTGCTAGGAAACAAACAAAAAAATCCCCATGGAATGGTTAAGAAACAATATATAACAGCATGTGACCAGATTCTAATATATCTGCTACACACAATATATACTGTAAGAATCCACAAAACAAAAGGATCATTTGTTTCTGAGTTTCACACTCAAGAAGGAGTTCAAATTAAATTGGATTTTGAGGGGGAGGATGTGATTGGCTTCTGTGAAAAGGGGAAAAGTATGTGCCCAGTATACTCAATATAAATTGAAAGAATCATATTTTCCATGCTACTGAATATGGACTGGCACTGCATGACCCAAACCTTGAAGGAAACAAAGGACAACAAAGGGACACTGGGCTAAATGCTGGCCTAGAAATCTAATAAACTCAATAGGTAATAGATTCATAGAGGGATAGTCAGTGGAAACCCACTGTCTCTGGAAATGATGAGGGACAATTAAAAGGTAGCTCAGGTCCTTCATTCTCTAACTTAGAGACAGAAATATCAATAGATGTCAGACTTAACATGCTTTTCAAATGCATACAAATGAGTAGTGATTTTAGAAATCTCTCCAATACATATATTAATCTGTATTTCAAAACAATATAGTTGCCTTTGTTATTGCTTTAAAAGAGAATTTATAGGTATTGATAAAGAACAAGACTGTTTTTTATTAAAAGCTTTCTTCAACTTGAAAAATAAACTCATATCTGACTTATAAGTTATACTGAAAGCCTGCCCTATCACTTCTATAATACCCTTTACTCTTTTCTTTCTTTGCAATAATATGGTACTTTCTGTCAGAATGACCTCTTTTCCTCTCCACCTCAAATTGAGAACTGTTGCAAGACAGTTTCTAATTAATTTCCATAGAAAACAGAAAAGAACAGCTAAGTCTCATCATTATGTTCTCTTGAGTATCTATCAAGTATTGGAGACAAACCAAGATAATGCAATGAGTAAATACCACCTGCAGTTCTTGTTGTAGGCTTAAAAACGACAGCAGTAATAACAATACCAAATGCTTATTTTTAATTAAAAAGGCAATGTGAGTTTTTTTGAAAGTGTTTCTTTCCCTTTCAACCCAATTTATTAGCAGTGTCATCTGCAAAAACAACAACAACAAAATATTTCAACCTATTTCTTCCACAAACCATGCCAACATTTGTTACCATGATCCTGCTTGACTATATGGGATTTTCCTCTACAATTCATGTGCCCCAATTATTGTTTTAAGTCTGTAAAATAATAAAGCATTATCTTAAAAATGTTTCAACTGAAATGGTCTCCACGGAGAATGACTAGAAGAAGTGGAGACACTGTCTTTAAATAACTTCTTGAGAATTTTGTTGTAAAAAGAAGCAGAGGGATCTGGAAAGAAGTGAAAGGTCAAGAGAACGTTTTTGTTTGTTTTTAGGATTACAATAGAAATGTTTGATTCTCAAGACATAATTCAGCAAGGAATGGTATGGGCAATTTATGATGCATGGGAAAAAGGGAATAATCATGGGATGAAAGTCCTTGAATGGGTGAGGATGATAGCTAGTGTACTAGTGGAAAGTTTGCCCTTAGATAATTGGACATCAGCAGTAAATAGCAGAAAATTGGTTAATTCTGCAGTAATTGAACATGGAAGATCTTTTTTGACTCTCTCAATTTTGCCTGTAAAATAGAAAGCAAGATTACTAGCAGAATTACTAGTCTTCATGTGTTCTAATATATTTTTTAAACTTTATTTTTTTATTTTTCCTGTTTTTTATGTTTATTAGGAGACTGCATCATGAGCAAAAATACAGTCTTGCGGAAGAGCTCAAGATTGTTGAGAGAAAAGCTTTCAGGCTTTGGGGCTAAGTTAAGCATCTGCATGGCAAGAAATATCAAGAGGTGAGCTTTGGAAAGTAGGTTGCTGATGGACTGAAGGTATCCGTGTACATTTGAGTGTATGCAGACCATGGGCTTCCTTCTGCAGATGCTGGGGAACTATCATTAATCATTAAGCAGGGAATGGCCTGATCAAATATATGTCTTCAAAGGGTTTGTAGAAGGTGTTTGGAAGGAAATTGGAAGGCAAATCAAATTTAATATATCTTTGATCATCTCAAATTAAAGCCTTTTCATATTGTAAAACCAATGGAATTTTTCACTTTGGGAAGGAATGATAAATGTATTCTGTTCAAAATGTTTCTTCTAGCAAAGATATCTGTAGACATTTCATAATTTTACAGAAAAACACATTCATGCAAATACATATACATATAGCATTCTCTGTAACTTTTGAATCAACTGTACTCAACATAATTGTCATAATTAGTTCAGCTTGTTCTGTTACAGATTCTCTACTAAGCATAACACTTTAAAACAAAGATTTCCTTAGTGTTTTAGTGCAAAGTTGTTCAGATTTCCTCAAAATGTACACAATAGTAAATGGATGTTGTTTTGTACTATTTTTTGAAAGCTTATTTTGTTTTATTATATGACAATGATATCAAAGAAAGAATATATATCATCACAAAATCTGTCAAAAATTGTGAATACCTTTTATAATTTATTTTCAAAGCAAAACCATTACTTCTTTTCCCCAATTTACTCTTTGAATTAAAACCTGTCACAAAAGCATTTGATATTCATGTATAGAAGGAAAACTTGGTTTACATTGCTCATTATTGTGGCACTGCTGCCAGACTGTCATGACAAATATGCTAATAAAGGATTGAAAACTGCCATTCCATTGAAAATTGGGAATGAGGCTACAAGTCCTTGGCTGAGAAAGTCTTCAGTTAGGTTTAGTAAGGCTCTGGCACACCAAGATCCCTCAAAGTTCCTAGTTCTGTAGTAACTTTAGTTGGTTAAGACAGTTGTAATGAAACATAGTATTTGGTTTTGGTATTTCCCAGATAAGAGTTCTGTAGGTGGGAAAATTCTCCCTACAAAGCAAGGGAACAAGCCATAAAGCTCCAGGGAAGAGACTTAGAGGCAGAGATAACAGCAAGTGTAAAAGCCCAATGACAAGAGCATGGACATTTTTTTCCTTTAAAATGTCCTTTTAGTCCATTAAGATAGTTTTGTAAGAGCAAATTTTGTATGGAAGCAATCTGTTCTATACATTGATTCAACAAATATCTATTGAGTGGCATCACATCAAAGAGGACTTCCTACTAGGAACAATGCAACCTCAGTAAAAATGAGGCTGAGAGTGATGGATCAAAGCAGAAACTGAGCATGCACAAAAGTGGCCAGAGGGGTGAGGCCTCACTTTAGCCAGGGAATGGCCATATGTAGCGTGTGTGGGAATAAATTAGCCTTCAAATTAGCCAAAACTGTACATGTGTCACACAGAAGGCCCATGAAACCAGATCACACTAAGACATTTTCACACATCAAGTAAGAAATTTTCTGCTTCCCTACCTCTTCTTTACCCCAAACATGCCAATGTCTCCTTACCTGATCCTGGAGGAGCCGTGCATAGCAACTGGCCGGTGAGGGAGATGAAAGGAGAAATCAAGAGGTAATCACATTTCCACTGTCCACTGTAGTTTTCTCTGCCTTGGGTGCACATGAGCTGTGAGGGAAACAGTTTAATTTAAAAGGGTTTGAAAATTATACTTGATTGTACTAAAATTTTTAATACCCAGAAAAACAAGTTATTAGCTGAGAATGAGTAGAGATGTTGTGGGACCTCCTAGAGGTGGTCTCAGAGGACAGAGAGGAATGGGTCCATAGACCAAGTCTGGAGGGCTCTGGGAAAAAAATCATACTTTCTTGAACTGAACTCAGCTCATCGATAAAACATATTTCATTTTCATTTAACTGTCATCAGTTGGTACAGACCATGGTGATTAGCTATATAGCTAAACATCAAAAACTCCCATTGAGTTAACCACTGTTGGTTGTACAAAGGCAGCAAGTATATTTTTATTTAATGAAATCTACTCTACCAGAAGAGCCAAAGCAGACAAAATATTGTGACTAAATATAGCCATGTTTTATTCTGCAAAGATTTCAAGAGAAAACAAGCAAAAACATGAAAATAAGAAAAAAAAAAAAAGAATGGAATAATAAAGGACTTATACATACAAGGAAGACCTGTATATCCTAGCTGCTTATAAAGACCATTCAAATCTGGTTCCAACTTCCTTCCTTATACTGGCTTCTCTTTCTGTCAGCTTCCTGACACAATGAGTTTCTCCCTCTTCTGTGAATATACCAGCTTCCTTCCCCACAGTCCTACGTCCAGCACATTGCTGAGTCTGGAATGGCTTATCCTGCCTGTACCTTATTTATGCCTCCGCCACTTCTGCCTTCAGCATCTGAGTTACATGTCACTCTTTCAGTGAAAATGCCCTTACCTCCTTTAGACTAAGTTGGACATTCCAGACTCCGCCTTCTAAGTTGTTATTCTTTGTCTAGTTCACTGTAGATACATTTCCCTTCCTGCACTAAACCTATCTGTTGACATACGTATCTTCTCCACTAAATTCAGAGTTGCTTGGAGACAGCTCTGTGTCCTATTTATTTAATCTCCAGCATCTGGTATAGTTATTCATATGTTAGGTGTTGATTTAATTAATTAACAATGATTTTCCAAGCAGCTAATCACAGAATAAAGAAGAAATCACACTTCTGTACATGTCAGTGTTAGGTTCCAAACTCCATTCAGTTATTAATTTTTTTGAGGACTCTCAACAACAGGAATAAAGAGTGGGATTTCTAGCCCATAATTTGAAAATGGCACTGAACCTTTCTTCAGTGTCCTTCCGGGCACTGAAGACTTCCACCCTGTAGCTCATAACTGACTAGTTGACTCAGTAAGGACATAACAGACTAGTTGACTGTTAGTAAGGACATAATAGACTAGCTGACTCAACTGGGTGAGGCTCTAACCCCATAAGATAGGAGATCAAAAGACTGAAGATGTAGAAATAGCAGTGCTAAGGAAGTGGCCTAACCTAAGGCCTGCTCTGGAAGTTACTCTTCAATCAGGGAAGCAGGTGATGTTTTCCATGTAAAATCATAATAGTCAAGGAAATCCTTAGTTTTCTAAAATTTCTCTTTAGAGGAATGCTTCCACTTTGTCCTCTCCTGTTCTCCCTTATCTATAGAATTGTTTAGAATTATTATTGTTTCTTCTCCTTCAAAATCAAAATTATTTTTTTCCCTGAAGGATACAGGGGCTTTAGCTCAGAGATTTAGGTTTGTAAACTATTTCAAACAGACTGGATGTTTTTGAGATGATGTCAAATTTTATGAGAATTGCTAGGGTATATGTGCAGAATGCCAGGCTGTACTACCACTCTGAATTATACTTTCCTCACAACTGATAACACCCCCACCCCACTCATAATCATGTAGTTTGAAGACACTGTAAAGATTCCCTGGTGTTTGTCTTTATTACATCTCCCCATCTCCATATTTTAAAAGGTATAGCATGTTCACAAACTACTACTACTTTAAGACATATGGAAAAGCCCAATAACTTTGGAAACAGAGCATAAATATAATCCTAGACCAATGAAAATTCACTCTGTTAATGAAAACATCTTATTTATTCTAATTGAGAAAAATTTAGTATTGGAGGACTTCATTTAACTTAAATAATATTTGTTGCAATTTTAAAGAATTTTAAAAATTTTCTAGCCTTAAAGTCTGCCACAGAATTTAAACTCTGGACAGATTATTAGATCTATCAATAGTTCATAATCCATTATTCCAGTGTCTTTAAGCCTTTACTTATCAAGTACAAGGTCTGTGTTCTTCATGATATTTTGCAAACTAGGATATATTTTTTTTTTAAAAAAGGAGCTATGCTTGGTGCTGTCTAAGCGTCCTTTAGATTTCTATATCCTGTGTCTCTTTTTCTACATTTCAACAAGGGCGGTACTGGTTATATACAAAATAGCAAATATCCTAGGGGACTGGGTAATGTGTTAAAAATCATACAATACATATCAGTGGCAAGGCTGGGATTTAAACTCATAGGTTCACTATGATATATATTTTTCTCCCTTATCATATCACTATTTTCATCAAAATTTCCATCTTTGAACCATTTTATTCCACTTTTTTGTTTGCTCTGGACCATGGTAAATGTCATAATTTTATACACATATTATATATGAATGAATGCTTACACACATAAATCTGACATTTAAAATGATATATTCTGCCACTACTAGTAGTATTTATTTGGGAAAAAAAAACACACAAAATACTTGACCAAAATTAAATAATGTTACGAAATGTCATTATTCTAAAATCATACAATTGAATTGTTAAAAATTAATTCAAAATTGTTCATTCAAATTGTTTTACTTACTACAGAACGATTCCATACTTCCTAGTTTTAAGGACTTGCAATTTTTTCCCCTAAAGAGACTAGGTATTTCTTTTCAGTATTTTAAATCTCAGAATTACAATAATTATATATAGTTTTATTTCTTATAGTTTGAGATATTAGTTCTGTGCCTTAAAATTTGTATTAAAATGGTTCCACAATAGTTTGTTTGCTAAAAAATCTTCATAAAGATGACTTTAATTGTCCAATCTTCCTCAAAATTGTCTTCATTGAATGATTTAGAGTATTTATCTAATGACATATACACTTCCTATAACTCATGAGCTGCACCATCACAATGGAATGTAATAGATTTAGTCCAAGAAAAAAAAAATCATCTGAAAATACCAAGAATAATTTCCTTTAGATAACTAAAATTTCTTAAATAAAAAGGTGAAAATAATTTTTGAATATTATAAGATGAGATGTGCTCTAATAGAAACATGATTGATTTTAAGTACTTAAGACTAGAAAACATTTACCTAAGTTCCAGTAAGCCTATTTAAGGCTTTTAAATGTTGACAGACTTAATGGACTCTGCACTAATGTCTCTAGTCTCTGGGCAAACATAATAAATTGTTACAGCCTTATGCATACACGAATTCAAATAACTTGAAATTATTTGCTTCTTATATTAACAATAGCTACAATTTTCTATATTACTCAGATACTATTAGTTTCTATAAATAATGTAATGTGTTATTTACCTTTCATCAGTAAGGAAAATGAGTCTTAGAATAACTTAGTAAATTTCTCATAGTTATGCACTAGCAAGTTGCAGAGTTAAAACTCCAAAGCTTCAGTTAAAACTTCAGTGAGTGCTCTTTATCTACACCAGACTACCTTGGATGAACATTAATGTTATTTTTAGTCTTTGGAATGTTATTTTTAGTCTAAGAGATTTGTTTACCTGCGAACAAGAATTCATAAAAGGATTTTAAAAAATAAACTGGTTATTTTCATGGATTTCAGCATTAGACACTCCAGAATTTAAATATTAGTTTCAAAATTATTTTTTAAGTGACTTTATTTGGTCTCTTTGGCCTCCCTTTTCTTATATATGAAATGTGAATAATATATTGCAGTTATTGTAAAAATTAAATGTAGTGATAAATATAAGGTACTTATCACATTACTTTTCACAGAGTAAGATCTTAATATAAGTAACTATCCTCTCAGGTTGGACTTTCAAATTTTCTATTAAAAACAGCATGATATAGGAATATCTTCCTTCTATTGAATATAATTAAGCATTTTAAAAATGTTCTTTCAAAATAAAGACTAACCCTCACAGAATACTATTTCTTGAATATTATCCCTAGATCAAAAATCAGCTAAGATATTATAGTCTATTAATTACTTAGAACATGCTGCCTAGCAATTCAGCCTGTCTAACTGAATTGAATTGAAATCTTTGGAATGATAACAGGGATTCTGCCTCATTTGCTTAAGAATTTCTCCCTTGGAAAAGCCAGAAGCATCTCAGTCTAGGTTGCTTTGTCCATTGGCTATGAAATTGGTTATTGCCTACCTCATCCTTGTTAGCATTCTTTCAAAATTTCTAATACTTCCTTCTCCCAAATAAATATCCTCTGTAAGGAAGGAAATAGAATTATGCACATTGGTCTAGTATCATTACAGAAGGGCCTCAAATGCATCTGCACTGTCATTACTGATGGAAATATGAAAAATCAAATTTATATTTCCATTAAATTTTCATGTTTTATATTGCCATTAAAATAACTGGTTTCTGTGTTTATCCTCATGAGGAATACTGAATAACGTGTGTATAAATGTGTGTGTAAGAACAAGAAGTACTATTTTTATATGGTAAATTATTATTTGCCATCTTCACTACCATTAAAGGAACATATTCCTAAGGGGTTTTGAGTATGAAGTGCACACTGTAGAAGCTATGTGTCATAAGCATTTATTATTTGTGCCTATTCAGCATTAGCATTTATTTCTACTTTTCTAGCGGTAACATCACAACTTTTTTTGGTGTATGTTTAGTAAAAGGCATTCATTTCAAGACCATGTGGTTTGCGTGGGAATAGTTTCACTATTAAGGGATGGGAATGAAGCTATTGCTGGGGCTTTTAATATGTTTAATCTCCTGAGACAAAATGCTTTATCCCAAGAAGAATATGAATCTGTATCCCACATAGTGAGACCAAATTCTGAGACTTCTGTTAAAACCATTGGAGAAGACACAAAGCTCTCTTTTTATTAATATTCCCAAGTTTTTAAGATATGAGTCTGGTACTGCCAGAATCCAGCTGACTTCTATAAGGAAATTATGTGCCTGAGAATTTGTAAACATGAAAAAAAAACAAAACAAAAAAAACAAAACAAAACCAAAGCCAAGAGACGGATTTCAGCCAACATCCCTTGAGCACCTGGATCAAGGTCACATCTGAGTTGCCTACCATTGGATATTCAGGTAATATGAAACAATAAATCCTTTCTTAAAGCAAGTTTTCAGTTCTGTTTCTATTACTAGAAACTTAAAGAGATCCAACTAATACAGAAACAGATTAGTAGAAGTGGTAAATTGCAAGTGACTCATTAAGCTGTGCTGGGAGAACGGGAAGAACCTGTTACTAATGGACTAAGAACCTTAACTTGAGAAGACCTATGGCTCTGGTCACCAGCCCAGGGAGTTATAAGAATGTAAACAGATTTCTTTAAAAAGTCCTGCCAAATAAACAATGAGCTGAAATTGCGAAACCGCTAACATAATTCCCAGAGTGCTCTCTCCAACTCAAATCAATATGAATTAGGCTGTTTTATCATGTATCTTCTTAATAATGGGAATTCTTCAGATTTGGCCATAGAACATACTATAAACTACATGTTTTTTCACTACATGTTTTTTCCTCAAATAGTAATTTTATTGTGATTTATACTTTTTCTTTAATCATTCTATATTATATATTTTGAATATTGTTGTTTATTAGCCATTGGTTACATGACATGAAGATCCAGGATTACAAATGAATTAACAGCCTTTGGTGGAGTCTTTAGGGTTTTCTACATATAGAATCACGTCACCTTCAAATAGTGACAGTTTTAGTTCTTCATTCCCGATTTGGATGCCATGTGTGTATATGTGTCTGTGTGTGTGTATATATATCTATAGATAGATAGATAGATAGATAGATAGATAGATAGATAGATAGATGTAATAGTGGCAAGAGTGGGCATTCTTGTCTTCTTCACCTTAGAGAAAAAGATTTCTATTTTTCACTATTGAGTATGATATTAGCAGACAGTTTTCATATATGGCATTTATTATGTTGAGGTACTTTCTGTATCCCCATTTTGCTGAGTTTTTAATCATAAATGGATGTTGTATCTTGTCAAATGCTTTTTCTGCATATAATCATATGATTTTTATCTTTAATTTGTTAATGTGGTATATCTCATTGATTTGTATATGTTGAAACTTGCATCCCCGAAATGTACCCCCACTTGATTGTGTTGTATTATCCTTTTAATATATTATTGTATTCAATTTGCTAGTATTTTGTTTAGGATTTTTACATCTATGTTCATCAGAGATATCGGCCTATAATTTTGTGTGTGTGTTGTCTTGCCTGGTTTTGGTATGAAGATAATATTGGCCTCATAAAATGAATTAGGAAGTATTCTCTCTTCTCCAATTTTTTGAGTTTGAGAAAGATTGGTATTAAATCTTTGAATGTTTGGTAGAATTCACCAGTGAAGCTATTTGGTCCTGAATTTTCATAGTTGGGAAGGTTTTTAGTTACAATTTTTTACTAGTGATAGGTCTATTTAGGTTTTTCAATTCTTCATGAAAATCCTAAAGACTCCACCAAAAGACCTCTAGAAACAATGAAGTTGCAGGATACAAAGCAAGTATACAAAAATTTATTGTGTTCTTATATAATATATATCACAACAAAATATAAGAAATGAAAAAATCCCATTATAATTCTAACAAAAAGGATAAAATACCTAGAAATAAACCTAACAAAGAAGGTGAAAGACCTGTACACTGAAAACTATAAGACATCATTGAAAGAAATTGAAAGACACAAAGAAATGGAATGATATTCTTTGTTCATAGATTAGAAGAATTAACATTGTTAAAATGGCCACGTTATTGAAAGCAATATACAGTTTTCATGCAATCACCATACAAATCCCCATGGGATTTTTCACAGAAATAGAACAAAAAAATCCTCAAATTTGTATGAAACCACATAAGACCCTTAATAGCCAAAGCAATCATGGGTAAAAAAAAAAAAAAAAAAAAAAAAAAAAAAAAAAAAAAAAAAGCTGGAAGTATCATAGTTTTTAACTTCACATTATACTACAAAGCTATATTAAACAGAACAGTATAGTATTGGCAGAAAAACAGACACACAGACCAATGGAACAAAATTAAGAGCCCAGAGATAAATCCACATATATATGGGCAATAATTTTTGATAAAGGAACCAAAAATATACAATGCTGAAAGGAAAGTCTCTTCAATAAATGACGTTAGGAAAACTAGAAAGCCACATGCAGAAGAATCAAACCAGACTATCTGACACTATATACAAAAATTAACTCAAAAAGCATTAAAGACTTGAATATAAGACCTGAAACAACATACACACACACACATACATACATATATACATATACATACATACATATATATACATACATATATATAAATATATATATATTTATATAGATATCTATATATAGATATCAATATATATAAAACACACATAGGCAATAAACTATGAAACTTGGTCTCAGAGGTGTCTTTGTGAACTTGACCCCAATGGCAAGGGAAGGATAAGCAAAAATAAATGAATGGGCCTACATCAAAATAAAAATCTTCTGTACATAAAAAGAAACTATCAACAAAACAAAAAGGCAACCAACAGAATGAAAAAAGATATTTGCCAATGATACCGCTGATAAGGGGCAAATATCCAAAATATAAAAAGAACTCATACAAGTCATAAAGAAAAGAACAAACCCTCTGATTTAAAAATAGGCAGACAATAATAGACACTTTTCTAAGGAAGACATTCAGATGGCCAAGAGATATATTAAAAAATGCTCAACATCACTAGTTACAATGAAAATGAAAATCAAAACTATAATGAGATACCAACTCACACCCATAAGAATGGCTATTATCAATAAGACAAGGAATAATAAGTGTTAGTACAGTCACTATGGAAAAAGTAATGAGTTTCCTCAAAAGATTAAGAATAGAGCTATCATATGAACTAGCAAACCCAAAATGTTTGAAGTCATTTGTTAAGATATATGGACTCCTATGTTCATTGTAGCATTATTTACAATAGCCAAGACATAGAAAAAACCTAAGTGTCCTTCAATGGATGATTGGATAAAGATGTGGTACATAAATACAATGGAATACTACTCAGCCACAAAAGATAAAATATTGCCATTTGCTATAACATGGATGGATCTTGAGATTATTATGCTAAGTGAAACAAGTCAGACAGAAAAGGACAAGAACTGTATGATTTCACTCACATGTTAATACAAAAAGAAAGCAACAAGTGAACAAACAAAACACAACAAAAACCTCATAGACAGAGACAACTGTATAATGATTACCAGAGGGGAAGGTGAGTGGAAGGAAGTTGAACTGGGTACAAGGGGTCAAATATAAGGGGACAGACGACTAGATTTGGGTAGTTAGCATATAATAGAGTATACAAATGTTGTATTATAGAGTGTTCACCTGAAATTTATGTTATTAGCCAATGTTAGCCTGACAAATTTAATAAATAAAATCACTCTTGAAAAAAAAAGTTGATCACATCACTGTGAAATAAGAACCTAGAGCTAGAGTCGTAACTGAATATGAATTTGTGTTGACTCATTGTGCAAGTGGTTTAAGGATGTCTTTAATGCACATGCTAGGGCTGTTTTTTTAGGTAGAGGAATTTCCATAATCAAGTATTTGAGAAGACTGGCTTTGAATGTTGTGAAGCTGTGGTATAAATGGTCTGCTTCATATCCATTTCTCTCTTTTGGATAGTAATGACTGTTTTCCTTTTGAGGGATTCTTTATCCTAGCTCATGTGGTATGTGTAGAACATAAAAAGAAAAATATAGAGAGAGGCTAACCAAGTGGTAAATTGGAATAAGGGAAAGATTTACTCAGGGAAGCTACATGGGGAAGAAAAGGCAACCAATGATGAAACTCTGTGGACAATATGATGAAACAGATATCTAATGTTGATTTTTATAAAGTTTTGCTTTATGGCTTATGATGTTATCCCTTTTTCTGATCTATGTTTAAGATTTACATTTCACAATAAAACCTGTGGAGTGGATTTATTTTGGGGAATGAAGAAAAATTCTGAAATCTGTCCTAAGGTTGGATAAGAAGAATAATGCAATGTTGTAATCCAGATGTAACTACAAGGTCCTAATTATATCTGGGTTATAATCATATCAACTAGAACTCTAATAGAAAATTGAACACAGATATTATGTTTGATTACCTAACATTAGGGTCTGGAGGAAAAATCACCTTGAATGATGGAGGGAGAATATTCTTGATAAATATTTGTGCATTGTCAGATGTTTCTAGAAACCTTTCTGATACACTGCTTCATTTGTTCATCACAACACCTGCAGTGCAAATGTCATTATCAAAACTAATCTGTACATGAGACAATTGATGCTCAGAGAGGTAACCTTCCCAGAGGTGTCTATTTAGTATGTGGAATTTGAATTCTGGTCTTTTGACTGAGGTCTGACTCCTTTTAAAAAATAATTGGTGTAAGAATTATTAAAAAGTTACACATTTGGAAATAAAAACAACTAAAATGTGTAATGTCATTTGGAATTTTATATATTATATTTAAATTATTTTAATACGTACTTTTACATTGTTGTATTTATTCAACACCTTGTTATTCTGCAACACCATTTCCATTATTTTCCTACTCTCCCTGAAAATGTATACTTGAGAACTCTGTTTAAAACCTTGAGCTCTTCAGAAGAGACTTGAAAGATCTCACAGATTATCTACATTTACCATGGAAAATCTGTGGAAGAAATAGGTATAGAATTTTTACTTTTATAATGTAATAAGTGTTCTTTTGGTAAAAGTACTGCTTGTAGAGGAAAGGTAGCTAGAAATATATTCACATTTTTTTAAAGCAATGAAGTAAAAAGAAAGTCATACTGTATATTTTTACTATCTTTTTTCACAGAGGTCTATTTAAGGTATCTAATGCAAGCCAAAGACTAGGTAAACTATAAACTAAGCAATGTATTTTGAGTAAGTATATGGTATTCTGGATTTCAAAGAGAAACAAATATTATTAAAAACTTCTCATAAAATATTTTATATCTATTATCTTCATGAGTAGTTACCTCATTTTTGTAGAACATGATGCTAAAATAAACCTTTTTGGCTTTGTTATAAGGGTCTCTAACGGGGAAATGGCTGTTAATCATTAAGTAGACTAAATGTTCGCTACTGTATCAAACAGATCTGGCTGGCAGTTCTCCTTACTCTTTCTTTTGTGACAGCCATATTTAACCATGAGACAATAAAGTAAATATATCAAGGATGTAAGAGTGTAAAGATACAAGGAACCTTCGATGGCATTGTTGAATAGCTGCACCAATGTTACAACCATTATTGAAAAGGTAAACTGTGATATCCAGACTGCTTCATTGATGTTTTTAGGTGTAAGGGAGAAAAGATCTGTTACTTGTACAGCTCAGTATGGACTTATACGAAGGTTTTTAAATTAATCAGACAGTACTGAATTCCAGTAAAGAAATGAGTGTTGATGTTTTCATAAAGCAACCAAACCACTTCGCCTATGAAGCTTATGAAATCAGCTGTATTACTTTAAAGAGCATGTCTCATATTGCTGGAATAAAATTTTGTTTGTACAAAGCTATCCATTCTCAGCTATTTCTAACCACAAAAATTAAAAATGTGCCTTCTCAGAGTTCAACTGCACCTAAATCTCTGTTGTAATGCTACTTTTCTTTCTTTTGATTTTCTTTCATTTTTTTTCTCTCTCTTTGTAGTCTTGGACAGTTGGGGAATTGCTATATGGAAAAAAAAGCGTTCTAAAAAGTATATTTCTAAATGAAATGTCTGAATAATCTGAAATTGGTTATGTAGTGTTCTTCATTGTATTCTCTCTCCTGAGATTTCTATATGAAAACACATTGTTGTTTTGTTTTTGTTTTTTTTTTCCTTTTCCTGGTAACTCTGCTGCTAGTGGGTGTTTACAAGAGAAAGTAAGAGTGAAAAAATATGTTTGATGTTGGAACATTTAGGGAAGCTCCATGAAAAAGTACAATCTGATAAAAGAACACAGACTTTGGAACTGCATGAACTTGTGTCCCATTCAGAGATTACTCAGTCTGGCTGTACAGTTTTAGATAAGCTTCTTGATGTCTCTGAGTTCTAGTTTTAATATGTATAAAATGGGGATAAACAATACTTATCTAATAGTCTGAGGTCAAATACAAAATTTCTGGCACATAGGCTTAATAAAAGATCGAGTTTTTGTTATTATTACTATAATACACATTAAAGGGCATCTACAGATGAGTAAGGCCTAATTCATCATGCTCTTGAAATTTATGTTCTAGTTACAAGGATAAGACAAAAATTACAACACAATTGAGATTATCATATCAGAGGTACACAGTATTTAAAGGAGGGAGTTAACTTCTCTGCTGTAAGAATAGAAACAGACTTTTTGAGAGAGGCAGCTTTTTAATAGACCTAGGACAAAGGGTAAACAGGCAGAGAGAAGAATAAAGTAGAGGATCAATCATAAATTAAAAAAAAAAACAATAATTCAATATGACATCTCTGTTTAACTACTATTTAAAAATAATTTGTGTAGGAGATGCACAGGAGACAAGAGCCAGGCTTTGGTGAGCTTTGAGTGTCTGTATGTGTTTCAAAAGGCAGAGAGTTTGTGAAGGAATTTTTATAAAGGAGAACCTTCTGTTTTAGGAAGATGATTTATCCTACTGTGGAAAGAATTGAAAGACAGAGGACTGAGAGCCAAGATGCAATTTCATGAAAAGTTTTACAACCATTAAAGAAAAGGTAATGAAGGGCTGAAGGTGATAAAAATTGATAGTTAACAGGTAAGGGTGAAAAACTGAGCCAGAATCCCTTCTCCACGACCCCCAAACCCCATTTTTGCTTGCAACATATCAGACACAGTTCTTTTTTCTTCACCTAGGTCAACTTTCTCAGACATAAAGTAGGATCTTGGGGGCACCAGTTTCCTCTCTAGAATCATCATTAACATATTGGTGTATACCTTGAGTTGTTTTTACAGAAACAAAAAACCTCCACCAGAGAAATGTTAACTCTCATTGACCACTGTCACATAAACTCCAGACTAGCTAGCATGAATGATTGATGACCAGAACTCCTAAAATATCTCTTTGTAACTCCAACTCCTACTAATCAGAAGATAATCATGAGCTGATCATGCACTAAAGACCACTACCCCCAATTTCACCATTTAAAACCAACTGCCAACAGTGGGTGGAGGGTTCAGGTCTTTCAGTATTTTCACTGCCCGTTCTCTTCTCATCAGTACCCATGAAATAAAGCTTTTTTTTCTTTCACTGCACCCCATAATTAGCTGTCTGCAGTGCCCACTGAACTAACCCTTCATGTGGTAACAAGGGATTTAGTTATGATTTTCTGGTACTGGTTTAATGTGGGAATGCACATCAGAAAGTCACAGTCTTTAACAAAATAATCTTCAAAATTTAAGTATATCAATTGTAAATAGTATTTCAGTAAATCAGGGCAGAGGAATATAAAATCAAATTCTATACCTAAAAACTTCAAAAATTTGTCCACCTGTTGGCAGGAAATAACACTTGCATATTCGAATATCACATATCTCAATTCAGTTATTTTCTTAAAGGTCTATAATGCTGAAAAACTTTTAGCTTGAACTACATAAATAATTGAAAAAACACAATTGTTCCAAGCCCAAAAATTTATTTGTATTTGCCAAACTTTCCTAATTTTCTAGGGACCTATCTCACCCTTATCTCACAAGCTAGCATTTACAACTATTATCATTATGTAATTGTAAAATGGTAGAATCCTGGGGGTTGCAATTCTCTTTATAACAATAGTGCTAATTTACTAAGCGAGTGCAGTGCTAGATTTAGATGCTTTGCTCAGTAGGAAATTTGGCAGAACTGTTCTTGCTCTGTACAAATTTTATAGGAGTTTATGATGATTGAACATCTCAGACTAAGCACTTCAAAAGAGAGCTGCCATTCTTCTGCCAACTGCTGCATTATTAAAAGACTACCTTTTTATGTCAGAGATTCTATTAACACGGGTTTATATTGGGGTCCTAAACTACTTCTGTAAGAAACATGGGCCCAGCTAGAACATAAACTCCATTTGTGAAAATATTAAATAGCCAGCTCCTATGGAACAATGTTATGATTTTACCAATTTTAACCATACTCTTTAAAAGAAAAAAAATCAACATTTAAATGCATAGAAATACAATATCCCTTTATTTGCTATTATAGTTCTTAGTTCTAAGAAAGCTAAGTACATTTCAAAAGCACAAACATATAATTAAGTCTAAAATTTCCAATCCAAGAGCAAAGGAGAATTGACAAAATGTACTTTCATGCAGAGATCTGCCCATTTATCTACTATATGGGGACTGTGTGTATCCATAGACATAATACACATGCTTGACTCATACACAGATGGGTAAGTTGGAGGTCAGACTTTGAAATCTGTTACTAGAATATAGATTTATCTAGGTAAACTTGTATATTAGTTACTGTATATATTTTCAATAACCTAAAATTGGTTATGAACATGATTATTTTTTTTTTTCCAGAGAGGGCTTTCCATACATTTCCCCCACTATGGAACATCCGTGAAAAGAACTGAAGTTACAAAGTCATAGAAAGCAACACTATTTCAATATATGACACATAGTTAAAATCATCACACAAGCTCTTCTTTAATCTCATTGCTGTTGGTAGCTTCTCCTAATTCTTCCATCATTAATTCCTGTTTGGGGTTTTCAGCACTTTTTCTACAGCAAATTTCCTCATGTGGGGTTTGAATTGTAGATTCCAAGGCTAACTGATGAGATGTTTTTATGACCACATTGTTTTTAGCTCTTAGGGTGTAGGCTTCCTTGAGCTTTGCTCTTTTTTGACAGAAGTGGAGGTGAAAAGCATCTTCAAAACCACGGCGAATATTCTCATGGAAGAAACCATAAATGATGGGATTGATGCTACTATTGCAAAAAGCCAACCAGTGTGCAAAAGGATAGACGTAGATGTTGATGACCTGCAGTTCATTTGGAGACAGGTCGGCATAGTCTGAAAGCATCATCAGAGTCCAGAGGGGCAGCCAGGAGAGAATGAAAAGCAGGGCCACAATCAGGAGCATCTTAATGACCTTCTGCTTCTTCTTGGATACCACTTGCCACTTCTTCTGGTTCTGTTCGCCCATGTGGGGCACTGTCATTTTGAAGAGTGAAACTCCAATCCTTCCATACATGATGACAATGAGGGACAAGGGAGCCAGGTAGATATTGGCAAACAACACTGTGGTATAAATCTTTCTCATTTCCTTATTTGGCCAATCTTCCCGGCACCAGTAGACTGGAATGGTTTTATTCTGGGAGTTGAGTCTCACTCGGTAATATTTTTCTTCTTGTACATGTAACATGATTGCAGATGGAGACATAATGGCAATGGCCAGGACCCAGATTATTACAATAATGACAAATGCTGTCTTGATAGTGAGCTTTGGTTTAAAAGGGTAGACAACACACCGAAACCTGAAATTAAAGGCAAATATCAGTGAGGCACTGCCTCATAACTCCTGAATTGTGAATTAAATTTAAGTAATTCTCATATGCCTCTCTGAAACATAGAAAGCTACCATTAGTAGGAGAAAGGCATGTACTCCCACTTTCCATCACTGATATGAGGTAACTTTTCATTCAAAATGTGAATAAGTAGAGTACACCAGACACTATTATTAATAGAAGTAATAGTGGTAACTAGTATATGTCGAAACCAAACATTTAATACTCTGTTCTAGGCGCCTTCCTCTGGTTTGCATGGATTATCTCTTTAAGCTTCACCATTTAAAAACAGAAAAGAAAAAAATCGACTTAGAAAAGATGAAAATCTTGCTCATAATTACCTATTTTTTTACACAAGTAGTTTGGCTTCAGAGCCCATATTCTTAAGCTCTTCTTCATGCCCTTCTGTGGTCCTCTCTCATGTTATCTGTGTGTTTGGCTATGTAACTTGTCCTGGCCAATGGGACATTAGCAAGCATGACAAACAGAACTTTTCATGCACTTGTACATTGTGACTTGTCTTTTCAGTAAGCTTCCTCTTGAAAGCCAGCTACCAGGTGGTAAAGAAGCTTGAATTCGATGAGAGGCCATGTGGAGAAAAACCCTGGGGATGAGAGAGTCTGGCCATCTAGGATGCTCCAGCCTTGTTTAGCTACCAGGGTAGTGCTGCATGCAGCACGAGTGAAGTCAGTGACAACAAGTAAGCAGGAGAAACACCCAGAGGCACTCAACCATCCACAGAATCATGAGAAATATTAAAGCGTTATTGTTTTAAGATGCTAAGTGTTTTGGTGGTTTGTTTCAGAGCTAAGAGTCTAAGAGTTTCCATTATGAATTCTGATAATGTGTGTCCCCACTGATCTGTGTCCTCTGGAAATTCAACATTAGTATGTAGAGTAAGTCTGATTCATTTTCTGCCATTTTGTTATTGCGATTCTTGATGTTATTATTATTGATATTTACTATGAATATTATAAGATATTCACACCATTATGTAATTGTATAACATTTTATATTTTTCAAATACTATCACCCATTTAATCTTCCTTGACTTTTATGATTACTCTATAAAACTGAAATGTTTTAAAAATTATTACTTTCTAGATCTGCAGGTAAGAAAACTTAGAGCTTCTAAGTGGTCCAGCAGCAACTCCAAATTAATCTATCTGACGTATCTTCATATAATGACTAGTTAGCTTGAACTTTTCTGTCGGCCTTCTTTGGAACTATTTAATTGCATGTATAAGGTCTTCTGTCTCAATGTCCAAGTTTTCATATAGTCTTCTATCAGCAAATCCTCACATTTATTCACCCTTAAATTATGGGTAACTTCATCAGCACAATTCTAGGTATTTTGCTCTTTTTGTAAACCAACTATTAAGGACTCAAATTTTTAAAATTTAATCATTCAACAAATATATGTATGTATATTCAGAAAGGCAAAGATGAACAAGATAGAAAATGCTCCCTGCCAGAAAATAGTCAATGGAAATATTATGTAATTATGCTAAAATTATGCTATATTTTGGAGTTGGCCAGTGCATTAGTCAGGATTCTCCAGGGAAACAGAACTAGCAATGTATATAAATATATTAAAAGACATTGATTGTAAGAAATTGACTCATGCAATTATGGAGGTCGAGAAGTCCCAAGATCTGCAGTTGGCAAAATGGAAACTGAAAACAGAGACTCAGGAGAACCACTGGAATAGTTCCAGTTCAAGTCTGAAAGCCTGAGAACTGGCAGAGCCAATGATAGAAGCTCTAATCCAAAAGCCATATGCTCGAGACCCAAGAAAAACTGATATTTCAGTTCAAGTCCAAAGGCAGTAAAAGACTGATACCCCAGATCAAAAGTCAGGCAGGAGTTTTCTCTTGCAGCTTTTTCATTCTACTCAGGCCTTGAACTGATTGAATAAGGGCCACCCATTTTAGGGAAGACAATCTTTTTTATTCAGTCTGCTTACTCGATTCTTTTGGTTCAGTCTCATCAAAAACACCCTCACAAATACCCAACCATAAAGTCTGACCAAATATCTGGGCATCCCATGACTCAGTCAAGTTCACACATAACGTTAATCATCACTGCCAGTTAGGGGAAAAAATCTGTTTTCTAGCTCAAGTATCAAAGGATGGTGGCCTGGTTCGAGATCAGTTAGCATGCAGAGCAATAAGATAGAAGTGAAAGAGAGAGGGTTTCAAGAATAAATCTCAACATTTTCACTTGAATTGGGGAAGTGACCCTGACATTCACTGACTGGGGAACATGAGAAAAGGAGCTGATTTTTTGTTCAGTTTTTTTATATGGGACTGGTAGTGAAGATAGATTCAACTCAGGCCATGTTTAGTTTGAGGTGCTTGTTGTTGGATATACAGATGAAGTTGTCTAGCAAGTGTTTTGAACATAATTATGAAATTCAAGAGACAGACTTAGTCATGGAGAAATAGATTTGGAAGTTTGTTTGGAGTTTGGCTTCCCCTAAGAGCTGACCCTCAGAAAAGCACTCAAGTGCAAGTAGTTTAGACAGAGATGAAGGTGTGGTGGCTTTAAAACATGTCCAAATTCTTTGACAGTCCTTCCAAATTCTAGTACCTTACATTTGAATATGAACTGGCCTTAATGACTTGCTTCTAATAAATTGAACACAGAAGTGATACTGCATAACTTTCACTGGTGTTCTGTCTTAGGACACAGACATTCGGAGCCTTGGACTGACATGTAAGAAGTCCAGCCACCTTGAAGCTACCATGCCATAGAGCCCATGCAGAGAAACCAACAAAGATACAGTACCTAAGAAGCCCCACTTCTATCTCCTAATTGTTCAAGTCTTCCCAGCCTAAACACCAACAAGAGACTGAGAGAGCCTTCAGCCCCAACTCTGGAGCACCCTTCCCCTACCCAATGCCGAGTGGAGTAGAGACAAGCTATAATGCTGAATCTGCCCACATCACAAATTCAGGAGCATAATAAATACCATTGCCATTTTAAGGTACTAAGTGGTTTGTTTTGGAATGTGACTTGTTATTAACAATAGATGACTAAATTTAGAGAGAAGTGATGTATGTGTGGGATGACAGGCAGTAATAGTGTGAATTAAATCATCATCACAGCATGGTCTATATTTTCATTAGTTTTTTGAAAGTGTAAAATATTATCAATACAGTTAAAATTCTTTTGGTAGATCTGTTTAATCCCAATCATTTTCCTCTTTTCACAGAAATCCTAAAGCTGATGTGTATCCTCCTGTCACATGTTTTTTATGCTTTTACAGTACTGGTCTGTATTTATATTTTAAATTATAGATAATGGCACTATATTATATGTATCATTATGTAACTTCTTTTTTGAGATTGTATGCTTTTGAGATTTATGCATTTTGATATATGTCAACCTAGCTCACTAATTTTAACCATTATATAGTTATTCAACAAATAAATATAACACAATTTATTTATTATTATAACCTCATTTACTTTTTAAAATGAAGAGCAATGTTAATTATTAAATCTCTGTTTGGGAGGCATGTCAGAAACAATAAAAAAGGAATTTAGGTACATTTAACTCTAAATGTAATATGGAAGTAAACCTGAAAAGCTCAAGATTCAAGTAGAAAATAAAAAAGGATTTTATAGGTTTTTATTCACTGTAAAGATGGCATGTATAATTATATAAGGATAAAATTTATTTTAAACATTCATATCAAAAAAATCTATAGTTCTACTTACTAAAGTTAGTATAAGTATTATTATAAACAAATTAGTATGCAAAATAATTTAATAGTAGTAACAGGACATAATAAATTTGTAAATTTAATGTAAAAATATATCTTTAGCATATAATGATTAGCATATATTTAACTTCTATTTTTTTATCTGTAAACCAAATAAACTAGATCTACATGATAAGTTCTTGGAAAATACTAAAACATTATAAATAATGATGCAAATAGATTAATATTAAAAATAGAATCTACCAAGTTTTTTTGATGTCAACAATTCTATTACATTTCATATTTTTAATCTCTCTCTCCATATATATATATATATATATATATATATATATAAAATTTCAGATATATTTCAGCACACTGACACTTCTACCATTAGAAAATTCAAGGTTCTAGTGTGAAAAAAATAAAATTATACTGTTTTGGACTGCATGTTTGCACACACACAAAATCTATATGTTGAAACCCTAAACTCCACTGGGCTGGTATATGGAAGTGGGACATTTGGGGTAATTAGGTTTTAATAGGGACATGTAGGCAGAGTCCTCATGATGGGATCAGTGCACTTCTAAAAAGAGAGAAGAGGCTAGAGCTCTCTACTATGTGAGGATACAACACGAAGAGGCTCCCCTGCCCACCTCCCATCCCCTCCACTGCAAACCAGGAAGAGGTCTTACCAGACACCGAATTTACTGGCGTCCTGACCTTAGAATTCCTAGCCTTAGAACAGTGAGAAATAAACTCCTGCTGTTTAACCCATGCGATCTATAGTTTCTTGGTATAGCAGCTTGAATGAAGGCATGTATCATCCCTAATTATTTAATTTTAAAATACGGACATTTAGTAATTTTCTTTTTTTTTTTTATGGAAACTTTAGTGTATGAGTGCATGTGTGTCTGCATGTGCATGCGCACACCTTGCTGTGAAAGTAGTTATTATGGATACAATAATTTTGGCATATATACCCCCGATTTAGTAGAGGACATGGTTTTCTCTGGTCAGGTGGATTAGAAGCAGACATGCCTATTTTTCTGGATTCAGATTTTGTGCTGACTTACCTGTCCACTGCTATTGCAACCAAAGTAAAGACTGAAGCTGCAACTGATATTCCCTGGACGAAGCCACTGGTTTTGCACATCGTGCTTCCAAATGGCCATCCTGAAAAACGAATGCAACAGTAAGTCTTTGAAAAGATTTTTTGTTTTCATTTTACTGAAAGTATAAACAGTAAGGCATGAGATCAAGACTAATACAACTTTCCTAAATGATATCCATGGAATAATCAATGTTTTCCAATTATTTTTATTAATATCTCCAGAGATCTTTTTTTCAGTATACTAGTAATAATATCAGAATCATATGGTAGTTACAACATTCTAGGCACTGTAATAAGTGCTTTGCATCCATTAGCATCTCTAATCCCAATAAGCTTTTGAAGGCTTTATTATTCTCCTCAGGATACAGTCTAGGTAACAAGTACATATCACATGCCTTATCACATAGCTAATTAACATCATATTAAGAATTTGAACCCTAGCAGTGTTGTTCCACAGTTCATTTAATCATTATACAATAATGCCCTTCAAATGAATAAAATAGGAAGGAAATTAGAATTCTAATCACATGTTGAAGCTTTAACTCCCAGCATGATGGTATTAGGAGATGCAGCCTCTGGGAAATAATTAATTTGGATGAGGTCATGAGGATGCTGCTCACACAATGGATGCACTGAGAAAAGGCCATGTGAATGTACTGTAAGAAGCTGGCTACCTACAAACCAGGAAAAGAATGCTCACCAAGAACTTGACCATGCTGGCACCCTATTCTCAAACTTCTAGCATCCAGAATGGCGAGAACATAAATGCTGTTTAAGTCCCCCAGTCTATGATATTTTGTTATTATAGCCTGAACTAAGACACTTTGAAAATAAAGAGCACTTTGCATGAACAAAAGTAGTCTATATGAATTACTTTTAAACTAAACCTAGTTACTAGAATGTTTATGAGAGAAATTACAAGATTATTATAACAGTTTGATATTCTAAATACTAATCTGCTATTATAGGAAAGTAACAATCTTCCACTAGCAAATATTCTAGTTTCCTAAAAGATGAATGCTGTATATTTCTCAGATTTTAAAAATTTATCTCTTAAACAATACTCTGCAATTTACTTTTAAAATATTCTTACCTAATTTAAAATAGTCCCAGCAATCTAAATAACCCAACTATATGTTTAAAAAAAAAAAAAACATTATATCATCCATCTAGACCTTTTTGAAATAGGTGTTTGAGTGAATCTACTGAAGAAATCAAAAGAGAGCATGTCTTCTCAGTCCTAAAATTAATTTTAGTATTATTTTCAACAAAAATGCAAAAAAATAAAGTAAAAAAAATAAATTTAAAAAAGAATGTATATAGTCATTGGTTGAAATTGGAAGAATCATACGATTTATCTCATGTCCCTCACCAAACTCCATTTGAAATGACATCACAGCACTAGGGCAAAGGAAACATAAATCCATAGAAACTGCCAGATACTACTGAATGGAAAGTTGGAAAAACAACATGATTCACTGAATTATGTATAAATGCTATCAGATGCCATTAGCTTTTCCCCAGGTGGTCATAAGAATGGAGAGTACTCTCTAAGGAGTTGGAGCACAGTGGCTCTGGACTCTGAGTCACCAAGTTCAGGGAGAGTGAGCGTCACAATGCAGAAGCATTAAGTGAAAGTACACGCTCTGTACGCAATATCGCTGGCCCACTTAATCTGGAATGCAATAGTCAGCCTTATAGCCCTTTGGCAGTAGATCAGAGAATTTCCATCTGAGGAAGGTAATCCTCCCAAGAACAGCGAGATGCAGATTTTAACAGTTGTGGATTTCCCAATAAATAACCCAGATGTATGAGGAGGTTCAAGGCAACCACACAGTGCTTCATTCTGAAACACAAACAGCTCGGTAGCAGTTGACATTAGAGAAACCTCGAAGAAAAAAGAAAGAGTTTAAAACAAATAAGAAGAAAGAAATTTAGGAGAAAACCAATATGACTCCTGTAAATGAAAAATGAAAAACCAAAATTAATACTAATAACCTCAGAGATATAACCTCATGAAACATGCACATGAGAGTGTAAAAAACAGGGAAAAAATAAAATACCTCAAAGAATTTAAAATATGATAACAGAAATGAGGAACTCAACATAGAGTCTGGAAGGAAAAGTTAAGAAAATCTCTTAGTAGAACAATAAGGAGCAGAAAATGAAAAAGATTTTTAAAAGGAATAATTCAGAATCTCCAATCTCTAACTGAGTTAAAGAAAGGAAAATGGAAAAGAACTCTATAAAAAAATTCCCAAGGATCAGAAAGCAATTATTTATTTATTTATTTATTTATTTATTTATTTATTTGTGGAAAAAAGTATACTTTGTGTACAGCACGATAAATGAAAAAAAATCTTATTTTACTGAAATTCAGGACCTAGGGATAGAGAAAAGCCCTAAGATCTTTCAGGGAAAACAAAAACAAAAACAAAAACAAAATAAATGAATAGATGAAGCAATCAAATGGCATTAACTTTTTCAGGTTTCTAAAGAGTAACAGTAGAGTAATCTCTTTAAATATTTTTAGGGGGAAAGAAGTCCAGCTTAGAATACTTTACACAGCTAATCAAGTGTGAGGACAGGTAAAGGTATTTGCAGACCTACAATATCTCAAATATTTTATCTTAATGTACTCTTTCTCTGGCACCTAACAGAGAAATAAACCAAGAAAAAAAGAAATAGTATTCAGAAAACGTGATTGAGAGAGGTGAGATTATTAGGGTCTCAGTGAAGGGCCTTTCCAGAGCAGTAGCTGAGCTCCATGTCTGGATAGAAACAAGACAACCGAGAGCACCTGGAGGGTATCCCCAGGAAAAAGTTGCAATTTACAGATTACTTGCTATGTTTGAAGGTATTGATGAGAAATTAACATTCCTGGAAGAGAATCTGAGGATACATTACTGATAGATACACACCCAAAACTAAGCAAATCAAAATATAGTGTCATTAAATCCAGAAAAACAAACAAACAAAACATTTTATAAGAGAAAATTTGCTGTCATTGTACTCTGTTCAGCAGGAGTAATACATATAATAACAGGGATGCAAACTCTGCATATTGATTTGACCAAAAACTATGATATAATTATACTGAGAGAACGAGAGGAGGTAAGGAGTGTGAATGTATATCTGTGGCTCTGCATAAATCCACGTGACATCATTTACACTGAATTTCAGCCAATGTTGTTTTCCCAACTCCACATTCAGTAGCATCTGACACTCAGTTTCTATGGATTTATGTTCTTTTGTCCTAGTGCTGTACTTTCAGTGGAGTTTGGTGAGGAAAACTGCCTCATGTGGTAGACGAAGATTATGAAAACTAAATTATATCTTATACGATTTGATAATAATGTGACAAAAACATGTTATTTAGAAATATGATAGTAATTACCAAAAATAAATGCAAAAAAGCTGCATGTGGCTGCCTCCTGGGAATGGGAATCAGAAGTAAGGAAGAGTAACATATGTGAAAATGTTTTTCATGATAATTTTAATTATAAATGTTTACAGGGAAACATTGAGAGCATTTCTTATTGGTGAAATAGGTTTCTTGAGAACAATAACAATAATTTTTATTAATTCTTTCACTCTTTGGCTAGCACAGTATCTTAAAATTGTACATCCTTGATATTTTTTAATGATAAACATCACTAAGACACTGAATCATGAAGTACATAGTAATAGAACAGGCATTCTGAATTCTCTCTGATTCTCACACCAGAGAAGGAAGGAAACAGGTAAATTTACAGAGAAACCTCTTATTCTTAAGTAAAGTGATGTTGAATGCTATGAAAGGATAAGAACTAGGATATGGCTCATGCTGCTCTAAACATTTTTTAGATGTTGCTATTGTTTTATTTTTTCTTATAGAATGAAATACGAATAACTTGAGTACTGCTCATTAACTAATACAACAAATATTTGTGAAACAGGTACAATGTACCAAAACTGTACTAGGAGGTGGACATATACTGTTCTTGTACTTCCAGAGTATACAATGGAATGCAAAAGCAATAGTAATACAGGCCCACAAGTACTCTATGGTAGTACCGAGTCATTACTTACGCTGCACATGTAAGTTACCACTGATGAACTACCACTTCTGGAGAAATCATTGGGACTGCTGCTCCGCCTTCCATCAAAAGCTGCTGGAAATCTCCCTAGCTAACCACAAGAGGGCCTGATCATCTATTTATATTAGACTGAAGATGTTGCATCAGTTGAAACCAGACTTACCAGTTCCCAAACTTCACAGTCCATAATATTCTCAATAATATTTCTACCACATTATCACCCTGAGCTGTATCAAGCAAATTTAAAGTCTTTGGTAATATATGCTAGACCTCATTCACTGATGACCTTCTGTGAACACTATAAAAAAAATAACAGCTTTCATTTCTCATCTCTGCCACTGGCTTTATTTTTCTCCATAATTCTTATTATTCTCTGACTACTTATATATTAGTTTATTGTCTTCCTCCTCCTCTAGATTCCAGACCTTAGGAGGGCAGGTTCCTGGAGCAGTTCTTAGAACTCCATAAATATTTGTGAATGAATGGATGACCGTACCATGGCTGCAGGGAGAGGCGACATTTTCTCATATCATCTTTGCACCACACACAAATCAACATCTGCACTACACAGTCAACATACCTGCTATAATGTTGTCCCCAGCAGTTGTGAATAGGCATGCAGAATATTGCCAACCAGTAAATCACTGATCGCCAGGTTTCAAGATGAAGAGATTAGTGACTGTGTGCATATGTTTGTTCCTCATTACAATAAAGCAAACCACTGTATTTCCCACCATGCACAGGAAAAAGATCAGAAAGTAGGAAATAATGAAGATCGCTGCCACTTGAGCCCGATGAAGATAATAGTTCACATAGGTAATGTTGATGTCTGAGTACAGATAATGCTTTGTGTCATTGACAGTCCAAATGTGAGGCCAGTTTTCTGAAAAGTTTGAGTCCTGTTTCTCATTCATGATGGACCTGAACAAAGGAGAGGCCGAATAGAAAAAGCATAATTAGAAACAAGTAGAACATAAATTCTGTTCCTGAGTTTAAGAGAGATACTTTTTTAAATTTTATACAATTTTTATGGGCCTTCTTTAATAATCCATAAGTTTTGCATGGAAGTGAGCTATAAATAAGATATTTGAATTATTAGGATTTTAACCAAGAGCTCTTGAAAATTCCACTTTGTGCCATAAGTAACACTTAGTATTCCATTTTATTTCCTCAATATACTCTGTATTTCACTTCTTTATGATACCTTCTATCCATTTGCAGAGTTTCACAGGGAACTTTGGAAGAGAAACCTTCCAAAACTCCACTTCCTCTTGCCTCCAGATATCATAACCTGCCCAAACTTTCTTGCTCCTTTAAGGTTAACTTACATGTCTCTAGCTTTACTGATAATTTAAACAAGGTGAGGTGTCTACATCTTTAATACACCATTGAAATAAGCTTCTTCTGTCTCCTTTATTCTGCTTTGACTCAGTCAATTGAATATTCTTTTTATACACATCTATGTGCAGACAGAGCCACCATATGGTAAATTTCTTAAAATAGGTCCAGGCTATTTGTTTTGGTTTAACTGAGCATAATTCTATTCATATAGAATGTATTCAATTAATGTTTTTATTTAGAATCTATGTATCTTAATGTTGACATTTCAATCCACCCTGTGTGTCAGAGGTCCCCAACAGTCCAGGTGTGGTGATTTACTAGAAGGATTCACAGGACTCAGCATGTAGTATATTTAAAGCTAAATATTTAGGAGAGCAAAAGGTTACAAAGCAAAATCAGCAAATAAAAAGGCATATGATGTAAAATCTGCAGGAAATAGTCACAAGCTTCTGAGAGTCCCTCCCAGTGGAGTACACAGGATATGCTTCATTCCTTCAGCAATGAGTTTGACAACATATGTGAAGTGTTGTTTACCAGGGAAACTGCTTAGAGACTCAATGCTCAAGGTTTCTAATTAGAGATTGGCCACGTGGGCACCTTCTTCCTAGTATGTAACAGAATTCCAGACTCTCAGATGGAAAGTATGTGGGCAGCATGACCTATGTTGTTTGTACAAACAGATTAGGAATAGTTGGCCACTCCTATCATTTAAAGAAACTTTATATCAGTATAGGAGACTGTTTATAGTTGAATTTCTAATCTCTAACCAAGAGTCAACTTTGCATGCAGGCTTTTCTAAAGATAGTAGTCTGCATAGTGGATTTATACAGGTGAGCTCTCATATTCACTTTTTTGGAGTAGTTTCATAAACTTTTTAATAGGTGAAGTTAAACTCAAATGGTTCTTTACAAGTAGATAATCAGACCCCAGTTCTGGAGAAAGGCATTTGGTGACCTCATTATCACTTGCAATTTTCAGTCTTTAAGTACATTTTTATACCACCTTCAGGGAGCATGGTTATTTTTGCAAATACTACATAAGAATTAAGATATATATTATTTACTCTGATTCTTGACTTTGAATATTTCTCACTTTATATCATATGTACAGAAAGACAATGTAAATTACTATTATAAAATAAGTCAAAGCCTCTGATATAAAACATGTTAAAACTGACTATCCAGAGGATGAAGTAAATTTGACTTTAGAAATATTACACATTCAATTAAATGTCTTCATCAAGTCACATAAAAATGTTCAAATAACAGGGCAAAATTAAAAATAAACAGAATTTAGACAGCAAAAGGATATTAAGAGATAAAGAGATATGGTCACTATGAACATGCTTTATTTTTACTCCTCATTGGGTGGTTCAAATCTCAGTGGTCACGAGGTATTAGAAACATTATTCCTTATTTAAAATGTTCAAAAAATATAGTAAAACATAATAATAACTTGAGAAATACATGGCAAAGAATTATTAATTGAGATCAGAGAGTGAATTTGTTGAAAATATTAAAGCAGCTGTCCAGGAATCCATCTTCCCCCAATCATCAGGAAACTGCTCTTAGGGGAAAAATGGATTGACAATTCAGACCATGTGGACATAATAATTGAACCTCAAGGTAGAGTCATGATATTTGCTAGGATTATGAGCCTTATCTATTTAGTTTTTAATAGAATATTCCTAAATAAGTATTGCTTATAGTAAATAAGTACAGAATCTATGGGTTTATGAGGTATGACTCTACAAAATATCACATAAGCAAGGAAATAAAATGGAGATATTTTATGGATTGAACACTCACTCTGCTGTGTTAGATAAGACCACAAAACCTTACTTGGAGACCTCATCTATTTCTCTGGCCCAGAGAGCAAGCATGTAATACAAAAAGAGGGGTTCTAAGGAGTCATCCTCAATATTCAGACCTTTGAATAAACCCCTTGATTAAAAAAAAAAAAAAAGAATTTTCAGGTTTTAACTGTAAAGTACAATATACAGAGAATTAAATAACCTTTTATATTCTTGTATCTAGAAATATACACTCTAATATTTTAATCTATATTCTACTAATCTTTTTATTTTACTTTTTACATAAATGTCCTGGAGAGAAAAGTTATTATTTTCAAGACAGTAACACATTCTATTGAGGTGAGGACTGTTTCACTCAGAAAACCCCTTGAGTTCTCTTTATGTGAGGAGACTACTCCCATATTACCTTACCCTATAGGGCACAATAGCAATGAGTATAATAACCAAAGAAACCATGAGTACTTTGTTATCTTTAATGCTTTATTACCTTAAGAACTTTATTATCTTCAAGTATTTTAATATCTACTTTTGTGCTGGCACTATGCTAATTGTTTTGAGCTAACAACTAATGGTATCCCAATGTAATACGTAAGGGAAAGAAGACATGAAGATGTTAAGTAACCTGACTCAGGCTCCACAGCTAATAACTGGAATAGTTGGGAAACATATAAAGAGGGTTTCTTGAATTTGAAAGTCAGCAACATAGCTGGGGGGTGGACAACTTGGAGTTGTAAACTGACCAGAAGGAAGTTCCATGAGATGGTTATGGCTAAGGAACTTCTAAGGTCTATCATGTCTAATATTTAAACTAACTTCTGTATTACACACAAAATAGTACTCTCTGCTTATAAGCCTAAATTGTCAGCAAGAGTCTATTAAACATAACTGCCTTTGTGGGGGATATTTTTCCTATATCAAGGGAAATGTTCTGTTGTTCGGTTGATGTTGGTCAGAGAGAAAGAGCAGCTATAAAAGACAGAAACAGGAACGTGTCATATATATCCAGATAATTCTTGGTATACTGTAGTGGGAGAGACGGGTGGATGCTGGATTTTTCAAAGCATGTGTGATGGAGACAATTTTATTTGTATATAAGAGCAACATTCAACAAGCATGACTTATGGAATATAATGTAAAAGCAACCATATTTGTTTCCTGCTGACCCTTTATTATTTGAGGCTAATTTCTCCTTTACCCCTGAATGATATTTGGAAGAACTCTTATTACTTTTCAAATCAATTTTCTGATCATGAAAAACAGTATGCTAATTAATGTCTCTAGTCTAGTATAATAAGCAAAATCTTAAATTTCCGCCAAGGATGCCCCTTGGCTTTTCTCTTTACTGACTTGTCCTTGCTCTTTGACATCTCTATCCCCATCTTGCCAGTTTCAGTTCCACACTTGCCAGAGTTGTGGGTGCACAAGGTGGAAAGAGGCAGGACAAATCCTACTTTTCTTCTTCATGTTCTTTGCCTGAACAGAGTTTTAAAACTGACTGTTACTGAAACCAGCCTGAATAGTTTAGTGCCTTACAGGAAATAGTGGCAAGCCTCCTCACAGCACTGAGATGATTACCAGACCACCCTAGATCAAACAGTTCCCAGGGGCTTACACAGGCACAGAAATCCAACAAAAGAATTCAATTGATCTGAAGGATAGTCAGAATCAAAATTTGCCTATTGCAGAAAACTTTGTACACAGACCCAGTTCTCATGGACAGTAGTCTGAAGTGAGGTGTGCTTAATAATTGCACTTGGCTGGGCACTTTGATCTAACCCAATCAGAGGTTAAAGCAATATTTTACAAAATTTACTCTTTCTCTCTCTCAAAAGCTCTTTCCTCATCCAAATTAGGGAGACCTATCTAAGCCTTGTCTCCAGTATCCTTGTCTGGCTGCCTCCCAAATAAATCCTTTTCTCTTTGAAAAATTGATTATCTTAGACTTTGGCTTCCCTGTGTACAATAGGCAATGAGCCCATAGACCAAGGAAGGTGACATCACTTTTGTAAGCACTTAACTGCCATTTCAGAGAATAAAACTATTGCTATGGATCTCTCATCTATACTTCTCTAGTGAAGAAATTCATCTCTACCTGCTGCTACTCTTTCTTCAGCCTCAAGAATCCTACGTTCACTCCACTACATATTCAAAGTTAACCCTCACTTGGGTGTGTCTATCATCCCTGGCCCACAGTTCACATTTGTGCATCTTTTGTCTGGAAAGATTCTAGTAGTGTAAGTTGGCCAGTGCCACCAACTCTCTGTTGTTTCACTACCAGAAAAAACAAACCAGCCAGCCAGGTCCTGGCACTTTAGATGTCTCAGTATGAGGCAGACATGAGTCTACTGTGGCACAATCTCCCTGGTCACCTGAGCTGTGTGCCCTTGTGTGCCCTCTTGTTATAGTTGAGTAGAAAGGATATAATAAAGATTAGAGTGAAAATAAATAAATAGGTCTAAAAATCCAAAATATCAATAAAACCAGGAGCTGGTTCTTTGACAAGATATACAAAATTAATAAACCTTTCATCTGCATCATTAAGAAAAAGAGAGAAAGGTCGCATATAAATAAAACAGAAATAAAAGAGAAGTGACAACCAACACCACAGAACTACAAAGGATTGTAAGGAAATACCATGAACAATTATATACCAACAATTGGACAAGCTGGGAGAAATAAAGAAAGTCTAGAAACATATAATCTTCCAAGACTAAACCAGGAAAAACAGAAAATCTGAACAGATGGATAACTGCTAAAAATAATTAAATCAGTAATAAAAAAAAAAATCCAAAAAATAAACAGTCCAGGGCCAGATGGTTTCAAAGGAGAATTTTTACCAAAAATTCAAAAAATTAATATATAACTTTCTCAAACTATTCCTTAAAATTTATCAAAGGAAAGCTCCCAAACTTACTTCCCAAGACAAAATTGCTGTAATACAAAAATAGACAAAGATACTACAAAAAAAGGGTGGAATTATAGGCCTGGATGGACATAGATGCAAAAAATCCTCAACAAAATATTAGCAAACTGAATGCAGCAAAGATCAAGTGGTATTTATTTTCAAGATGCAAGCTTGATTCGACATCTGCAAATCACTTAATGTGATATACCACATAAATGAAATAAAGAATAGAAATCATATGATTATATCAATAGATGCAGGAAAAGCATCTGACAAAATCCACATCCATGATGATAAACTCAGCCAAGTGGGAATAGAGGGGACATAGTCAACATAATAAAGGCCATATATGACAAATCTACAGCTAACATCATCCTCAGAGGGGAAAGCTAAAGCTTTTTTCTTTAAGATAAGGAATAAAATCAGGATTTCCACTTTCACTACTTTCCTTCAACATAATATCTGTAAGTCCTAGCATAGCAATCAGACAAGAAAAAGACATAAAAGTATCCAAATTGGAAGGGAAAAGGTACAACTATCATTATTTGCAGATGCCATGATATTATACATAGAGAACCCTAAAAGTTCCACCAAAAAAAAATTAGAATTAATAAATGAATTCAGTAAAGTAGGATATAAAATTAACATTCACAAATTCGTTGTATTTTTATACATCAATAATCTATCAAACTATCAGAAAGAAAAATTAAGAAAACAATTCCAATTTTAACTGCATCAAAAAATTAATACCTAGGAAAAAATTAACCAAGGAGATAAAAGATCTGTACTCAGAAAACTATAACACATTGAAGAAAGAAATTGAAAAAGATGGAAAGTATATTGTGCTCATGGATTGGAAGAATTAACACCATTAAAATGTCCATACTACCCTCCTCCAAATCTACAGATTTGATGCAATCTTTATCAAAATGCCAATGGAATGTTTCACAGAACTAGAACAAAAAAATCCTAAAATTGATATGGAACCACAAAAGACCCCAAATAGCCAAAGCAATCATGAGAAAGAAGAACAAGTTTGAAGGTATCACACTATCTTATGTTCAACTATACAAGGGTATAGTAATCAAAACAGCATGGTACTGTCAAAAACAGACATATGGATCAATGAAACAGAATAGAGAACCCAGAAATAAACCTGGATCTATATGACCAATTAATCTATGACAGGAGGCAAGAATACACAATGGGATAAAGACCATCTCTTCAATAAATAGTGTTGGGAAAACTGGACAGATGCATGCAAAAAAATGAAACTGGATCTCTTTTTTATACCATATACAAGAATAAACTCAGAATGGATTAAAGATTTAAATGTAAAACCCGAAAACATAAAACTCGTAGAAGAAAACATAGGCAGTAAACTCTTTGACGTCACTCAGTAATTTTTTTAGAATATGTCTCCTTGGAAAAGGGAGACAAAGAAAAAATAAAAAAATACAGCAAACTAAAAAGTCTGCACAGCAAAAAAACTATCAACAAAATGAAGACAACTTACTGAATGGGAGAAGACATTCATCAATTATATATCCAATAAGGAGTTAATATTCAAGCTCTATAATGAACTCATACAACTTAACACCAAAACAAAACAAAACAAAACATAAAAAAAATGACAGAGGACCTGAATAGACATTTTTCCAAAGAGAACATACAGGTCAGTAGAAATAAGAAAAGATGCTCATTGTCACTAATCATTATATATACTTGTTTTATCTTTGAAATATTAGATTGCATGGATTTAGGAATATCTTGTTCAAGAAGTAATGTGCAAAAATCGGCAATTCTATGGTATGTAAATTATCTTAATAAATTTGTTAAAATGAAGTAATGTTCAGAACAATAGATTCCTGCAACCAAGAATTTATTTTCTTAATGAACTTTATTGTTTATGTGAAAGTGTGAAAATACTATCATTAACAAAAAATAGAACTATTTCTCTCAATATGAAGCTATTAGAGTGGAAAATGCATAGGAAGGTACTTCCCAAACCTGAGTTCTGCCTATATGATTTAATGCTACAGACCAAAAATGAACTGTGTTCTTACCAGTTGTTTTCTAACAACACAGGAAATTTCTGAATTGATGTGCTTAATTATAACCTGTGTTCAGATGGTATATTTTACTATAATTGTAAAATAAATTTAAGAAATTATATTAATGGGAAACCTACTTGCCAAAACTTAATCTACTAATAATGGTACACAAAGAAAAAAAAAAAGCAAACCTTCCTACACTATCTTAGTTTTGAGATGATTTGTTAAGTCCTCAAATTAGAAATATTTTATATCATCATCATCAGAGACAGGAATTTGCCACTATTAACTAAAATTTTATTAAGTCATATATTAACTATTAACTATCATGTATTGAGTCATATATTAGCTATTTATTATTTCATTTAATCATCACAGTGACTCTGAAATTCATGTAGTATTATCCCTATGTTATAAATAAAAAGACTGAAAGTTAGGAAAATTAAGTAACATATATTGCCATATAGAAATTAAGCAACAGAACCAAAATCTGAATTCAAATGTGTCTGAATCCAAATCTATAGTTTTATTTGTAATTCTTAAATTATTGACTCAATTCTTGAGTTGCTGACTGATCTTAGCCAGTTTTAAGCAGTTTCCTCACTTGTAAAATACGGGGGAAAAATCCTAAGTGCTTTTATTCTATAATGTTTCCCTCGTATTACTTGTTACAGTTGTATTTGAAACAAAAAACTAATTATTTGAGGCACAGAATGTTGAATGTGGAAAATACGTTTTCTGAGTAGCAACAGAATTATCAAATTTATCAAATACAAAATTAGAATTTAATCATAAATAACTTAAAATATTAGAAATAAAAATATTTCTAAAGGCACAAATTCAAATATTAGGTCTGTGCTAAGGTCATTAATGTTTATTTATATAATCAAACATTATGTTATCAAAGATTAAGTCTGAGGTAAGATCACTAATGTTTATTTTGTGTAGGCATATGTCCATTTGTATGTTTTTGTGTATGTTTTATATATACACAATACACACGTCTGTTACGTCTGTTCTCTAGGGATAGTAGTATAAAGAGTTATTCCAACAAACCTAATTAAAGTAATGAAATGTTGAGGTTTTTAAAAAAGGAATGATTCTAATAGTATTTCCTAAAAGGTAAAATAATGACAAAGTGTATATCTCTCATTAAATCAATTTTTAACAGATATATCATGCTGATGCTGACATTGATATAATATTTATAAACAGCAATTTATCAGAAGGTGAATGGAATAAGAGCTCAGCAGTGCTAAAACGTATGTGATTGTTGTGATACGCTTTCTTGCCAGGAGAGAGCTTTTTAAACTTGTGGCGTAATGATACATGAAGAAAACATTTTAGAGTATAGTGATAAGGATAAAATTGAAGAACTGTACAGTAAATGTTTTTTAAGTTGCCTATATGAATTCAGTTAATACTTATTATTGACTTAATACTTGGCAATTAGCCTAGAGATAAAACATTATGCTAACAAGTACAAGAAGGCATTTCTGAGGCTCTTGCATCTAGATAGAGTAATAAGATGATTTTTGTCCAAATGATTGTGACAGGAGGAGACAGATGTCCCTTCCAAACCATATCCTGAAAAATATTTTTGTGCTATTTCCTGCTTTCTCTTTTTCTTTCACCCATATTTGTAGGCCAAGACTCTGAGTTGAATGAAATGCATGAAGGAAGAAGCCCAGATCTCTGGGAGAAAAGTCATCTAGTAAAGTTGCCAGGTCCACCTCAGACGTGGATAAATGAGAAATAAAATCCTACTGGCAAGCCACTTAAATTTGAGGATTTACGTGTTACCAGAGCATATTCCACTTTTCCTGAACTGATTATGCACCACAGTTATTTGTTTACTATTTTATCTCTTTTTCTGCATATTTAGCTTCTTGACAATAAGGGCTACTTCTTACTCTTTGCATGCCTTTCAGCACATACCACGGTGCCTTATATATCATTTGTTTAAATTAATTCCATGAAATTCACAAAACATCATGTAATTCAGATAATTGTTAAAAGCAATATTCCTTTATTCAATACACATTCATTGAGCTTCTGTGTTATGTTAACACTTAAATCCCTCTATTTGTCATTAGAAAAATTACAATCTAAAAAGCAAGATAGGCATGTACAAACATATACAAGTATATTTGTCTTAGAGATAAATTCAAGAGAGCAGAATAATGGAAGAAATTGTCAGCTTTCTCTGAAAGGTCAGAAATAACTTCCAAGAAGACAAGTGATTTAAGCCCAATTTTAAGGAAATATTGGAGTTCATTAACTGATATCACGAACCAAAAAGTGAAAGATTTGAAAAAAACATTGCTCAGTTGGGGATTATATATTATTCACAATCCTATAAAGCTAAAAGTCCATTACATACCTCTCAAGGGTATTTTGATCTTTTCCAGATCTAAGCTTTATTACTCTATGCTTGGGTATGGTTTATACACGTGATATTTCTTCTAGATGTGACAATACTGTTAAAATGTAAAATGCCAAAGAACAATTTCAATTCAAGAATCCAGAAGCAAGATAAAAAGAAAATCTTCCAACAGTTAAAAAGGCTACAGTGAAGCCTTCATTATAAAGTCCATGTTTTAAGTTCATGCTTTATTAGAATTCGGAAGTTAGCTGAAGATGACGGAATCACTACAGAACAAAAGGGCCACTTGAAAGACAGAGTAAAAGAAGAAAGAGGAAAACTATAATAAACAGTAATATATTTATAAAGGCACAGATGGGAAATTTTCATGTTAAAACCATCAACTTCAGATGTACTTCTAAAAATATTAACATATTTTAGCCATAAAATCCTTAATGATTCAAATGTTGACACTGAATTATTAATTTAAAGACAATCCTACTCTGTTTAAGAAAATTTACAAAGTATGTTTTAGAAAATTATAAGGTAAATAAGTAATTCTTTTGCTAAATATTAATACGATTTAGAGAAAATTCCAATTATCTGGAAAACGGATATGGAAATTATCTAATCTATGATATCTGATAAAAGAATATATATATTATTGATAGTATTATTTTTGTTCTAAGTTTTTTACAGAACAGCTTAACTATTTTACAGTGTGATTTATTATGGCAAAACCATTAGCATAATATACAATATATTTGTTAAATAAGTGAATATACAAGTGAATGAACACAAATATGCAATGTGTATAAAAGTGATTAATTCTTGCAGAATTCCCAGAGATTAATAAATTTCATTAAGGCCATAAGTTACTAAAGAAAAGAAGATTTAATTAACATAAATGCAATTCTCTTTCAACAATATTAAAAGGATATAGTCAAGAATTTTAATTGTGATGTATTCTCACAACTGTATATGAATTCAATAATATACAAATCTCAAATCTGTACATTAATTTGACAATATTATTACCTTTTATTTGCTAAACACTATGCTTGATGATGAATATACATCATGAATAGGATGTGTAGTATTGTTGTACTAATAGACATAAAGGATTGTACACTCCATGATTGTACAAAAGCAGTAGGAGCCTTACAGTGTTCAGCTTTAGGTTTAAAAAGGACAAGTGCAGATATCATAGCCTATTCTAAAACCAGAACAGATGTATATCACAAACTACAAATCATTTTCTGAAAAATTATCAATATTTAGTTGGCACCTTTATTTTATCAAGACTTCACTAACTAATACTTTATTTAGTGTCTCAATTATTTCTTTAGGAGGTAGAGAATTAATGAAGCAATTAAAAAGTAATGCTAAACTATCTATAGTATCAACACAATTTGACAAAGATCTTATATTTGCATACATATCATGATGGAATTCCTGTTTCTAGCCAAGACAGGACAACAGAGACCAGATTTACTCTCCCAGCTGACACAACCAAATAATGGAGAAAATAGATCAAAACAATGGTTTGAAATACACTGTACATCAGGCAATAAGGGTAGTCATCACTAAGATGGGTAAAATGAGGAGAGTCCTGTAATTGCCTGCCCACAGCATACTGCTTTGAAAGGCTTTTGAGGCTACCAAGCAGAGAACAGAAATTCATGCAGAACTCTCTGATCTTCCTGAGTTAAAGAAATGGAGTTGAAAAATCCAGGAAGACGATGAATTCTTAAGACAGACTACTGGAAGAACTCTCTCTCCTCCCCTTCCCACAGAATAAGAACTCCCTGGGGGTTACATAAGATCTGGAATAGCACTTCCCACAAATCAGACTAGAAAGTGTCAATAAAGTTTAGCAACAACTTCAGTTTCACTTCCATTTCTTTTTCTTCTAAAATTTAGAATCATTTTCGATTGAATACCTTTTTAATATTATGTATACCACAAAGTATTTTTTGCCTGTCTCTATATGGAAATGCCTATCTGTCTTTGCATATGTGTTTAGTATGACATGTATGTGTGTTGTGTGCTGTGTGTATGTTTGTAATTATTTAATAACTAGCTTTCAAAACAACAACCAAAATACAACAAAAGCCCTGGAATGAAGCCTACATCAAAGATGTAAATAATCCCACCTTGGCTGATTTCAGTCTACCAATATAACATCCTGGAATGCAGGATTGGGAAGATATGCTCACAGTTAGTTTTTGCAAGCCAGTACAAGCCAAACCCAGCACACCACAGGATATATGAAGCTATAGCTGTCCAACGTTAATAGTTGTTGCTTCTTGGTATTGGGATTTTGGATTTACTTTCTGCTTAGTACCCTTCTGAAAATTAATTTTATGGTTTCACTCATTTTCATTATTTATTAAAAGAGAAGAAAGGGAGGAGGAAAACCCATTTAAAAAGAAGGTAGAGCTACAATCCTTAAAAATTATAATTGTTTTATCCACTTTGGTATAAAACATAAGTAGATGAATAAATTAATAAATAATATACTGCTTCAAATATATACGAACCAATACATTTATAACATATGTCTCCTTAAATTTCCTTAAACTTCATCTTCCCTTAAATGTCAAAAACTAGATATTTTCACTAAAATGTTAAAGACACTTAAAAAATAAAAATAGGATGTTGTAGAAATAAAGACAAATAAATATGCAATTCAGTTTACAAATTAGGCAGGCGATCCAAGAAATTCACTTACCAGCTACTTGACTGACTAATAATCAAACAAAAAACATATGCTTTATTTTCACCCACAGTAGAGATAAGCCTTTACATTAATGCCCACTTTAAATGGCTAAAGCCCTGAACCAAGGACTGTGGTAAATCCAGTTCTCCCTCTTGAACTTTTAGGGATGTTGAGAAAACAAGACAACAGACTTAAATGGAGTTGCTTATGTTAAGTCTCACATCAACAAAATGAGCCTTAACCTGATTACATTTTCAGCTCTCCCAGAAATGGATTTTTACACCAATCAATCAGAAATTGTCTAGTCAGCACTAATTAGGTAATCAGTGTGATCTACCCCCTCCATTTTCTACAGGAAAATAACTATTCCATAACCAGTCGAGTTTTGTTTAGTATAATTTCCTTGTTCCTGCTTCCTTCTGCCTAGAACAGTTTCTTGCCATGGATATCTCTATATAACGCCTTTCTGTCTGCTAAATTGGATGCTGCCCTGATTCCTGAATCATCAAATAAAGCCAACAAAATCTTTAAATTTTACTCAGTTGAATTTTGTTTTTAACAGGGGATAAAATGATGAAATGGGACATCTGGTTCCTTTTGTCCCCAATTCTGGCTCTCATTAAATTCTCCATTTCTTTTGCCTTCTTGGCCTCTCTCCTTTCATTTTCTTTTTTAAATACTCTTATATTAGGCTATGTGATTGGGGATGATGTTGGGAAATTGCAGCAGGATCATGAATGGAAACAACCTTAAAATGAACTTTAGACATAGTTTTTCCAGGATTCTCTCAGTTATGCCTAACATGAAGAGATGTTTTCCTCTGGGGGAAATTCCTTTGCTTTAACTTCAGTGGGAACAACTCTTATACTCCCATTCAGTCCTTAAATTCTCTCTCTTCCATGAATCTCAACACCCTCTTCCAGAAAGCAAACAAATCACCTTGTATTCTCAGCTTAGGAAAAATTCTTACTAATTTATTAGTCAGAAAGTTAGCTTTTCTCTCAGAATCATTTTCTAGATCCTTTAAAGAAGTCTTCACTTGTTTAAATAAAAAAAAGTTAATGTAAACAAGAGAATCATTTTTACTAATGCTTAAATCCTAGCCACCCAAATAACAAGCAAAATTTCAAGTTTTGGTATAACTTTTCCTAGATTATATTTTAGCCCAGTCTGTCTGCTTCTGCAATAATCTGTTAGTAGAAGGCAGTAGAAAACTGTATTATCCATCTTTCTAGGGAAAACGCCAGGGTCATGGATTTCTTTTTGTATGTTTTATTATTTTGATTTTTTCCCTACTACATTAGCAACAGTGGCAAATAACAAAGCTTTTAGCAAAGTAATTCACAGAATCTCTAGTGGGTCTTAAACGTATTTCTAGAAAGCTGCTGTGTGAGCCATAACTCAGATTTTTCAGTGCTCAGAAGTGAGTGTTAAAAATTGAATTCAAACAATTTTTATGTACCTTGAGGGCCTAATCTGTACATCAAAATACTGAAATAGCATGACATAGCATTTCAACTTCAGTAGTTATTTCTGGTGGAGTCTAACACTCTTCTAAAGCTATTTTTTTAATTGTTTTCTATTTTTCTATTTTTTTCTAAAAATGTTTAAGGAAAAAACAGACTTGTAAAAATATTTGCTAATTTTCTTGTCATTAAATATCTATGTCAAAGATTATCAACAGTTTAGTCACCTAAAAGACATATTTTCATTTTTTCACAAGATGCATAACTCTTTTTTAAGCACTGTGTCATTTTATACTGTTTATATGTAACTCAGTATCTACCAAAAATTATTTTGCTAATTTTTCTTCATTAGCAATAAAGTCTTAATAGTCTTCCAAAATGTCTATCTTTAAGAGGATCTTCTGAAGAACAACATATGAGCAAAGTGATTTTAATGTAATCTGAATAATAAACATAACTAACACAATCCATTAATTTCATTTTTTCTCTGCTAACCAGTTTTAAATGTTTAAATAGACATAAAATTATTTCCTATAATCAGTAAGAAAATCAGGAAAAAAAAAAAAACGTAGACCATTTCTCTGTATCTGAATTTCCAGAATGAACTTAAGACCTAATTTTTAATTGTCAGTTTATCAACTTACATGCAAGAGGCCTAAACAGACCATGACAGGTGGTAAGAAAAGCTTAAAAATAATGTGGCCTGCCTAGTTTGACAGAAACAGAGTTGTTAATGATATCTCCGATCTGGACTATCAGAGTAGTAATTACTTAGAAGACTTTGAGGGCTTCGAAAAGCTGAAACTTTTTCTGTATTGCAAAACAAAAGGGGTCTAAATCTTTGTATCCTCTAAGCTGGTTCATGGGGTATTTTTTTAAATATTACTTTTAACCTCAACAGAGAACAATGATTGATACTTTGATCACCAAGCAAGAACATAGCAATAGATTCCAAGGAAAAAATATTTATTTTACACTTACTATGTGCTTGATACTGAATAATCTTATAGGTATTATTTCATATAAAGAATGCTCTCACATTGACTCTGTGAGGGCACACTGATAATTCGCAGTCAATAATGAGCATCTTCTTAGTATTTATCAAACAAGTCAGACACAGCCTCTGCCCTCTTCCAGTTTATAAAATGAGGAAATCCACCTTTCCACTCCATTCTTTCCTCATTTAGGTTTCTGCTTGCTATGGCAATGTGCATGTATGTCTAAACTACTACCTTGGGAATTACCAAAAGGTCATTTGATTTATACTCATTAATTTCATCTTAAAATTTTAGTTTTCTCAACTAAGAAATCATGTATTGCAGAGTTCAGTGGAAAGGTAGTCAGTGCAAGAGGGTTTTAGAGGCTTTTTAAAAAATTAGATAACAACATTTCTTTACATCTGAATTATCTTGCGGACCTAATATATTGAACTTGACATAATTCAGTTGCTTTCCTTAATTAGTAATTATGTCAATAAAAGTGGAAAAAATGCAATAGAACTTCATTTACCCAGCCAAGCATGCAGAAACAATTCTAAAATTGAAAGACATGTTTTATCCTTTGATAATCTCAATATAAATATACATGGTTGAACAAAAGAAGAAAAAGAGTAAAGCATGTAAGGGAAAGGGAAAAGAGGTTAAAAACGCTAGGGGAAAAAACTGTGAATCTTAAAATGTAAAATATAAAAAAGAAAAAAATCCAAGTTATAAACTCCTTCTCCCACTACACTTTCTTTCCTCCTATTTTATAGCTAAAGATTATTTAGAATTTATGTAAGTTTGAGATAGCAGTGACATAAGAAATAAAGCAGGGAGAAAATAATACTAACTCTATTTAACTGAGAGCCTTCTTATGCCAGTTGTAAAAACTGGGGGAAAACTGATAAGGCTGCAAAATGTGGAAAATATTAACATTGTTGGTGTTCCTTTTTTGTCCTGCAGGTTTCTAATTACACTCATAAAACTTACCACTGTTATATAACAACTTTGTTTTCTCAGCACCTTGCACAGCATTCTCAATGAATAATTCTTGAATAAAGGAGTGATTGTCAATTTTGGATTCCACCTAAAGCAGAGTCTAAGACAAAGTAATTTATTTGTAAGGCAAGACCAAGACATAAGAGAGAATGAGTAGGGTGCAACAAGAAAGTGAAAGAAGAATAACCAATATTGTTATCGAGTTGGTTACCATTGTGGACAAAGAAGGATCTCTGAGGAAATGGTGAAAAGCATAACAGATGGCCAGGATGTCTGTCTCACTACTGCAGATTCTGCCACTTGAGGGCTGCCTGTCAGCGGCATTAAGTGTCCCACATTCCAGGCTGAGACTGCTGCTTCCAGGAAAGCATGAAACAGAAAATCCAGAGAGCAGGCTGCAGACTTCAGAGATGGGAAGCTGTCTTGTTGAGTGGGAACTGTCCACCTCAACGTTGCTGAAATTGGAGGAGGGCTGAGAGAATGAGTGAAACAACTAAAACATTTGCAGCAAAGATGAATGAGAACCTTTGTTTAAAATATTATTGTTTGAAATAAGAAAATGCCAATGTAATTTTGAACTAGTCATGCATTGCTCAAATATCCTTCAAAGACTATGTGAACTTCTAAGTTCCTAAGTCCTCAGTTGGACTCTTCATAATATTCCAGCGTCGTCACCTCCTGAATTTCCAAGTGTCTACTATTTTCCTCATCCATATTGAACTATTTGTAGTTTCCAGCTGCAACATGTTGTTTTTCTTCTCTTCTGTGGAATTGAGATGAGAGGGCAAAGATCAAATCAGGTAAATCCTTATAAACTCTAGTAAAGAGAATGAATTTTATTAATATTGAAATGCATTTAAGCTAGTGAAAAAATTATCTACTTGACATTTTAAAACTATTTTTTTTCTAGTTGTTACATGTAGAATGCAGAGGAGAGGGGCAAGAGTAGAAGCCATAAAGAAGTATTCCAGTAGTGCACTTGCAAAATGCTGATAACTTAGATTAGGTGACAGCAGTGAATATGTAGAAAGGAGGGTGGATTGGTTATCTTTGTTGGTGGTAGTACTAACTTTACTTGCCAATGAATTGAATATCGGTTGAGGAGAAAGGAAGAGAGGAAGCAAACAGATTCTGGGTTTGGTTTGAGAACTGAATGGGATGGAATAACATTCATTTAGATTAGGAGCCTTTCTGTTTGGGACACATATGCCTTTTAGAAAGCCAAATAAAGATATGAAGTACTTGGTTATATGAGTTGGGAACTCAGAAAGAGATAATACCTAATGAAAATTATTAGTATATTGATGATATTTTAACTTAGGGAATCTGGTGAAGTCACATAGGGAAAGCTGGTAAATATGAAGGAGAGGTCAAGCTCAAGGTCCTCCATTATTTAGAGTTTAAGCAGAAGAGTTCAAACTAACAAAGGAGGTTGGAAAGGGGCAGTTAGTTAGGTAACAAAAAACCAAGATACCATGGTGTTACTGAGACAAGATAGGAAATATGTCAAAAAGGAGAAAGTAGTTGATAATGCTGCTAAGAAATTGAGTAAGATGAGAACAAGAGTGGTCACTAGATTTGTCAAAATAAATATTCTGGATGCACTGGACAAGATTACCTTTGCTAGAGGGGTAGAAAGAAAGTGTGACTGGGATGAAATAAGCACTGACTCTGAGGGAAGTCACTCTCCCCCTTTGGCTTAGTTGTTGGATGAAACACTTCTGATCATTTTTGCGGAGTGCCTTCTATTCTTTGAAGAAAGCTGTTTTGGAAGGTGTTATTTCTAAACCGATCCCTCATTGATGTCTCCACATCAGTTTCTGTATCTGGTCCCTGTGAAGCATCCATCCTCACTGAAGTTGCACTGGGAGTGCAGTTACTTTCCAAACACAGATGCCAATTTATCACCATAAGCAGCGTCAGACAGCCTCTTTCTTGCTTATTAAGTCCAAGTCAGTTACAAGTCTTTAGTCTCAAAGTCACGGTGGTCTTCTTAAATCTACTCCCATTTCACTCCACTCCTAAACTAGGCTTGATGTTAACAGAAATATCCCTGTCTCCTGCTTATGAAGTATGTGTATATTCAGTAGTGGGATGCAGGAACAGTGGGCAAAGAAAAATGCCACAGCCCTTCGCCAGTTTTCTCCAATGATATTCTCTCCAGTCATTCACTGTACTTTTGGTCTCTCTAAAGGGAAGCAACTAAGAATTACTAAATAAATTATTAGCCACATGTTTTATACATCCTGGTTAGATAGTGTTTCATTAAGGGATCAGTCAGAAAGGACCGTATGGGACATGGCATCTATAATAAGAATTATACTTTATACCAGAAGTCAGCAAACTTTTCTTGAAAGAGCCAGACAAAGATTTTAAAGGTCTTTGTCACAACTACTCAACTTGGCTGTATAGCACAAAACAGACAGAGACAATACATAAACAAGTAGGCATGATATGTTCCAATAATTTTTTAAAAGGTTGTAAGGCTGTAGTTTGCCTGTCCCTGCTTTACATAAGAGTGGGAGTTGCTTGGAAGTAAATTTGCTGAGGAGAGTGTTGGAGAATCACAGAAAAGTCACTAATCAATCATTCCGAAGCTGTGCTGCAGAATGGTAGAGAGGCCTATAGGAAGCTGTTGTCTCCATGTGGCTATTTGTTGGTTCTCAAGGTCAGCAGCTGGGAAAAAGAATGTGATGTGGAGCAGAGGGGAGTGAGGAAAAGCTGAGTATCTCTTTATCAACTTGTCACTGCCTCTTACCCAAAAGTCCTTCCAAGGGTAATGGCTATTGGTTTCCTTTAACCTCCCTAAGTTCTTAAGATTTCTTCTCATCCAAATGTACAGGTTAAGGATATTCTAGGAAACATAGTTCCCAGTTTAATAAAGTTGACACTACAACAAATTGGTACATTCTATCTTTGATTGACTGATGAAAGAAAGACAAAAAGAGTCTCATTTTAGCATAAGGTAACTGTTGGAAAACAAATTTTCCCTGGATGTTTCAGTGTTCCCATACACACACAAAAAGCCTCAAGTCTCTGAAATATAAATATAATATATATATATATACACATATATATATACATATGTGTGTGTATATATATATATATAAAGTTTGTTTTTACTTCCCCTTAAAAAATATTTAGATTAGCTCTGTACCCATTTGTCTCCCTGATGAAAGAGTAAATTGCTAATAAACCTCATACTATTTCCCCAAGAACCAAATGATGACATCCTGGGATAGGCATTTAGGTTAACTCCAAAAGCAACAGAATGTTCCAGAGATTTTTAGGAAGACTTTAGTATTATCTTCATGGGGGCTTATATTTCAAAAGAGATGAATCACAGGTCACTGGAGACATAACTAGTTTGTAAAAGTTGGAGACACTGGACATATTGAGCTTCTGAAAAAGATTGATATATATATATATATATATATATATATATATATATATATATATATATATATATATATATATATATATATCAGATAGCTAGATTACAGATTCTTTCCACTACCTCTCCAAGAAACTCTCCAACTTAGAGGGGTAAATTGGTTTTTCTCTTTATAACCTGAAAAAATATTTTTCTTTTTCCCTCCCCTATCAAATGAAATGTCAATCTTGTATAGCATTTTTTCCATCTGGTTCATATCCTTCCAACCTGCAGGGTTGCTGGGCATAGGAGACTTGTACTGCAATGTTAATCTGGCTACTGTCTTCCTGTGAATATAAAGAGAGCCCTTTTCCCTGATCCAGTCACTTCATGTATTTGAAGTATCCATCCATCTATCCTTCAATCCTTCAATCCTTCTATCTATCTATCTATCTATCTATCTATCTATCTATCTATCATCTATCTATCAATCATCTAATCTATCCATCTAACTACCTACCTTCTCACCTACCTAGAAACATATTTGAACAAATGGGTAACATTTCAGATCATTTATAGTTTCTGATATCACAGTAATATATTATGTTTCATCAAATGTGAAACTAGGAAAAAAAATGTTGACACTCAACACTTTTTTCTAATAATTTTATTTTGAACTTATTAACAGTACACTTTTAAATTTAGACAGAGAAATGACCACAGCATCAATAGCTAAGACTGTCTGTCCAATGTAAACAATCACAACTATATCATGACTATAACCCTTCTGATGGTGATTGTTAGGTACCAGTAATTCTAAGACATTCCCTCAATTATGGGTATTCTTAGATATTTATAGTTATTCTTAGAGTGGATAAAATAGAGTGTGGATGAAAGAAAGTTATCAGTTGAGAATGAAGTAGGGAAGAGTTTACTAGAAATTCAAAGGAGAAAGAGAAGTTACAAAATTATTATCTGAAAAAAAAAACCTCGAACTTATCAGAGAATTGTAGAATTAAAGGCAAAGATTGAGTCTACCTGTAGAATCTAGGTTAATGAAATTAAAAGACCAATTGGTTATGTGACTGTGATTTTCTCCAGCACAATCAGGCTCCTCCGTGTAAGCGCAAATTAAAAAGACATTAGGTTTTAGCTCTAGTCAGTTTTCCCAGAGAGAATAAACTAAGAGAAAACTTCTGCTTCTGGAAAGACAGAGTAGATATCTTTTCTCTAATTTCCCCACTATGTACAACTAAAAACCCTGGACATTACATAAAACAAATATATGAAGATTCTGAATAATAGAGAGAAGGCAGACAAGCTAAAGATATTGAGACTAGTAATAACATAGTGGAGAGTTCCCTGAATCTTCCTTTTGCTTCATATATTTTAGTCTTAAGGCTGAAGGAGGAGGCAACCTGGAAATATCAAAGAGTACTCAAAATCTGCTCCAACTAAAGAACCAGAAATGGCACAGAATAGTGAAGCAGCAAACTTTTTAAAAAATAACTATCATACTCCAAACAAGCACCTCACAAAAAACTGTAGCCCATATCTATACCCATGCCAGCAAAGGCCGAGAAAGTGGATTACACTTCCACTCTCATGAGTCTCTGGAAAGATACCCAAGTTCACATTATGGTAGTGTCAGAGAAAACCAAGTGGAGCTTGGACCTTCATCACTGCAGGGCAGTAACAAGTCCTTTCCCTCCAGTGCCAGTGTTGGCTCCTGGGAAGCAGTAATGTGGTATCACTAGAGGGCTACTGAGAACCGGGATCCCACTGCTACTCAGCAATAATCACCACCTATTCACCCCTGAATATAAACAGAAGCTGACAAGTCTGGACTGCTATGTCTACCTGGTAGTAGAGAGTAAATGGTTAAACAAACTGTAGTACATCTATATCATGGAATACTACCGAGCAACAAAAAGAAATGAATTATTGATATATACAACAACATGGATAAATCACAAGGGTATTATGCTGTGTTAAAAAAAAAAAAGCCAATCCAAAAATATCATATATTATAGGTTTCCATTTTTTAACATTCTTAAAATGCACGGTTATAAAATGAGAACAAATTAATGAATGCCAGAGGTTGGAGGGGTGCAGATGAGAGCAAAGTGAATGTAGTTATCAAAGTGAAAATGAGAGATCTTTTTGGATGGAAACACTCTGTATCTTGACTCTATCAATTGTACTATTGATATTACAAGAGAAGCTGTGTGAAAGGAGTACAGAACATCTTTGTGGAGAGATCTGCAAGTGAATTTACAACTATCCCAAAATAAGAAGTTTAATTTAAAAAATAGAAGAGATAGTAAATAAGTTAGGAGTGTTTACAAAGAACTAATGATAACAAATAACATGGAATCAAGTCTAGACAATAGAATCTGTTGGGTATATGAATAATGAAAAAAATAAGTAAGGTCATTAGATGACAAGTAAAGTTTTAATTTATCATTTCTAATTGACAATAATTTGCACGTAGAATTTACCTTTCTAGGATATAGTTCTGTAGGCTTTAACAGTTGTTCACAGTCATATAATTACCATCATAATCTAAACATAAAACATGTCCATTAACTCACAGAATTCTTCATGTACCACCTTGTAGTTTATCCTGCCTCACCAACTCCAGCCACTGGCAACCAGTGGTTTGTCTTCTTCTGTTCCTGTATTTTTCCATTTGCAAGAATATTATATAAATGGGCTCATATGGTATGTAGCATTTTGAGTTCAATTTATTTCAATTAGAGCAATGCATTTGAGATTTCAAGTAAGAATAATATAAACAAAATAATTTATATTGTTGCGTGTATCAATAATCTATTCTTTTTTTTTTTTAATTGTTGAGTAGTATTCCATTGTGTGGATGTACTACAGGTCTTTATACATTCTCCAGGTGAGGGACATTTGAATTTTTTTTAGTATGTAGCAATTACTAATAAAGCCACTATAACATTCCTGCAGGTTTTTGTCTTAATTAAAGGTTTTCATTTCACCTGGAAAAATACTATGTGTGGGATTTCTAGGACATATTGAAAATGTATCTTTAACTATAAGAAACACTCAAACTGTTTTTCCAGAATGGCTGTACCATTTTGTGGTCTCATCCATATTATATGAAAGTTTCATTTGCTTTGCATCTTTACTAGCACTTGGTTCTATCCTTTTTTAAAAATTTAGTCATTTTAATAAGTATGTAGATATATATCATTGTGGTTTAATTTGAATTTTCCTAATAATAATGGTGGTGAGCATATTTCCTGTGCTAATTTTCTATATATATTAATATATATCTTCTTCAGTGACGTGCTTGCTTAAATCTTTTGCCAAGCTTTCACTGGGTTGTTTTCTTAATATTGAGTTTTGAGAGACTTTTATATATTTATAAAATAAAATATTTATATATTTTAAATACAAGTCATTTATCAGATGTGTGGTTTTCAAAAATATTCTCCCAATCTTGGTTTGTCTTTTCATTCTCTCAATGTTGGCTCTTGAAAAGTGTTTTTATGAATTCCAATTTATAAATATTATGTTTTCCTTACCAAGATCACGAATATTTCCTCCTAATTTCTTCTAGATGTTTTATTGTTTGAAGTTTTACATTCTGGTCTCAGATCCATTTTGAGTTAATTTTCATATCAGGTATTACGTACAAGTTGAGATTTTTTTTTTCTTTTGAATATGGGTATTCTATTATTCCATCACTATTTGTTGAAAAGATTAGAAGTTTTAATACAGTTGAAGAATTGCTAGAGTAATGTGCTAAAGTAAATCAACTGGAGGGAAAAGCTTTATTTCTTGAAATAAAGCTTTCAAGGTGGTACAGTAAAACATAAAAATGGTACATGTAGGAATCATTTCAGGAAAAAAGGTCAAGATTCCCCAAATTGATCTATAAGTTTATTGCAATATCTATCAATATCCACACAAGGTTTTTCTGTGGACAAAATGAGTTTATTCTATATTTTATATGGAAAGTCATAGGATCTAGAATAACTAAAGCAACTTTGAAAAATTAAAATAAAGTGGAAAGAATTACTCTACCTGATACTAAGCCTCTTTACACAGCTGCATTCAAAAGTCAGTGTGGTACTGGTGGAAGGATAGACACATAAATCAGTGGACCAGATCAGAGAACTCAGAAGTAGACCCACACAAATATGCCCAATTGATTTTTGACAAAGATTCCAAAGCAATTCAATGGAATTATACTGGGTGAGAAAGATCAATCTCATTTTTCTATGCCATATGACTTCATGTATATAACATTTTTGAAAAGAATAGATTAGTGATTGCCAGGGTTTAGGGAGGTTTGGAGGTGGGAGGTGGCTGTCGCTGTAGAAGAGTAGCATGAATGATCCTTGTGATGGAACAGTTCTGTATGTTGACTGTGTGGTGGTCAAACAAATGCATACATGTTATCAGATTGCATAAAACTAAACACACTTATGTAAAACCGGTGGATTGCACCAATGTCAAATTCCTGGTAGTGGTATTATATCATAGTTATGCAAAATGTTACCATTGAGGGAAACTAGGTGAAGCATACATGGGATCTCTTTGTATTATTTCTTATAACTGCATGTAAATCTCAAAATAAATGGTAAAAAAAAATGTATGGAAAAAAAAGGATTTGGCCTTAGCCATCTTTGTTTCTTTAGTCTTAGTGGAAAAATAATGTAAGCTTTCAAATACTATTAGATAACCTTATGAAAATTTTAGTGGTATTATGTGTGCAAATTAGTACTCTAAAAAAAAAAATGGATAGTTAGTCAGTATAGTCAACTTTTATTACAAAACAGCAGCTGCAATTAAGAAGAACATGATTTTTCAAATTATGTTTTAATGATGTGTAAGACAGTCTAATATTGAAGAACTCCATAGAACTAAAGCATGATTATGTGTGATAATCCATGGCATCTCTTACGGAACAAATGTTTAGAGATAACACATCAATTATAGATTGTAAGAGATCAGAGACCATTTTTTTCCCTACTATTATGCACATTTTTAAGAATGGTTCTATCATTGAAGAGAGGAAACATCACTACCATACCACCTGAACAACACACACGCACTACATTAAATGACCTTCAAAATCTCTATGTGGCGATTGAAAACTAAACTTAATTTATAGTCACTTTGAGTAAAATATCTTCTGAGGTAAATCTAGTTTTTATAAGAAAATGTCAGTTAATACTGGCTCCCTAAGAGCTAAAATGTGTGAAAGAACTGCCATAGCAAAATAGGCAAATGGAATCAAGTGACAAATTAAAGCACTATGGCAAGTTTGACTTTAAAATCAGGACACATCTGTGCTAGGAGAGTTGATGGTTGCTGATGAAGTTCTTATCTGAGGAGTAAGCTCCTTCAAATGAGGGTTTCAAGTGGGTGCCTGTCAAATCTGTTGCGCTTCCAGTTTTGTTGCAAAAGACTGACAAAATAAACAACATTTTAGGGATGCTAATCGATAAACTCCTTTTAAAAAAGAAAACTTTGTTTACTCCAAGGCTTAAATCTTGGATGAAACAGAAGTTACATATTTCCCTCACTGAAGGTTATCTGGAATGAGGATACCTATGGTGTGCCATTCTGTTCGAGGTACTTGGGATAAGGTGGTCATCAAACAGAAAAGGCCCTGCTATCAGAGGTGGGGAGAGATAACAAACAAGTAAAAGCATAATATGAAAGGAAATAAATCAAGTAGGGTAACAGGAAAGGAATTGCAGGGGAGGTGGTGATTGCTATCTCATGTAGGGTGATCAGAGAAGCTTTTAAGCTGATGCTTGCAATGGTGAGCCTTCTGGAGATTTGGTAGAGTGATCACAGCGCCAAGTTTGCCTGGGATAATTCCAGTATCCTGATGCTGCCTTGGTGTAACAGAGCACTCCCTTTTGCCCTCCAATACAAACCACTTAGCCCATCTATTACTGGGGAAATAATACTCCCAGCAGAAGAAAATGAGACTGTGAATGGTGGCATGATGCGTTCAGTGAACAGCAAATTCACCACTTTGGCTGGAGGAGAGTGAATTAGAGAAAAGTGTGTAACTTCTTAGATCAATTTTAATTATTTATAATAGGATTATTTTTATCCAAATTCATAATTATACTAACACATGACCAGGAGTTTCTTTAAAAAATTAATATTGGAGATATTATTTTAAAAGTCATATATATATATATATATATATGTAAATAATATATATATGTATGTATGTATATGGATACACACACACACACACACACACACATTTCTTCTTTCAAACCAAGGACCTGTTCTTCTGCTATTTAATAATTACTTGTTATTTCTCCATTCCTTTTTCTCCTTTAGAATTTATATTATTTGCATATTAGGTATCCTTCATTATTTCCATGTCATTCTATTTTTTCTCTGATTTTTTTCAGAGAACTATTTCTCTAACTTGATATTCACTGATTCAGCTCTCAAATATATTAACATTGTCTCTTTCCCCTTGCTTACAGAATTATTTGATTCAGAAATATTTTTATAAAGTATGTTCATGCTCTAATTTAATTTTTTAATGTCTTTAGTACTATTATTGTGCAAATTGCTTCTGTCATGTCCAGTAGTTTAGTGTTCTGAGCCACTGTGTAGTTGTTTTGTTTCAGATTTCTCTTTGTGGCCACTGGCACCTTAGATATATCAATACTGTTTCTATCATTTGCTTGCTCGTATCCCTTTCATATTTGGTGGGCAGGTGTGGCTGTGAGTATCCCTCTGTGAGCAGCATGCTCTGAGGTACCAGTAGGGAGCAAGAGCCCCACCACGTGGTTAGTGCTGTATGCATCTGCAAACTGTCAGGCCTTTGGGGAGGCACCTGAGGCCATTTTGCTCTAGATTCCTCTAGTGACAAACATAAGCATTACTTAGTCTCAAGCACAGGGGTCAATGCATCCTCTCCTATGCAAGTTCTCTATTGTTCCACTAGGACACTAAAATGGCTCCCACAATTTGCCACTTGCCTACTTCATCAATTTTATATTTTCTATCACTCTTTTATATTTTTTATATCTTCTATCACAATTTTATATTTTCCTATCACCTCTCTTGCAGAATACTATTATTCCTGGATGGATGGAATTACTTTTACTATCTTTTGAAGGCTGTTTCTAATGATCTCTGCCTCCCAGTATCTATGCCCTTGTATAATCATCTCTCTTCTTACATGGGTGTGGGATCTAATGACTTGTTTTTAATGAATAGAATGTGACAAAAGTCATGGAAATCATTTCTGAGATTAGGTTATAAAGAACTGTGACTTCCTTCTTGCTCATAATCTTGGGCTCTTCTTGCTTGCTTACCCTGATGAAGCAAGCTGACAAGTTGTGAGCTGCCTAGGAAGAGTGGCAAGGAACTGAGGGGGACTTCAGGCCAATAGTCCACAAGAAACCACATCTTCCTCATAAGCATGAAAGTAGATCCTTTCCTTGTTGCCTCCAGATGAGACTAATATAGGAAAGAGACATGAGAGCTACACAAATCGACTAATTATTAAACTAGGTTGTATTTAGAAATTGCTACATGCTGCTGGACATGGGAACCTGGCTGATCAGCCATATGGCCAGACCACAGGGACCTACAGGAAGATTCATGCTGAAATGACTAACACCTATTCTCTCATTCCCTTATTGATGCATGCCCAGACCATGAAAGGAAAACTAATATAATCCCAGTTCCTCAAACACTCCAAACACTCAGGATCTCATTCTCCGATTTTAAGAGGAGATCATGTCTCTGTCTGTGTAGTTATTTCTTCTCTAATAAACTTTCTCTTGTCTCTAAGTCTGGCTTCTCTTGCAATCTTTCCTGGGCCAAGTCAAAGATTCTCTCTCTGCAAATGTAGTGCTTGAGTCCTGACTTGGGAGGATTTGCCCCATCTTGCATCAAGACCACGTCTTTGTTATTTCCCTTCGCTGAAGGCTGGTAAGCAGAGGACACAGTTAAACCATGCCCAATTCCTGAGAAAAATATTTTAACTAAGTTTTGGGTTAAGTTGTCTACAGCAATAAATGAGTAATATAACATCTTGACTATCATATTTTATCTCCATCCTCTTCTGTCCCAGAGCACGTCCATGTTCCTATCCTGGTGAATGGAGCTTTTCCATTATGACTCATGTATTCACATCTCCATGCCTTTGCCTATGCTGTTCCTTTCTACTACTGTCACCCCCCTTTTTTTATATTTGATAAACTATAAACATAATTCAAGACCCAGTCATTTATGTCCTCCTCTGGGATTCATTCTCTGACCACCTAGGCAAATTTTATTGCTCAGCTTGTATACACTTTCATTCTGCATTTCACACAGACTAATAACCATTTCCTTTGGCCAAGACTATCCTCAGCACCTATTGAGTGACTAGCACATCATATGTGAAAGAAGGGAATTTCCTGAACTTGAAACTCCTCTTCTCACAGATTTTTCCATGTCCTATTTGCCCCAGCTGGAAAACTTTACTTGATCCTGTGTTAAAGTAGGGTTACTGAGAAATAACCACTCTTGCCTTTTTGAAGCAATACTGCAGGATGCTTTTATTTTTATGTATGCCAACTAATATTTTGTTTTGACAACTTGCATGGCGAATGCTTGAAACTACATTGCTTTCCACTCATAACATTTTTCTATTACTTATCTTCAGAGTATCTCCGCACCCCCAAAATACATTAAAAAGTTGTTTCTCCTTAGTTGTTTCAAAGCAATTATTTTAGATGCTAACTTTCCTGCTTCATAGCAGTATTTAAAAAAACCATTTATTTCTTCAAATTGCCTTGTTTATTTCAACATGGGCAACAAGTAAGCATAGAATGTAAAAATGTAGGGAATGAATAAATTTTTCTGGCTTTTATGTGTTGCCTAAAGACTTTTGGAAGAAAAAGAAATACAAATATGCTTTTGGTTATAAAAGCAAATGTTCTGAATTTTCCCTAAATTATTATGTTTTTGAAAGCATTGCACTGTATATTTAGAAAAAGGATCAAAGACATGGGAACACTGCTTTTCTGAGTTTGCTAAATAAAAATACCTTTTGAATTTAAGTATAATTACTATGCTTTTTAAAAATTTTTGTGTCATTGTGTGTACTTATCAATTGCTACAGAAATGCTCTGTAACCAACAACTATACAATCACAGAGATCTATAATACCACCTTCTTTGCTCTAAAAGCTATTGGAAATGCTGCTAATCTGAACTGGCTTGGTGGGGCTCACCCATGTATCTTTGGTCAGCAATAGGCTGGCTCTGCTAATTTTGACTGGGCTTTCTCATATGCCGGAGGATTCTAGTAGGACAGCTGGGTTAAGTCAGCTCTGCTCCATGTGTCTCTACAAGTGTCATCCTCTAGCGTGGACATGGGCTTGTTCTCAAGATAAAGGCAGAGGAGCAAGAGAGAGTCAAAGTCATAAGGCCTCTAGTCCTGGAATACCACCACTTCCTGTTGACAAAGACACAAGTCATGAGCACAACCTAGATTCAAGGGATAGGGGAAATCTTTACCTCTTTATGGGAAAATCTATAATTTCATATAGAAAGGGGCATAGAGAGGAAAGAGAAAGAATTTTAATCATATTTTGCAGCCAACCTATTACAGTATGTCTACTTTTGAAGGGATTGAAAACATTAAGAAATTACAAACTGAGCTTGTGAAATATTTGATTACATTGCAATTAATATTAGTTAATAGAGAAACATTTTAAAGAAATTGAAGTTGTAAGATCATTAGCTTTTGTTTTATAGATAGGAAGCATACCTTTAGAGGTATTTTAATTATTTAAAGACCTCTATCATGAAAACATACACAAACACACTCTTGTGTTCTTACCCAGAAGAGAGAGGAAAAAGTGTGAAAATATTAAAATTTTTTCCTTGTCCTTCATGAAAAAGTTAAAATAATGACTAGGATATATTAAGTATATTACCCTGAACCTGAGGAAAATAGAGGCTCCCTTACCTAAAAGCAGTGCTAATTAAATGTAAACTAGCTGCTAGAATATGTAGCTTTAAACTTAAAGTACACCTGAAGAAGTTAAATTATTATAAGTCACGTGGGAAATATCTAAATTAAAAAAAGAAAAAAGAAAAAGAAAACAAAAATCTCAGGCACCAAATAAATTATCCAATGCCTAGTCATTGTGTTTGGATTATGGAAAAACTATATTCTGCATTTACAGAGTCTGATAATCATTCCTTAATGATTGAGCTTTACTATATGCCAGGTATTGCCATTGCTATACATAGTCCACATATATTAACTCTCAATATGTCTCCGAGGTAGGGAGATGATCTAGCTGGCACAGCTGAGGCACAGAAAAGTTAGGTGGCCTGCCAGAAGTTCATAGAACTAGCAAGTGGTGGGATCCAGATGTGACCTGGGTCGTGTGGCTCATACTCTTAACCATGTCAGTTTGTCTGGTGATAGACTACTACCATTCTCATCCTCTATTATATGCTCCCTGTATCACAAAGGCTAGAAAACAAGAAATATCTTTTGCTCTAGGCCATATCCAGCAGAAAAGACAGTTATGTAAGATTTTGGAAGGTGGAGGAGGGGCAGAAACCATATTTTGCTTCTCCAGCAGTGACAACTATATGAGCTTACGCAGACTTAAAATTATTTTGCTAAGTACCTACAGGTACTCTAAATCCTGAGTTTGAGTACTGCAGTCAGATAAGATCACTGATTCCACATCTTCCTGATTTTCTAAAACCTGATAAACAACTTTAGATACAGCAGTAGCTTTCCCAGATCACTGATCCTTCCGTACTCACAATGCTTCTGTGAATATATAATTCCCTGAATTAAAAGCCTTCCTGCTACTGAAAGCCTCTTCATCTGATAGAATCCTGACTGATAGTGTATTCAGTACCTAAATGGTTAGGGGAAATAGAAGCTAAAAAATGGCAATCAGGGATTGGTTATTTTAATTAGTTTGATTTAATGTACTGATGACCTCACCACAAATGGAAAATGGAATACTTATAAGCCATGGCATGCAGTGTCAAACAAAAGGTACTTAAATTGTCACAGGAGTATGAATGAAATAAAGTGCCTATTGAAGGAGAAGTTTAAAAGGGCCAGGCAGCTGCTGTGTTAGAGCTTTGTGGTGGGAGTAATGATTACAGAACTCAGACTTTCCAAATAATGACAAGCTCATGGCTTTAAATTCTCAGCTTAAGGTATCAATAGAGAAGACATGAGATGCTATTGTATACATTTTTTTTTTCAGAGGTTCTGAATTCAATATATTAGTTTGAACTGCTAGAGCAAACCTGTTTTCTTGATTAAACTCAATGTTAGCTGACATTAATTAAAGTTACATTTTTTTTTTTTACACTTTTGTTATAATACTAAGGAAGGAGTCTGCCTCTTTGCTATACCCTAGGAGAGCCCAAAAAACTTTCCATTCATCAAATAATTGAGGAATCCATTGGTTTGGAAAGTACTAGCATCCTTGAAAAGTTCTGTAGTAGGGGTATATTCTAAAAGCAGGGGATGTGTGATGACTGGAAATACTGTAACTACACCAACCTGACTACAGCAGGTAGTAAGGATTCTGGAGGGGCAGTGAGCGAGAGGCGGCGTTTAAATGCCAGATGAATGTGAGTGTGCTCATTCCAATGAAAAGCATGTTCAAAAAGATAGTAAGAGCTACTGATCCATAAAGACCAGTGCAAAATGCTATTCACTTGAAATGAAGCATGACAATTTCTTATTAAAGCCATACTTTAGAAATAAATATTAGACACCAGCCTCAAGTCATTGCCATGGAAAACCAGTCTCTCACCCAATTTTCAGACCAGAACCAGTTCACAGACCTAAAGTCTCTTGAATATATGGATGAAAAAGGGGTCACATACTACACCTGACAAGCAGGTCCCACCTACTCAGAGACCAAAGAGTCACCACGTAGGACGGTCTGAACATAAATATTCCTGACTAAAACCCAGTCATAGCAGGTAGTCAGATCCTGATCCTGTAGCTTTCTTGACAAAGGTCAGTCTTTATGGTAAGTAAACCTGTCTATTGCACCGCTGCCCACCCTTGGCCCCCCGCATCTAAGATAACATATCCTTGGAATGTCAGAGTAATCCCTTTTTCCAGGCTCTTCAGGGTACACCTACTGCACTGGAGCAAGAAACCACAGAATCTCTCATTGTCTTCTTGTTCCACACATGCCATCTCTACGTGCTGTAAATGTTAATTATCAACTACCCTGTGCCCCTCAATGTAAAAGAACCATGTATCTCTTCGTTTTACTTTTTATCCAATTCCAGAAACTCCCCACTTTGTTTTCTTCCACCCTCTTAGTCTATCACTAATGGAAGTCGTGTAACCCTCCTTAGGTCTCCTCCTTTGATTCTAATGTATAAAATAAACTGCAAAACCGCCATTCTCCAGAGCATGTTCTTAATCCATTGAGATTTTGGTTCCTGACCATTGTCGTCAGTTTGGCTCAAGTATACTCATTAAAATTCTCTACAGCTTTGTACGTTTTTTTTATGTTGACAAACAAACGGGAAGTTGGATTTATATGATGAGGAAGCAACATGCATCACTGCCTCAAACAGTTTCATAAGATTTTTAACAAAAGAAACTGCAGTTAATTGTCAAGTTGATGGTTTTTCATGGGGGGAATAACCAGATCTTCTAGGATTTCTGGCATTATTAATATGTAGTTTCCCTAAATGACATTGTGGACAATGGGTCATAGCAGAGGCATAAAGATCAGGTGATAAATGGAATTTCAGCCTAAGTCTCTTACAATGAACCCAGTGGGTTTGCAAACATACCATTACCCCTTTCTTTCCTCAATTACTAAATATAAATTTAGAAAAGCCACACTTAGCAAGAAGAATTCCCATTTTAGTTCCCTGACCCATAGAATCAGTGCTATTAGAGTAGAAAGAGCCAAGTTAAAGATCCTGTAACTTCTGCATCTTTATATTCACTGCAGCACTATTTACAATAGCCAAGATATGGAACCAACCTAAGTGCCTCTCAACAGACAATTAGATAAAGAGGTGGTACATATATATGATGAACTCAGCCATAAAAAATAAAATTCTACTATTTGCAACCACATGAATGGACCTAGAGGGTATTATGCTGAGTGAAATAAGTGACAGAGAAAGACAAAAACCATATAACTTCACTTATATGAGGAATCTAAACAAAATAGACAAAAGCAAATAAAACAAAGAGACTCATAGATATAGTGAACAAACCAGTGATTGCCAGATGGGAAGGGGGTTGAAGGGCTGGGTGAAAAAGATGAAAAGATGAAGAACAAATTGGAAGTAGTCATGGGGATGTAAAAGACAGCATAGGGAATATAGTCAATAATACTGAAATAACAATACTTACTATCAGGTGGGTCCTTGGCTAATCGGGAGGATCACTTTGTAAATTACTATGCTGTATACCTGAAACTATTTATATTTCTATTTATTATTATTATTTTTTATTTTTTTAGGCAAGGCAACCCTTGATTAACCTCATAGATTGCAAGGAATTTGTCAGCTTACAATCACTTATTTTTAAAAAATTTTTACACCTACAGCACCTGGTCTTCCTAGATGGTCTCCCATCCAACTACTAACAAGGCCTGACCTTACTTAGCTTCTGAGATCAGATGGAATTGGCTTGTTCAGAGTGCATGGCCATAGACCCATCTGAAACTAATATAAAATAATATTGAATGTCAACACTAATTGAAAAATAAAAATCCTGCAACTTTTCTCCATTAGGATAGTAAGCCAAAAGCAATTATTATATTCTTGGAGGCATTATAGAGATCGGTGTCACCATCAAAGACTTCAAAAAACACAGAAATTCTGATTCTTTTTCATCCAAGTTTACTTATTTGTACTGTAAAGAAGACAGACAGCTATTAATTTTTTAAAAGATAAGTGCTGGTGAAGATGAGGAGACACTGGAACACTTGCACACTCTTGGTGGTCATGTAAAATGCTGCAGCAGCAGTGGAAGCAGTATAGAGATTCCTCAAAAAATTAACCATTGAATGACCATATGATACAGCAATTCTACTTCTGGGTTTATATCTTAAAGAACTGAAATTAAAATCTTGAAGTGATATCTGCACTCCCATGTTTAGTGCAGTACTTATTAAAATAACTAAAACATAGAAACAGACCAGTGTCCGCCAACAGATGAAAAGATAAAAAATGTGGTATATCCACATAATGAAATATTATTCAGCTTTTAAAAAAGGAAGTCTTGCCATTTTTGACAACATGCATTGATTAAGGGACATTATGATAAATGAAATAAGCCAGTCACAGGACAAATACTGCATAATTCCACTTATATGAAGTATCAGTAGTCAAACTCATAGAAGCAGTGAGTACAATATTAGTTGCCAGGAGCTGGCGGGAGGTGGGAGGGGGAGGAAATGTAGAGCTGTAGTTCCGTGGGTATAAAGCTCCAGTTATAGTAGATGAATACATTCTAGAGATCATTTATACAGTCATGAGCTGCTTAACTACAGGTGTTATGTAGCTAGTCAGACATGAGCAACATGGGGAACAAAGGAATAGGGGCCCAGTCCAGAGACTGCCCAAAGAACACTCTATTGGTAGAGAATCCCTCTGCATCCCAGAGACAAAGGACAGGAGGGTCATAGTCTTAGCTGGCCTAATCCAGCTACAGACACCTGTGCAAAAAGTACCACCCTAATTTGCCTACAATTTAAGCTTCATTATAACTCTGTTTATGCCTGGAAGGTCATGAATCTAATTATAGCAGACTGTATTCTGGGTAAGCACACATGCACTGGGCAAAGTTATATAGCAGCCAGGTGTTAATCAAAATGACCTCACTTGCCAATCACCTAGGAATGCCGTTGGAACCACCCGCCATGGCTCAACTATATAAGGTAGACATTTCCACTTCTGGGTCCTCTTCCCTTTGGTGGTCTTTTGTGGCCTTTGTGCTGCTTTGTGGCACTTTTGGCCCCTTTGTGTTGGTTATTGTGCTGGGACCATAAGCCTCCTTGGGGCATTCTTTGTCTTTCTAAAATATACTTTTAATAAAACTGTTAAATCTCAATGATGTGATTCTTCACTGTGTCACTTGAGGAAGAACCAAGGGAAAATGCTAACTATACCCCTGCACCATTGTCCCTATCCCTTTATCTCCCCTGCCATTGGGGCAACACGGAATTCTGAACAGCCCCAAAGGTGACACAGGAATATGTTCTGAGAAATGCGTCATTGTGTGAAGATCATAGTGCAACTTACATAAACCTAGATGGCATATCCTACTACTGTATTTGTATGTGTTGCACTTTTATAGAAATGTTTATGCCAGCATTACTACAAACACGAGAGTAATTGTAGTGTAAGCCCAAATAGTTAACTCATCTTTTTGTAATGTTTGACTTAATTGTCAAGGCATCCACTTCAAAAAGGCATCTGTTACAAAGATGCATCCCCTTCATAAAAAAGCTGCCTCAAATAAACACATTGCCAGCCACACACTAGATAAAAACCCCCAGGGAGGCCCTTTTGTTCTAGAGATCTTGGTTGATTTCAATAATTGACCATTTGGGCTACATTTCTTTTCTTCCAACTCTTTAAATTCCAGTTCTTAAGTTTGAAATTCACAAATAAAGCATGAGGTAGCAAAAACCTAGGCCCCAACCCTTGACCCCAATAAAAACAGAACCCCAGGTCCCTGTTCACTATCAGGAAAGCCTCCTTTCTCCCAGTCTCTCTGCCTCTTTCTCCTGCCACTCCAAGACCTTACTGTGGACCTCCTGGCTTGCCTTTGTAGGCTCCAGGGCCTGTAAGAAATAAATATATTTTTATTCAAGGTTCCCTAATGGTTATTGCTGAAGGCCATCTTGCAATCATAAGAATCACAAGGGCCCATCTAGTCTAATAGTGGTTTACAAAGGGGAGACTGTTGTTGGAAACTCACAGGGATCAGGTGAGCGTCCCCAGACATTTCTAGCCATTAGACTGAGCCCTGAACCGAACAGTAATACTTGGCACTAAGATGTTAACATGCCTATGACAACACTATGCAATAGAAGTTTTTCAGCGTCATCATCATCTTATGAGACAACTGTCATTATACGGGGTCCATCAATGACTGAAAAATACTGTTATGCTGCACATGACTGCACAAAATAGCGCCACAGTTAACATTATAACACTGCTCACTTCAAATTTTGTTGAGGGCAGACTTCATGTTAAGTGTTCTTACTATAAAACAAAACAAAAACAATGGTGCCACTGCTGAGGTGAGGTGAAATCTGGCGTCACCTCAGCGGCGTAGGCGTAGGGGAGGCGGAGGAGAAGGGTGGAATATGGCCGAGTACCGTGGCATTGTGTGTTGTTCCTCAGTTCTTCCCCGCCGACAGAGCAAAAATTATAGGTCGGAGAAACTGAGAAAAAGTAAGATGTAGTGAAAGTACATTTTAGAAGAAGAGCAGAGCTAAGGAAGGCTGAAGCCTTGTGGAATTTAGAAGATAAAGAGATAAGATAATACACCCCAAGGAAAGGGACAGGCTTCCAGCCAGGAGAGTTATAACAATGCAGAAATAAGAAGGTCTGTTCATATCTGGGCTGTGATGGGAGGGCCTAGATGATCCCTATGTGAGGTCATCTTGACTGACAGCTGGCTGCTACGTAACTCATTGCCTACTGTGCATGTGTTTACTCAAAATTCAGTCTGTTATAAATTTATGAACTTCCAGGCACAGTCATGTGATTTTAATGGTATAATGAGGCTGAAGTTATGGGCAGTACTTTATGCGCATGGCATTGTAGCTGGTTTAGCCAGCAGCTTTTATGGCCTTTGTGCTCTAGGATTTGGGATATTTATAACCCTAAAAGGGAGGTGTTTCTGGGAGGTCCTTAAGGAAGGTCTTCAAGGGAAGTTTCTATGGTTACAGAGCTGGGCCTTGGCTCCTGTTGCTCATGCCTAACTACCTAACAATAGGATATGGGAAACTTTGCTGGATATATCTGTTACCTTGAGCGTGATAATGGTATCACAGGATTTACATATATCTAAACTCATTCGACTATACTCAATGAAAATACGTGCAATTCTTTATGCAGCAATTACATAAATCAATAAAGCTGTTAAAAGTAAGTAAAATTTTTAAAAGTAGGAGCAAAAAAGGTCTTGGAGAATGACAGGGTCTTATAAATTAAAACGGGTATTGATTCCATTGATCCTGCTATTCCAGAAGTTCTGCTTTTGTAGGAGTAAATCAAAAGATCCCCTGGAACTTAGTATGCAGCCCTTTGTCTGGGGGGGAAAAAAAGCCTTTTCCTGCGAACTATCTAAAGCACAAGGACTAGTTTCCTTTCACTCTGCAGGGACAGCAGTATATCTTCATTCCTTTAACTCAGGGCTATGTCAAACTATGTTTGTTCTTTTTAGCTCTGTTTCATAATCTCACTTGCAGGGATCTTGCTCACATTCCTGTTACTGGTCTACCATAATGATGAAATCATATTAACTAGACCTGGTGAGCAGAAAATGAAAACTGAGGGTAGAAGTTAATCCCCACAAAAATTCAGGAACCTGCGACCTTAATGAAGTTTCCAGGGGATAATGGTCTAAGGCATGAATAGGTATCCCTGCTATAGATAGCTGGTTGCTATATCTTGTATCCCTCAACAACTAAGAGGCACAGCACTTCAGGAGCTTTTGACTACCACAGACAATGTTTTCTAATGGATTACTGATCTATTTGCTAAATAGCTCCTACAGCTGTTGAATGTAGTAGAGCCCAGAGCAAGAGGTTTTCCAGCCAATTCAGGCTGTGGTGTGAACTGCTCTGCCACTTGGGCCTTAAGATTGTAATGTCCAATGAGCTTAAAGGATTGTGACAGAGAGATAATGAATGGAAAATCTGGCAACCGAAGGGTAAGAAAAATAGAACTAATCCCATGTGCTTTACAGCAAATCTGTATTCTCTTATGAAAATGGAAAATTTCCTCTTCAAAACAGTTTCTAGCTTGCTACTTACTGTGCCTAGGCTGAGATAAATTACTGAATATATGTATGTGTATATATACACATATGAGTTTTATATATAAATAAATCAGTGAGTATTATTGGACAATAACAACTTTATTATTATGTACATAATACATTAGCAGTTGGAAGAAGAAATAGAATTTTAAAACAATTTTAAGTAAATGTATTAGCTTTGTGACAGCACATATTTAAACTGACTTTAAAACTAACCTATTGCTCTAGAATGCCTGAGGGTGACAACAACAAACAGGAAAAACAGGTTTGAGCATCTGAAGTAACCTGCCTCTGTCCAGGACCCTAGCGCCTTGGAGTACAGGCAACCAGTATTTCATCACATATTGTGACACCTATTAGTTATCTTAATCTTATCATATACAAATTCAGCTTTTCTTTCCCAAAATTTCCACACAACTTTCTCCTTAATTTAATCTGGCAACTGCATCCTATACAAAGAATACCTTAGTCAGATTATACCAACATACCAGCTGTTTATAACAACTCTCACTGCCATAAAGTAACAAGAAAAATGGAAATATGGTATATTGTGTGACATTATTTGTTCTTTGGTTTGTATAGTTTGGAGATTCAGATTTACACACAGAAACCTTAACTCCACTACCCTGCATATAACCTAGATATTGTTTTTAAAAATAAGTAGCTTTCCTAAAGGGGAGAAAAGTGTGCTTTAACATAGGGTTTAACTTCAGTTTTGTGTGCAACAATAACACACTAGATGGCATAGTTGTGGGGAGAAAAAAACTTGTTATATCTTAGATTACTGCAGTACAAATGACTACTGCATTTTAATTGAAAGTAGTGCTCTTTTAAATCTTTTCTTATGACTTGACTTATGGTCATGAGATTTATTACTAATCTAATAATATCAAATTGTTTCTTCTGTAGCTGGTGTATTCACACTCAGTCAGCCTTTAGCAGTACCATTTTTCTTTTTTATACTGTTAACAATTTTTGTCTTCTATGAAAAACATCTTCTACAGATGGCAGAAGAAACTCACCATGGTAAGGGATTTTCCAGCTAAGGAGGTGATAATGTCAAAGTAACTATGTCTATAAAATAATTATTTTCATTGAAAATGAACCAAAAATGTAGAGGACTTTTTCCCTGTAACTGCTTGGTATTCTATTTATACTTAGATAAATCCCACCAAGGAATGTTTGACTATAATTTTATTCTAAATTGAGCTTGGATCTAATTGACCTGACAGGCTAGATTTTGTCTCTAAGGTAAAATCTGTAACATCTAATAATTGATATTTGGAATTATTGATATAAACATGAACTTATAATACGTAAGAGAACGTTACTTGTGGATTGCAGTTTCATAAGGCGAATCTCTTAGTTATCAGATCCTATTATGTCCAAGACTATAACTCTAGATTTTAAGAATTCTCCCACTAAACATTTCCCAACTATTTAAAATAAACACCAAACATATTCTGCAAATCAGTGATAGTCTGTTTTCTACAGCTTTAGCTAAAAGATCATTTCCTAAGCCCCTTTACCCACTTTTACCAAAATAACCACCCTCAAAATATTCTATTGTGTTATACCTTGGCAAGCTAAATTAAATTTCTGTTCATACTGAATGCATTGGAACACACATGTAACTCTTTATCAGGATGTTAAGTTGAAGACACCTCTTTAGGTCTAACATAAGGCAACTAAAGAAACAACCCAGCTTTGAAATTAAGTAAGATTCTATTTAACAAATATACTTTGGCTTTTCTTTCAAAATAGTAATTTTAAGAGGACATGCACTAAGTTCAAACAGTTCTATTTTTGAAGTTTTATCCTTGTTTCTCACTTGCATAGGAAAAAATCTATGCTGTGCAACAAAGCACTAAAACCAGGATTAAAGAGTAGGTTTTAAAATTATTTGAACATAATAGTTAAGTACTTTCAATTTTAATAAAATGTTCCATAGAGAACAAGTCAGATGACCTAGTATAACTACCCATAACTGTTTACTCAAAGTTTTCAGAGGAATGAGAACTTTCTTCCTTTTTTTTTATATTGCTCTGACTTCCCTGTATTCCTTTACAAGGTCTTCAAAAGTTATGAGCAATGGTGGATGGCAGTATTCTAAAGCAGAAATAGATCAAGTTAGAGGGCAAAAAATTTGACTCCTCATCTTGGCTCTCCCTAAGCTATATGACTTAATATTTGTATATTTTAGTTTGTAATCTATAAACTTCAGGGGAAAAATGAAAATTAATTCTAATATTCTTTCTAGCTCTAGAACTTCACAATAATGCTAATAAAACTCATGATTACAGGTTGCTAAATAATAGAAAAATAATAGAAAAAAAATAGAAAAAGATTATGAAAGAAATTAATTTTTTCACATTTTGGCCTCATTATCAAAGTATTGTAATAAAAGTCTCAGTATTCATATCTCTTGGCACCAAACATTTCATTTAAAACATAATTTGCTAACCCAAGAGGTAACCCTCTTGAAGTTAGAAATATAGACATTTTCTTTTATATATTTTTAAGAAACATGTTTATTTTTTCATTATGTACATTTTTCATTTACTTACACAAAATCTACAATTTTGCTCATAGACATAAATATAATGCCAAAACCTAATAATAGTAATAGATCATCAATCTCATTTATATCGATTCAGAGAATACAGAGGTGGAATTTTTTCTAAATTATCAAATAGAACACAGCAATATACTGACTCTTCTAGAAACTTCTAACAAGTATGCTTCTAGATAAACTCCAGATTAAATAAGACATTACAAAAGGATCAAAACTGATTTATTCTAGGAATGCAAGTATGATTAAATGTCAGAAAATCTATCAACATTATCTATTACAATGACAAATTTAAAAAATTATATGATTATACTAATAGATCGAAATTTTTTGGCATTACTAATAAAAATACATACACAAAAAAGGATGAAAATAAATGTTAAAAATGACTATTTGCCCCAAACCAAACTCAAACTATTCTAAACTAAATGTTCTAATGACTTATTTTAACCAAAAATTTGATATTCCTGCCTGATGGCATTATTATTGTTGATCATTGTTCAGTTTTGTCTCAGGGATCATAATGAGTGTAAATTTAAAAAATAGTATATATTTGGTAGAAATATTGAAGAGACAAAACCATCTTCTTGTTGCTGATAATATGATTTTATTATGAGAAAATCAATGATGTCTAGTAAATAGCTATTATAATTAATTGCAGAAATTTGTTAACTGGTAACTCAAAATAGGTTACATTAAAAAAAAAAACTTGGTGTTCTTAATATTAGCAGTAAGCACCTGGAAATTAAAGTGAGAAAAAAAAGTCAATTTTAGAGCAGTGACCAAAATATAGAGTATGCAAAGATCAAAAGGGAAAATATAATATAAAAAAAATATGACAAAAAATTAAATTACATTAAAAGATTTTAAAAGTTCTAAAAATTGAACAATATACCATATTTTGGGATGAGAAATTTGAGTCATTTAAAGATCAAGTCTACCCAAATTAATATATAAACTTAATAAAAGTATATTTAAAACATTGGTAGCATATAGCTCATTTGCTGAAAATATTAACAAAACAGATGATAGGATTTGTTTTGGAATATGAGTTCAGAGGGAAAAATAAATGCCCATGAACAGTCAAAATAAAAAAAAAAAAGCCATGAGGAAGAAGAATATTGAGGATACTTTTTTTTTTAATATCAGAGAAAATATTCTATGGCAAACATAATCAAAGCAATTCAGAATTGCCATAGAAATGGAAAAATAGAACAGTGAAACACAATCAGGAATATTAAAATAGATTTCATTATATATCAAATTTTAATATATGACGAAGGTGATATTTCAATTTGGTGAGGAAGAATAAAATGTTTAATAATCCATTTGGAAAAAATTGAAAGTTGGCCCACTATCTTAACAGCATATTGGGTTTTTAAGCAAAATTTTAAAATTCACTTGAATTAAGTACAAATGTTCAAAACTTAAAAGTAAAAACCTTTTATTAAAGTCTAGAAGACCACATGTGTAATCTAGGAGTAGGGAAAACCATATTAATCAGCTCGAAAATCTTAAAATTTAAATAATAAAAATTAAATATATATAACTATAAAAATATTTTGAATGTGCCTAATAAAAGTTATTTTGAATAAAGACAGTATTTAATATAGAAAATATTTAGTATATGAGTTAATATTGAAAATATCAAAGAACACATTTTCACAAAGAACCCAGCAGAAAAATGAAAAAAAGATATCGATAAATAAGAGATCATCTAAATAACTGAAAAGAATGAAATGATTCAACTTCATAAATTAAATGATTAAATTAATATAAAAATTAAAAGTTATTTATTGCTGTGGTGACATGAGTAAAGAGTAGTTTCATAATTTTCTGGTGAAAATCTGAATATTTATAACACTTTAGAAGCAACATGGCAACACATACAATAAAATTTGAAAATATTTTACTCCTGAACTTAAAAGAATTTATAAGCAATTTTTATTACAGCCTTGTTTTGTGGTAAAACTGAGTAAAATAAAAACCTTGGGAACCAAACTAAATAGTTTGAAAGATGAATAAATCTCATGCCAGTGAAAATAGAATTGGTGGATTTAATTTAACCAAAACATAAAGGTTCTGCCATTTTATATTTTAGTCTTTCCTAGTACTCAGACTCAGATTATTCTTAAAAATCAACATACATAGATAAGGAATCTAAATGTATATTAAAATAGTGCAGTCAATGGTAAATAGCTTTTTCTAATTTTTTTTCTCCCACATGAAAGGGAAAAATATATACAGATTGGTCTTTTAGCTAAGGTAGGAATAGAATAAAGGAGAGAAAAAAAACAGCAGATAGGAAAAAGCCTAATGCTGAAGTGTTAGCAACTTGACAGGGCCTGAAAAAAAGGGGAGAAGCTGATAAAGAAATGAAAATAAAGTTTCACTAAGCAAATATTTGTTGAGTATCTACTACATTCCAGGCTGTAGTAGATACTCAACAGGTCAGTCCACTAGTAAAAATGAAATCATAGAGTTGTTACATGAAGCTTTGATTTCCCTTCTGGAGAGTAAGATCAAAAACAAACATACAAATGGAGGTAGTGTCAAATAGCACAGAGGCTCAGGCACAAAGCAGAAGATGACGAGTGGTGGGGAGGCACACCAGACCTGAGATTGAAAGGACGAAAAGCATCCCTCCTTGTGCACTCGGAGAAGCTAGCTTCGCAGGCAGCGAGATCAGCAACTGCAAAAGCTCAAAGTAGGTATGTTCTGGACTGCAGGGACCAGATGAAGACAAGATGGGTGAGAGCTAAAGATGAAGTCATAGAGAATGAAATGGGTAAGGCTTTCCATACTACAGAGCCTTCAAGCCCTACTTCTTTAGGGAAAAATGAATAGAAGTTACTATAACATGAATAATCAAAATATAAAGAAAAGCAAGCTCAGGATAAGGGTACTTGGGCAAGTTAGGGTGGGTCTTCAGTGAGCCTCTAGCACTGCTAGTTTTGGAAGAAGCATAAAATTCACTGCAGGTCAGAAATCATTTGCAGTAGCTTTCCTGCTGAAATAAATGGGGACAAAGGGAAACTCCTCAAAGAGTTGGGATTCTAGACAAAACTTTCAAGCTTGAAGTAGCACTAGATATAAGAGATATTAATGCATACCCAAGAACAAAGAAACCTTGCAAACCTGTAGAGTGTGGGGAATTCCATAGAGAAGACCAGGAGATTGTGAGCAAGGTCCAAGGGATACGCAAGGCTAGAAACTCTGCTGAGAGAATGCCTACAGGAATGTGATCCTCTGCTAATAGAAAGGATTGGAAGCTGTGTTCCTCGAGAGAGCTCGCATTCACTTGAGTATTAATGTGCCAAGAAGGCAGGGACAGGAGGTAAAATGGAAAGGAAAATTTAGAAACATTAAATAGGTACTTTAAATTTAAAACTTTTAAATGAGATCCCCTATAAAGTAAGGTAGTCCAGAGAAATCCTAGTATTACAGGTGACACCTCTTTAAATGTCTACATTTTGGAAGGAGACAAGGGTCTTTGATATGACACTCTCTGAAAGAGGGAACAGTTTATATAAGTGACCTGATCTCTGCCAGTGGCCACCTGCACCCCATGCCCCTTAATGAGAATCATAAGGTCATGAGTAAACTCTTTATTTGAAATTTTTCTTACTAAGTTTTATATTTACAGATGATAAACTCAAATATAGACAACTATTTGATTTAACTGGCATTCTGGTGAGGCTGAATTCAAGAAATGTTTGTCTTATGTTTATCTAAACAGCCCCTTTCCCAGGCAAAATTAATTTTTTTTATAACCACAAAAGAGTAATGTGGATCGGATCAATATTTTTCACTATGAGAAATCATGAGGATTACTTTCTCTCAGAATCATGAAAATATATATACCCAGACCAGACTCCAGATCACTGGTCTGCAGTGTTGCGACTTGGGTGTGGGGACTTGGAAAAGGTTCACAAGTGACTGATGCTTCCTACTTCTGCTTATAAGAACCTTTGTCAAGACTGATATTTAGTTCTTCTTAAGTATGCAGTGTTTGCTCAAAAAGTCTTAGCATTTACAGAAATCAGTACTTAAACTGCTATTTAAGCATGCAGACATGAGTTCATTATCCTGATTCCTCAGCCTAGTAAATACGTTTACTTTGGATAAATTCTTTCCAAGCCTCAGTTTCCTTATCAACAAAACAGGGATTGAGGTTGTACTCGATTTCTAAAATCATGAAGATTAAATGAGATAATGCATATAAAGTTAAAGCTCACTAAAGGTTAGCTATTACTATCTCATTTGGCTTTGGGAAATTGTTGTTTTCTAAATTGTGCGGGAATGCAACCAGCGCTATAATAGTCTAATGTGTTTGGTAGGCCCTCAGGAGTTTTGAAAATATTGGTCAACTGACCTTTCTGTGAGGGACTAAAAAAAGGTACATCAGTTCTAGGAGAAGATGCTTTAGTCTACAATGGCCACAATGGAAGCCAGACTCCATGCAAGCATCTAAATGAAATGAAACCCTTTCCACAGCCCGAGAAGAAAATAAAGGAAGAAATATACTTTGGTAATATTAGGAAATATTAAACATTCAGTGGCAACAGCTAAAGGAGAACCAATTTCTTGGATTTCATTGATTATTTTGTTTGTGGTATTTTCTTGCTTTTCTTTAAATGACTGGTATTGTGTGATTTGAGTTGTGCTGCTGGTCTCCTTATGTAATGTATCTGGTTGTAAGAGAGAGTTAAACCTAGTTAGACAAAGTTAATGGAAAAGGGCATGCCCTTTCAGTCTTGTGTGGCATTGAGATAAATTTAATTTTGGTGCTGTCTTGACTCATTTTGACTTTTTTGGGGGGGGGAGGGGTTAAAGTGATATCAAAAAGGAATTCCTAACATATTTGAGGCTCCGACCATCCCATCTCCTGGTCCTGTTGGACGCTATAAGAGCTATATTGATAATGTCCTCCTGAACAAGCAAGAGGGGCTTCTCCACCTTCTTCTAGAGATAGGTACCCTAGAAAACATCACTGTGCATCTCTTATGTGCCAGATGCTGCACCCAGCAGTCACATAGACCATCATTCATGTGTTCTAATAGCTCATTTTACACAGGAGAGACACTGATGACATAGAATCTTCAGGGCCTTGCCTAGAGTCGTTGTTCTCAAGTGGCAAATATATATCTAAGCCTTCTCTCTTCCTGGATCCTCTGCCCTTTTACCATAGAAACAGGGACACCAGAGTAGTGAAAAGATTTTAGAAAGCATATTCTAACTCATCCTTTTATGACTGAGAAATCTTAGACTACCAGAAGTTAATTGTTTTGCCTCAGACACAGAGCCAGTTAGAAGCCTGACTGAGAAGAGAATCTGCTCTATTCACTTTTAGAAGTCTTGTTTCTCAAAATCCCACAAGGCACCTGAAGGACATGAGCCTCATTCGAAAGAGTTGTCTGTTGCGGTGACTGATGTAACTCATTGCTGGGGCAGGATATTGACGTATGCCTTAGGTTCTATAGTGAGAGACTCTCTGAACCCTTAATGTTCAGTTTCAACACAATTGCAAAATTCATTTAAGAGCCAGCTTGTCCTACAGAGCTAGAAATTAAAACTAAAATAAAATAGAAAGAAAAGAAAATCCAGCTAACAATATCTGACTAATGGCAAGCAGAAAATTCATGTGATTAAGAGAACAATTTGGTAAGAATAATTAAAAAGCTATATGATATATTTTTTAAATGTTATATTTAAAAGGTTATATTTATCTCACTTTCTTTTAATATGTATGAAGGTTGTGAAGTATTCACCTCAAATCAATTCCCTCTCTTCACAATAGAGAGGATAGTATTTTACAAAGTGATTATTTTTAAATATATGAAGCTTTGAGGAATAAAGTTCTCCTTGAGTGTCCGTATTACAACTGGAAATCCATTTCGTGCAATTCAGTTTAATATTCATGAATATATATTAGAGGTATTTGTATGGAATCCTCATAAAAACCATACACACAAAAGCCAACAACAATAAATGAACTAATTTTCCAGGAGCAAATCAGTCACTGGGTAATAGTGAATTTATAACTACATTTTCTACAGCCTTCAACATCTGTAAAAGAAATTGTTGATGCACAAAGTAACGAGAGCTATGAGGCAAAAGAATTATAAAAACAAAATTTTCTTACATATACTTTAAATACTTTGTAATGTATCCACTAAATGCTCAATAATAAAAATGACAGATAAAATAGATACATGATAGATGAAGAAAAATATAACCACCACAACAACCAAAAAAAGACTGAGAAATTCAAACTCCTGAAGATACCTATAGACACCAAGAAAAATGGCTAGTAAGAGAGACATTAGATTATATGGATCTTAGAAAAATTTATACACTAATAAAAAGCATAGAATAATGATATATTGGTAATGCCCATGTCATTACCAAACAAGAATAAAAGCACACTTGAGAGTATTACAATCTCCTTTTATAATAATACTAATACATACCTTTAAAGTGGGAAGCTGTTTTCTTAAATGATTAATCTATAACAGCTTTTACCAATGAAAGTCTCTGAAAACTCTGCATACACTTGCCACTCAACTTTCTGTTCATGAAATTTTTCTTTGAGCATTTCAGAGCAATTTTGCAAATTCAACAGAATTTAAGATAACACCATTAAGATAATTTTACAAGCTATTTTGGTTTAATTAGGATTCCAGTTGAAAACAATATACTCAGTTAACAAACCATGATTTGCTCATACTCCCCTTCACTAGTTATCACTTGAAAATGATTTGGATGTATAATGGAAAGAGAAATTTAGACACATGTTAAAATAACGTTGAATACTTTGATCAGAAAAAAAAAATCCAAGCATCTTCTTTTATATCATCTTATAAGATTCTTTAAAATAAATCTTTTATATCTAGATAAGGGCATATGGGAAGATAAATCAACATATCTTCGTTTCTTAAAGTTGTTTTTAACAAAACCACAGCACATAGCAAACAATTTTCCTGACATCCAACACCAGACCCTAACTTTGACCCAGGGCTGCATCGTTATTGGAAAATGCTTGGAGGTTTGGCAGGAGAGAGGTTAAACTTGGCATTGTCTGGAAAAGCTCTCTCACCTCCGGAAAGACCTAAAACTCTCTCCAGTTGCCTTCACTGAGGGTTCGGTGGTGTCCTGTATTCGGGCAAGGATTTCTTCCAGGATGGTAGAAACGCACAATATGCAGCCTCACATACACAAAAATATACAGAGCTCAGAATCATCGCGGATGAAGAGAACAGTTTATAAAACGCTCTCCAAGGACATTCAACAAAGTTATAACAATACAGCCCCGGAGAGGGGATTTGAAGAACTTTATAGTTAAAGGCATCCAGGGTCCCAAGAGCCCGACCTGAGAAGCCCCTCGGAAATAGGGCTGGTGACTAAAGTGATGCCCTCCTGTACTGTGATTCCACAGAGAAGCCCCCGAGAAACTAGGAAGGGATTGGGGAAAGGTAGAAAGGGTAAAGTCGTATTATCTAAGGTAACAGTCCCCAATTGCGAACACGAAATCATCCAAGCGAGAGGCAGGTGCTGGGAACCCCAGCCCAGCCTAACCTACACCCTTACCTGCACAACGCGCAGTAGCGGAGCCCGGGCGGCTTCGGGAACTAGAAGCGCCCACGCGGGGCTTCAGCAACAGGTTCCTCCCCTGCCTGATTCAAGCCACCTGCCACCGCAGGGCTGTTCGGCCCCAGCCAGATGTCTGCTCAAGGGCTGTGCTCTCGGTGCTCTGCAAGCGCTCGTGCCTCCCTGCCCCCTTCGGAGGAAACGTCACTCTCCGGGGGGCACCAGCCAGCTGCGTGTATTGCAGACAAGCAAGTCAGATCCCGCTAAGGGGCACCCGGAAGCCTTCTAGTGAAATTCAGAATCTCCAAGTGCAACAAAGGAAAGGAAGCATTACTATGACTAGTATTGCATCATCAGTTGCCTGGCTCCGCACCTTGGGCCAGTGATCTAGCCTAACTGTGCCTCAGTTTCCTCCTTTGTAAAACAGAGATAATGATAATAGTAACTGGATAACCTGAGAATTAAATGAGTGTATGCGCAAAATGCCTGGAATAGTGCCTGCTATATATTAAGTATTCAATAAACGTTAGCTATTTTTTTAAGGTTCTCTTGCGAATGAGGAATGAAGACTGCAGACTGGGACTCGAAATACCTCCAAATACCCACTCCAGGGCTTTCTCTGAAGTGGGCTGTGATCTGTGGGTCCTTGCAAAGGCCTTTTAGCTTGCAAGAAAACCTCTCTGGGATTCTTGAAATGTGTATTCACATCATAATTAGGAGGGTAAAGGAGAGAGCCTGGGCGAAATGCCCAGTGATCCCAACGAGAAAATCTATTTAGCTGAAGTGCTAATAGAGAGCTCATACCTAAAATTGAATGTCTTAACTTAGAGGTTTATACAACTACTGAGAAAGGGATAAAGGTGCTTTATGAGAGTAATGTAGATAGGGTCACATGTGGGTAAAGTCTTTTAATGTGTTATCAGGTCTGATTCTCACAGTGGAATGTTAGGTTTGCCCAGTGATAGTGCATAATTTTTTCCAGTCTATGCAAAGGCACTGAAGTTTATTGGTTTGTCCAAGATCACAGAGCTATTTCTTAAATGACAAAGCAGTCTCTGGAAGCTGAATTCAGTTCTCTTGCTATTGTATTTCTCTGCCTAAATCACTGGTAAATGTGTGGATTAAAATAAATTCTTTGGTCTTAGATTAAAGTTGTAGATTCAAACGCGTGTGTTTAAATATGGACTATGACTGTATCAAGGGTCTAGAAAGGGGACCCTCAAGTTCAGGATAAAAATACTGCTCCCACTTCTCTGAAGTTTATCAGGATCTGCAAGATAGAAAGTCATAGGGAAAAAAAGGACTTTAAGCAGATAAACAGATAACTAACTAGAGGCAAGGCTTAGAAGAATAAGGTACTTCAGGAAAATAAAACTGAGAAAGGCATTCAGTATTTATTCTGAGATTCTCAAATCAAAGCATAAAAAATATATGAACCATCACCCCACATAATCTCTCTTACCACTGAATAATAGATTATCAAAATGAATAGGAATAGCATGCTTTTGATAAAACAATGAGGTAAGTCTAGCTCATAAAAAATTCTATTATAAATCAGAAGAAATACAAAACTCATCATTATAATAATCATTAAGTTATGAGTCATTTGCTGTATCCTATAAAACAACACACCATGAGAACTATTATTCTGATTCTCCTCCTACCCCCACTGGAAATGTCTCTAGGCAAGAGAAAATTATATAAAACCAGAGAGGGACCTGGAATCAGGTCCTCTTCCTCTCCATTTCCCCTTAAACACCCACACATGCTGCTTTACCTTCCATCTTTTCATTTATCCTGCTTTGCCTTAGTTCGTTCCAACCTTTCTGGTGGCTAATGCCTAGCTCTACAACTATTAGCTTTGTTCCTCACTCTGTCTCATATTTTCAGGATTCTCTCTCTCTCTCTCTCTCTCTCTCTCTCTCTCTCTCTCTCTCTGTCCCTTCTGTCTCTCTCCACCCCCTCCTCCCTCTCCTTCTCTCTCTCTTACCTTCTCTCCTTCTCTCTCTCCCTCTCTCCTGCTTCTGCTCCCCCTGCCCATCCCCCCCCTTCCTTCCTTCATCCTTCCCTCCCTCCCTCCTTTCTCTCTCATATATTTCTCCCTTTCCTCTCAATTGAATTATTCCCACTGGCTTTTGTCTATGTTCAATCTCTCCCATTTAAAAAAAGTCCCTACAAGTCCTTACATACACATACCTACATCATTCCTTCCCATGTACAGCCACACTGGAAACTGCAGTCCAGTTCTGTTTGTATTTCCTCACTTCTCACTCACTCATCAACCCACTCCAATCAAGCTTGTGACTATTTCATCTGTCTCATCTTTGCAACAAACTTGCAAAAATCATTCATGTCATCCATGTTGATAAATATATTGGATTTTCTCAGCCCATATTTTACTTGCCCTTTGAGTGCCTGACTTCCTTTAGAACAGTTCTCCTGGTATTTATTTCATAATACTCCCCTACGTTTTGTTTATTTTGTTTACCCTGCATCTCTGGATAATTATTTTTTAAATCCTTTACAGGCTCCTTGTTTCCTACACAGCCGATCAATATATATGTTACCTAAGACTCAGTGCTATGCTTGCTCCTCTTCTGATTATGAACTAAATTTCTAACCATTCTCTTCCACACCAGTGGCCTAATTACCATGTTTGCAGGAGATCCAAACATTTGTGTCTTCAGTCTAGTCATCTCTTTGGAGTTCCTGACTCTTAACATTTCCAATTGCTGTCTCTACATCAATCTTAAATTCAACATGTCTGAAAGATAGTCACAGTCTTCCTCCTAAAACACTGTTCCCTAGCTCAGTTAATGGTGTTTCCATCCTCTCTTCTCTCTGCTAACTTAAATATTGGTGGGACCCAAGAAACCATCTTGCACAGTGGGGTGAAAACCACAGTCTGAGGATAGCAGAGAAACAGCACCAAAAGCTTCTGACTCCTTGACAGTTCTGGAAAATGTTCTTTCCAGTTTTAACTGACCTACCTTTGACTTTTTTTTTTTATTTTATATGCATGAGAAATAGAAGTTCGTCTTTTAAGAAAAAGATATACATATTTATATATCATCATATATTACTTAATATATTCCCCACATAAGTGTAAAATCAGTCTAACTTGATATAGACAGAAGGTGGCTGTTAATACACATTAAAATAAGAATTAAACTTCAAAATTGTTGGTATACCATTTAAAATCATCAAATGTTTCCCACTCTGAACACCAACTTTGGAAACACTGCCTTACACAATATGAAAATAAACTGATTGTTATGGTTATGTTATGGTGCAGAAGGAAGGATTAAACATTGCTGACCATATGGAAGCTTTGGGAGAAGAGGTCCAAGAAGACACAACAGTAAAGACAAAAAAGAATCTGCACTCCAGAAAGGAGCAGAAATGAACCAAGTGACAAGTGGGAAAGTAATGGAAGGGAAAGCAGATAGAAAAAAACACAACTTTAATTTTGGTAATTTCTGAGCTAATACTTTCTCAACCAATGGTTTTTCTGTTGGGCACAAAAATGGATTGATTAAAAATAATATTTGCATCAAAAATAACAGAGGCTTGTATTTGTGTTAAAAAAAAACTAAAGATAAAAGACATGGATAACAAATTCGTAAAACTAGCAAAATTATAGTGTGAAAAAATAGGCATTGCTAATAATCACAAAAGTACATATTTAAGCAACATTCAAGCACCATTTTCCCATTTAAATAACAACAATATGTGCTTGTCAGGTTGCTATGAAAGTAGCATAATTGACATAATTTTTTTGAAAAATGGTATATATAAATACCAATATATGGTTAACTAATATATGGAAATATATCTGTCAGAAATACTTTAAAAAAATGCTTCTAACAGAAAGTTATTCATCCATATTAACTAAATTATGGAAAACCAGAGGCAATTTGGTACAAAAACTTAATGAAATTTATGCGACTATGAGACATTTTAATAACAATGTACCAACATAGAGGAAAGAGTATAGAATATTAAATGAAATAAATTAGACATTGTAGGTAAATTAGGATTATATCTATATAAAATATGAATTTTATAATGTCTAAATGAGCCTGAATAAGACAGCAGTTCATATATCATGGTAGTTTGGTTGTGGAGTAATTTTTTTTTTGGAATTTTCATTAATTATTTTATAGCAGTGTTTGTAAAATTTAAAAAAAATTTTTTTCATTAGATAACACAGCAGAATGAATATCAGGATTCCTAGAACTGGTTTAGTTTTGTCATTTTAGTTCCTCATGAGTTTCAGTTTTTCATGTACAGTATAAAGGAATTCAGCTAGTGTTTTTAAAGTTGTAAAGCCTATGATTCTAACTCCCAATTCTAACTCACAAAAACTAGTTACCTAGTTATTCTAGTTACCTCAGAAAAGCAATCTACCTTGTTCTTCAAATTAGCCAAATTGGCCTCCTCCTCTTTCTAGATGTCTGATTCATTAACCTAATAATATTCATTGGCTTTCTACCATTGAGTCAAGTCATATGCTAATGATTTGAAAGGGTGGGGGTAAATGACTAGGAATTAGATAAATACATAAAACACTATTTTTAAACTCAGAAAACTTCCATTTTTGCCTGTTAGAGAGGGGCAAGACACAAGGTGAACATATAATTAGGAAAGAGGATTGGCGTCAAAGAGGAAAATTCTCACAGAAGGAAGCATCAGGGACAAGACGTTGGTGGAATGGATTAGGTTCTAGACAAAGGAAAAGGCATAAGAAAAGTATGGAGCTAGGGAACTCTGAGGGATATGTGGAAACAGTTCTTTACTAGGATGCATGAGAGCAGCTTAGGCTGTATAAGAGAGCAGAGTGCTAGACTTGTTAGGACCAGGACCATAAGGTATTTTAATAGTCTGCACTGTGGCTCTCAGAAGTAATGGGAGGGGCTTTTTCAGAGCTTAATAACACAGCCAACATGAATAGAAGGGATAGAGTCTTCATGAGGGAGTGAGAGCAAAACAGATGAGTCTGAAGCCTTTTTCCTCATTCCCCACAAGTTGTGTGTGGAAAGCAGCAGAACCAAACAAACCCATATTCTTCACTGAAGAAATGGAGAGGTGCTGAGAGAGTCTGGGTCAAGATAAGAAATCTCTGTGCATAGGAATTATGCAATCTGAAAAAAAAAAAAAGTCAGGACTTGACAATGGGAGACAGCATATTTCTCTAAAAGGCCAAGCGAGGTTGTTTTAGCTCAAGGAGCCTGGCCTGACCCATCATTGCTTGGCAAGAGGCTCTTCCTGTTTTACCTCTAAATGACAGATACATCTTAACAGGAAGCACTGAAGAGAAAAGATTGCCTTTTCCATGAGATTTCGATTTATCCAAACAAGAAGTGATTGTGAGATTATGAATTCACAAGTGTTAAAGTTCTGCCTCTCCACAATTCTCACACTATCGTAGCAGTTATCATAAATTTAAAAACCACATTTGTGTTGCATATCAGAGTATAGTATTTAAATGTATGACCTGTCATGGAGATTTAAAGTCTGGAGGCTTCATTTACTAGCATACAACCACAACTATATTATTAAACTTTAAATGTTCTTTCCCTTAAAGTCAGATAATATCCCTTTAAATGGGAAAATTTCGAAGAATGCTTTTGAAAAGTATTAATAAGAATATTAATTTTAGGCTTACAACATGTCATGAACTATGCTAAACCCTTCATAATCATTACCCCCATGTAATCCTGACAAGAGCCCTAAGAAGAATTCTTATTTATACTATTTAACCCTATTTTTACAAATGAAAAAACTGTGGCTTAGAACAATGATTCTCAAATTTTAATGGAGAATATATTTAAGCACAGATTCAAGCTCTAGTTCTAGGTGGCACTAAAAGTTTCTAACAAGCTTCTAGGTGATGCAGATGCTGCTGGCCCAGGGGCCACATTTTGAGTAGCAAGGTCTTACAGAAGTTAGTAATTAATGAGTCACACAGCTAGTAAGTAATAGTGTTTGACCCCAAATCTGTCTGAGCCCTAGGCTTTTGTAATTATCCATTATACCATGCTAAATCTACATAAAGAAAACTGAAACTCATTCACATAGTTAAAACACAGGGAGGCCTTGAGTGAATAGTATGGAAGGTAATCAAGACCTGATCATGACTGGCTGTGCTAAGACTCAGAACATGTCCAAGCAATGGGGAGGTTAATGACCTGCAACACATTAGTTTCTTCTATAAAGGAAATGATAGAGTCAATCAAGGTAATTTCTAAACAAAATATCTTTGATTTTTTTTTATTATGGTGACTTTGGTTAACAAAATCCAGTAAGTTTCAGATGTACAATTTGGCAGTAAGGCATATATGTTGCATTCACTATTCATAGTTAGATTTCTTTCTTTTATATATCACCACAGTGTGATGAATGCTTTGTTGAATACTATGGAATGATGTTAATAAATCAAAGATTGATATCTTTAAATTTGTTTCTCTCTTAACCTCTCCTTTGTGTTGAAGTGAATCTTAGATAGGAATTACAAAGTAATTTCTAGTTACATGCTTGGTTTCTATTTAAGCAGCTCATTCTTACATTTAAGCTACTGCCTTTAAAATATATATGGTTTATCAAAACTCCATTAACAGTTATGTGACATAAAATTAAATCTGATGCTTATGAAGAAAATACCATAAAGTTATGGTGGATGTTTAGGAAACAAAAACCTTACAGTTCTTGAGAAGATGATATTCAGAATTATAAAGAAGCATTAGAGTGAGCAGTATTTTTCATTCAATGCATTTTATTAATTCTAAAATATCTATGTTTCTGGATTTCTGAAGTACCCATAAATTTGGAGAATTTAGCTGAATCCATTGCATGTAAGATTGGATTTGTGTTATCAATATAGACTATAAAATGTTCTAACCATCTAAAATGACAAATTCCATTTATCAGCCCTCTGCCAAAAGAAATGATTCCCTTAGGGTAAGGGTCAAAACTTGTCATTATCAAGTTTTCAAGCTTTTACTTAAAATGACTAATTATATAAAGCTAAAACCTGAAAACCAATCCAAAAACAACCTAATGGGATTAAACTCAGAAATGATGATACCAATGACCCAGGAAGGCAAAAAATAGATTCTAGTAGTTAGCATAACAATAATGACTCTCATTTTTAAATATTTGCATAGTGTGGTTTCCAAATGAATTATTTAGAAAGCTTTAAAAATTAGATTTCTGGGGATGGGGCCTCAGAAATTCTCTCAGGTGATTTAGATGATTGGCCAAATTCCCAGAGGTACAGAAACCTCTGAAGATATTTTTGCATCTAATTAGAGCCTCCCAATAACTCTAAAAACCATCAAGTCAGGCACTACTTTCACATCATATGAATATGAAGAATGAGACCTCTGAGACACTCAGAAAGTTGGCCAAGTTTATAAGGCTAACCACGGCATGAAAAGAAAAATAGACATCTTCTGGTTCCAGACCTAATGTTTTCCCCTTAACATTTTAAGCTGCCTAAACTAAGCTTTTCCTTTGACAAATGTCCTAATGTAGAAACCTGAGGGAATATAGAAGTGGAATAAAGTATAGAATCAATGGTATAATCTATACTATTATTTGTAAGTATTTGATGTGATTGCAATTTATTTGAGATACATTTCTTGAAGCCCTAGAATGAGTAGGAAAGAAAAATTAACTCCTATAAAAGACCAAATCTTGAATAACGTAAATCACTCCCTGCATCTCTACAGTGCATTATATGCATTGGGTTATCTGCAACTTGGGATGATTTGTGTCGTCTTTCCTCCCATTTTTTAAGGACTGTGCCTGGGGAGCAGGGATGGGGTTGGGCTAACTTGGTATGTGTGGGTCCCTGTGGCTGAGCTGTATGAAGAGATTTACCTAAACTTTTAGTACATCAAATCCTAGGGAAAAAAACAAAGTTGAGATTAGCTGTAATCTGAATTAATTGTGGAAAAGTATCAGGCAAATTATTTTCTTCATTAAGAGGCAGTGAAAAAGGATTCTTGATGTAGGTAGGCACACACTGCAGGAACTGGCAGTTGAGGCTAAGGTGACTCCTGTACTAGTTTCAGTAACTAAAAAATGCTAATACCATTAACATCAACAAGGGAGTCCAGAGAAAGATGTACAGCCTGGAGACAATGCTGATTAATTTCTAGACATGTTGAATTCAAGGGGAATTCAGGAAAGCCAGATGGTAAAATCAGCTGAAATACGAATTTGAGTGTGCTAGAAGATTATATTTCCAATTTAGATTTTGGGAGTCATCCACTTATATAAAGGTGATAGTTGAAGCTGTAAGAATGAGTTGACTCAGCAAGGGAAAAACTGAAGCTTACGTAAAGAGCTTTGAGGAATACCTAGATGGTAGGAAAAAGAAAACAGTTCTAGAAAATAAATAAGGATAAAGAGGTATGAAAATAATATGTCCAATTTCATTGAAATCAAAGCAGGAGAGTGCCATAAAGGACATATGAATATCAAGTGCCTAGAGAAGTCAAAGAGAAAGAGCACTGAGACAGGCCATTGGAGGACTTAGGTGACAAGGGGTGGGGACAGGGGCATGGAGTTATGGGTCAACTGAATGAACTAAGATAACAAGTCTGTGGAAAATCAAAAAGAGATCTAAGTGAGCAAACAGGCAAGTTTATCCAGGTGAGAAGAGTAAGAAAAAAAGAGGGTAAGTGTTTTACTCAAAATTAATATTCTAGGACCTAGGCCAAAGAATTTCACTTGTATACTTTGTGCATGCATCTATACAAGTGTGGCTGAGATGTCCCTATTCCAACCCGTGGATTCATATGTAGACTTATTCTTACCAAGAATTCCCAGTTTCAGAAACTCTCTGTTGCATTTGGGCCTACCTGATCTACAAAGCCATACAAAAGCTATTTATTGCGTTAGCCCAGTAGATTCAGTCTCTATTTCAATACTACTACATGTATTTCAAGCATATATACATGAATAAAAAGCAATGATTGTCCATGAGTTTTCAGATTAATAGATTTTTAAAAGATTGATAAATAAGTTCTTAACTAGATGGCTTGTTACTTTAACCAATAATTATAGCTTTATTTGAGGAACAGGAGTTATTAGCTTATCAAATTTTAGTTTTAAACATTGATAATATAAACTAAATATTTGTTTTGTTGTTCCTTTTATTCCTAGAACCTATAAGTGCCATAGCCTAGAATCCCAATACATATTTAATAAATGAGTAAATGTGAAAAGATATCTGGTTTTTGTTCATCTTAAAATTACCTTGAGAAGGTAACAGAAATTGGTAAGGTGATAACAGTAGAGCCAACAAACCGTCTTATTGAGCTGGTCTGTCTATATCATTCATTTATTGTGCTTTACGATGTTGCCAGAGCACAGCAAGTACAAAGATTGTACCTTCTGCAGGGCTCAGAAACATATAAATGAATAATTACGTTCCTACAATAGCAACTATAAGAGAGGCACTATGGAGAGGATTTAACAGGATTTTCTAAATCATCTTTCAGGAGTCCAGGCAAGAACCCTTGGGAGAGGCAACATCCCTGTTTGTTACTATAGCATTTATCACATCAAATAATACTGAAGTGTGAGTAAGAAATTATCAGACAAACCCTTGGGTAGAAAGAGAGTATTTAAGAACCTAGAACAATATATTTGCAGGTTCAGAGAAGAAAAAAAAGATACAAAGATAATGCTTATTAAATGCAAAATAAATGTCAGGAATTTTGCAAGGTGCATTGTCTCATATGCTCCTCACAATTCTCTATAATTCTTCTTTTGTAGCTGAGAATATGCAATCTCAGAGGAGTTAAATAAATTTCTTTTAAAAACATAGCCAACAATTGAATTGCCAGGATTTGAAATGAAGTCAGATTGAATAGGTATGCCACATGCTTAACCACTATACAATTCTACAACTGCATTAGAATAACTAAATAGCTCAGCAGAGCTGCATTCCATCCAGTGTGGCTATATTAGCCAGTACGGAAGAAGAGACTGGACAGAAACTAGGTCAGATGATAAAGAGCTGAGAGTGCTAAGGATTTGGAGATTGTCCTGAGGATACTAGGAAGCCACTGAAAATTTAAGCAGGGTAATGATATGATTGGATTGATATTTTAGAACGACTGCTTCTAATAATACAGTGCATTGGAGGGAGAGCAAGCATAGGAGATTGCCTCAAAAAATGCTGAAAAACAATAAGGATTGAACTAAAGAGGTAGCAGCCTAAATTGAGAGATGAATGGAAGATTGTGTAGATATTTAGGATGTAGAATCAATAGAAGTTGAAGACTCATCAGATGTAAAATATGAGAAAATGAACTTTGAAGATACCCCAAATATTTTGCCTTGCTCAATGGTAATTCGGGAAACTATTAACCAAAATAGAAACATCACAGAAGGAACACCTTTTAACAGAAGAGAATAAGCTTTGTTTCAAACATATTGCTTTCAAGGTGAAAAATAGCAAATAGACAATTGGATAAAAACTTTCTGATTTATTCCCTACCTCCATTCCATCCTCATTTTTTTATCAGTCTGCCTTGATCTTCACGCTCCGCTCCGGACATTCTGAGCTCCTTATCTTTGTTTTTCTAAACAAACTCTGTCCTTACAATACTGGGTATTTGCATGTGCTGCTCTATCACCTTAACTTCCCCTCAAGAGGATAATCTCTCTTGTGCCCTTTTAGTACTTTATGCATACATCTATTAAAATTCCTCACATCTCATTGTTGTTATGCATTTACCTGTCTGCCTCCTTCATTAAATATAAGCCCCTAGTTAAATGGGTCCTGATTTAATCATTTTGAAAACCCAGCACTTAGAATTGTTATTGGCATATAATAGGCGCTAAGCCTTTTGGTTGTGATAATAAATAAGAAGTCAGGACTGGAAAGTTGGATACAAAGTCATCAATATAGTTATTTTGAGAAAAGTAATATTTCTTATAAAAGCAACTGAGCATCATTGTTAAACGCACAACTCTGGAGCAAGAATACCCTGATCTGAATCTTAGCTCCATAGGTATTACCTTTGTGAATAGAAGAAATGCTACTTAACTTTTCTGTTATTTGGTTTCTCTATCTGTAAAATGGGAGTAATAGTATTATCTATTCATAAGGTATTTGTGACCATTAAATAAGTTAGTACATATAATGCATAAGAATGTCTGGTACAGTAAAAAACATAAATATTAGCTATTAATTTCCTAATTAATCATGATGGGTTTTGGTCATATGGTAGATATTAGTCATAAATTTCATATTCTTTCTCTCTCCCTAGATTATATCTCCCTTTATTTAGGATCTAAGGGAAAAACAAAAGTTATACACTTAATGAATAATGCTCTTCACCAGCTCTGAGGGAAATAGAATTTAGATTACTTTCATTTAGATGAAATGATTGTCATTACAGTGTAAATGGTATCCCATCAGTCTTCATAATAGTATATCAGAGAGATGAATGATAAATATATCCTATATTCCTCTTTTAAATGTACTGAAGCAAGGGACATTTGAATCAATTACATAATAAAAAAATCACAATGCAGGAAAGGTCACAGATCTGGGTTTAGTTCATAATAACTATTTTATTTCTGAATTCTAGCTTTCTTATTTTCTGGCCTGTCACCACAAATCAAATTACTCAGCAGACTTGAATAAGGTTGATATCATGTTTAAAAGATATATATTGATTACATGTGCTGTTATAATTTTTTTTAATTAAAGAAGATTTAAGGATTTATATATAGTGTTACTTGTCATATCCATAAAGAGTTTCCAATATGCAAATAAAGAAATTTGGACATTTTAAAAGATTTAAAAACAATTAGCCAATATTTCTCTTTTTTGTATGTTGCTAGCATTGGATGTTGATTATAAGAATAAAGTTAAGAAATTTTAATGCAATTATAATTAGATTACAGTTTTAACATTTTCCTTAGAGAAGTGATTTATTCACGACTTACATATAATTTTGCATAGAGTGCCCCTGACAAATTTATTTATTTATTTATTTAGTAATATCTTCTGACTGATCCAGTAATAAATCAAGATATCAAGATGTTCTATTAAAATATGGCTCCACTTTAAATTATTAATGCCCTTTAAATAAAAAAAATACTATATTCTGTATCTAAATTTGAAGGACTTATCATTTATTGGACGCATGCATTATTTTGATTTTTTAGTGAAATATAAGTACTAAAATATTTTTTAAATGACATGTTGATTCTTTTTATCTATATAGAACAGGAAAATAGAAGATTAGCTGGTCAATATAGTTATACTCTAAGCTTTTTATTCTCAATAACAAATCTATTCTCAAAAGTTTTAAATTATATAAATACTCTCAACTTAAAGAAACAGTAGTTTAAATATTCTTTTAAAAAAATATCCATTGAGCATGTCCAAAGCACTAGATTTTTCAGATGGATGTTTCTAATATTAGATGATAACATTAGAATTATGAAAAAAAGAAGGGTTTTTGTCCAAGAAGTTATTTATACAGTCTTCGAGGACTGTCTTCTATGAAAAATATATATATCACTTTTTTTTGAGGACAGCAAAAAAGGTGAGGCCGCTAGACAAGATAATAATCTATATCTTAATATTTGAATTCAATGGACTATTATAGCAATATTTGCTAAATCTGTCAATTGCTCTATATACACACAGTTCATATTAATTATGAAATTGTCACCACTAGACCATTTGTCTTTATTTGCCATCATGATTTAAATTTTGAGAGCTATTTCAAAAGAGACTTTGTTCAGATAAAGTTTCTTTCATTTTAAGAAGAATAACCTCTGAATAATTTAATGGAAAACAAATTGATGACTTTTTGATGCATAATTACTATCCAACAATCATGGTGTCAAATGAGCACAAAGTGAACTGTCATTTATTTGAGCAGGAAAAAATATAATTGGTATAAAGAACAAAAAAATATCCACTCTGAGGGCTGATTCCAGAAATATATAAAGGCAATTTAGATAAAATAATGACATTAAAGAAAATTAAACATATGAAAGCTAGAGAAAAAAGAAAAGGCTGGTGATAGCCTCTTTGACCCCATGTCCTAATGGATGCAATGGGGTTTTCAAATTCTTACTAATGCTTTTAAGTATTATTAAACTCTGTGAAAGTATCTTTCATTATTAACCAACAATTAGTGAAAATCAACAACCTTTAAAACTAGAAAAGAGTATGACTTAAAGAAGTGACACATGTCTTGTCTGCTTCAGTCTTCAAGAGGAAAATGAGAGAAAAGAGTATGCCACTGGTAGTCTTTGTATTTTAATGACCACAAAAAGAACAAAAAGACATGAATACAGAATCATGCATATAAATTGGAACTGAATGCCACTGAAGCCAGGATTCTGGAAAAGTTATAAAAAGTCATACCTTTAATATAAGGCATGTGGAGAGCCAAGGAAACAATGACATTAGTAGAAGACCAGGGAAGGTGTCTGTCTAAGCCTGTGCTCTGGAGAGAAAAATAACTGTCATGAGAAATTAAAACTATAATCCTATCCTTCGGACAAGTTTAGTATTTGAACTTGTGCCCTCTGATTGGTTCTATACGTATGAGCAAATGAATTCGTTGATGAGGCCTCAGATTAATAGCACTAATGAGTTCATGGAAGAAGTGAAAACAATTGTAAAACCAGGCCTTGCAGTATTCCCATAGATTAAGATGAGCCAAACAAACACTTAAAGTCCAAAATTATAGAAAATACAAGGATGCAGTCGCCAAATGAGACTCGGAAGAAACAACTTTCAGACAATTAGATCCTCAAGTACTTCTGATATTGAAATTATTGAAATAATAGAGAATATCCAAAATGTGTGTGTGTGTGTGTGTGTGTGTGAGGGAGAGAGAGAGAGAGAGAGAGAGAGAGAGACTGACTATAAATGATTATGCAGGAGAAATAAGTCTTGCAGAAGCAATGGAAACAGGTCAGAACAAATTAAAGAGTATTTTAGGGGACTGAATGTAATACCTATTGAAGATGACACAAATAGGGAAATTAATGTGTCTCCTTTTATTTCTCCCTATAAAAAGGATCCTGCATTCTCAATGGAATCCTTCCTTCCATTACTCTGAACTTTATAAGGTTATATAGATGAATTTTTCTGACTTCAGAATCTAATCTCTTGCAAGTTTCCTGATTGAGTGTGTCCTTTTTCTCATCCCTGATATTATACATCTTCTTGATTTTAGATTAAAAAAGAATATACCCAGAATAATAGCAAGGAAGTGCTCTAAGTGGATTTTTAGTCTAATTCAAGTCATATAACTGTTTCAATCATATTCCAAAGATAACATTAAAGTCCAGATAACTACTAAGCCACTTTATATTGTCACCTAAACCAGTGCTACTCAAAAGTGTTATCCACAGGCAGGTGTAACTCTGTGAAATATTTACTTGTCAGGGATAAAATAAGCAGTGTGTATCAGGATGTAAGTCAGATATGTCACTAAGCACACTGCATAGTTAATCTGACATGTCTATTTAACAAGACTTTCTTGATGAGGGTAAACATGCCTCAATTTATATTCTCCTTTAAGCCCCTTGTCTCATTGAGGATTGGCACCTTGAGTAGCACTGCCCTGGACTCCACAGCACTTAAATGTGTCCAGCACTTCATGTCTGATCAGTATTTGTTGAATGAGAACTTTGACTTACTGTTTAGTGTTGTGGTATGCAAATTTTAACAGTAGATATTTTACTTTACATCAACAATTCATTACTAATGCACCTGGCAAACTAAGATTGTTAGAATCCTTTGAGAGGTAAAAAAGAAAAGAAAAAAAAATACCCTCAACAGGAATATTGCATTCAAAACATTATAAATAAATTGTCTGATTAAAAGCTATTAAAAACTAATGATGACATACTCACTGTAGCAGAATTGTGTTATGCTTGCTTTAATTGACAGTCTTATTAAAAGCTAAGAAGTCAAAAACCATCTCATCCATCTCTCTAATTTTAGAAGACTAAATAGTACAATCTTAGGCTGTAATTCCACTAATTATTACAGTGAAATGGCTGAGGATTTGGTCTTTATTGCTAATTGCATGATCAATGAATCTGAAACAGTTGTTTCATTTGAACCTTTTTGAGATAATGAGTTTTTTTAATCACCTGTGTATATGAGGAGCATGAGATAATTCTACCATATGAATACCTAATTGTTCTTATTGTTCCTTTCCAGGGGAAGGAAATTTTTGAGGTTTTAAATATTGTATAACTCTGATATACCATTTTATGCTGTGGAGTACAATGACCATTTCTAATTTGCAGGGATAAGATAAGAGAGTTTTCACTGATTTATGATTTTTTTAAATTTAAATTAGAGAAAGTAGTAAGTATTTTTAGTTCAAAGTTATAGTGGTATAAGGCACAGACATACTGTAATTCATTCACATTAAATGAAAGAAGTAGCTCATAGCCAAATGGGCATGAATAATTCTCTAGAATAGGCTGAAGTCAGCTGTCTATTGTCCAATTATGTAACACTACCTTAAATCCTGTAGACTTATAATATGTAGATTTTAAAATCAATAGAGCACCATACTCCTTAAGTGTGAACTGCACATAGTGACTTCTTTCCAAAGAGTACAGTATGAACAGAGGATGGGGCAAGAGCAGAAAATAGAGAAAAGTGATAAACACTTCAGCCAGATGACCAAGGTCAGCATCAGTGGTGATCAATTATGCTGAGAGTATGTACCCTTGATACGGCATTTTACCTTTACAGTCTTCCTCCCCAAAACTCAGTCTAATCAGCAGAACATCACCAGATAAATATCTATAAATGGACATTCTACAAAATACCTGACTAGTACTTTACATAACTGCCAAACTAATTTAAACAAGCAGTTTAAGAAACTGTCACAGCCAAGAGGAGTCTAAGAAGACAACTGAATGTAATATAGTATCTGGATAGGATCTTGAAATGGAAAAAGAATATCTTGTAAAAACTAAGTGAATTTGAATAAAGTATAGACTTAAGTTGATAATATATTAATGTTGACTGATTATTAAATATCGACTATTGATTATTACAAATATACCTATTAATGTAAGATGTTACTAATGGGAGAAACATGTGCAGAATATTTGGGAACTCTTTGTATTATCTTCATTTTTTATAAATTCATAACTGTATTTAAAAAACAAAATTTATTTTAAAAATCAATAGAAGAAAATCACACACTATGTAAATCAGGATAACTAAAGCTACTTGAGGTATTTCAATCAGAAAGAATTTTGTATCAAGAATTGGTTACATAGGTGATGGAAGAGCTAAGAAACCAAATAGAAAAGAGCTGGAAGCTGCTCCCACTCTGAGTGCTAGCTCAAGGGGAGGAGGTGGCATTAGCAGAGCTTAGGAGATGGCCATTCAAAATAAGCTGGAACAATAACAGTCTGTCCAGGGAGAGCTGGAACCACCAAGTGAAGTACAATCTGGTAGGGATGCAGATGGTACAAGAAATGCTACCAGTGGCAGAAAGACAAGAAAAAGATTCTGGCTTCTTCTCTCCTTCCATTTTCTAGTCTTCTGCTAGTGCCTCCCATTGACTAAACCAACTAGAAGCAAGAGGGGCATGGAAGCTTGGAGAATGTAGTTACTTGGTATAAAGAACACAGGAAAGGAGGTTCAAAAATGGATCTCAGAGCAAAGAAGCATACGACAAATGCTCCAATCTTTCCTGTAATCCAATCTGTTATAGATTATACTGAAAATGAAAAAAATTGCCTATTTTAAAATTTCTATAAGCTTTTCTGCTCTAAATGAGAAGTCTATATGTATTTGCATCTAGGGGACTTTAGCATTTCGTGATCTTTTTTACTTCTCCTTCTCACTTCTTTTATTTATTTATTTATTTTTGAGAAATGTAGTGTGTCTTTACTACATACTACTCCACTCTTTACTTTCATTGAGGATTAGCATTTCTCTTCACAGTCAGCTTTACTTCATATGTTTCCTTGAATTATTTTCACTTAAAAAAGTTTTATCATCTCAGTGTGTTAGACAAATGTCAAAAGATTTGTTAGCTTAAAAGATCATCTTGAAACAAAAGTTTTGAAAATTGTCACTTTTTTACTATTTTATCAAAATAGGAAAAAGCAGACAAACTCTTAGTGATCAAAGACCAGCTGAATATTATGAATTTTCCATTATGGCCAAACATATTGCATGTCTGGGATAAAGCAGCATTTTGAAAGGGAAAGAATGTCAATGATTTTGATGCGTGGAGCATTTCAGAAGGAATCAGATGCATAAAGTGTTTTTGAGGCTTCTTTAGTTAAAGCAGCTAGATATCTTGGTTTTAAAATTAATTTTCATTAAGATTAAGGAAATAGTACTACCATCTGTGGATTCTCTAGGTAAAGCTTTCAATTGAGAGACTGTGTGATTTTGAGAGCTAGCATATCTAAAACAAGACATGATAAGTAAAGAAAGAAGCTTCTTTCTGCAGTGTTTGATGACATCTTACTTTTCCAGAATTCTTGTTGGAAGCTCTTCGTTAGAGATTTCTCAATAGCAACAATTGCTTATGCCCAAGAAAATAGAATATAAAATTCATTCTAGGAAACCTTAGTTAAAGCAAAATCAACACTGATACCAAATAAAAGATTTAAAATATACAAGAATAGGTAGATGACTGCCAATCGAACAAAGGATTGAATGGTAAAACAGGTAGACAGAATTTTTTTTTAATCCAAAAATTGTTGTGTTAGGTATCCATGAGCGGAAACACAAATTTTAGGATATCGCACCCAAACTACCAGGGGACTGTAAATATAGCAGTGAGGAGAAGATGCTGACTACTACACCCCACTTTCAGAACTAATTCCAGCACTACCAGGAATGTCATCATTACCTTGAAATATGCCATGGCAAATTTAACATGATTTAAACACAATGGTTGCTCATCAGTAAATGAAAAGAAAATAAATACGCTTAACTGTTATGTTCAGGACAGCAAGATTAACAGTAGTCTAAAATCTCTTCCCAGTGGAAAACTTAATTTTAGAATGCAAAGTAATAATGTTTCTCCCCATGTTCCCTGAATTCCAAAGAATATGTCATCACACAAACTAAACACACATTAAATGTTCTAGCTATTTTGCTTTGTTTTTCTAAACCTTTAAAGAGCCTTTGATTTCTTCAGTTTTCTCACCCCTCCTGCATACTGCTTCCAGCTTAATCTATCTGAAAAAAAGAGCAAGCAAGCAAACAGAAACTGTTTACATACTGTGTAAAACACCCAGATATTTTTGTCTTCTCATTCTGGGCACTAGAACTGTGATCACATTGGTTGGTTGGGAGTATGGGGACTTTGCCCTTGCCTTCTGGTACAGTCAGGCTGACCAACCACATGCCTAGAGTTTCTGATTCTTGCTACCACTTCTGAAGTTAAACAAAATATAACACTACAAGTATTAAGATCTGGCATCCCAAACCACAGAAGGGACTAAATATAAAATGAAAACCAGAAATTGAAGGTAGTTGACTGATGGAAAACAGGAGATAGGCAAGAACTAGGCAGATCAATTCCCTCTCTTCTTTGGACGCCGCTCTGATATATGGTTTTCCCTTGCAGCCATCAAGAAAAGTCTCCCAGGTCTAGCACATATACCTCCAAGAAATATGCTGTGTCTCTTTATAGCTTAGAGTGAAGTGGTGTTAAGGGTGGAGAATTTTCCAATAAATTAGTCACGTTAGGGCAAGACAGGGAGTAGTGATATCCTAGGCGCCAGTCTCGCAGAAACAACATTTTTGCAGAACCAGACAATAGCAGCCAACTTCTTCTGCTTCTATAATCTTCTTCTGTAAATCAGGGTGTGGTAATCTGCTCAAAGATATGCTAACGGCCATCTTCTGCTTCTGTAATCTGCTTACTTCTTCTAGGCTTTATAAACTGCCTCTTTTGGGAGCTTAGGGCTGATTCTCTAGTGGGGAGAATCAGTCGCCGGCCAGCTAATAAAGGCTCACAATTCATCTCAACTGGCTCCGTGGGTCTTAAATTTGGTCATAGCACAACAGTGGGAGCCAACACAATCAAGTATTACTTCCTAATGCTTCTCATTTTTCTTTGCCCCATTTTCACATTTCCCTATTTTGCTGCTTTGAATTTGCAAAGTCCAAAATAAGACAGAGCACTTTCATCTTAGCCTAAAGCCCTGTAATGCAGAGATCCCTGACTAAAATATCTCTAACTATGACAATAGGCAACCAAATTGTAAATAGAGAGACAATAAAGTAAAATAGCATTCAAACCAAAGTTGCCTGGTAACATCTAATCCTTCCTGATTAATTAGTATTGACTCTACCAGATGAGGCTAAGAAATGTCATCTTGGCATGTTTCCTGATCTTCATTGCCTTATGTTTCATTATTACAAGTCTTCTCCTCTGTGCCATGTCATGTTTACTGGGAATGGATGCTTCCTTGGATTTGAGCTAGTATATTAATTGCAGTGTGTGCTCAATCTCTTTGTATTTATTTCAAACCCATGCATTCAATTTAATAATTGAATTAGAGAGGTAAAGTTAAAGTTGCAATCACTTCAGATTTAGGGAATAAAAAGTCAGATTGTTGCCAAAACACTTTAGGTTAATCCTTAGTCTAGGGGGCTAGTCAATAATTAATGTTTGCTTTATATCTTGAAGCCTCTAATCTCTATAGATTACAAACTATTATTTTGTAAACAAAAATACAAAAGAGTACAAAAAAAGTTGTTTAATGAACTTGTATTTTGAACAGTAACATAGTGAGAAATTTGGAATAGTTAATTCCAGTGTTTGCATAAATAATGGTAATTAGAACACATATGATTATTCTGTTGTTGCTGCTGAAATGTTATATTTTTTTTCCAAACCAGTATCCAATGCTTAAAAAAAAAAGGTATACTCCCTGGACTTGAAGATGCAGCAGACCAATTAAATTCGGACTTTCTCTGATTACCAAGGAGTTTCAGAGCTGTGATTATGAAGATCATTTTACAGTACAGTATTAATGTACTAATGCTTAACAGATGAAGTAACATTATGCTATATAAACAAAAGACTACTATATAAATAAGATATAAATATCACTTATACAGATATAGAAAAGTTATTTATTGAGAAATGTCCAGGGGAGTTCCAGTTGAGATGGTAGAGTAGGTAAATGCTATGCTTGCCTCCTCCCATGACGCCATTAAAATTACAACTAAATTATAGGGCAACCTGGAAAACAATCTGAAGACTGACTAGCTGAATAGAACTTCATAAGGATATGAAGAAGAAGCCACATCGAGACTGGTAGGAGGGATGGAGATGTGAAGCAGGTGTTATGGGTGGACAATTTCCAGTAAGCCAGTATTAAATATTTACTTCTGATTCTGTTAACCAGGGTATGGTAATCTGATCAAGGAGATGCTGTTAACTAGGGTAATCTGATCAAGGATATGCTAACGGCCAACTGTTAACCAGGGTGTGGTAATCTGCTCAAAGATATGCTAACAGCCAACTTCTGCTTCTATAATCTGCTTACTTGTTCTAGGCTATATAAACTGCCTCTAATGGAAGCTCGGGGCTGATCTATTCTAACCCTGTGTGGTAGAGAGTCAGTCACAGCCGGCTAATAAAGGCTCACAATTCATCTCAATTGGCTCCGTGGGTCTTAGATTTGAGCGAACCACAACACAGGTTGTCCCACACCTACACATGGCATTTGAACATCAGAAGAAATATCCCAGCTACAGAGTTTCCCCCAGAAGAATGAGGAGCCCCATCCCCACACTGGGGCTCCCCAACCCAGGGTTCAAGTGCTGGGAAGAGGAGTCCCCACAAAATCTGGCTTTGAGAATCAGTAGGGATTCTGTCCATCCGGGTGAGATAAAAGGCTGCTGAAAACCCAGATATCCTCTTAAAGGGCCTGCACACAGACTCATTCACTCACAGGCACTTATCCCAGGCTCCAGCAAAGGGATAGCAACTTGGGAGGCACCAGAGACATGCAGGGAAAGACTGAGTTGTGTGGCTTTAGGGCAAAGGCTGCAGGGACAGCCACTATTATCCCTGTATTGAGCTTTCCTCCTGTGTACCCTATAGGCAGGTGCCATCTTGCCTGTGTTGAGCCTTCTTGACACACAGCCAAATATGAAGCTGCACTGGCCTGGAGAACTTCACTTGCTCTACCCCTGTGACTCCCTAAGACCTCACCACACCCAACTTGAGCACTGCCTGAGGCATTTTTCTGTCTGAGCAACCAGCTCTACCCCATGCTTGAAGCTGGAGATTCCTTCAGCAGCAGTCAACAGGCTTAGGCTGGCATACTTCCAAAGACATTTTGGTGGCAGGCAATCAGCCCCAGCTCAAGCTGAATATTTCCTGAAAAAATTTCTCAGGGGTCTGTGGGCCTAAAGAAGGCAGCAGTTGGCCTCAATGTGATCTGAGACTTTTGTAAGTGGCCACAGGCTCAGCAATGGCACCAAATATGAATCTACACTAACCTGGGGAACGCCACATACCCCACTCTGGTGACTCAGCTGAACTTGGCCTACACAGGAGCCCCTCATAAGGGGCTCCAAAACCAAAACACCTAAATGCTGACATCAGACCATAAAAGAGCTTAAACTTATGAGCCTCATAAGTAGCACACCCAAAGGGTGGTCTCAAAAGGTACACAAGCATGCTGGGGTAAATTCTACTTTGTGGGGTCAGTTTCTACATAGCAGCTCATACACCATGGGCATGGCCAACCCTCATAGCCAGTCAACCTCAGAGTCAATCCTGCTCACTGAAATACCATGGCAATCAATTACAGCAGGAGAGCACGTACAACATACATAAGGGGCAATCTGGAGCACTGATACAAGTCATGAGGGAAAATGCACCACTGGGCCACATAGGACACCTACTACATAAGGCCACCCAGCCAAAAATGGGAGATGTAGCAGGTGTACCTAATACACACACACACACACACACACACACACACACACACACACACCCAGAGAGGCAGCCAAAATGAGAAAATTAAAAAAAAAAATGTCCCAAATTAAAGACAGGAGAAAACTCTGGGAAAAATGGAGGTAACCAACCTACCAGATACTGAGTTTAAAAAACTCATTATAATATAAAAATGCTCCATAAACTTAGGGGAAAAACAAATAATCTCAGTGAGAACTTCGACAAGAAGATAATAAGTATAAAAGGCCAAAAACAATGAAAAAAATAGTTAAAAATGAAGAATAGCTAAAATAGAGAATGTACTAGAAGGAATCAATATCAGATTAGATAAAGCAGAGGATTAAATCAGCGATTTGGAAGACAAGTTAGCAGAAATCACCCAATTGGAACAACAGCAAGAAAAAGAATTTAAATGAGGATTTTAAGGGACCTATGGAACAACATCAAGTATAACAACATTTGCACCATAGGGGGTACCAGAATGAAAAGAAAGAGAGCAAGGAATTGAGAATTTATTAAAAGAAATGATGACTGAAAACTTCCCTAACCTGATGAAGGAAAAAGACATTTAAGTCCAGGAAGCACAGAGTGCCAAACAAGATAAACCCAAGACACATTATCATTAAAATAGCAAGGTTAAAGACAAAGGGAGAATCTTAAAAGCAGTAAGAGAAAAGCAATTAGTTACCTGCAAGGGAGTTCCCATAAGACTGTCAGATAATTTCTCAACAGAAACTTTGCAACCGGAAGGGACTGGCACAAATATCCAAATGAATGGCAAGCAAAGACCTACAACCAAGAATACTCTACCCAGTGAGACCATCAATAAACATGAAGGTTAGATAAAGAGTTTCTCATACAGGAAAAAGCCAAAAGAATTCATCACCACAAAGCCAGGATTGCAAGAAATGTTAAAGGGACTTTTTTTTTAACAATAAGATGAGGAGAACATAAATGTGAATAATAAAATGGCAATAACTACATGCCTTTCAATATTCACTTTAAATGTAAATGGGTTAAATCAAAAGGCACAGAATAGCTGAATGGATAAGAAAACAAGACCCATACATATGCTATCTACAAGAGACCCACTTCAGGTTGAAAGATACACACAGACAGAAAGATATAAAAAACATATATATTTCATGCAAATGAAAATGAAAAAAAATCTGGATTAGCAATAATTATATCTGACAAAATGGACTTTAAAAAACAAAGCCCAAATTAAGAGACAAAGAAGGATATTACATTATGATCAAAGAATCCATCCAACAAGAGAGTATAGCCCTAATAAACATGTATGTACCCAACATAAGAATATCTAAATATATGAAGCAAATATTGACCAACAAAAGGAGAGATTGACAGTAATTAAAGTCATCAAAAGTAATATTAATACCTCATAGACACCAATGGATAAATCTTCCAGACAGAAAATAAACAAGGAAAACAGTGGCCCTAAATGACACACTAGACCACATGGATTAAATTTTTAGAGCATTTCACCCCAAAGAGGCAGAATATACATTCTTTTCAAGTGCACATGGAGCATCTTTTAAGATAAACTATATGTTAGGCCACAAAACAAGTCTCAGTAAATTTAAGAAGACTGAGATCATATCAAGTGTCTTCTCTGACCACCATTGTATGAAACTAGAAATGAATTATAAGAAAAAAAAATCTGAAAAATACACAAACACAATAAGGCTATATAACTTGCTACTAAGCAATGATTGAGTTAGCCATGAGATCAAGGAAGAAAACAAAAGATACCTTGAGACAAATGAAAATGAAAACACAATGACACAAAATCTATGGGACATAGCAAAAGCAGTCCTAAGAGGGAAATTCATAGCAATACAGGCTTACCACAAGAAACAAGAAAAATCTCTAATAATAATCTAAACTTACACTTAAATAAACTAGAAAAAGAACAGCAAACAAAGCCAAAAGTAAGAAGGAGGAAATAATAAAGGTCAGAGCAAAAAAGAAAAAAGAGTCAAAAAATGCAAAAGATCAATGAAACCAAGAGCTGCTTCTTTGAAAAAAATATTAAAAACTGATAAACTTTACCCAGACTCATCAAGAAAAAAAGAGAGGACCTAAACAGATAAAATTGGAAATGTAACAGGAGAAATGACAACTGACTCCACAGAAATACAAAGAATTATAAGAAAATACTATAAACAATTATATTACAACAAACTGAAGTATGGAAGAAATGTATACATTCCTGGAACATACACTCTTCCAACACAGAGTCAAAAAAAAAAAAACCAGAAAATCTGAACTAACTGATTACTACTAATAAAATCGATTCAGTAATCAAAAGACTCCAAGAAACCAAAGTCCGGACCAGATGGTTTCACAGGTGAATTTTATCAGACATTCAAAGAAGAATTAACACCTATTCTTCTCAAACTATTACAAAAGATTCAAGAGAAAGGAAGGCTCCCAAGATCATTTTATGAGGCCACTATTACCCTGATTCTAAAACTAGTCAAAAACAATATAAATAAAATTATAGGTCAATATTATTGATACACATAGATGCAAAAATTCTCAACAAAATATTAGCAAACCAATCTAGCAAGATATTAAAAAGATATGCACCTTGATCAAGTGGGATTTATTGCTGAGATGCAAGGTTGGTTTAATAGCCAGAAATCAATTAATAGCATTAACAAATTGAAAGATAAAAATCATATGATAACATCAACAGATGGAGAAAAAGCATTTGATAAAATCCAGCATCCACTTATGATAAAAATTCTCAGTGAAGTGGGAATAGAGGGAACATACTTCAACATAATAAAGACCATATATGACATACTCATAGCTAACATCATACTCAAACGGAAAAAGCTAAAAGTATTTTCCTTAAGACCATGAACAAGACAAGGATGTCTACTTTAACTACTTTTATTCAACATAGTATTTGAAAGTCCCAGTCACAGCAATAAGATAAGAAGAAAAATAATAGGCATCCAAACTGGAAAATAAGAAGTAAAACTGTCATTTTTTGCAGGTGATAGGATACTATAAGTACAGAACCCTAAAAAGACCACCAAAAAGAACTAATAAATGAATTCAGTGAAGTAGCAGGTTATAAAATTAATATTCAGAAATTAGTTACATTTTTATACACCAATAATGAACTATCAAAGAGAAATTAAGTAAACAATTTCATTTACAATTGCATAAAAATTACACTTAGGAATAAATTTAACCAAGGAAGTAAAAGACCTTTACTCAGAAAATTATGTCATTGAAGAAAGAAAATGAATAAGATACAAATAAATGAAAGCATATACTGTGTTCATGCATAGGAAGAATTAACATTGTTAAAATGTTTCTACTACCCAAAGCAATCTATAGATTCAATGTAATCCATATACAAATACAAATGGCATTTTCCACAGAAGTAAAACAAATAATTCAAAAATTTATATGAAACCGTAAAAGACTTTGAATAGCCATGGCAATCTTGAGAAAGAACAAAATTGGAGGTATCATGCTACCTGGTATCAAATGTACTGCAACACTATAGTAATCAAAACAGCATGGTACTACTATAAAAACAGACACACAGAACAATGAAACAGAATAGAAAGCCAGAAAAAACCCACACCTATGTGGTCATTTAATCTATGACAAAGCAGGCAAGAATATACAATGGAGTAAAGACAGTCTCTTTAATAAATATTAAAGAAAAACTGGACAAATAAATGCAAAAAAAAATAAAACTCAACCACATTCTCATACCATATACAAAAATAATCTAAAAGTAGATTAAAGATTTAAATGTAAGGCCCCAAACCACAAACTCCTAGAAGAAAACACAGGCAGTAAACTCTCCCACATTGCTCTTAGTAATATATATTTTTAAATTTTTTTAGGTGAGACAACCCTTGGTTGACCCCACAGATTTCAAGGACCTTGTCAGCTTACAATCCCTTATTTTTTGTGTGCCTACAGCACCTGGTGATCTTATGTAGTCTCCCATCCAAGTACTAACCAGGCCGACCCTGCTTAGCTTCTGAGATCAAATGGCATCAGGTTTGTTCAAGGTAGCATGGCTGTAGACCTCTTAGTAATATTTTTTTCTGATATAGCTTTTTGGGCAAGGGAAACAACAACAAGAAAATAAATGGGACTACATCAAACTACAATGGTTTTGCACAGCAAAGGAAACCATCACAACAAAAAAAGACAACCTACTGAATTGGAAAAGATATTTGTCAATGATATATTTGAAAAGGGGTTAATATCCAAAATTTATAAAAAACTCATACAACTCCACACCAAAAAGACAATCAATTAAAAATGGGCAGACAACCTGAATAGGCATTTCTCCAAAGACGACATACATATGGCCAATAGACATACTGCTCAGCATTGCTGTGAACCTAAAATTGCTGTAACAAGAAGATGTATAAATAAAATTATACTGCCTACTAAAATAGACCCATGAAAAAATGCTCAGCATCACTAATCATCAGAGAAATGCAAATTAAAACCACAATGAGATATCACCTTTCACCTGTCAAAGACTATAATCAATAAATTGAAAAATAAGTGTTGGTGAGAATGTGAGAAAAAGAAATCCTCATGCACTTTTGGTGGTATTCAACTCAGTAGAGCCAGTATGAAAAACAGTTTGGAGGTTTCTTAGAAATAGAACTACCATTTGACCCAGCAATTTTACCTCTGGGTATTTATCCTAATAACTATGTATACTGTCAGGTACGAGACTAATGGGGGGGTGTCATTTCATAAATTATATAAATTTCTAACCAGTGTGCTGTACACCTGAAACTAATATCAAATAGTGCTGGATATCAACTCTAATTGAAAAATAAATATGTAAAGACACGTTCAGTCTATGCCAATTATTCAAATTTAATTTTCTAAGAATAATTTTTAAAAAACAAACAAAAAATGGAATATATAAAGAAAAATTTATTAATTTACAAGGTTCAGTTTTTTTTGAGCTCTTATTTATTGATGACAAGTGTGACATGATTAATGGTTTAAAATTTACAGCTGGTATTTTGAACCCTGTTTGCAAATTGAATCAGAAGTGTTTTCAGAGATTCTGAAACCATATAATATTCTCTTTCAAACAATGATATTTAAGTTGCCTGAGGAAACAGTTTAACATTGAAATTCATTTAAAAATTTCAGTTCAAAATATCATACTGCAATAATGACGTGGCAATGTAGCTTCAATGAATGTAACAAATGTACATTGTTGTTGTGTGTGGGGGTGCAGAAGGTATACAGGAACTCTACCTTCTGCTCAGTATTGCTGTGAACCTAAAACTACTACAACAAGAAAATTTATAAATAAGTTATACTACCTACTAAAATAGTTCAAAACTACTGATTTAGAACATTTGGTCTATTTTTTACTTTTGCCTAAAAGTGGAAACTATTTTCCCTTAAGGCAGAGAAAAAAAATAGTAAAAATTGGAAAATTTTGAATGTAAATAAATGAGTCAAATTTAGAATGGAAGTAACTGAAAGCTAAATCACAAGTGATATATCTAGATGATATAATATAAACAATACTTGAGAAAAAGTCTTCAATTTGGTCACTCTCAGATTTCTCACCTTGGTAATAAATAGTCCTGTTTGTACCTAAAGCAGAGACATTAAATCAAAAAGATGGAAAATTCCTATATTATACAGTGACCTAGAATTTTTACTGTTAACATTTATGATAATTATCTAAGCAATGAGCTCCAGCTTCAGTTGAAACAGAAATAGATGAAATTTAATAGAATTAAACTAATCTAATTTTAATCCCAAATCTATTCATTAAACCATTTAAATGGTTATGTGAATCACTGTTAATTTTTCTTCATCAAATCCTAAAGAATCCTTAAATGTCCCTTGAAATTTTGGTGATGTATCATGTCAAATATTCTATTTATGCAAGCTTTTATAGCAAGTCATTTTTCATAGATGATATTAGTGCTTTGTTATCCATTGTTTTAAGGACAACAAAGAAATAGTTACTATTGCTCATTACAGTTTATCTGCTTTTGCAAGCTTTGTCCTGAAGGTGATCCCTTTTTTTAGTCTTCTTTGAGATTGGATCTGAATTTTGATTGGTATTTTCAGAGTTTACATGGAGCAATAGTGTGTATTATTGATAAGCAATAATGACCTACCATTATCTGTGTCCTAAAGACAGATGAGGTATGGCTTGCTTTAAAGAGAAGTTGCTATTCAGATATAGACATTTATTTTACCTCCAGCATCAAAATGTGTTATTCTGGCTATGTAGTCTACTCCCTAACCTCCCCAGGATTCTTAGTATATGCAGCTACTTGCTCAGTTATGTGAATTTTCAAAAAAAAAAGTTAAAGCAAAAAGCCCATGCAAAAACAAAAACAAAAACAAAAAAAACCCAAAACTACTCAAGGCCTTTTAAAAATAATTGTTTGTAGAAGAACACATCTATATTAAAAAGTCCATAAATCATAAATGAATTATCACGATGTGAACCCACATGTAACTGCCATCTATGTCAAGAAATAATCATTCAAGTTTAAAGTCATATCACAACAGTAATAACTGGGAGCACCACTCAAGTCTGGTGTTTGGAATAAGAATCTTAATGTTTACATCGCTTTAGTTGCAAGCTATATATAAATAAAGGGTTTTAAGTCTTGTATGTACATTGGTAAAATGTGTGTAAAAGGAACAACAAAAATTTTAAAATTTTATGTTATAATAATGTGATTTGAAAACAAAAACATAATCCTTATAATCTGCATCCTATAATTCCAGAATTCAATTAAAATATAACTAGGTTTATAAAAATCCTGTTAAGAATGTGATTCCTCAAAAGAATGCTCTTTGAAAAAATCTTTTGAATATTTTGCCAAATTCTCTTTTGCAGAAATTTTTGTATAGTACTATGTTATCAATTTCTTTAATTTTTTCTTCCTTCTTCCCTTGCTTTCTCTTTTCTTTTATTCACCTCTGAATGAGAGTAGGTTTATCCAGCACTAGTATTTGTCTTAAACTCATCAGGGTGGATCAGCTAAGGATAGATCCAAGTGTGTTAAGGTTAAAATGTTAGAATTTAAGCTGAAGGCCTGATTAATATCCATTTCCTTTCAGTCATCCAAATAGCCTGAAGGTATATAGAGAATCAGGACATTTTAGTATTTTTGACTTTTTCTTCATGTGTTAAAAGTATTCCCCAATAATTAGCTCTGCTGGCTTGTTTTCTTTTTCTTCAAGTATACAATGTAGCTGTACTTTTTCATCTTTGTTTTCTACCTGCCTTGTAGATGAATTAAACTTTCATTATCAGGTTCGCACTTCAGATGTCATGCTTTGCAATAAAACAGGGGAATTGAATTACAGAAATGTCCTAATACCTATGACTTTCTGTTAGCATGGTTATCTGTGTCATGCACCTTTTGACTGTTGGTCAATATCTGCAAATTGCCTTCGAGGGCATCTATCCCCTCTCTTCCTTAGGCGTGGATGGCCTCCAGAATTCTCCCTCAATATAGGGACTGGTTCCCCTCATAGAAGTCAGTCTATTCCACTGTTAACAGACCTGGCTGTGAACAATGGAGGATTAACGCTTTCCTTGATTGGGACCCCAGATTGTTCAGAGAAAGCGACTGTACTAAGTATGCATTAATTCTCTTCACTTCCAGGATCCACTTTGCCAAAGAACCATGGACAGTCCTACCTTAGCAAACTAATGAGGCCTAGGCTCTTAGGCCATTTTATAGGTAATAAGGCATTCTTCCTTGTGAACATACAGATCTGGCGAACTGCTGCTTGGACAGCATGAATCGGGAATGCCGTACTGTTTTATTCCATCTCAATTAATTGATATAAGTTTTGACAAAGGCATGGAGTGAAAGCATACCTAGTTCCTTGGCTTTATGGTTTGTATTGTGACAATTCTTTTTCATGCTTGACATTTTGTAAACTCTGTTAGAGACTAGATGAAGCTGGCCCTCTATGGTCAAAATGAGAAAGAATAAGTTGAATTTCAAATCCATCAAAAAAAAAAATACCTTGTTTAAAGAGGGTATCTGCAAGGTGAAAAGCAGTGACCAGACCAGAAGCAGGATACTTTCAACAGAGGAGTATTTTTTCTCTGCCCCTTGTAAAACTGTGATGGAGTGAGGAGTTTGGAGAAGTTCTCAAATCTCTGCTAAAATTTGACATACAGAGTGTTACCATTAAGGAGAGAAACCTCATCATAAATAAAAGAGTGCAGGTAGTATCTAATTATTACTTAACAGATAAAAAAAAGTAAAAGGACTTGACTGGAAAACCACAGTGATTCTGAATTTGCTACTGTTTCATTAAAAAAAAAAAAAAAATTTTTGTGCTTTTGGATGTGGTGAAGAGAGGGGAATCAGGCTGGACTTTGGTATTCTCCTATCTTCTCAGTTATGTCATTCACCCATGCCTCATTCACCTTTGTCCCTCTGCATCAAAGGAGATTAGTGAGTTTTGTCACTATGGGCTTCACTTTCTGCAACAGGAAATTGACCTCTAGGGAAGAGGAGTGGGAGTTGGTTCCCAGGGTTTGCTAACATTTCTTATAAATTGTGTCTTCTCTTGACAGAATTGCCTCAGAGTCTGCATTGTTGGAAATTGATAGTTTCAGCATTAATAACTCCGGCTACCTCAGTAGCTAAGATTTTTCTCTTTGTTTCCATCATCCTCTGGGATTTGATGGGGTGGGTAGGAAAGGGAGATTGGTTGATACTGTAAACCTGCTGTTAGGCTTCCTGAACGTGTCCACATGTTTTTAGTGTTATTTTTTCCCAACTGTCTATAAGAGAATAAGGACTGTATCTAACATAACTAGATGTAAAAAAAAAACAACAAAAAACAAAACCCATTCATATGATCTTCTCTAATAACAAGCAATTGATAAATTGATGGCAAGTAAAAGTATTATATTTTGGATGTTATTATGCATTTTTTTATTTATTGCTCAAATATTTACTGCTTTCACTCGGTATCCAAATTTTTTCCCCCTTTCCTCTAGCAGTTAATTAAATGTGGAGTAACTGATGCTTCTTTGTATATTTAAGATTTGATGAAGAGCTATAAATAGGATCTATGTACTTTAATAATGTGAGCACACTGAGAGCAAGTAGTAAATTGCATGTTTATATAACTTATGATTATCTAAAATTTTGCTTTAGCACATGGATATACTAACTCTAAATAAGTAATACCAGCAAAACAGAGAAGTGTTTGAAATGATCTGAGTAAAGTACATTTTGTACTTTTATATAAGGAAAATAGTATAACCAGAACAAATATATGGAAAATATCTGATTAATTAGAATGTTCTTATGAAGTACCAACTATGAATTGGCCAGTGTTCTGGGCACTGTTCTTGCCCACTTGCAGCTTACATTCTAGTAAAAAGGGTGGAAATGTCCAAGTAAACAAATACAAGACATAGTATCAGATAGTGATAGATACTATAAGAAAAAAAAAAAAGAATAAGAACTTTAAAAGTGATTACGGGGAGGGACACTTGTAAATGGGTGGTAGGAAAGAGTTTTCTAAAGAGGAGAAATATTAACAAAGATCAAAAAAGGATCCAATCATGATTTTAAAAAGATAAGAAAATGAGTTAGAGGAAACAGGCAAGACTAGATCATGTAGGCCTTTTAATGAGTTTGAATTTTAAATTTACCAAAAGTCCACTGGAAAGTTTTAAGCAGGGAAGTGACATTGTTAAGGGGGAAATTTTTCAAGTGGCCAACTTCTGCTTCTGTAATCTGCTTGCTTTATGTTAACCAGAGTGGTTCAAGGCTTTATAAACTTCCTCTTTTGGGAGCTCAAGACTGATCTCCTCTGACCCTGTTGGTAGAGAGTCAGTCGCTGGCCGGCTAATAAAGGCTCACAATTCATCTCAATTGGCTCCATGAGTCTTAGATTTGATTGAACCACAATATGATTATAATTTTTTAAAAGTTCATCCCACCTACTAGGTAGAAATATACAGTGAGAGGCCAAATATTAGAAACAGAAAAGACAATTAAGAGGCATTTGTAATAGTCCAGGTTAGTTATGGACATACTTTAACCTAAAGTGGCTTACATAGAGATGAAGATTATCAGGTCATGATGTACTTTAAAGGATTTACTGTTAACGAGGGAAAGAAAAGAACTAGGGATAGATAACTCATAGGTTTATAGCCTAAGCAACTGAAAGAATGAATGAAAAAAATCACTGTGAGCTACAAGCAAAACCGTCATCTATACAGAATAGGGGCAGAGCTCAAAATGACCCTCTCTCTTTGGATGTTTTACTCTTTTTTGGACTATCTTGCTCATTGTTACATTCTAAAGGTTGAAAGAGAAATGTAGAAACTGAAAATTTTGTACATATTATTGTGGTGGTGCTGAAACAAAGACTCTTGCTGGAAATTACTGTTTGACTATTGCTATGGGTACGTAGGCCTTTGATTATAGGAACATAACATTCTACACAAGCTTTCTGCTTCTGTAACTTCACTTACGCACCTGACCTGTGAAGTTGACAGGTAATGAATAAAAGAAAAATATACAGAATGAAGAATGGGATTTGGGTCTGAAAACCCCTGTACCTCTACATTTCGGGGCTGCTTAATTTGGGGTCTGCGTACCCCTGGCAGACCCAGCTGGCTGAATAAAGAGTGTGTCCTATAACTCACTCACTGAGTTCTGGTGGTCCGTGTGTCTTTCGGGGCTGGCGGCTACAACATTATTAGTGAGAAAATTAAAGAAATTGAGATAAATAATATGTCCAAAGTGTTAACATAGAAGACTTAAAGCATATTAAGTTTTAATACTAACATTGAAATTAACTTTTTTTTTTTGATATTGACTTATACAGTAGATATCATCAGTCTTTTACACATTGGAGAGACTGTAAATCCATATACTCAGATAAGACATGAAAAAATGTTTTACAAAGAGGACGGAATATAATTACAATAATAAGAAAAAAAACAATAACAGTAACAGCCCATTCAAGTACAACTTACTAAGAAATTACTACATAGCAAGAATGTGCTAAATACTTTCTATATAATATCATTAATACTTTTCAAATTCTCTCAGATTATTATTTTCTCCAGAATTTCCAATTGAAAGAATTAAAGTTTAAAAGGTTAAATAATTTGTTCAAGATTACAAAGCTATTTAATGTCAGGGCATAGAGATCTTAAGCACTAGAAAATATCACAACCAGCTCTTCCAGAATGGTTTAACTTGATAGCTTCATTATTAGATGAAAAGAAAACCTTAGAGCAGCAAAGATCATAGAGAAGAATCTGTCCATTTGAAAAACCAGTGGCACTGTCAGTGCCCTTAAGCAAACACCACCACAGCACACATTTTTATTACTGTTGCAGTGAGAATCGAACCCATCATGGCAAACCCTGGGCAGCTTCATGAAAGAGGGTAAGAAAGATTTATCTTAGGATTTAGGTTTTATGTTAGGTGATTTGAGGGAGGGTTTTAAAAAGAAGGGCTTTTGCCCTACTCAACCTGTGGCAGACCTACATCCTTACCTTCTTTGTATTTGAAAACCCTTATTATGAAAAATATTCCTTTCTAATTTGGCGTTTGTTAATACAGATATGGGTTGTCCCCTGTACCAAACCTCAAATTATTACTAACACTTTTTTACCTTAAGCAAGTATTACTATATAGGTGAACTTTATAAATAATACATAAATAAAATTTCTCAACCAATACAAATATTAAAATAAAAGGCAGAGCTTTGCTACGGCTTGGATACTGTCAAGATGTGGAGAATAATTCTATGAGTGGACATTTTAATAAATCTTATCTAGAAAATAGAAAGAATAAAGGTAAAGCTTTAGCTTTAGTCACACTTATTAGACTGTCTATGGGGATGTTTAATCATTTTTGTGATTTAGACAATATATATGTTTTTGTCTGTGTTCATACATGATTACCTAGTGATTTTGTTTTTATCTTGTTCAATATCAGCACTCTGGGAAATGCACACATTCCAACAGGACACTACCAAGACCCTAGCTGTGAGGGCCACGCCAGGTACTCAGGGTCAAGAGCAAGTTTTCTTTCTGGCATTGACAATGGGTATGTGTTTTCTATCCAATCTTAGCGTAGAATTCTTTTAGTTAAAAATGAGGAATTGAATGATACTCCAATAGTGTTATATAGTCATAATACATCTTTTCTTACATAAAAGGGGCAAGTTTTCTTTTAAATATAGTGTTACTCAAAACAACATTTTTGTTTTTGGTATTCACTTTATTTTTCATCTTTAAAACATTGCTTTGAAATATAAGAGTAAATTGTGTGTGAAAATGAATTTTAAGAAAATCTATTATAGCAGAGTGGCTGAAAGACTAAGACTTATTATTTAGTTTGTTTCTAGAATCTACTGAAATAACATTTTAAAAAGTAAAAACAAAGAAATATAAAAAGTATTGTTCCCTATGTTTAAAATTTGATATGTATGGTCTATTATATAAGTATGATTATTTTAAAAGATGGAAACTAGTTACAAAAGATTTCAATTTAGAAAATGAAAAACCCTCACTCCCATCACTTAGAAAAATAATTATAATAAATATTTGTGGATTATGTAATACACATATGTATTTATGCCAAAAAATAAAAAAATGAATCACACTTTCCATATTACTATATGTCATTTCACACATATTTACCACATCTAGTGAAAATGTTTCATTGATATATTATAGATTATTGACCCAATTCCTTATTGATTATGTTTAATTAGGACTTTTAATCAATTTTCACTAATACCAATAGTGTTTAAAGGTTATATATATATAATCTTTGCATATTTGTATAATTATTTTCTTAGAAGTTTAATGCTGGATCAAAGCATTTCCATAATTTAGATATAGAAACTTATTTTCAGATTTCACCCCAGAGAGGTGCTAGAATGTAGTCAGACATGTAAGGGAGTGCTTATATCCTCATACACTAATATTTGTGAGTATATTTCTAAGTACTCATTAATCTTAATCACAACTTGGACATAAATGAAGTCAAATGGTCTCTTAGCACATATATCTGCATCTGTTTATTCTATTTTCACAAAGAAAAACTTGCTGAGACAAGAGAAATAGCAACTGTAGTCCTGTCCCTTCCCTCTCACCTGGGTCACATGGCCTCATTGCAGTCAGGTGCAGTGGACAGCAATCTGGCAAGAAGGGACATCGACTCAGTGAGAAACTCACTGACCCACAGACTAGGTGGCTTTTAAATCCATGATCAGGGAAGGCATTAACCTCTCCTCTGTAGGGTCAAGGACTGGGCTACAGTAGCAATATGGCGTGTCAGAACCTTAGCTCCAGCCCTAGCCTGCCTCTCTGGGGTGTACTCATCTGTCTGGGGTAAAGACTTTGCTTTACAGGTAGCTATCAGAGCAAGCTGATGACAGGATTTGCCACATCAGCCCCTCCCTTAGTATGTAGGACTGGGGTTTAGCTCCTCATGTTGATCAGAACTAATTGCCTCAAACACTGGACCATACCCATTTTTCCGTAGACTTTTTCAGGAACAGGTAAGGTTGACTGTTTCTAGAAAGCCATGCTGCAAAAAAAGCCAAGGACGTTAACCTGTATCTCTGAATATTATCAATAACAAATAGTATTTCATTACTAAAATTCCCATTTCTTTCATTTGTAGTGGACCATATGTTTAAATAATTGTCTGATTGCAATTCTCCTCTGCCTCTTATTTCTCTTATTGCCTGCAGTCCAAGCCATTATCCTGCAATAACCTGCTAATCCGCCACCCTGCTTTCATTTCTATGGCTTCACCTGCACTTCTATTTCCATAGAGCAACCTGAGGGACCTCTTCTCCCTCTGCTTCCCAGAATTTCCCTGCCTCAGCACTACTGCCATTTTGGACTGCAGTCAGGGGCGGTGGACAGCAATCTGTGTATTGTAGGCTGTTTGGCAGCCTTCCTGGCTTCTCCCCACTAATAATAGCATGTCCCCAGCTGTGATAGCCAAAAATTTCTCTAGATACTGGCATAAGTTCCCTGGGAACAAAACTGCCTCTGGTGGTGAACCACTGCTAAGGATTTTCCTTTGTACTTTGATTAACCTTCCTGATCACATATCCCCTAATTCTGCCCTTGTTCATTCTGCTCTAATACACTGGCCTCCTTGCTTTTCTGTGAATGCACCAATCTCTCCTTTTTCAAAGCCTTTTTGCTTGCTCTCCCATCTGCCTTAAATGCTGTTTCCCCAAACCAATTCATGATTTACTCTCTCATTTCATGAATCCTGCAAAAATGTCATTAGCAGAGGTTTTCCCTGATCACCCTAGATAAAATGCCCCTTTATTTTCAGTCATTCTCTTTTAACCCCACTTTATTTTTTAATGGGACTGTCCCTATTTGACATTTTATTATATAAATATCTGTTTATCATTTGTCTCTCTCACGACAATGCAAGCTCCATAGGAAATTGGGTCTTCTCATGCCCATTCAACTATAACCTAGCACTTGCTAGCTATTGGGTAAGTAGTTGTGGAATAAATAAGTGGATAAAATCATTAAAACTTTCAAAATATTTTCTTCATCGTTAAAACATAAAGTCATTTTTACATCTGCCTCAGAGGTAAACAAGCAATGAATTTTTTTATATATATTATCAACTCCAGAAGGAAAAACTGAGAAAAAATATATATTATTTTCAAACCATGACTCAAAGAACGTTCATAATATAAAATCACTTCTCCTACCCTGCCAAATACTACTGTCAATCTATCTTTTCTCATTATACAATATCATTTCAATAAAATGCTTTATTAAGTTACAAATGCTTACATTTCTGGGATATGTGCTAAGGGCAGGAAAGAAGTAAATAATAGCATTTCATGTTATTAGCCTATTACTGATAGTTTCCATGAAACTTATCAAAACTTTCAGAATATTGTTGCTTTCAAATTCAGTTATGATTATTCATTAAAAGCTTTTTAGCATAGTCATTTTCTCCTGGTTATCAAATAATTAGGATGGCTGGTGATTCAGGCCAACCTAGAATATGGCACATATTAAAGGAAACTGGCCTGAACCTTTAAAACACTAACTACAATGAAAAAAAAAATTAAAACAAAAACTGATTGGGGCTTTCCTATTGTTAAATATTAAGAGACTAAAGACATATAACACCCACTGCAGGAACTTATTTAGAGTTTATGGATCTTATTACTTAAAACAAATGAATAAACAAAGGAATCATTAAATACCTATTAAAGTACATGTCATACAATTGGGACTATTTAAATATGGATTATACACATATTTTATATTAGTGAAAATTTTCTTATGTTAATTTAGAAGACTGCTGTATTTTTTGTAGATGAATGATAAAGATGAAATGTTATGATGTCAGCACTCAAATTAAATGATTCAATCAAAAATAAGGGTACGGGGGTGTATATGTGCATAGCATGCATGTGAAGAGGCAAAAATGTGGCAAATTGGTGAACTATAAGTGAATTTATGTGAAGGTATGTGGTATAGACAAGAAAAAATTCTGAGGTGTTCTAAATTAAAATTACAGCGGCTGGAGAGTGAGAGAAAGAGACAACAATTAGCCTGTTAATAGCTCTGACAAAAGACTGCTTCACTTAACTCTGAAAATTTAGAATTAATTTATGTGATTTGAACTCCAGGAAACTCTGCTTATTTACACATGAACTTTCCGACCTGCTGCCCACAGCGAATCCACAGAAAAGACACTTTTCCTTGAAGACTCTGTTGCACCTACCCTAGAAAACGTCCCACTTCACTGTATCCTGTTCTTTGTCTATAAATGTAAATTCTTTCATAATGGCTTACATCTTCCTCCCCATCTGATATATAAAAATGCTTGCAAGACTAGGGTAATGGACCTGTTGTCTTTCCTACCTAGGCATACTGCTGATGAGTTTAGACTACATGCCCCAAGACCAGCCTTTTATTTTTTTTTGCTAGCAATGGCTTATAATAACTTTCTTTTGAAAAAAAAAATTTAGCAGTAGAAGTTAAGATTTTTGTCTAACAATATTCTTTGTATTAGTCTTTTAAATTCTTTATAGACTTGAAAATTTAACAATAGAAAAGTTGGGCAGCAATAAGCTATCTTTTAAAACATAGAACCATCTTTTATTTTTGTATGCCTCTACATGCTATATAACATCTTTTTTTCCCTTAAAAGTTATCTTGATTCCTTTTTTGTTAGCTGAAAGCTAACAAGTAGCTGACTTTGTGTTAATGCATCATTGGTTTTAGAATTAGCAATTTATTTTCCTTTTCTATCTAGATATTTTCTATTGTTTATATCTTATTGATTTACTTATTAATTCAAGAAATATTTATCCAACACTTCCTGTATACAAACCATGGCAATTAACCCTGAGGACAGAGGAAAGCAGATTCTGAAATAATTCACAATATTGACTTTCAAGAGAATACTTTGGAAACCAACAATATTGTTTTTACAGATCACAGAATATAAACCTTTCCAGAGGAAGATGTGCTCATCCACTGAATGATGAAATGCTCATCTGCTGATGCTGAAGGAATGTTTATCAGGGAGCAAGTTACTGTCCATCCAAGCCCTAGAGATTACCTCAGTAAATTTGCCAAGGTTCAAGTTATATCTCACAACTTTACAGGCTGATGAAGACAATATCGTTAGTGCCTTAAATGTAAACAATCTCAAAGATCCTGATGGTAGCTCACAGAAGCAGGTATATAAGCTGAAATGTAATTATTCCATCACCGTGAGAAATTGAATTTTCAGATAGACAGAGCAGTTGTGACAGCTGACACATACTATGTGGGAAACCACATTATAACAAAGTGAGTTGATAAGCAGCTGACACATTTTCTCTCTGAGTCACTGCAAATATTATTTTTCATGTTTCTCCATTTTCTAATGTTATCAACACTGGTCAAACCTTATCTTCAGTTTCTATGCAGATAATGGTGATACTGTCAGTGAGATTACATCCTGGTCCTAAGTGGCCAATTATTTGAGGTGATACTATGTACTTCACTAACTCTAAAAACAATTTAATTCCTTTTTTCTAACACTTTCTTCTCAGCTTATTGTCTATCAAGAGTACTCCATAATCACTATTTCAGAGTCATTTAGGGGACAATCCAGAAGAAACAGATATTGTGAACATCTACTTGAATTGATTTAAATTGACCATAAAAGGCTTTAATTATTTTAATTTAATTTATTTAGTAAATGCCAGGCTTATTCCCTCTTAACTTTCCAAATTCATTTAAAAATAAATCTCTAACTTAAAAAAAAAAAGTAGCATTATAAAGATACACTCTAGAAGTTGCCTTTGAGTTCTTATCATGGAGAATATCTTCTCATTCATTTCTTTGTTTTCTGTGGGGTAGTTCAGGAGAAAAGTATCTGTCAGCTGTGGGAATATTAAAAAATTCTGCTTGCAGCAGCAAAACTGTTTATTTTTGCAGCAACATAACATTATACTACTTCAGGGGAAATTAAGTATAGTAGAAAACATAAGCACATTTTAAGCCCAAACACAATAAATCCTTTCCTAAAAACTACATAAAGCCAACTCATTCATTTGGGTAAAAAAATGATCTGAGTTTTCTGCTTTAAAAAAATCCTCTAACCATTTAGAAATTGAATAACTGTAAACACAAAGACTTCAGGAAAAAATGATTAATTCTCTTATTAATTTTTCCATTGCCTTTACTGTGTAAAGGTAAACAGGGTTCACTTCCTACCATATAATTAACATGCTTAAATTGGCCACAGTGAAATGAAGAATGTATTTATTATGTTTTTAATCAAAATGTTGGGTTCAAACATCTGTGTGAATGACAATAATAGTTAAATTATCTGAGTTTCAGTTTATTCATCTATCAAATGAGGGCAAATTATGCTAAAGTTTAATACAATGTATAAAAATTAAACAAGATAACCTACGTGGCATATAAGAATATATAGCATGGTGCTTGACTCATAGTAAGCACTCACTAAAAGTTCATGCACTTGTTTACATTTCTTCATACTGTATGTTGAGTTTTCTATTTTCATACTGTGATATTAACAAATTGCTTATACTTGGAACTCAGTAATAACTTCACAGCAACAATGTTTAGTTGGCAAAGCAGGACATATTAACATCAGTTAAAATTAGCAAATTTTCTGGCTATCAATGCAGACCATTTTAACTAACATCACTAATGAGAAGAGGCCAAGCATAATATGTAAAACTTTGCATTTACTTGTTTAATAAAACAATAAATTCCCTTGTCAAATATTTGATGACTATTGCTAAATATCATGGTTATTTTTTTTTAATTATTATTTTTTGAGAGAAAGGTAGAAGATGATTATTAAGGTGTTTTTTTTTTGTTTTTGGTTTTGTTTGTTTTTGGGGTTTTTTTTGCCTCAAAAGGTGTTATCATAATTTTGGTATATTCATCATATTTTTCTATTCCTGGATCTTATGCTTCTGAATATACTTATAAAAATGTCAATTTAGTAAATCTTTCTGTTGTTTACTAGTCATAACACATGGTGTGTGGTGTGTGTGTGTGTGTGTGCGCGCATGTGTGTGCGTGGTGTGTGCGTGTGTGTGTGCGTGCGCGGCGCACGCGCGCAAATTTAGGGCTGGATGCACCAAAATGCCTCATGATCAGAATTATGAAACTTCTTAGAACTTCATTTTTTTAACAGATATACATTACTACTAAAATAAATTTCACTCTGTATACCCATAATATTTAATATCCAAACCAAATAAAATGTGTATTTATACCTGTTTTGTATTTCTTACATAAAGTTTTTTATATTATTTTATAAAATACTGAAAATGATCTTACTCTTTTTGACATGAGGTTATGCTCTTCATTGACAACAACACTGTCTAATGCAGGAAGGAAAGGAGAAAGCTATAGATAATGCACTTCTGTATTTGTGAGACTCTACGCTAAATGTTTCTAGCATTCTCTTCAACTTCTGGAAATGGAGGAGGAAACTGTTGTTGGATTACCTCTTTGTTATTCCTCCTCCTACATAATACATCAAGTCATGGCAAATTTGACCACTGAGTTTACTCTTGACAGTAACAAAAAAAAAGCATAACATGGTTATGAATTATGAGACTAGGACCAAGAATAAAATTTATTTTTAAAAATTTCAGTTTAATTTTTTATTAAATTAGGTATAAAGAAATTAAAGAGACTGTACACTTTAAACATTTTAACATATTTTTAATATCTCCTTTATAAAATTTCTTAAATGATAAAAATATTAATTAAGAATACTAAACTCAAATAATGTGGTCTAATATTAATGGTGGGGGATAGAGATATTAACTAGGAATATATACTGGTGCCAATTTTCTTTTGACAGAAAGATGTTGGAGGTTTTAAAGAAGAAGTTTTCTACTCTTTGTTCAACCTTAACCTGGATATTGATAAGTTCTCATTATATGTGAATGTTTTAGTCATTACTGTGTTTAAATATTCTTTCACAACACAATATTGGGGGGAAAGAGAAAACAAGGTTGGAGGACTGACACTACCCAATTTCAAGATTTATTACAAAGCTATAGTAATCAAAACAGTGGAGTATTGGTGAAAGATTAGACAAATACATCAGTGGAATAGAATAGAAAACTCAGAAATAGACCCACATCAATACATTCCACTCATTTTTAACAAAGGAATAGTCAAGAGAATGGAGAAAAGATAGTCTGTTCAACAACTGGACACTTACATGCTAAAAAATAAATAAATAAATAAAAAGAAGAATCTAGACTGAGACCTTACAGCCTTCACAAAAAGCAACTCAAAAGAGATCGATGTAAAATTCAAAACTAGAAATCTAGAAATTAACCTAAGAAAAAATCTAGAAGAGCTTAGATATGGCGATGACTTTTCAGACAATATCAAAGGCACGATCTGTGAAAGAAATACAGATAAGCTGGACTTTATCAAAATTAAAACATCTGCTCTGTAAAAGATAATGTAAAAAGAATGAGAAGACAAACCACAGACTGGTGGGGAGATATTTGGAAAAGACCTATTAGATAAAGGACTGTTATCCAAAATACACAATGAACTTCAAAAATTCATCAAGAAAATGATCCGATTAAAAATTGGGCAAAGACTTGAATAGACATCTCACCACAGGAGATATAGAGGTGGAAAATAATCATATGAAAACATGCTCCACATTATATATCATTAGGGAATCCCAAATTAAAACAAGACACCACTACACCACCTATTAAAAAGGTAAAAATCTGAAACACTGACGCTGAATACTGGAGAGGATGTGGAGCAACAGGGACTTTTATTTATTGCTGGTGGTGATGTCAAAATGGTACAGCCACTTTGGCAGATAGATTGGCATTTCCTTAAAAAACCAAACATACTCTTTCCTTTGATCCAGGAATCATACTCCTTGGTATTTATCCCAAAGAACTGAAAATATATTTACACAAAACCCTGCACACAAATGTTTATAATAGATTTATTTATAACTGCCAAAACTTGGACGCGACCCAAATGTCCTTTAGTAGGTGAATGGACAAATAAACTTTAGCACATCCACAAATGGAATATCACTCAGCATTAAAAAGAAATGAGCTTTTAAGCCATGGGAAGACATGGAGGAATCTTAAATACATATTAAGTGAAAGAAGGCAATCTGAAAAGACTACATACTGTGTGATTCCAACTATATGACATTCTGGAAAAGGCAAAACTATGGAGACAGGTAAAAATATCAGTGGTTGCCAGGAATTAGGGAGTGGGAAGGAAGAACTAGCAGGGCACATAAGATTTTTAGTGTAGTGAAATTATTATATATGTTACTATAATGATTGGTGCATGTCATTATACATTTGTCCAAACCCATAGAGTATTCAACACTAAGATAGAGCCCTAATGTGAACTATGGACCTTGGGTGATAATGATGTGCCGATCAATAAGTTCCTTGATTCTAACAAATGCACCATTCTGGTATGAAATGTTGAGGTTGGGGATGGTCAGTGCTTATATGGGGGCAAGAGGTATACAGGAACTCTCTTTACTTCCCACTCAATTTGCTTAAACTTAAAATTACTCTAAAAAAATAAAGCTTAAAATAAGTAAATTTTAAATCCATAAACTGCATAATTGAACACCTTTCACTTAACCTTCCATTGGAACCAACTGATCTGCATTGTAATAATATACTAAAAGGCAAATATCAAGAAAAGAAGCTAATAGAATTCTTAAATGCTGCCTTCCAAATAATAAACATTTTCAATTAAAATTATATGCTCAGACTGATATTATTTGGTAACATCTACCTGTGTAAAAAGATTTCAAACATGAAATATGTAAAATCTCATTACAGATAAGCACTAAGAGGTGAATATTTGCAATTGATTTTGATGACATGGAAAACTAACTCTGAATCTCAATTAAGCAAAATGTACCCACAAAAAAGACTTATACTCTTCCCATTAGTAAACTTGTATTTTTAAAAAAATGTACTCAATTCTTATGATTTGAATTTTATCAATAAAATTTGTAGAAATATTAAAAATTTTCTTTCTAGACACAATATTTCTCTGTCTTTTTGTGTCATTATTTCTGAAGGAGACTTGTTTATTCTCCTCACTGGTCACTCTCAACCTCATCTGTATAACTTGGGTGCAATTCCTGACAAGGGTCTGAGGACCCTCCTCCCTGTCATCCCAGCCAGACTTATTTTATTTGATGTATCAAAAGCATTTCTCTCCCTGAAAGATCCTCTTTCCATGGCACCCTCGTACCCTTGCCTTCATGCCGCCTCTCAGGCTCCTTCTTGGGCTTCTTTTCCCCAGCCTGTTTCTTTCATTTACTTGTTCCCCAGAAATCTCTGTTCTGCCATTCTGATTTCAGAGTTCCAAAAGCTTCAATTTCCATCTTAATTGTGATGACTCTCAAGGATATATTTTCTGAATGTATCATATCTTCTCCTGATATATCATCTAATTATTATATCTAGCAGATTTGTGGTATCTCCTTTTGTGTGTCCCATAGAATCCAGAGCTTGGTATGCCCAAATATAAGCTTAATAGTCTCATCCAGGAAATTCCTCTGTTTCCTGAGCAAAGGCTATTCCTGTCTCTTGTTGTACAAACCAACAACCTGCAGAAACCCTCTATTCTCTTTTTTCTACCAACATCTAGTCTGATGCCATTGATTGCTCTTCCTAACTATGACATACCTGCCAGTTCCTTTTTTCTACTTTCTAAGAATGTTGGAAAACTAACATCACTTTTTACCTGGATCACGGAAATAGCCTAACTGATGTCTCTGCCTCTAGCACATTCTCCAGGCTACATTCAGAGTGATCATTCAAAAGGCTGAATCCTGTGCAGGCCATGCCATCTCAAAGGGGCATTATAGGTGAGTGAAGATTAATTTCTTACTCCTCTTGTTGCTATGTAGAGAATTTTTCCAGTACACGTTTCCCCCACTCTCCAGAAGTAGAGCATTCCTATGAAACCTTTTGTAAACTGAAATGGCATAAAGCAAAAAAGCAACTACCATTAATTTATGTGGGAGGAATTTTTTTATTATTCCCAGACCTCCAAAATAACCTACCAAATCATACCCACTAACACATGAAACCTAAAATAACACTAGTAAAAGAATGATGTGATAAATACACAGCTGACTTAATGAAGAAATAATGTATGTACAGTGTGGTTTCACTTACCAGTGCACGCTGCCTCTACAATGGCTCGCTGCAAAACACACCAAACACTATTTTTGACTTTTACCTATTTTTTTTGTAAAATCAGAAATACTTTTTGGCTGTCTCTCAGTTTGAAAAAAAGGCACCGATGGAGGTCTTTCCTAAAAGCAAAGTAGTAGAAAGTGAACTTTTGGAAATTGGAGGATACCTGTACAATATTGAGCTCTCAAGCTATACTGTGGCACTTACTTGTCCCCCTCCCCCCAAATGGAGTTTGTCTCATTGCTGACTTTGCTAAAATAACTACTCAGATGCTTCCCTCTTGTCCTCTTGGGTGTTAGGTTGTTACCAAAAGCATCCCTGAGGATCTGTATCTCCATTCCCACCCCACTAGGAACACTGCAATTTCCTAACACTGCCTTAGGGCTGTACATTCAGTTCTGAGATTCAGAATGAGGAAGTATATAGTATGTCTGTCTGCATACCTAAGCACCATATGCCAATCTAGCCATTAAGTAATAAAGGGGATATTTCATTTTTACCTTACCCCATGTCCTATTCTCTTAATTTGTTCAAAATTCCCATGAAATACATTATTGGGCACCCTCAAGCCCCAATGCCTGCTATTTTGGCAAGCAAAATTAAAAGACAGGCAAGGAATGGCATTTGGGGAGAAAAATAATGGGCTGTGTCTCCCAGCAGGGCCCTGATGCTTTTGGTGGTGGTTTAACAAGTGGACATTTTTGCCTTAGCAGTGTGCAGAAGCTATTGTTTCTTGTGGCTGTTTTTCCCAGGTATGTTTCTGGTTCTTATCTGTTGCACATTAACCAGGCAGCTTTAAGCAGCCCAGCAACTGTTTTCCTAGAGTCAGAACTGAACATGCTAGTCTTTGGGAAATAGTAGGTCTACCGAAATGTTAGCAAATACGAACCTTAGTACGGTGTGTGGGCTATGACAGCCAGGCCTTGGTAGGAGGTGCAGAGAGACTGCCTATTTTCCACCTCTTTGTGAATACCCTGAAAGTATATACTGTTCCAAAGGAGGGGACAGTAGAACATCTAATCATACAGATTCTTGTGATTTAAGGCCCACTATCTACAATGTGACTTAACACTGACTCTTGCTTTGTTAATTATAAATATCTGACCATGGCTCTAGGATTCAGTGATCTGATATTGCTCTACCTATGGATTGGTTGATTTTATCAATCAACAAATAATAAAGAATAAAGTTCTTTATTTTAAAAATAATCTATCCTTTCCTTGTTGTAAATACAAAGGTTAAGAAGGCAGTTTATAAAACGTTTGCTTGAAATGCTTTCTCTTTAATGGCTTTTGAAAACATGCCTCGATTTTCTTATCAGAACAAGAGAATAAAAAAAAAATTGAGAAGAGAGGACAAAATGGTATAGATGATAGAGGCTTTGTTCATCCCTCTTGCAACCAAATTAAACTTGTGACAGAAACATGAAGCAAAGAGCAAGCAAAGTTGCCTGGGATCTAGATGAACAGAGCAGTACAACTTGGGAGAGGAATTAGAAATCACCCTGCAATGGTAGAAGGTAGGAAAGGGCGAAGATGTGAGACTGCCTGGTCCCAAGTGCTGAGTGGGACAAAGGCTGTGGCAGCTGTAGCCTCTTTAAGGTGCTGTGTCCATGAGTGGACTTTTACAGTGATGGATCTGTGTGCTCTGAACACCAGAGCTGGGTTAGCAGCTCCAGGGGCACCAGGGACTTACAGGGGCACACTGAGTCACCAGAGCAAGGGCTGGAGGCGAGACTCTCTCTCAGGCAAAAGTATTGGCAGTATCCATAGTTCTGTTGAGCTCTCTCCCTCCCAGTGTGCAGACTCAGCACTGCCATCGCTGAGATGTCATCAAACTGGTTAACAGAGATCCCTCCTCTGAGAGGAGCTCCACCTCCCCCAACTCATGGACCTACCCAAGACAGAGCCAGATGTGTTCTTACTGAGTTCAATGCTCCTTGCTGAGCAGCACCTAGACTCATTGGTGGCAACTGACCTTTGTTTCTGGTATGGCTTCTTGAGGCAACTATAAGCACAGCATCTGTGTATCGCTTGCTGAATCTTAACAAGTGGTCCCAAAGGGGCACAGGCTGGGGCTAAACTTGGCCTGCAGCTGAACCCTTTTAGGACTGTACCACTGAACACCTACTACACAAATCCACATTGATAAGACCAGGAGACTTAGGAGCTTTGCTTGGTACATAAAAACAGACACAGAAAGGCAGCCAAAATGAGAAGACAAAGAAGCAGAAACCATATGAGAGGACGGAACAGAGATCCAGGAATAATAGAGTCAAGCACTGTAACAAATGCAGAGTTCAAAACACCGGTTATAAAGATCCTCAATGAATTTAGGGGAAGAATAGATGAAAATGAGAACCTTAACAAAGAGATAAAACACATAAAAATGGAAATGGAAATTATAAAAAGGAACCAGTCAGAAATGAAGAACATGTTATCTGAGATGAAGGGTATTTTAGAGGGAATCAACAAAGTGGATGAAGAAGGTCAAACTATCGATTTGAGGATGGGGAAGCCATGGACACCTAATCAGAATGGCAAGAAAAAAGAAGTCAAGACTATAATAATTTAAGGAGCCTATGGGAGAAAATTAAGGGTAACAACATCAATGTAATAGGGGTACCTGAAGGAAAACAAGAATTCGAAGAGCTATTTGAAGAAATAATGATGGGAAAATATCCCTAACCTATTACAGGAAATAGACATATGACCTTAGGAAGCTCAGAAAGTCCCAAAAAAAGGAACCCGAAGAGGCCCACACCAAGACACATCATAATTAAAATGCCAAAGGTTAAACACAAAGAGAGAATCTTAAAAGCAACAAGAGAAAACCTATTAGTTACCTACAAGGGAGCACCCATAAGACTGAAAGGTGATTTCTCAAAGGAAACTACACAAGACAGAAAGGCTTGCCACAAAAAATTCAATGTGGTGAAAACCCAGGATCTACAACAAAGAATACTTTGTCCAGCAAAGCTATCATTTAGAGTTGAAGGACAGATAAAGAGCTTCCCAGACAAAAATAAGCTAAAAGAATTGATCAACATCAAATTAATATTACAGGAAATGTTGAAGGAACTTCTTTAAGAAGAAAAAAACATGTATCAAAAACAGTAATAAAAATGGTAATAACTACATTCCTATCAACGAGTACCTCAAATGCTAAAGAATTAAGTGCCTCAACCAAAAGATAGGGTGGCTGAATGGATAAGAAAACCAGACTCCCATATATGCCGCATATAAGAGACTCACTTCAGATTAAAAGGCACAGGAAGGGGATGGAAAAAGATATTGTCTTGATGGACCTAGAGGATATTTGCTAAATAAAATAAATCAGAATACAGAATGACAAATACCACATGATTTAATGTACATGTGGTATTTAAAGAACAAAATAACAACAACAAAAACAAAAATAAATTCATAAAGAAATTTTGAGGGCTACTAGAATAGAGGGAGGTTAGGGGGGATGGTGAAAAGAGCAAAGAGATTAAGAAGTACAAATGGATAGTTACAAAATAGACATTGAAATACAAAGTATAGCATAAGAAAAATAGTTAACAATGTCATAATAAATACATAAGGGGGAAGAGGGGTCCTAAATTTAGTGGGGTAACCAATTTATGAGTTATATAGATCTCTAATCACTATGCTGTACAACTGAAACTAATATATTATTGTATGCCAAATATAATTGAAAAACTCACTGAATTGTGCAATGTAAATATGAGCAACTAATTGTCTATTATATTTCAGTAAAGCCAGAAAATAAAAAGATTGGCCCTAACTAAGCAGGTGGGACTACTGTCATTATCATGATCCTAGAAAGTGGAACAGGAAGGAAGAATAGTTAGAATCAGGGCAGATTAGAAGATGCTACCCTGCTGGCTTTGAAGGTGGAGAAAGGGCCATGAGACAAGGAATGCTTGTGGCCATGAGAAACTGGAATAGGAAACGGATTCTCTCCTGGAGCCTCCAGAAGGAACCAGCCCTGCAGACATCTTGATTTTAGTCCAGTGAGACTTTTTCAGGGCTCTGACTTCCCACTTTATTCTATTAGCTTCCCTTGAGTAAAGTCTTTTGTGTTGAAATTCTACCTTAAGTAGAAGGAAAAAAATCAGAACTTAATTTGAGGATTTTACTCCACAAGGTGGTCTAAAAGTAAATGTTGTTCCGAATTTGAAGACTTTGTGCATTAAGATAGGAAATATGTTCATTACTAAAATTAAGGTCCACCATTCAACTTTAAATTTTGTGTCTAAATGTCTATATTCTTTTAGTTTCATGTTAACTTATTCATTCTTTTAATTTCTATGCTCTCCACATTTCTTTCCAGTTTCTTTTCAGCCTTAAAGGTGACATTATTAATGAGTCTGTGTTGTGCATATACATGTGTATTTACTGAGAGTCAGGTAAAAATGCACATGTATGTATTCCTAAACACACTGCATATGTGAAAGCGTTCTTAGACTTACCAAATATTTCTAAACATTTATTTACAACAACTTTCACCTAAATTAGATTTCTCATTTCACATCACCATCAGAAATAAGGAAACAGAGGCTCAGAATCATTGCATTTTTTTACAATTATAAAACAAAGCAATTAAATTATTGTGCACCTTTTTGAATTATGTGCGTGTGCATGTATGTATCTATGCATATACTAATGTATGTATTCTTGATTTTTGCATGGCTCCTTTAATTCAGCAATTCATATGTTTTAAAGACACAAATAAACAAAAAGATATTCTGTGCTCAAAAAAATTGAAATCAAAATAGGAGAAAGAGAAACTTTCTTTAGGAGAAAATTGAAAACAGATTAGACTGATGGCAATGAGGTTGTAGAATGCTGGAATTGATCTGCTAGGCAAATATAATAGGAAAGAGAAAATGCTTCAGGGAAAACTGGTCTTAACAAACCTTTTAGAAAAGAAGAATATTTCTTCCTATTTCTAGGTCAGTAATACATTTGAAGACCAAATAAATCTATCAGCAGAAAAGAAACAAAAACTCTGAGAGCAGCAGACTGAAACACCTCTTTCAATAGCAGTCAGAATCAAGAACACAATGGAAAGCATCCTCTTAAAGTCACTAATAGAGCCTATGATAACAGTTCTTGGGGGAACCAATCTTCAAAGACTGAGATAATATAACAATTGGTTACAAAATATTGGGCAGATTTGTGAGGGGAAGACTATATCAGCATAATATTCTCAAAGTATTATATACGAGATACATCTTGAAAGTAATATAGTCATTACAGGTGGAATTTATATCTCTAATCTACATCTCCTCCTTGATCTCTAGACTTATATCAAATGTACTATTTAAATTTCCCCTTAAAATCAAATAGGCACCACAATTTAACACATCCTAAACAAAACACCTGATCACACCCACACCTACAAACTCTTCCTCAGTCTTTCACTATTAGGTAGTTGATCAGGAAAAATTGTGAGATTCAGCTTTAACTCTTTCTTTATACATCATATATAATCTGCTAGCAAAGCCTGTTGACTATGCCTTTAAAATGTGCCAGAATCTAAAATCTAACCACTTTTCCCCACTTCCACTGTTACCATTCTGATCAAAGCCTGGATGACTATGGTTGTTCCCTAACTTCTCTCTGTGTTTCTACTTTTGCACCTACATAATTCGTCTTCAACTGAGTAGCTAGAGTGAAAATTTGAAAGCAGATTATGAAACTCCTCTGCTTAAAACCCTCTAGTTACTACTGTAACTCTCACACACATATAGGAGGAAGTATAAATTTGTGAAACAAATTTGTTAAGTATTTTGGCAATATCTATGAAAGATAAAACTTCTGTATACTCTTTGACCCAGCAGTTTCACCCTTAAGTGCATAATCAACAAAAATGTGTACAAAAGAATTGTGTAAGACTATTCATGGCATCGCTAATATCCCTAAACTGAAAAAAATTCATACGTAGTATATAAATAAATAAATTGGGGAACATGTTGATTTATATCATCACCAAGTATGGGAGAATTTACAAGAAAAACAAAAGAACAGAACACAGAATTCCAGAAAATAACACTTTCTTAAAGGTGTTAGAAAAGAACAAAATCAACTGAACAAGCATATCAATGTATCAGAAATTCATCTAGGTCTTCTCACAAGTAATGCGAGTACAGCTGCAGAAAAGAAACAAAAAATACTTAAGCAAACCAGTGCAAAAAAATGTGTGCGATAAAGAAATGCAGCTCAAGACCAAGACCTAGAATATAAAAACATCATCAAACGAAACAAAACAAAAACAGTGTTGTGAGAAGAGCATGGTAGAGTTATCAGTCCTCAGCAGGTGCCTAAGAATTCAGACTCCTTTGTGTATCGTAGTTTAGGAGTGTGGTGAGGTTCGTGAAAAATCTCCAGGTGAGAGAAATATGGGAATGGGGAGGAAATCTTCTCAAGGAAGCAGGTTTCACAGTCTAAGTAAGCTATTGTTCAGTTGAAGGATTCCATTGTGCCACTGTGTCAGAAGACATAAGAAGTTCACAAGAGACAATGAAGACTGTGTAGCCAGGGAAACCCATTCTTAGTATCATAGTAGGCTGCCAGAAACTTAGAACTCAATAGGGAAGTGGAAAAGAAATGGGAAAAAATATCTCAGATAAAATCTGGTAACTTGGGCGGCCACCGCTAACATCTAAATATCAATAAAGTAGTGCTATTCTATGATAGAAAAGAGTATGCAGATAGATGGGTTTTTCCTATAGATTTGTTAAGTTTCTTATACAAACTTAGCCTTTTGGTCAGATATTTTCCTACACCGAGTATAAATTCACTGAGCATAGACATCTGCTAAGGCTGAAGAAAGATTTTTCTCATTTATTTCCATATTCCCCTCATTAGCACATACTGAAATCTCCAATTATAAATGCAACAGAGCTGTTTTCATAGTACCAGGGAACAGAGGATGGAGTTGAGGGAAGAGCGTTTGTGACTATTTCAGGCAAAATTACTAAACCATAACTTATATTACTTTAACCAGAAATAGTGGAAAATGAATAAGCATTGTAGTGGCTCAGGATTTCATTATACATCATATACATCATTACACATATGCCATAAAGAAGTGAACATCTGCGTTTTATAAGCTAAATAACTTCAAATTGTGACTGCAATAAACCAATAGTTTGTTGCCATAGTGATATCACACAGCAATTGCCCCTTGAGCTAATTTCTTTTTGCCTTTTACTTTTATACATGTGGTTTTGCCATTTTCAGAACAAGATTACTACCCAAATGATATGTAAATTTTAATCATTTGAAAGCCATTTGAAAATCTATATAATAGTATAATAAATAAAATCTCAGTTTTTCTAACCAGTCTGAAAATAAATAAAACTTATTATAGGCTTAGGCTATTAAGAGATTATAAACCTTTATTTTCTTATTTAAACACAAATTTGCAGATGGTTGTTTTCTTAGTATTCTACTTTGTGTGCACATATAAATTTGTATTCATAATCATGTCAGGAATGAAACTCTTAGAGAATTACTTTGACATCCAAAATAAACCAGATTTAGCTTATATATGCTAAAATAAAACAAATGTATATAATTTTAAGTTTTACTGATATATTTATAACTATTATTGACAAATTATTGAAAAAATATTTAATAGCTTAATGATATTCTAACATTATAGACTTTACAACTTTTGTTTGAAAGCTTATAGAGATGAGACACATACAGGTTTTTCTATTTGTTCTTTGCATTTTTAAGGCAATTCTTATATAATGAGAAATTTTAAGTAGAAATTGCTTCTGCTAAAAATTACCTAGTGGTCTGTCCCCTGTCAACTACAGTAGCAAAGGTTAAATCTGCTTCACCTATCACAAAACAGTCTGCCTTTATATAAAAGCAAATAATCTAATCCTAGAATTCTAGGACATCGTTTAGTTTGCCAGAGGCCCTCTTAAATTGCAAATCTAATCAGATGCAATCTTTTACATGTCATCTAAACAGTATGGAGTTGAATAAACCTATTCTCATTATTCCCAGTACCAAAATATTAACTTTTAACAATTCTCAATTGTGCTAATAAATTAATTCAGCAGTTATCAGTTGAAGTTCTATACAATAAGAATGAACAATCCCAAAAGGAAATTAAGAAAACAATGTGATTTAAATAGCATTAAAAATAATGAAATATTTAGGAATAAAACTAACCATGAAAGTGAAAGACATATACACTGAAAACATAAAACACTGAGGAAAGAAATTAAAGAAAAACAAATAAATAGAAAGGCATCCTATGTTTTTGAATTGGAAGATTGAATATTGTTAAAACATCAATATTACCCAAAGTGATCTACAGACTCAGTGTAATCATTATCAAAATTCCTATGGCATTAATTGGAGAGCTAGATGAATCCATCATAAACTCCACATGAAATCTCAAAGGACCACAAATAGCCAAAAAAGCTTTTTTAAAAAGTCGGAGGTTTCGTACTTCTGATTTCCAAACATTTACAAAGCTACAGTAATCCAAGCAGTGTGATACTGGCATAAAAACATACATACAGACCAATGGATTAGAATAAAGAGCCCCAAAATAAATCCCCATGTATATGGTCAATATATAGTCTGCTGATCTTTAGCAAGTGTGTCAAATTATTCAATAGGATAAGGACAGTTTCTTCAACAAATGATGCTGGAAAACTGATATCCACATGCAAAAGAATGAGGCTAGACTCTTATCTTAGACTATATACAAAAAGTTAATGTAAAATGGATTAAAGACCTAAACATAAGACCTTAAAACTACACAACTTCTAGGAGAAAACATAAAAGAAAACTTTATGACACTGAATTTGGCAATGACTTCTTAGATATGATACTCAAAGCATAAGAGACAAAAGTAAAAATAGAAAAATGTTACTATATCACACTTAAAAACTTCTGTGCATCAAAAAACACAAGCAAAGGGTGAAAAAGCAATGTACAATGTGGGAGAAATATTTATAAATTATGTATCTGATAAAGGCTAATACACAGAATATACAAAGAATTCCTACAACAACAAAAACAAAAACCTGATTTAAAAATGGGCCAAGGACTTGAATAGACATTTCTTCAAAGATGTCATACAAATTAATTTAAAAAAATGAAAAAACTGCTCCACATCAATAGCCGTTAGAGAACTACATATCAAAACCACAATCAGATATCACCTGAAACCCATTTTGATGACTATTATTAATAAAACAAAAAAAACCCAAAAATATTGGTGAGGATGTGGTGAAATTGGGGCCCTTGTGAACTTTTATTGAAATTGTAAAATAGGGAAATTTCTACAGTTTCTCAAAAAATAAATAAATAAAAACTACCATACGATCCAACAATGTGTACAGTGGAATATTATTCAGTCTTAAAAAGGAAGGAAATCTTTTCACATGCTACATCATAGATGAACCCTGATCGTATTATGTTAAGTGAAATAAATCAGTCACAAAAAGACAAATCCTGTACGACAACTTATTCCAAAGTAGTCAAATTAATAGAAATAAAAAGTAGGATGGGTAAGTACCAGTGGCTAGGGGGAGGAGAAAAGGAGGCGTCTTTGTTTGAGGGGTAGAGAGTTTCAGTTTTGCAAGATGAGAAAAACTCAGGAGATGTTGCATAACAATATGAATATACTCCAAACTGAATATTTAAAAATAATTAAGACAGTACCTTCTACGTTTTTTAGCACAATTTAAAACCTCTTAGTTATGACTTTATTCGTTTGAAAGTTGTGTTCATTATACTATACTTGTACATTATGCATAAATTACTATGCAGTTTTCCAATACTGGAATCATGCTTTTTTTCCAGATGCAAAATTTAAGGAGTTGACAAAAAACTGAGTGATGAAAATAAATATTTTAACGCATTATTTTTTAAAAAAACATTAAAATACAAAAAAAAAGCATTATGAACAAAATACCAAAATTTAAATAAAGACAGGATCAATAAAAGTGTCATGCCAAGACATATTGGAGCTTGAGGTTAAAAGCATTAATAACTGCCCCTTTTTGCCTCCACTCACCCTCAGATGATCTTGCCGTAATCTTACCATGACTGAATTCATCTCATCTAAACCCCTTTCCATTTCCTCATCTTCACCTCAGAACTCTCAAACTCTTTCTTCACTTCTGAAATGTTTTCCCTGGTGTATTTGGACTCATCATCTTTCCTAGTATGAGTCTTTCTCTGATTATGTATTTCTGTTGAAGTTATGACCACACTCCCAGGTACTCAAGATTGAACCTGCTGCTATAACTCTACCTTCTCTGTCAATAACTATATCTGTTCAATTGTGAATTCTAATTCTGTGGGTCCTAGTCCAATCCATCATTTCTATTCCTGCTGCATTCTCTTTCCATTTAACATAACAGTTGAGTTTGCAACTACAATCTGTTGCCAGTTAAATACTAGCAGAGTCAAATACTTCCTTTACCATGCTGTGCCTTTGCTGCTCAGTTCGGTCTCTGAAGGCTTTTCCTATGTTTATGCATATGTTAGCCAGTTCCCAAGAGCCAGCCACTCTTTTTTTAAATTAAATCTTAAGTGATAAATAAAGCTAGAAATAATCTCCTGCCTCTATATGACTACAGAAGTTTTGACAGTCATATTCAATTAAAATCTCTAGATTTTATTTTTGATATGTCTCACATGCACATACAGAGGGGAGGAGGATGATTGAGCGAAAAATCAATTTGAAGCTCTTTAGCAATTTCTCTACATTAGAGATTATATAACATTACGCACTTAAATGCTGCTGCCCATGAGGAGAAAACAGAGAGAGGTTCATGAAACTTCGCAAAATAAAATGTCTCCCTAGGGGATTCAACATTTTTTATTTGTTTATAAGTTGGAAAGCTAAAGCGTTCAACATGTTCTAAGCCCAAGGGAACCACTAGAGTGCAACCAAATATATTAACTGTCACATTAAAATAAAAAGGATATTTTTCAAGTTTAGGATGATGATTATCTCAAGTATGCTTCTATAAAAACTAGAAAATTTTTACTTTAATTAAACTCAATAATATCCTACTGAAGTTATTATTTTGAAAAAAAAATATTATCACACACTATCCACCCTTATATCTATACAAAAAAATTATTGTTTTAAATCTTCCACAGTAATATAGTAGGCTTATATGCAGCTGGAAAAATAGCTTTTTAAATTTCCCAGATAGTCTGGGAGGGGAAAAAATCACTCCTAAGGAGAGACATCTAGAACATAGCTTACAGACTTCTGTTAAAAAACAGTTATTTGACAATTGCTTACAGAACACCTACTCTGCTGAGCACTTCTTCAGGCTTGAAGGTATGTAGAGTGAGGAGAAGCCATTATTTCTGCTTTCAAAGAGCTTCTAGATCTAGATGAACAAAAGCCTTACAAATTATGTAAAAAATAAACTGTAACGTAACACATAGCCCAGTGCTAAATTGCTTGATTCAGATTATAACTGTTCCAAGAATACAGATAAAGGTAAAACTCACAGAGGGCCATGGTAGCTAGACAGGGCTTCATGGCAGGGGCTGTATTAACACAGAATATCATTAGTCTTTATTTGTATAATACTAGAGAAGAAAGAATTCTAGAAAAAAAAAATTGAGAGTAAACCAAAATATACTTGAGCAGAGCAACACTATGCTGGAAAACAAGTGAATCTGGAAATTCAAATGCAACCTGGGTCAATTCAGGTACTAAACTAAATAATAGAAGTAAGATGACAGATATTTAGAACTCCAAATTTGTATGTTTTCTTCATTTAATAAGTATTATTATAGAAAAATATAGTAATTCCCTGCATACATTTATGTCCTCTAAAAATGTATTTGATTCATGAAATCTGACTTTGTTGAGAGTTAATTCAATACTGAAATTCCCTTAGTCATATGGGTACAATCATTTATACATCCATTATTTCTGTCAAGAAACATTTTTAGATACTTAGTATATTCCAAAGTGACACCCAAGTATGAATAAATTTAAAAGCTTTGCAAGATATTTTGAAATACAGTGAGGATTCAGATAGACTGTTTTAGGGAGGTACAGTTCTAACTTGAACAGTCAAGAATTAGCCCATAATCTTGTTAAAATTGTAACATTATGGCTTTATCCAGGTGTTAGATAAATCTCAGTAATCTAAAATCTTAACAAGCAAGTCCAGCCCTTCTTTTTAAATCCCAAAATAAGAATACTCTCACAGGACCAGAACTGAGTGCAAATGCAATTCCACTTCAGGCCATAATGAAATGTCTGGGACCTGATTTACTCTCTAACCATATACAATTAGGCAACTGGACAAAATAAATAAAACAATTGCTTTTCAACATAAGATAACAGGGGTTGCAAGACTTATTCCATAGAGAAGGGTGAGATATTACAGGGACCACTACCCTTATATCTCTTAGATATTTAATCCATCATCTTTCCTGGGATGCAATTATTGTTTTTTATTTCTATATTCACTGTGAAAGGAGAATTTCATTTTAACTTTCCTGCTGTGATAGCTCTGATTCCACAAGCCATAAACCAAATATGAATCTTACTCCACTGACAAGTATGTAAATCTCAATTATATATTCCTATCTCCACCCTGCAAAAAACGAGGTGGAAAATGGAAAATGACTATAGACAAGTCTGTAGACAACACTGTAGCTAAGATAACCAAAGAACTGTAGACAAGCAAGGTCAGTTAAGTAGTAGTCTGAACATGGTATAATTGCTAGAACAGAATAATAAGGTTACAAATATGTGGTGTGTAACGGCTGATTTGGAAAATGCATCTCTTCTATCCCAGTTAAAAAAAAAATAGAATAAAAAATAATAGTTATTCAGGTGATGTGGCAATGATATTCATTTACAGTTTGCCCAAGGGATTAGTTAACTCTTCTTTCTACAAAATATATTCCAAAGAGATCTGGACCATCTGACTATTCTGTAGAATGTCACATTGATCCATAACATCAGTGACATCTAGCTGATTAGTTAGGAAGAGCAAGATGGTGCTAGTGAAGGCAATGCATTGTACACCTAGAAGTACTGCTTTGGCTTAAATATATGACACTAAAGGCTGCCAGCTAGAGTAGAGCCTGAAGCTGAAAAGGGCCCTGTGGCAGATGTGGCAGGGATTTAAGACATATACTGTTGAGTTTGTGGCAAGCCCCACTGGAAGAATCACAACGCAAATCTTAAGGTTCTGAAGAGTTCTGTAATAAGACAACCCCATCTGCAGCAGTGAGTTAGATGCCTTTTGAGAAAGAAATCCTGGCATGCTATTGGTCCTGTTAGAGGCTGATAATCTGACCATGGAACATCAAGTTGATATGTGTCCAAAGTATCCATTTGAGCCAGATTACATTAGACATGCCAAGTCATAATTATGGATGTTCTAAGCAACAGTCCATTGAAGAAAGTAATACATTCAAGATTAAGTTTAAGCAGGAGCTGAAGAATAAACTGCATGCATAGATAGATTTAAGTTTTTCTGTATACTTAATTTTTTAGAATAGTTTTAAATTTACAGAAAAATGTGACAATAGTACAGGAAGTTCTAACATATCCCACAGCAATATTCTACTTGTGTGGTAAATGTATTAGAATTAAAGAACAAATATTGATACATTATTATTGACTAAAGTCTATGTTTTATTTAGTTTTCCTTAGGTTTTACCTACTGTCTTTTTCTGTTCCAGGATCCCATCAATATGACATATGTAATACCATATTGCATTCATTTGGCTAAATCTCTTTTTATGAATTTTGTTTTAGAATAAGATTTACTTATTAGAATTACTTAGAAGAAAATAGCATTACTAAAAAGCAGGATTTGCCTTCTTATAATTTCTCTAAGAATTGTAAGTATGTAATTTTATAAATCTCAGTCTCCTATGTCAAGGAAACACCTTTCTATTTTGTGAAATTTGTGTCTGGGTGTCTGTTGCTACTGTATGACAAGATCAGGGGAAGCATGCATTCTCCCATGTATGGCCAGTGACCCGTTGACCCACAGGCCTCTCATCTAAGAGTGAGTGTGGCTGATGCCCTGCTCCTCCACCTTAGAGAGCCAAAGTTCTTCTTCCCAAGTTTAACCAGACCTATTTTCCAGAGACTTCACATGATGCAGGCTCACTGTTATTTTACAGGATTTGGCTACATATCCTAAAGAGCAGAATGACTTGTGTTAAAGAAAGGAGGGGGAAAAATCTTGTAGCAGCTTTGACTTCCAGAAGATTTTTCTCAAAAATGTACCTTCAGACTCTAATCCTCTCTAGTTCCCTAGTACATGTCTATTTTGTCTGGGGATCAACATCAGGCTGCCTATAGGTTTAGATTCCTAGATTGTGAAGGACAGAAAGAGCTCACTGTAACATCTTCCCCTAAGACCTGCAATTTTAGCACTCTTTTTCATTCCCTCTTTACCTACTCTGAGCTATCTCTTAAAGGTTCTTTAAGACAGACTGAATCCAAATTCCAATGTAGCACTTCTATATGTATTCGTATCTGTGACTTCCTCAACTCAGCTATTTCATTTAGAAAATACTTTCATCTGTTTTTCACTTTTCATAAATTTGTTAAAATTCTTCAATAACTCAAAGGCCCTGTACTATTTTTATCATTTCTTTTTCAACATGCTTTCAAAATGATTATATGGGCATATATAGAATGGCATTGATTTCTGTATAGCTATTTAATGAATGAAATGAGTACATTAAAAACTTGAAGATTTTTCCCATTCCCTGTATTTGCTTCTTTAGATAATATTTTGTAAAATTAATATTTTTCAAAGTGTATTTATCATTTTTCTTGTAATATTTAAGAGATGAGCCAGGGTTTTTTTTTTCCTATATTGTACTGAAGGTCATAGCAAATTTAATAAGATTAGAAAAAGGAATTAAAGAGTATAAAACCATAATTTAAGAAAAAAATAATGTATAGATGATATAACATAAAAAATCTTTAAAAATCTTCTATGGAAAAGTCTTTCCATACTGTAATTCAAACTGTAACTTCAATATAAGTGTATTTTAGAAATATAATTCACAAAAAATATAATTTACAGTAATAAAAGTTTATTCTTTTCTTTACAAATTGTTCCAGAAAGTAGAAAGGAAATAAATGGTGCTCAGTTCACCTAACGAGGCTTGTGTACTCTGATTCTAAAAAAATAGGAATATCACAAAAAATAAAATCATAGGTTCATTTTATACATATGTGTGGAAAAAACATCCTATGTAATATTAATGTAATATTACATATATAATGTAATATCACTATATAATATAAATAACATATTACCTATGTATTACAGCAGCATATTAAAAATAATTATCATGATCAATAGCATTATCCCTGGAAACAAAAAATGGTTCTATATCAGAAAAAAAGGTCTATTGTTGAGTTAATTCACTTTACTAGCCTAATAAGAAACATTATTTTCATCAATGTAGAAAAGGTTTTTCATAAAACTTAATACCCAAATATACAAAATAAAACATAACTTATAGGAAACTAGGAAAAAAGGAAACTTAGTTTGTTAAAAATTTATACTGAGAACACAAAATAAAACGTATTTAATAGAAAACTGTTAGACTTGTTTTATGATCAGGAAAAATCAAAATGCCCATTATTAATTCTATTAAATCTCCATTGAGGAGTTTGCCCTGAAACTAGACGAAAAAACAAAAACAAAAACAAACAAAAGAAACAAACAAAAAAATCCCCAACAAACTAGAGCTATAAGAACCAGAAAGAGCCATGCAACATATATATCTCATCATGGTCATCACCTTGCACAACAGAGCTTCAAACACATTTCACAATGTCACATATGTGTAGTGGAACTGAAGAGTAAGTTCTATTGGGAGAAGGAAAATTTTTAAACCATGGATCAGTGAGAAAGAGAAAGACAGAGATCTGACATCCTTATTTGATGAATTTTCACAGAGTCTATCTTCTTAGGTATCCTTTTTCATAGCGTAAAACCTAAGTATAAGAGCAGCCTAAATTTGGAAAGATATTTAATCCATTTGGACACCAGGCAATCTGTACTTGGAGGCAGCTGTTGTTAGATGTTATCTGGAAAGTGAGTTGCATGCAATTAAGCAATAAAGTGTGTCACAGTACAGGAAGTAACATCATGGATGGTTACGACAGGGAAAGGAAAGAATTTATAAAGAACTATGCACAAGTACAACCCCTCCGAGTTAAAGAGAAGAGGTGGGCGTCCAAGAGGCCCTAGCTAACTTACTGTAGTTTTGTCCTTCCATCTTCTTCCTGATTCAAATGCTGAGTTTATAACTACCTCCTCTGCAGTGCATTTGGGAGATTATTGCAAATACATGCTTTCCTTTTCTTGGCTATTACATAAGAATTATTATCTTAGCATGTCACAGAATCTGCTATGTGTAACATATAAAATTAATTTATACAATTTTCTACATATAAAATCAAAGGCGCTCGAGGGATGAAATGTCAGAACTCGTAAGAGAATCTCTTACAAGGTCTGAATATAAGAACACAGAAAACTCAACAGCATTCTTATATACAAGTAACACATGCTTAAAATGTAATATAAAAATATCCATTCTTGATAGTAATAAAATTTTTTCATTATATTAGAATAAAATAATGCAAAATTATTTGAAACATCTGCAAAAATATTACCAAATTTGCTGAATAACAGAAAGATCTTGATATAATGGAGAGATAAACTATGCTCATGGATAAGAAATTCAATGTAATAAAACTTCTAATTCTCTCTAGAAAACCTCTAAAATAATGTAATTTCAATAAAATGCCAACAAGATTTCACATGGATCTATAATGGATGATCTTTAAAATTTATATGGAAACATGAAAAATTCAATAAAGATAGGAACATTATAAAAATGATCAATCCTGACTATCAAGCTATAGTAATTAAAGTAGTATGGTGTCTTGTAGAGACAGACAAAATGATCATTAGAATGGAACAGAGTGCTTGGAAATAGATGGATCTTACTTCATGTCAAATGCAAATTTCAGTTTTATGTGGCTTAATGACCAATAGAAAAGCAAAACTTTAAAATTCAGAAAAATTGTAAGAGAATAACTTATGTGTCTTCAGGATAATAAAAAAAATTATTAGATAAGTCACAAAAGGCATACACTATAAGGAAAATATTGATACGTTTAACCACATTAAATTTGAAGTTCCTGGACAAAAGAACACCATATAGAAATGGAAACACAAACAGCAGAATAAGAGATTATTTGCAATGCATAAAACAAAGGATTGGAATCCAGAATACATATAGAATATTGCTAATCAATAAGACAAAAATAATTTTAAAAAAAAAACGACAAAGGATATTGAGATAATTCACAGAAAATAAAAGGTCATTGGCCAATAAAAAAAAAATCAGATTTATTTGTTTTCACATCACAAAGTGTGAAGATAGGTGTTTCTCAAAATTGCTCAATAACTCAGTGAGTTAAGGTCTAAATCACCCTTATTAAAAATTACAAATCTTTCCAAAATCTCCAACAGACTTCTGCTTACATTATATTGGCCATTTCTCTCAATATACTTAACCATTATTACCTATAAGGAAAGATAGGAAAATGAGTATTTCTCCAAGAGCTAGACATGTGCTTCCTTCCCCTTAACCAAAAGTATAATTTTTATACACAAAGAAGACAGACTTATTCATAAGTTTCTGCCATAATGGAATTGCTTTTACTCAAATGTAACAAATAAGAAAATTCAGGGAAACAGTATCAGAAATTCACTCATGCGTACTACAGACAGATAATAAAGGCTAATCTAAAATTTGAGAAATATGTAGAAGAGATTGAGAGTCTCCAATATGCATCTAGTATTCCATAAGTAGAAAACAGATGGAAACAATATATGGGGAAAAAAAATCGTCTAGCAGATTTTTCTGGAAATAAGATAAATGTGAGTCTTTTTATCAGAATGGGGAGTAGAAACGCTTCCCTCTTCCAGATAAGAGGAAATCATAGAATATACTCTGTCCTCTCGGCTCCTTTACACACTCCACCTCAAAAAAGTACACTGACTTATCTACTGAGTATATTTGAAGAAAATCACAAGGCTTATGTTCAAGTCAGCAACTGCTCTCCGCTCCCTTACCAGGCAGAAGCTCTTTATGTGGGAGGTCCGTCTCTCTGGACCTGAAGGAGTAAGTGGCCTGTTCTCAAATTCAATAATTAACAAACACATTAGACTAACTAAACTAAAATTAAGTACTTCCAACCTGGCCTTTACCTATAATAAAGATGACATTTTGGCCTCTGTCATCACTTTTTATTACTTTGACACTCTTGTTCAAAACCCATGTGAGGTAGAGATTGGCTAATTATTTGGCCACTTTAGAGACATCAAGTGAGTCCTCATATTTAAAGGTTAAATCTAGTGTGAAATAAAAATAATCCATTGACACATAATGAAATGCAACATGTCAATTATAAAATCTTAGGAACTACAGGAAAAAAAGGGAGATTATGATAAAGAAATGACTGTTAACACAGGAGAAAGGAACTGTGAAAGCAAAAGCACAGAGTCAGGTATGCACGGGGCTAGTTTTCAGATTATCAAGCATTTTGTGTGATATTGTATAGTTTACAGAGGACAAGCAGCAGCGGGGAAGATGGTAAGAGTAAGTGGAACTTATTACTGTGACTTTGAATGCCAAGATCCCTTGCTGGAAACAATGAAAAAAAACACAAAGGCTTTTAAGTACAGGAATGAGAATGGCAGTAAGAAGGAAGAGATTTGCAGTGGGAGAGAAAAAGAGTGATTATTTCATGACAGAGCTCTCTCTGTCCAAACTGGGGAAGCATCTGTGGGCAACAAAAGTCGAGAATGGATGGATAGAAGAGATATAGTAATTAGAATTATAGTTTAGAAACAAATTGTGTGGAGTAACAATATGTTTCCACTAATGTATTTTAGAGTATTAAATGCTCTAATCATAAACAACCTCAATTAGATAGGTATTTTTCTCTTGAGTAGTAAGACATTGACTTATTAAAGATACTATAAAAGAAATTTTGTGTTCTAAGATTTGTTGCTGAAAGTACAATAATTTTTTTGAATATTGACCTTGTATCAAGTGACTTTCTGAAGAATACATATATAATAACTGTAGACTTTACATGTAGATTCTTTTGTTTTTTATGTACAGAATCATGTCTTCTTTGAAATTAATAGTTATATTTTTTCCTTTTTGTACATTATTCTTTTTATTTTCCTATTGTTCTGGTTAGATCTTCAGTGCATTATTGAATAGAAAGAGTGATAAAAAGCATTCTTGTCCCATTGATATCAGAGAGAAAATTTGGATATGATTACTATTTCTTACTTAAATGTTGGTGTAAATCACAATGTGACCCTTGAATCATGTTTGGGAAAAGTTTTAAAATTTGGAGTCATTTTTTTAAATAATTACTATTTTACATTTTTACATTATTTTTGTGTGAGTTTGATATGTATGCTTTATAAATAATTAGAAAATGTTCTATTTAAATTTGCTAAAATTATTTATAACTGCTTATCTTAATTTAAATTCTACAGGTTTGTGGTTACCTCCCTTTTCCTTCTGATAATTGGTGTCCTTTTTTTTTTTTAATCAACCTTGCAAATGGTTTATGGTTTGTCTTTGGGTTTATAATTTTCTCTATTGCAAAACTCTGCCTTTTCTTAGGGCTATATTTAGGAACACATTATGATTTTATTTTGTTCATGAGAAGAGCTCTTGGTCTCCCAGATTTTTATTGCTATAGAGCTATTATTACTATATTTATAATCTTGACAAAACAGAAGAAATTTCTTACTTAAACTTTGATTTATTAATTCACACAGCATATCTTTTACAACATAAAAATAAGTCAAAAATATTCACATACAAATGGCCAGTTATAAAAAAGTATGGGGATGTAAAGTACAGGCAGAAGGAATACAGTCAGTGATAATGTAAAAACTACATAAAGTGTCAGATGTGTACTAGACTTTTCGGGGCAAGCACTTTGTAGGGCATATAAATATCTAATCACTATGTTATACATGTGAACTAGTATAATATTGTATGTCAAGTTTAATTTAAAAATAAATATAAAAAATAAAAGATTTTCCATAAAATTTCCATGTTTTTGACTCAAACATCTAATATTTTTTTATAGTCTTTAGCTCAGACTTTCTCTTTTTATAAGTTAAAGTCATTTGACAACAGATAAGAACTGGAACGTGTATTAGTCATGATTATGATAAGTTCTGCTATGATAATAAACCTCAAAATCCTAATGGCTTAAAACAACACAAGTTTATCTCTTGTTCATGGTGCCTGTCCTTAGCTGATTTGGAGGGGGCACTTTTCACCTTAGTTAATCACAGACTCAAACAATGGAAGAGCCATATTTTCAATGTTAATGTTTGTTTGTTGGTTGGGAAAGGAATTCTCTGTAGGGTCACCCATTTACAAATAAATGACCTGGCTCCACAATGGTATACCTCACTTCCAATCATAAATTGTTCAGAACTTTCTCACATACACCCTATAACACTAAATAGAAAATGAAATACTCCCATATGCTCAGAAGTGAGAAGAACCAAAATTATTTGATGAACAGCACTTATTAGTTCAACAGGGTACACTTTTGTTTCACCCAGAAAAAAAAAAATGAAAAAAGTAATGTTCTAGCTAATTAATATTAACTGCTGTCTATATTTTTGTAAAGATGACCTACATATAAGATTTAAAAGAAAATGGAAGTTAAAATCATTGTTATCAATAATTATTTCTGTCATAGAGATATCAGTATATATATATCTTATCTTTGCTTATATATTCTTCTAAAACTTTTATAACACATTAGTTTTAAAAATAAAAGTTAAAACAAAAAGAAAACAATAAAATTGACAGTATAATTGAGTGTTCGGTTTTTCTGCATATTTCATTTCTCTCCTTTTATCATCTTTACTTTAATCAATTTTAACCACTTGGGTGCCTTGCGGAGTGGATTCAAAAATCATCAGTGGTCAAAGTAGATAATAAAAATTCACTTTGTTAAATTTCATCTACCATTAAACAAAGAATATTCAATAAAAGTCTTTTGCTCTATTTCAAGTACACAGAGGCATTTATAATTGAAATTTCACTAATATGAGCTCAGAAGGAATATCAAGCATTATAAATGTGATTAATTCATAGTAAAATTGAGAACAACTAAAAAGATATTGAGATAATACGTTACAATTGAATGAAAATGAAATGCTATCTATTAACTGCTGCTTAATGAGTAGTTAACACTCTTAAAGGCATTAAAATTCAGTTACATACTGGTCCTTTACTGACTGAGCTATGAATTGTAGGGATTTTCTTTGACTCAAATGCACATTCTGAGGGATGGCTTTGAAGATTGTGATAATTGCAATATATGAGTCTCCTAAGAATAGTCTTATTCTGAATACAGGAACACTATGCATTAATTTTATAGAAAATGATATATGTTTTTAATTTTAAGGAAAATATAACTTTGTCCCTCCCACACTAGTGTTATTCAATCCCTGAGGAAAATTTCCGAATATTCATCTAACCTTTTGGAAAAACTAGCTAGAGAGTTAACACCACTTAAATTAGTCAATAAGACAGATCTTAGCTCTGACTATTATTTGTGTGGTGTATGTGTATGTCTGTGTGTGAAATAAGAATGAGTTTACATATGAGACTGTAATTTAAACTCCTGTTTGGAGGTACATGGACTTTCCTACCTATGGTCTCCACAACTATATCAAACAGACAGGCTAGAAAAAGTTACTTAACCTCTTGAAGTCCCATAAGGGGAAAAATAGTTAATTTGCTCTATAGATTGAAAGTATTAACATAAAATATATAACATAGTTATTGTGGTACCTAGAATAGATTAAGTACTCAATAAATTTTATCTATACACTACTAAGAAAAATGATCACTTTATTAGTAGGCTGTAAAATATTCTTGGTGGCTTCTGTTAAAGCAAAGAAGATACTTTTTTTCAGTCAGTTAATATTTACTTTAATTAAAAGCAAAGCTTAGAGTTTCAAGTTGTTTTCCCAGAGAAAATGATTTCCAATGTATAGAATTACCCCTGCCCCTTTTTTGAATAGGTAGGTGAAGTATAAGTTTCATCATCTTTTCCATTCCAACTATAGTTAATAAGAATGTCTACAAACATGTCCCTGTTTTAAACCAGTTAAGTGACCTACACGAATGGCTTATAAAGACATTTTAAGGCACACTTAAGCAAATATATGAATATAGCTGTACTTTAGTTGCATGTACAAAAAACTTAAAATTCAGTACTGACCAGGGAAGATTAGTTCTTAATAGAATGTTCAAAAGTGATTTAGAGTTTTGGAAGAATTATCAATTTTAATCATAAATCAAATGTTACTGTGTCTTATTGTGCTTGCCCACCAGGAATGTGTTTTCTTTTCCTTGACCTACTTTCTAGAAATGAAGTTGATTTGCTTTATATCACCACTTGAAAGATCCTCGGATCAGAGCTTCTCAGGTAATTTTGCTGTTGATTAAATGAAATCAAACTGGAGGTTAACTTGCCACTATGTGCTAACGCTGACTCTGACATGATGGCAATTTTCTGCAATACTTTTTTGGTAAACTATCATTGTAGGAACCAAAAACTGAAATTACGTAGATTTTATACTGCTTAGATAATGATATCATCCACAGCTTTGCTCATTTTTTTGTTTTTTAAAAACAAATAGAATTTGAGGATTATCTAATCCCTGAACAAATTACTCAGCACTTGTATTGCACACAGCACTAAGGTTCTGTGACTGCAAAAATGAGTAAAGCTACAATCCCCACCCTGGAGTTACTGACAGCATCATGGAGTGCACCGAACAAGAAGGGGAAAGTGATCAGAGAGTGTTGTAAGCATATAAATAATCTAAAGACTCCTCTTGAATCCCAGCAGGAAAAAATAAAGGGTAAAGAGGGTCATAAGAAATAAAAATAGTTGAGAATTGCTATATGCTTAAGAACTATACCACGTGTTTTAAAGACAGCATTTCTATTAATATGGCAATGTTGAGAGAAAAAGATTATTCTTATTTTATAAAGAAACTTTATTACTTAATTAAAAAAGAAACTAAGATTCAGAGGATTAAATTGCTTCCAAAGATCATGAAGCTAGTAAATAGTAGGTCAAAAATTTGAACTAAAGGTATGGTGTGGTAAGGGGAGAAGAAGAAATTAGGTGACAATGTCTGCAATCATGTGTGAGGAACATAGGAGGAGTGGAAATACGTCACCAATTATCCCCAAAGCACAAAGTCACCTCATTTCTGTTTCAAGTACCTCGAGCCTGAATTATAACTTTCTGGTCTACACTAGATCGTGAGCTCACAGAAAGCAAAGACATGGTCATGCTCATCTTCGTATTGCTTTGCCTTGAATTCTGCTCAAGTATGGCTACTGAACATTTGCACAATTGAGGATTTATGCTATATAAGGGCTTCTTTCAATATTTCAAAGCAACCACTGGAAGGCAAGTGATGCCAGTTCCAGAAGTCCAATTCTGGAGGAGTCACATATCTATTCTACTGTGGTACTTAAATAATTACAATGAAGCATAGCAGTTCCAAGTTCCCTAATAAAAGGAAGTGGGATGCTTGCTGAAATGACAAGAATCAAGTCCATTTGTTTAATTTTATATTTATTACATCTAACAATCACTATTTATGCTATAAATTCCCTCAAAATTTTACCATTTTTAAACTCTCAGTTGTTAAAACTTTAAATTTTTATTAATCAAATGGGGACTGATATATTTTTCTTATTCTCAGCTTTCCTCATTATGTTTTGTATTACAAAAATAATTAAATCCAAATTTTTAAGAAGTTCTTATAGCCAGGGTCAGTATGTTAAAGTCATGGAATTTAAGTGGATGCCTCTATGATTCCCTATAATGCTACATTTTCTTATTCCCATTGGTAACTTTGAATCTATTCATATATCTATAAACATTTTATTGAGATATTTCTATGGATAAATCAAGGAAGAGACATTCTCTCACCTTAAGTTCACAGTGCAGTAGTTATAGAAGCAAAAAATAAAAAATAAACTAAAAATGAGTCACAATACAGTGAATACTATAGGTATACAAACAAAAGAGCCAGCAGAAAGCAGAAGTGAGAGTTCTAAACTTGATGGAGGATTTAGGGAGATTCGAAAGAAAAAAACAATTCATGTGAGTCTTAGGGAATGAATAGGAGTGTGATAGGTACCAAAAGGGATAAATATAGTCTAAGCAAAAGAATCGGAATGCACAAAAACATGGTAAGGAAACCCACGAGACATAAAAAATGAGACATTGTCATTCTGAATAAGCTGCTTTTGTGGGGAGCAGACCTTATCCATTCCTTACGTATAAAAGACAGCTCTCTTTTTTTTCATCCAATTCTGAGCCATAATATATTATTTGTGGCAAAAGAAAGCCACAGAGATGCAGCTATTATGACCTCCTTGATTTTCACAGGCATAAAGCAGCAGTGACACCCAGGAAATAGACGTGTGCGCTAACGTAGAGTTTTCTCTTTCAAGCCACCTTGGGGAACCACTGTTCTGGTGCAACCACTAACAGATGAACCACTGTTCCCTCCAGGCTCTCTTGTTCTCCCTCCCATATCAAACCTTGTACAGACTATCCAAAGTGAGATTGCCGAATAGACAAGACTACTTTCTGTACAGTTCAAAATTGCACTATGCATCCTGTTGTGGCTACTTAAATCATCGATTCATTCAAACACACTACTGTGTACCAGACTCTGTGCTTGGTACTACAGTCATGGATTATGGTGTTATTTAGAGGTTATTAGGAGATATAGATAACTAAACAGGAAATCACAGTATCATATGAAAGTATAAGAAGAGTTTTGAGAAGTCAGGAAATACTTCCTAGAGGAAATCATCTAAACTGGAACCTAAGCATATAGTTATAGATCACCTAGGAGAGAGATGTGTGGAGAATAAGAAAAAAAGATAAAGTTAGCAGGTCAGTGAGAAAATATTCAAGCCATTTACTTAACATAAAATAGACACATCATCCAGCTAATTTTCTTAATAGTCTGGCATCACTTTGGAACAACTATATATATAAGTACTTGAATAGGCATTCGAGGTCTACAGTAGAGACACCAGATTCCAGAAAGATCTTGCATTATAATAAAATTTCATATGCATAAACAAATGCAAATGTGTAGACTGTAGAGACAGCAGCACTGAGAAATGTATGTTACAAGTTCAGAGATCTTCAAACATGGAATCTTTCATGGAGACACAGGTTAGTTCACCTATAGTATACGAGTCCAAATTCTCCTGGCTTACTAGTATCTTACCACATGGAGAAGAGAAGGGGACATTAAAGTACAGAGTCATCACTATTTTACCACAGTAAATAGTCGCAAAAATATCTAAATTGAGATTTATTTTAGAACTTGATTTTTTTTTTCTTTTGGCTTTTGAATTATTCCCAAGTGACACATTAGGGTGATTCTATAATTCGTCATCTGACTAGCATGATGTTGAAAGTTAAAAAGATTATATTAATAATTAGGGTAGGAAAACTGGCAGGCAGTTGGAAAGTCCCAGGCAAACCAGGACACATGGTATTCTATAGAAAAGTTATTTATAATGAATATGTAATGTTGAAGACTTTAGATTTTACAGATGATGTTTTAACTGTACCTAAATTACCTAAAATTACATACTTAAATCCTTCTTAAACTATATCCATAAATTATTAGAACAACACAATACCTAAATTCTACTACAAATGTATCAATGTCAAAAGTTTAATGAAGTGTATGTACAAGTTTCAAGATATATTTTAGCTCCCTATATTGTCGAGGAAAAAATGGTAATTCTAACTTAATTTTCTTAAAAGTAAAATTGATTGTGTTCAAAATGCATCATATTAAGATATATGCCTAGTGTGTGCTAAGCATATTTTAGGGCCTAGAGATACAGAAATAAAAAAAATTAACAAAAATCTCTACCATTAGAATTTAAATTTTAAAATCAAAAAGTAAATTATGTAATATGATAGAAGGAATCATTTGCTATAAATAAATGTTTAACTGTTATAACTAATAAAAACCAAAATCAAATTACTAAAGCTTGGAAATAAATATGACTGTAATTTACATATCAAATTAAAGAAGGAAAATAGGATTTGTATAAAATAGAGACATTCAATAAAATTCAGCTTATGTCCATAATAGAAACTCTGATAGTTTAACTTCTCGTTATTTCTAATCACAATAATCTGACATCTTCTTAAGGTTCTAAATAAATATTCCCTAGATGAAGCACCTCTTTCATATTGACTTCTAAGTGGGATCTGACTTTCCTTTAAACAAGAGATAAATAGCATTAAGGAGATTTGCATTTAAGTAATCATGTCAATTGGCACCAATAAAATATTGGCAAGGTGAACACAAATGCTGAAAGTAGAGAAGAAATTATGAGGGTCCAGTGATTAACTAAACAGTGGGGTATGAGTCATATTAGTAGCAATGATTGTTTTTTATCCTGTGTAAGGAAAATTGGAAAACACATCATATAGTACATGTCCTTTGGGGGAAAAGTTGTTTTGCATCTGAAAGTTTTGGGCCAAAATGAAAGATCTGAGAAGTGAAATACATATTCCTACTGTGTTCTTCAAAAATTACAGATTATCCACAAGCAAGGTTGATTCTCAACGCCAGCTCCTACCTTCTATTGCACAAAGCAATGTAGAAGAAAGTATATGGGCTCTGTAATTGCAAACTTTGCTTAAATTTTGCTTCCAGTATGTATTAAATGTGTAAATTTTAATATTTAGGAAAGTGCTCTGAATCTGTTTCCTTACCTGTAAAATGAATATATTTCTACCTACCTTGTAGAGCTATCATAACATTAAAGAATATAAAGTACTTAACACAATGCCCAAGACAGTATATCATGTATGTAGATAATATAACCAAGGTTCTATACAGAAAAGGAAAGAATTATTTTATTTTATTTTTTTAGATAAAACTAGTGAGGTTGTGAACTGGGAGACAGTACTGATAAAGGCCATTTCTGCCTGTGGTTAATTGCTAATATTATAATACCACTTACAGACTGCTTGCTACATGCTGAGTACTGTCCAAAGCACTTTAGATTTATCAGTTCATTTAATCTTCACAAATTATTATATGATAATTACTATTTCCCAACATGACAGATCAGGAAACAGAGGCACTGAGTATTTTACTAGTAGCCATGAAAGTCTGTCTGTCTCCAGAGCCTTCATTCCTGACTACTATAGTGTTTGTCTTCCATGATTCAACCCAAATGATTTAACATATTATAAAACGTAGAGCTAGAATTTCCTAAGAACAAAATTACTATGTCACTTCAGGTAAAAGAAAATTTGAACTAAAAGGAAAAAAATTGCACCTTGCATAGTTACCATGTGGAAATATTAAAATGTCTTCTGAGAAATGAAATGACTGTATCAAAGGGATATGTGCCCCCATGTCTATTGCAGCATTATTTACAGTAGGTACAACATGGGAACAATCTAGGTGTCCATAGATCGATGAACGGGTAAAGAAAATGTGGTATATAGAGAGATGTGTGCATGTGTGTGTCTATACACACACAATATGGAATATTATTCAGCCATAAAAAGAAAATACTTGCCTTTTGCCACAACACGAATGAAACTTGAGAGTGTTATGCTAAGTAAATAAGTCAGATAGACAAATATGAATGTTCTCACCTATAAGCGGAATTTTCAAAAGCTCATAAAAATGAGAGTAGAGGGTGGTTGCCAGAGGCTGGAGTGTGGTCAAAGATACAAACTTTCACCTATAAGATGAATAAGTTCTGGGGGTCTAACATGCAGCATAGTGACTATGATGAATAGCCTTATATTATATACTTGAAAGTTGCTAAGAGTAGATCTTAAATGTTATACACACACAAATAATTATGTAAAGGGATAGAGGTGTTAACTAACCTTACTGTGATAATCACTTCCCAATATATTAGTGTGTCAAATCATAACATTTTACTCCTTAAACTTACATATGTTATGTATCAATAATATCTCAATAAGGCTGGGAAAAATATCTTCTGCAGAAGTTACCTTTATATTTCATGAGAGACCACAATTCTTTGAAAATATTACCAACAAACATTTTTAATGTTTTTTACATAAGTCTGCCCAAAAAAAGTAGCAGATGAAAAAAGATGAATTTAAATCTAATTTCATTTTATTTTAGGATCCCTTTAATTATTCAGAAAACGAATTCCTTCAGAGAGAAACTGGTGTATCCAAATCGTATTTAAAGTATTATTACTCTTTATTAAATTTGATTTTTCTTTCTTTGGTCATTCTAGCAGTCAGTTTTCTATATTATGTACTACATTTTATTAATGGTTGCTTTCTTTTGCTTATCATTTGTCATTTTTGCTTTCATTCTTATATTTTAAGCATGAAATGCACCTGCTTTAATTGTTTTAATAGACAAACTACTATCCACTACTTTAGTTCTAATATAATTTTATTTCTAATCCTGAAGGATGTACTTGCTGACAGAGACCAATATCTAAGGGATGAAGACTTGGCACTTTTCCTAGTTTCAGATAGCCTTACTTAAGATATATTCTTTTTGCTTGTTCTTTTAATCTGTCCACAAAGTAATACCCTTAAGAATTCATGCATGTATGACTTTGCAGAAATCAAAATATTTAGTCTCTTTCTGCTTATAATTTATTGCTTATGATGAAAGGTAAATTTCTAGTTTGCCAGCCTGAGATGTGATATGAGATATCATGGAAGAATAAAAATTTAAAACTATTGAAAATAGACAGTATTTTCATGAGCCCTTTAGAACAGAAAACTAGGAGTAGACCATTACTCATAGAAGTTTGGATCTTTGGATGCCATGTTATCTACCTAGAAGCAGCTCAAATTCCAGCAATGGGGAATGGTGGAGAGGGGTGCTTGGCATCAAGTTAACTGCTAAATTCTGATCAGCTTAGTCTAAAGATCCTGCAATCTACATGTCCTGTAGACCCTGAATACAAGATTTTTGTGGACATTATGTATTACAATATATTCTAAGAAAATACTGGTAAAATGAGGAGGTCAGAGAAAAAGACTTGGCAAGCAAAGTCTTACAGAGGGTAGCTTTGAGTCAAACACTAGAGGGGTCTCTGAAAGCATGGCACATCACATTTTAGAGTCCTCCTCCTTCTGAGAAGGGAACTAAAGTATCTCATTTCCCATCAGGAAAAAAACACTGAACATATTACTGTTTCTTATATCTCACTGGGAAGGAACTAAGCATTACGGCATAAGCATTTGCCACATTATTTCAACATTGTATCTTCACATATCACCCAGAATTGAGTAAAAATCACATATATTTCCTTTCTTGATAATTCATATAATTTTCTTGTCCATTAAGCTATAAAAATATACAGTTGAGAATATATAGAAATTAGCTAATATAATCTATATTATTCTGGTTTTAAATACCCACAATTTTTTTTTAATTTTGTGCACATATTTATTTTCCTGATCCTTCTTAAGGCTCTTAGAGTGTCTATAAATCTTAATAATTTAAGAAATTTCCTTTTACCATTATTTATTTAGGCATTTCATCAAAATCCCAATTTGATTCCGATTTGTATTTTTGTCAAGAAAAAAAATCAACTTTTTAATTCATGATTTTTAATATTATTGGAAGAATTTCAGAGTTGAACAAAAAGAAAGTATTCTAGCATACATTTTATACATATCATGTGAATATGAATTTCAAACTATTTCTGAAAATAAATTCAGGAAATTTATCTATTTACTATTTAAAACTCAGTAACTGTTTTCTAGACAATGACTCAAAAAAGCGGAAACAGCCCAAGAGTAATACTACAGAGTACACAGTGTCTTAAAGTTTAGCTTTTTAATTAGTGTTGCTTCCCAGCTGCTGGTTTTGAGTCATACATATGAAAACCTTTGATGTGGCAACTCTAATGACTAACTGGTGGTTTAGAATAGTATCTTTCCCCCTAAAGAGTAAAAAGGGCCTTGAGACGTTTTTTCTAGCTAGTCCGGTATGTTAATTTAATAGAATATGTGATCCTAATGCTTTCTCCATACATTAGGAGAAGGTTAAGGCAGGACATACTCTTTGCCCTCACTATATTAAGATCAGAAATGAGGAACATAATACAGTGTTTCAGTCTTCTGTTAGCTTATATGATGTGATCATTCCTATCTTACATGTAGGGATATGTAGTACAGCATACTGGTTAAGAACATGATTTCTGGAGCTATACCGCCTAAAGTTGATTCTTGGTTTGATTATTAGTATGACTCTGGACAACTTATTTAGCCTCTTGGTGCCCTATGCTTTCCTCATATTTACTCATAATAGTTTCTACTTTAGTGTTATAATTAGGAATAGATGAGCTAGTAATGCATGTAAAGTACTTGTAATATTTAAGTCCCTAATATTTAAAATTATGCCTAACTATAACTTTTATGTTATAAATAAACTCACTGAAATAAAATTAACAGTCCTAAAAGATATCATATCCCTCACTTATATAGAAATTCAGAGGGCAGAGTTTCTCAAAGTGTGGAAACCACACCAGCAGCAACAGTATTGCCCCAGAAACTGTAATTTTGCCTCACACTTGCTAAATCAGAAACTCTTAGACATAAGTGAATTAGCAAGCCCTCCAGGTAACTCTAAGGCACATTAAAGTATGAGAGCCGCAGAGTATTCTTCAAGCTAAAATGACTTAAATAACTATTGGCAACTAATACAGAATAGTAAAAGTAATATGTGGTAATCTATACTGGAAAGAAAAACAAAACTTTGCAGTAACAAACCCAAAAGTCAAGACTAATTCTTGGCAAGGTTTTTCTTGCAAAAGGAAATTAAGAACTTATGGGAAAACATATAGAACTCAGGCTCCAAGCACTGTTATAATGAAGTTCAACAGTGCTTGGAGCCTGAGTTCTATAGCAATAGCTGCTCGAACTGTTTCAAAATAAAATGACTTATGCAAAGCATTAAGTACACATCTGATAAGTAGTATGTCCTTAATTGTGGTATTTACTATTACTATTTACCTGGCACAGTTCTATGCATTAGAGTCATGAGAAATATTCAAGCATAGTATCATAGGGTCAACTAGAAATCACCTAGAAAGTTTGTCAAAATTTGGTCTATTCATCTGTAGTTATGCAGAACCATACCCAAACCATCTCAATTTTAATTTATATAATGTATTTTAATTTATTTAATTATGAAAATATAATTATTTATATATAACATTGTATTTTTTAATATTCAACTTGTAGTAAATCTTAATTTATTTAAAAAAGAGCTCATCAATGTATTTTTTAATACGAGACATTTTTAAACCTCTAAAGAAATACAGTATCATGCAAGTATGGTGTTGTTAACATCAGAAATATTTAACTAAATTCTTAATTTTAATAAAACATAAAGATATTAGTCTACAAATTAAATACATGTAAAGCCTAACACACATGTCTAAAAGAAAGGATGGATACAACCAAATCAGAAAGAGATAAATGTTATCTTAACAATGCTGAGAGATCTTAAATGACATTTCTAAAAGTCCTACGCATGCTGCAAAATTGATAATTCCTCCTACATTACAAAAGATAACCAGTGCTATCTGCTTGGGCTGACCACTTCAAAATGATGTAGCTCATTTCCTAAGCTGGTCTTTTATTATTATTATTTTCAACTATATTTGTCCTCTAAGTCACCTCCAAATTGAAATTAAATAGTAACCATCATTAATGATATATAAATATCTGGTATCACTTCTATAAATAGTCCTTTTGACTTGATTATAATGTATCCGAAGAGGGAAAAAAAAATTTCTCTCATTAGTAACAGCATGATAATGGACTAAAAATTTCATTTAAATTAGTCTAATGTTTCTTTCAATGTTGTAGTTTTGTTTTCCTGAAATGATTATAGATGAACTGATTATCAAGATAAGTTCCCTTTCAATCATGAAGTCATCTTATATACAAAGATTTATTTGTCCTTAAAATAAGATTTATAGCAGTAAAGGACTATTTATATTAGCACATTGTTTTTTTAATGTTTTGGTTTCTTAGTGAAAAGATAGATTACTATATATAATCTGATATTAGAAAAAGCCTGGTCATTTTATTATTATATCAGATTCTTAAACATTATTGCACAAAACACTCCTAAGAGATGACATTTTCAGAGTCAACAGATTCTTACAGGCATATTTATTTTGATAAGATAAAATTATTTTTAAGGAAAAATAGTTTTACATGCCTACATGCCATTGAAGTGGTCTGGGCATGAAATTAATAAAGTATTTTTATAAGGATATGAATGTAGAATTTACCATTTAAAATCTCAAAAATATACTAATGTGCAAGGAAGATAAACAACTGTTGCACTTGTTTTAAAGACATTCTTTTAGAGACTATTAGCAATGATGACTCATCAGTGATAGAAATAAGATAGGTTAAGATTTTTTTCTAGGTATTTCCTTAATAGTAATTAAATCACTAAATTAGAGCCTCCAGGAGAGAAACTTTAAGCTTTAGAAAAGGAATAAATTTCTTTAAAAATTTTTAAAGTAACAGTTTAAAATTTTAAGGCAATTTTAAAGGAAAACCACTAAATTCCAACTGAGTTTAATTGAGACATTTCTTAAGATATTAATCAAATAATTTTGCTTGCCCTAACTCCTATGTAGCAAAGTGCTAACCACATAGTAAGGATTCAGTAAATATTTGCTGAGTGATTTTGTTACTCACAAAATTCTTAATAAAAAGGAATTCTAATTAACTTCGTTCCAAATTTTTCATTCGAGATATTAGATGCCTTTAAAGGATTTGCCTAGCATAATACCTAATATATGACATATTTTTCTTCTAATATTCACAACATCTAGGGAGAATTTATTACCCTTGTTTTAATCTCAGTGATTTGATGTTAATTAACTTTCTCAGGTTGGCACAGCTGTGAGAGGGCTAGGAACGTATTCAAATACAGCTCATTGAGCTGGAATTTAAAATCTGTTGAAAAGAAATGCTGTTACAGCCTGTGTCCCAGAACCCAGAGGACTTCTACATAGTTTCACTTAACATGCCACAATGTATTTTACAAGAAATGGGCTTTTAAAAAAAATGAAAGAAAAGAAAGAAACAAACAATTTTGATTTTACTGATAAATTATTTATTTTTAAAAATCAATACAGGGCATATAAAACAGAGTAAATCACTTGAGAAATGTAATTTTATTTTACTGCCTTTCCTTGACAATATCAATATGGAATCTTGTCTATAAATCTATCTGAAGTCTTAACCTTCAACTGTCCAATTGCAAATACCATGTAGTTTAAAATTCAACTGAAGCATATAATTAAGTCATGCCTATGACAAAACCAAAAATCACATTTAAAGAAATAATGTATTCTGTCCTCTGTCTCATGAACATATCAACCACCTGAAATTTTCTATAAGAACACTGTGAATTGCTTACATATCCAAAACAGTTTTCAAAACTGTTTTTTAGTATATAACATTTTGATGACAAATAAGGAGTTAACTAAACCAGGAAGTCTTCACTGCATCTCTACTGAGAAAGAATTTTTGAATCAAATCTGGCAATGTCTGATTAAATGGAGAAAACAATCTATCACCAATCAGATGTTGAATTTATTGGGTGGTAATCACTGAAATGCTATGAATGGGTTACCCATGTAGACATAGCTGGTTGGGCTAATGTTCTTCCCACACCATCACACTCATTGCTGTTTTTTTGTTTGTTTGTTTGTTTGTTGTTTTTTGTTGGTTTTTTTTTTGCCAAACACAATATGAAGATTTTTCTCTCATAAAATAAGACCTATAATTTTCATAGACAGACATTCTAAGTTATTCATAAGCTTAAAAAACTTCCCAAATAATATTAATCTCTCAAATATACATTTCTCTGAAGCTAAAAGTTAATCCTCTATTGCAAAAGCTTTTACTCATTCATTTACATCAATATCTGGAGGGGAAAAAAATTATGATTTCAGAAACAAATGGAAATTGAATGAAAGTGGGAATAAGTTAATGAAATAGTTTAGAAGTCTTCTCAGATTCTTAAGTTCGCTAGTAATACTGAATTTTTGCTGCCCAGTACCTAATAGAAAGTTAAATTAAAATATTCATTTTTATTGAATTATAGTTGACATAAATATTATATTAGCTTAGGTGTACAACATAGTGATTTGACATTTTTATGCATTACAAAATGATCATCATTAAAAGTCTAGTTACTATGTCACCATACAAAGTTATTACAGTATGGTTGACGATACTCCCTATGCTATCCATTACATCCTGACTTATTTATTTTATAACTTGAAGTGTGCACCTCTTAATTCCCTTCATCTATTTCACCTATAACATGTTTGTAATAAGACTTTATACAAAATTTTATAAAATGGCTCCCCAATGAGTAAGGATATTATTTCCCTCTCTTCCATGAGGTATACCAGTGGACATGTTCCTTTTTCAGATTATTTTTCACTCCGGCCTTGATTTACACCCTAAGCACCATGTTAATTTTTCTTAATATCTCCACTTGACTTCCTAAGAATCATCTATACCTTAATGTTAGAAGGGGAACCAGTAAACTCCACCTTGCCCATAACCCAGCTTCCTCCAATCTTCCATATCTCAGTAAATGGCAACATCGCTCACTTGGCTGCTCAACTCAAAACCCAGAAGCATACTTAATCCATCTCTCTGATAGCCCCCATATCCAAGTACATTACTGAGGTCTGTCAATTCTGATATCAAAATGGGTCTACATTTTTCCACACCTCTATTTCCATTGACACTTAGACCGGGGCAATACATTTCTAAAATTCTTAAGTTGTTTTTACCCTTGTTGTCTTGTACTCTCCTCCTCATTCTCCTCACAACAGTAAGTATGATGTTCTTGAAATATACATTAGGTCATATCACTCCCATCAATGAACCTAAATAAAACTCGAGCTCTTTACCATGTGCACACTGTGGTCCTTGCTCACCTCTCCAAATTCCTCTCAGAAAAGTTCCTTCTTATTCACTGTACATAGAGTGACCTTATTCTTTCAGTTTCTTAAGTATATCAGGATATTTCTTGAACTTACTATTCCTCTTATGTGTCTATATTTCTTCTATTTAAAAACATCACAAAAACAAGTTACCTTCAAAGAGGCGTCAATAAGTTTGATAGCTAAACTGTCAAGACAAATGGCTGAAGACAAAAGGCAATAAGATGATGTTACTAAAGTGCTTTTTTTGTATTAAATCATACCTTCTTTATTTACAACCTTACAATAATATGGACTGATAATATTGACACAATCATTATAATAAAGTGCTGAAAGAACTGCGAACTTAAATTCTAAAACTAGAGAAAATAGTCTTTCAAAATTATTGTTAAAAGAGACACTTTTAGACAAACAGAAACTGAGAGAAAAAGCGTTTGACAAAATCTCACACTCTTCATGATAAAAACATTTAACAAACTAGGAATAGCAGAAAACTACCTCAATATCATAAAAACCTTACATGAAAGACCCAATGCAGATATAATACTCAATGTTGAAATGCTGAAAGCTTTTCCTCTAAGATCAGGAACAAGATGAAAATGCCTGCTTTCACTACTTCTACTCAACACAGTACTGGAAGTTCTAGTCAGAGCAATTAGGCAAGAAAAAAAGAAATAAAAGACATAAATAAAAGAAATAAAATTATTAAAAAAAAGAAGTATAATTATCTGTCTCCAGATAATATCTGACATGTAGAAAACTCTAAAGATTCCACACCAAAAACAAACAAACAAACAAACAAAACAAAAACTATTAGAACTATAAATGAATTCTGCAAAATAATAGTTTACAAAGTCAACATACAAAAATTGGTCACATTCCTGTACACAAACAATGAACAATCTGAAAAGAAATTTTTAAAAAATTCCTTATAGTAGCATATTATAATACTGTTAAAATATCAATACTACCAAAAATTATGTATGCATTCAATACAATTCTTATCAGGTTCCCAACGACATATTTTGCAGAATAGAAAAACCCATCCTAAAATATACATGGGATCTCAAGGGACCCTGGATAGAAAAAAATCATGAAAATAAAGAGCAAAACTGGAGGACTGACACTTTCTAATTTCAACTCTTACTACAAATCTATAATGATAAAATAGTGTGGTATTGCCATAAAGATATATCAAATAATGGAATAGAATAGAGAGTCCAGAAACAAATCCTCAAATATATGGCCAAATGATTTTTGACAGGGGTCCCAAGGCCATTCATAGGAAAAGGAAAAGATTCTAAACAGATGTTGCTGTAAAAACTGGATATCTACATGCAAAAAACAAAGTTGGACCATTATCTAATGCCATATACAAAAAATAACCCAAAATGGCTCAAGGACCTAAAAGTAAGAACTAAAACAATAAAGTTCAAGAAAACATGAAACAAAAGCTTCACAACATTGAAAATGGTAATTTATTGGATATGACAACAAAGGCATAGGTAGAAAAAGAAAAAATAGATGATTTAGATTTCATGAAAATATTTAAAACTTTATCAAACAACACCATTAACAGAATAAAAAGACAACTAACAGAAAAGATTTGCAAAAAGATTTGCAAAAGAAAGTAAAAGATTAATATCCAGAATATATAGAGAGCCTCTTAAATTCAACAAAAACATGTTTTTAAAATGGGCAAAGAACCTGAATAGCCATTTCTCCCAAGAAAGCATATAAATGGCCAATGAGCACATGAAAAGATGCTCAACATCACTAATAATAAGAAAAATGTAAATCAAAGCTACACTAAGACATCATCTCACAGCCTTTAGGATGGCCAGTACCAAAAACCAGAAAACAAGTATTGGTTTCAAGGATATGAAATAATTGGAATCCTTGCGCCTCTTGATTGGGATGCAAAATGGTACAGCTATGGCAAACGGTATGATGGTTCCTCAAAAATACAAAATATAATTACATGTCATCCAGCAATTATAGTTCTGGGCATATATACCCAAAGAATTGAAAGCAGGCTCTCAAAATAATATTTGTACTTCCATGTTCATAGCAGCATTACTCACAATAGCTAAAATATGGAAGCAACCTAAATGTCCATCAATGGATAAATGGAGAAGCAAAATGTGATACTCACATGAAATGGAATATTATTCAGCCTTAAAAGGGTAGGAAGTTATTGTTTAATGGGCACAGAGTTTCAGTTCTACAAAATGGAAAAAGTTATGAGATGGATAGTAGTGATGGTTTTACAACAATAGGAATTATTTTATGTCACTGAACTACACACTTAAAACTTGGTGAGGTGGTAAATTTTATGTTATGTGCATTTTACCACAATTTGTATATTGTACAACTTTTTAAAAAGCAAAAAAATAAAAATAATAAAAGCACCAGAGGGTAAGGAGTGGGGGAGGAGGGAGGTAGATGGAGTAAAGAGGTCAAATATGCAGTGACAGAAAGAAATCTAACTATGGTTAGATTTGAACATACATGGACAGATATAAATATGCCTTACTGTTAAAGTATACAGCTGAAACTTATCAGATTTTGTTAACCAATGTCACCATAAAAAATTAATTAAGAAAATAAAAATAAAAATAAATAAAACGACTGCACTTTGGTTAAAAAAAAAAACAACAAAGCTAGCAATGGTTTAACAGGAAAAAAAAAGTCAGACAGAATAGATTCTTTCCTCCTTTCTCCCCTTGCCTCTTCTGTTTTCTTTTTTCAGGTCATGATCCATTAACACATGGACAAGACTCCAATCTTTTATTTCATGACATCAAATGTCGTTTATCTCATGACAACAAATGTTGTGATTATAGATTTTGAAGTTGCTTGGGAATATAGCCTCATCCATGGAATTTCATATTGGACCTAAAGATATTCCTCTTCCATACCATGGGTTAAATAATTTTAATTTAAATCAGAGCTTTATCCAGGTATAGAGTCAGCCAAAGAGGTCTTTGGTCCCAAGAACAGAAAGCTAAATACCTTAAAGCATCTTTCCTACCAGCACATTTATAGAACTCTAGATTGCCTTTATCTAATCAGTCTTTGATGGAGCAGATAGGAGAGCTCTTTGTCTATGCCAGACCTTATCTTATTGCAATCTATGTCTATGAAAAGACAAAAACTGATGCCCCTGGTCATCTAGTTTATTCCCAACTTTATCCCAGTATATTCTTCAATTTTTGTCTTTTTTCCTGCTCCTTTCTTTTTTACCTCCTTTTACCTCAGTTTTGCCCTACTTCAAATAAATCTCAGAACCCTGTCAGGCTTGTCTTTTATTTGCTATACTTTGTCTTTATCTCACAGTTCCTCATGAAAAATATTAGGCCTGTGGAGTGTGCTAGTTAAAATTTGTGAAAGAACTAGAATAAAAAATCAACAAGACTCCACTTAAGGCAAAGAAAATTACATAATTTTAGTTTAAAAAAATGCTTTTTCTTTTAATAGTTAACACTGAGTATCAAAAATTATCAGCAAAAATCTTATTAATGCAAATGTTATTCAAAAGGTTGTGTTGTACTTGAGTACTTTCTACACGAGTACACAATAGTAAAAAGCACATTAATTACATTTTCAGTCTGCAGGATGAGAAGAAAATTGAAAACTTTAGACATAACTCCCAAAAGATAAATGCTAAACACAAAACATCTTGTCTATTCACTCCTTCTGATTGTACAAGAAAGTGAGAAAAATGCTAAGAAAATTAGAATCTTTTCTTAAGAGCTACTTATTAAAATACAGACACCCTGAAAATTCTAAACTCCAGTAGCCTTTCGAAGGTAGAGCCCCAATTAACAAACACTGTATGTAATGAAAGGTGTTACTGAGGAGTATGTTTTGCATTTGTCAATAGCCGAGAAGCAAAAAAACATGGAGTCTCTATAGATTGTTATATCTTTCAGAGTATAATTCTACTCCAATAAGGCTAACCACAGACATAATAAAGACCACATAAATGGTGAATTCTCTTAATTGAAAAATTCCAATTCTCCCACATTATCTCAATCAACTTGCAGAAACTGGAATCTGCAATTTGAAAAGCAGAAAAATGCAAGAGGCTGCTCTGAGGCAGAGATAAGAGAGGGGAATTTATTTTTCTTTTAACTGAAAGCAACAAAAAAAAAACAAGACAAACATAAACTCATAAACACAGACAACAGTTTTGTGGTTACCAGAAGGAAAGCAGGGAAGAGGGAAACAGATAAAGGTAAAGGGCATCAAATACACAGTGTTGGAGATTCGACTTTGGTTGGTGAACACACAATGCAATATACAGATGATGTATAATTGAGTTGTACACAGGAAAACCATATAATATTATTTTTGTTTCTACCTGATAGTAATTTAAAAGATACATGAAGAATACAGATAACAATTCATTTGTTCCATTTCTTTTGCTGCAAACAGTTCACTCGGTAATTGTAGTGACCTTGAACTAAAGTTTTCTCAACTTGTTTCTTCATTTGTAAAAATGACAATTACAGTATTACCCACTTTTCCACATCTAATGATTAAATAACATAGCATACATAGAATGATGCACATTCCTAGTAGATATATATGTTGCCTGAAGTAATTAAGTGAATAATTATATGTAATAGCTGTCAGAATTAGAAAAAAAAAACAATATCGTGAAGTGTAATAAATTTAGATCAGAAACGGATCTGACTATGCTTTGTTTTTTCCACTATTTAACCCTATCAACTTGAGGGAGACCACGACCATTATTAGTTGCTTCATTTGTAAAATGTGGAGAATAGACTATATGACCACAATGATCTATATGAACAATTTCAGCACTCATGGTATATGTTTCCGACCATATCAAGCACAACATAAGTAAACAAATAGGCATAAGGATACTATTAAATATAACAGGTAAAGACAAATAACCTATATTTTTAGCAGCTACTATTCGCTAAGTTAGTCACAAATAGTATGTGTGCTCTATAATTTTTCCTTTTATTCATTAGCTGTTTCATTTAAAGTTCAAAAGAGCTTTATAACATGTTAATATTAAAAACCTAAGAGTTTAAAGGGGACATGAGCAAGTGAGCTTTTAGTGATGAAATGTTGATGTTGACCAGAGTGTGATAAACATGTAAACATTAACCAAGCTGCTCAATGTCTGTACTCTACTGTAAGTTATGTCTTAATTAGCATAATTTTAATATTAAAAATACAAAAAGACAAAAAATTATGTGAATAAGAGCACATCTGCTTCTAGTAATGAGGGACTAAGTATTTAGGATAATCCTCCATTTGAAGACAACCAAAAATATTGGTGGATTAAATATAGGAATAGCATATTAAAAGCAAATAAAAAATAACTGAGTTTAATCTCATGTACAAATACTAATAAAAACATTTAAAAACTAGCAAAAATTTTAATTAACATTTAAAAATGTTTGCTTCTAGAATGCAAGGATGATACAATATCAAGAAATACTTTTAAAGAATAAATAAAAAGATATACTTTATATACTCTATTACAGTACAGAGCTATGGAAAAATCACAGAATTATCTTTATAGATGCAAAAAATTCATTTGATAAAGTTCAATAACTTTAATTGTAAAATGACTCAGTTTTTTAAAGAGCTTTTGGTTAATGAAGCTTCTAAGCATTTAACTTAATAGAGAAAAAGTAAGAGCATTCCCACTAAAGTTAAGACAGGAATGGGGTTCCAGTCAAGATAACGGAGTAGGTAAACACTGTGCTTGCCTCCTCCCATGACCACGTTAAAATTACAACTAAATTTTAGAACAATCAACATGGAGAACCATCCAAAGCTAGCTGAACAGAAGACCTAAAAGTAAGGATGTAAAGTAGAAGCCATTTATGAATGGTAGGAAGGGCAGAGACATGAAACAGTCTGGCCCTACACCCATGTGTGACAGTGAGCATCATGAGGGATATCTTGGTCACAGAAGTTCTCCCTGATGAGTGAGGGGTCCTGGCCCCATATTAGACTCTCCAGCCCAAGTACCAGTGCTGGGAAGAGGAGCCCCCAAAACACTTGGCTGTGAAATTCAACAGGGATTTCATCCATCCGGGTGAGAAAGAAGGCAGCTGGAAACCTAGGTATCTTCTTAACCCATTTCCCATTTAGGAAAAAAAAAATGCAGCTTGCTTCCAGTATTAATTTTACATAAACACTCTCTTAAGGCTCACGTAAATCTGACTGGTTTTCAATGTGAATATAAAATATTAAAACTGTTCTTGGAGTTATTTCTAAACAGAACTTGTCTCTAATCCTAATGGAATAGAAATGCATACATAAATTGAATTCATAAAATGAATCTGGCTAACAATCGTTCAAAAACAATGTTAAATCACATGTAGGAATACTATTTTCTAGGATTTTGACATTTTCAGTGATTGAGAATTACTATATTTTGTAAATGGAAATACCACTACTAAAAAGAGAATGCTATAAATAGAATGATGTCATTTGTTTCCAAAGACTATCGATATACTAGAGTAATGCGAAAATAACAATAAAAGGGAGATATTTTTTGCAAACTTTAGGGGTAAAGTTAAGACTGTAATCCAAAAACTATCTCAGGGTAAACACTGCAGTCACCAAGCCCCGCTGGCGAGCATTCTCAGGGCAGACAGAAATGGGTTAAAGGGACCGTGCACAGATGCTCCCACTCCCAGTCATTCACCTTGGGCTCTGGAGGAGGAAAGGCTTGGGAAGTGCTAGAAATACAGGGAGAGACAGAATTGTGTGGCTTCAGGGCAAGCCACCACTGTCCCTGTGTTGAGTCTCCTCCTTTGTGGCCATGCATCTTTCATGTATTGAGCCCTTCAGCAATAAAGCCAAATCTGAATTTTCACTGCCTGGTGAGCTAGGCTCCTCCACTCTCCTCCCCACCCAACCTGTGTACCACCACAGGGGTTTTCAAGGCCTACAGGCAGTATGTGTTGGCTTGTGTTGCAGTCTCTCTTGGACAGCTCTCGGGAGTCTGTGGGCCTTGGTGTGCTCTAGCTTTTGCAGAGGCCCAGCTCAAGACTGGAGTCCCACCCAGAGAACACACTTGCCCCATGCTGGTGACTCACCACACCCACCACCACCCAAACTCAGCAGATGAACTTACATACACTGGCATGTGGTGGCAGGCACCGGACTTTACTGATGATGGCCAGCCTCGGTTTGCAGGTGTCTCCTGCACACTCCAGGTCCAGCAAAACCACATGCTCTGTAGCTCCCAGGCCAGTCACAAGTGTTCTTGGCCTGCACGAGAGCCCCTCCCAAGAGGCCTAAAAACCAGCATACCTGGTGGCTGGCTTTAAACCAACAACCACCCCAATTAACTCAACAAGTAGCACATCCAAAAGGTGCTCTTGGTGGGCACCAGAGCCACTGGGGCAATTTCACTTCATGAAATCAGAACCTACAGAGTAGCTCATACACTGTGACTGTGGCCAATCCTCACTGTCAGTAAGCCCACTGGCATGTCAAAAGCAATCAAGGCTACTACGAAAAAAGGACACTTACAATCTACATTAGGGACACTCCTGGAACATGCAGCTCAGGTGACCAGGGAGACTATGAAACTGGGCCCCACAGGATAGCTACTACATAAGTCCACTCTAACAAGACTGGGAGAAGTAGATCTACCTAATACATAGAAACAAATGCAGAGAGGCAGTAAAATGAGGAACAACAACAACAAAAAATGTCCCAAATAAAAAATAAGAAAACAAGAAAACAAGGCCCTCACATATGTTGACTATAAGAGACTCACTTCAGACTGAAAGTAAAAGAATAGAAAAAGATTTTATGAAAATGGAATCAGAAAAAAATAAAAGCTGAGGTAGCAATGCTTATACCAAATAAAATAGACTTAAAACAAAGGCTATAATAAGAGACAAAGAAGGACCCAGTAATCCTACTTTGGGAATTTATTCAAAGAAACCCAAAACACTGCAAGGGACATATTCATCCATATGTTCATTGCAGCATTATTTACAATAGTTGAGATATGGAAACTACCTGGGTGTCCATTAGTTGTTGGATAAAGAAGATGGTACATATATTACAATGAAATCATATTCAACCATAAAAAAATGAAATCTTGCCATCTGCAACAACATGGATGGACCTAGAAGGTATTGTGCTTAGTGAAGCAAGTCAGACAGAGAATGACAAATGTCATATGATTTCACACATCAAACAACAAACAAATAAAACAAACCAGAAACAAGCTCGTAGATACAGAGGACATTTTTATGGGAGGGGATGAAAAAGGAAAGAGATTAAGAAGCACAAATTGTTAGTTACAAAACAGTTACGGGGATGTAAAGTACAGCATAAAGAATATAGTCAGTACTATTGTAATAAATATGTTCAGTGTCAGAAGGGTACCAGATTATCAGAGCGATCACTTCATTATATAAATGTCTAATCACTACGTTGTATGCCTGAAGCTAATATAACATTGTTTGCCAACTGTAATTTAAAAATAAATATAACATGCAATCTGCAAAAGGAACAATTAGAAGAACCAGGTATTCTACAATTTTCAATCTTCATATTCTTTGGGACTAGAGTAAGAAATTGAGAAACTTTATATTTTATAAATTAGTTTCACAGAAAACTATCAGAAGAAATGTATAAAATAGTGTAATTTTTAAGTAATAAAAATAAAATGAGGGAGGAAATAAATCAGTTTAGAAAAAACAGACACAATAAAGAAAATTAGAAAAAAGAAAAACAAAAAAATCACATATATGATGGTAGAGATAAATCTAAATGCATCAAAAAGCATGATGATTGCAAATATTAAACTTTCTAAGCAGACAGATCTTGTTTAAAGACGAGAGACAGAATGTTGTTGATGTCGACACTCCTCCAATTTAATCTACAGATTTAATGAAAATCCCAGAAGACTTTTTTTTTTTAGAAATTGACAAGCTAATTTAAAAATTCATTTGAAAATACGAATGGTCTAGAATTGCCAAAATAAGTTGAAAAATACAAATTGGAGAACTAATACTACCTATTTTAAAGTCATAAAATTACTGTAACATCATAGTATAATATTGGCAGAAAAATACTAATAAATCAGTGACCTAGTAAATAGATAATCTAGAAATAGACCCACACATTTGATTAATTTTCAACAAAGTTGTCAAAAAATAAAATGAGAAAACAACTTAGTAAATGATACTGCAACAATTAGATGGCCATATTCAAAAAGAAGGCACCCATAAAATTAAAAAAAAAAAAACCTCAACCCTTACTTCACATCAAAAAAAAAGAACCAATAAATCATAAGCCTAAATATAAGAAATAAAACTCTAAAACTTTTAGAAGAAAAAAATAGCACTCTTAATAGGTTTGACAAATATTTCTTATAGTTTTAACAAATATTCTTATATATGATATAAAAGGTGCAGGTTGTAAGAGGAAATATCAATGAGTTGAATTGCATTGAAATTGAAAACTTTTGCTCTTCAAAAAATACTGTTAAAATTAAAAGTCAAGTCACACTGAGAAAGTAGTTGCAAAATGAAAATCTTACAAAGGACTTATATCAAGAAAAATAAAGAACCTTTACAACTCAAAAAAAAGAAAATAAATTTAAAAGTGGGTGAAAAATTAGACACATTTCACAAAACAAAAAAAAAAAAAAAAACTGATGACAAATAAGCTCGTGAAAAATGTTCAACATCATTAGTCATTAGGAAACTGGAATCTAAAACCACCTTGGTATATCATTACACACCTATTAGAAAATCTAATATTAAAAGAACTGGATCTTGATTATCTCAAGATCCATCCATGTTGTTGCAAATGGCAGTATTTCATCTTTACGTATGGCCAAATAATATTCCATTATATAAATGTATCACATCTTTATCCAATCATCTATTGAAGAACACTTTGTTGTTGCCATGTCTTGGCCACTATGACAATGAACATCGGGGTACATATATCTTTATGGATGTTTTCAATTTGGAGGGATAGATACCCAGAAGAGGGATTCCTAGGTCACATGGTAATTTTATTAATTTTTTGAGGAAACTCTATACTATTTTCCATAGTGGCTGTACCTATTTACACTCTCACTAGCAATGAATGAGGGTTCTTTTTTCCCCACAAGCTTTCCAACAGTTGTATTATTTGTCTTGATAGATAATAGCCATTCTCACAGTTTTGAGGTGGTATCTCATTGCAGCTTTGATTTGTATTTCCCTAACAGCTAGTAGAGTTGAGTATTTTTTCATATGTCTGTTGGCCATTTGAATGTCTTTTTGGGACAGTGTCTGTTCAGGTTCTTTGCCCTTTTTTAATTGAATTGCTTGTTATGTGTGTAGTGTTTATAAAACCTCAACTTAATGGAAGAATTTGATACTTGCAAGACACTTAAGAGTGTATGTATATATGTGTGTGTGTATGTGTGTATTATATATATATGTATGTATAGATGTATGTGTGTATATACATACATATATATATATATATATATGTGTGTATATATATATATATATATATATATAATTCCACACAGCAATCCTATATAGTTTATCATAAGTAAAATTAGTAAATAAAAGCTCATAGTCTGATTTTTCAGCAAGTAGAGTACATGGTGAAGCTGAGACCTGACTTCAAGCATTCTAATTTCAATTCCCACACTATTTCTATCTAATTTAGAATCTGCTTTCAACACATTATCACTAACTACAAATTTTGTACTTTTTTTACTTGAATAAACTATAGCTGAAATAAGCTAGACTATTTGCTAAATTCACATTTAACTTCACAAATAGTAGAAGCTGTATTGAAGCTCAGGCTTTCCAAATTTTCAAGCTCAGAGCCACTTTCCCTAAATAAATATGAAAGGTATTTTTTGCAATTGTTCTGAAAAAAGATCCTTAGTTTATATGACTATCCTCAAGTAGTTCAGGAGATTTAATGAATCAGTTGGCATTTATATTCAATGTGGTCCCAGGATATTTATGTCTTTCAATTCCAAATTGCCAACGAGTTGCCCATTTTTGCTGTGGCTTCACTTTAATTTTATAAACTGAACTGAGACTAAAATCTTACAAAATATGCCAGGAATAAAAATCAAAACACAAAAATAAATCAGCAGAAACCCTAAACAAAAAAACGACCTCATTTTCTTATTTTCTTATAGACCTCTATATCTTATTGTGGATATTGAAAGAGCTATTGAAAGTCATCAAGACATAATTTGACGGTTTTATGCAAATTCAAATTCAGGAGTTTACGCACACATTTTTTCTTGAAGTTTGTCCTGTATTTTTTATGATGAAAAAAGAAATTCAACCTGAGAAAGTTATTTATGACTCTTTGCGTCTATTTTTAATCACCAATATATTTAACACTAAAATGCCTTTTTCTAAAAGTATTTAGTTACTAAACAGAAAAGTGTTTAATACAGGATCAACATCATCTATTTCTCTCATTTTTAGGAGCTATATTTTACTGTCTCAAAGTTCTTATGCCCTGTGTATAACATGGGAAATTTTATTTAAAATTCAGTACTAGAAGAAATGGGCGAAAGACTCACATTTCCCTCGCCTCCCTCTTTTATTTTCCAAACAATGTCTTTTTTGACCCATGCAAACCACAGTGGACTTTCAAGCAATTGCATACAATGATTAGGGTATCCATATATAATTTCAACATACAATCAATCAGTAGAACAACTATTAAACTGGATAAAATTAAAATTCAGTTTAATAAGATATATGGTGTGAAAGGACAATGGACCTGAAGTCAGAAAACCAGAATTCTAGCACTGGCTTTCTATTTCCCTTCCTGTGTTCTCTCTTGGCCCTCTTTCCTTGTCTATTAACAGACTAAGGGGTTTAGTTGAATATTGTGTGTCCTTTGCACTGTCCTGATTGTTGAAACATGACCCACCACCCATATTTCCTCTGCCTGATTTTGCTCATTGCTAAAGTATGTTTAAAATAAGTGGCTTATAAGCATAATGCCTGATTATAATTATGTTTTATTTGGCTTCCATTATAAAACTATTGTTTTTCTTTTAATTTCTTCAGGATTTATATGTCATTTGAAAAACTGCAAAACTTAATTTTTTTTATTACAGCTTATTACATCTGACATTACATCTCATTAAACATAATTACGAGTTGGAAGGTACCCTTTGAAAACTAAATAGGATGTAATTGAAGGTTTTTACCTATAGACTGTAGTGAAGCTGAAAATAAAAAGTGGAATCAAGAATTTATGTTACAATAAATTTAAAAAGCATCTCAACACATTTTTGTCAAAACATTTTTACAAATACAGAACTGAATCTATAAATTCATTCTCATTTTTAAGGCAGGGAAAAATATAAAGTGAAACAAAGATTTCAAAAGCAAGTAGAAATTGAGACTACCTTAACCAGACTCTAGTGGACAAATATACATGGTTGATTTAAAATATAGGATAACTTTGTCACAGATCCCTGTAGTAAGCAGATTTTTCTTCTTGTGACTAAGACACCTTCATGTTTCCTGAAGGTCATGTGTATTTTTTTTTCTGAGCACATTAAAGGATTTTATAGAAACTATCATACCTTATGCAAACTATTTATGGACAAAGAATCCCAATCTGTCAGGTAGAGAAAGAATGGGTGATAATCAAGGCAAACGTGACACAGAACATGCTTGGGCCTTTGTCAGGTTTAAGAGACAAGTCACTAATTCAAATTTGAGGCCTTTATTTTTGATTGGTTTGTTTCTGCTGCAGAGACTACCTTTTACCAAGTCAAGGATAAAAAGAACAAATAATGAGTGAATCTGATTGCAAGTAATCTGGGCAGAAGAAATAAGCAAGATAAATTTGCTTTTAATTTAGGCACATGGCCAAAATTCTAAGAAAGGCAAGTTCACAATGCAATCCAGAGATTTGCCATTAGTTATGATGTTGATAGTTTCACAAGAACTCATGCATTCAGAGTTCCTGTCACTGTAATCTGCCATTTCTCAGATTGCCAGAAGAATTTTACATTCTAAATTACATAAACTGAATCATTTATGCTTTTAAATAGGTTTAAAATTAACCGATCCATTTACTAACAAAATTCAACCAATGCATTTATGAGTGAAGGCTTTTGTTGGCCAAGCAATAATTTATGGAATTCATAAATAAATTTTAAGAATTTATTTTTCTTATTCAAAGCTTGTAAAATTCTGCCCCTTATTTCTTGCTACTATGAAACTTTATGATCATGGAAATAGTATCTAAAATGACTTCTTCTGTCTAAAGAGAAGTACAATACCTTAAAAGAGACAAAACTACATGCTATAATCAAAGCCAAACAACTACTGTATATAATGTTCACCAATCTAAGAGCAGACACAGGTAAATATCTTGACAGATATTTAGCAAGAGATTTGCTGAAAGAATAGAAAAAATACTAGAGAAATGGACATGGGAGAGGATGTATCCAGTTTACTTTGGACCAAAAATAAAAGATATGGTAATGGGAACATCACGAGTCATGACCCAGTCACTCTGACAACTGTGACTTGTCCCTGTGTTATATAGGCCCTACATTCTGCAGTTACTCTGGAGATGGCACAGAAAGGCCTTGCATCATACCAAAGAGAATTTGTATCGCCTTTATTGAAAGTAAATTAATACAGTCCGATTTATAACACAGTTATTTTTAAAATGTAGTTATCTGTTTGAACAAATGGTGCTGGAACAATTGGATATGCATGGGCTCATTTTGAGCCATGACCTCAAATGACATGGCCCAGATATGAGAGGGAGGCTAGAGTTTAAATACCAGTTGATCAACTCATTACTAGACAGTTGGAGAAGAAAGAGAAGGGTAGTTATTTAGAACAAGTTGTCTGATGGTCCATGAGCAATTTGTAATTTTGATGAGTTCAATCATATACAACCCAAGTAAATGAAAACTTAGGTTTATATAAAAAGCCATATGCAAATGTGCATAGAAGCTTTATTTGTAGTAGCCAAAAACTTCGAATAATTCAGATTCGGTCAATAGGTGGGCGAATGGTTAAACAAACTAGAGTATATCCAATCATTAAATACTACTCAGTAATTTTTTTAAATGAATTATTGACACACTCAAAAACCTGAATGAATAGCCAGAGAATTATGCTGAATAGAAAAGGTCAATCACAAAACATTACATACTGTATAATTATATCTACAAAACATTTTTGAAAATAACAAAATGGTAGAAATGGAAGAAAGATTATGGTTGCCAAGGCTTAGGGATGGAGAGTTTAGGAAAATGATAAATGTATTTATAAACAGGCAAAATTCAGGATCCTTGTTGCTATGGACTGAATGCTTGTGTCTACCTCTCCCTCAAAAAATGTACATATTAAAGTCTAATCCCTAATATGATAGTAACTAGTGATGGGGGCTTTGAGAGGTAATTAGGTTTAAATATGGAGCCCCATGAGGATTGGTCCCCTTGGAAGGGGATCAAAAACTCTCTTTCTCTGTGCCATATGAGGACACATGGAAAATGGTCTATGAACCAGGAAGGAGGATCTCACCAGATACTTAATCTACTTGATCTTGAACTTCTTAGCCTCTAAAACTGTGAAAAATAAATGTTCATTGTTTAAGACAGACAATTTATAGTGTTTTTGTTACAGCAACACCAACCAACCGAGACACTTGTGTTAGAACTATTTAGTATCTTGACTGTGAACCTACACAGGTGATAAAATTGTATAGAACATAATACACAGAAGAACACGCAAAAAGGACTAAGTAAACTGGGTAAATCTGAATAAAATTGGTAGATTGTATCAACATCAGTATCTTCATTGTGACTTTATACTATAATTTTGCAAAATGTTACCACTGGGAAACTGAGTTAAGTGTACAAGGAATCTCTCTGTATTATTTCTTATTTCATAATTGCATATGACTTACAATTATCCCAAAAACATAAATTACAAAAATTTAGTAGTGATTCAGAGCATGTGCACTGGATATAATCTTGTTGCTGACTTTTACTAACTTTATTCTTGACCTTCAATTTCTTCTGGTAAATTGGTTAATAACAATAGTATCAACATTATGAGCTGTTGTTAGAATTAAAAGATAATTCCATGAAGAGCCTAGCATATTAAATAGTGAATAGAACACATAAATTTCCGTTTATTATAATTATTTTTCATTATTATTATTAAAGTATTTTTTAAGTGAAAAGAGAAATAGTCTGATCTTGGAATCAAATTTTAGGGCATATCCACTTGCAGGAATATCTTTTGAGGTACATTACTGAATATTAAGTGTCTTGCTATGTAGCATTTATGCTTGCTGGTTTACATAATATCTGTTCCCTCTCTGCTTCAGAATCAGCCTCTGTAGAGATGTTTTGAGAGACTTTACACCAAATAGACTGTAGAAAATGAACATCTTCCCACCCCCACAGGTCACTTAAAGCTACTAATTATCTCTTCTCTTTAAATTATCAATCTGTCAGCCTTACTGCTTTCCACAACTGCAGAATTAATAATGAGAATAAGAAATCATTTTATATGTTTTTTACATGACATCGATTTAACTATTATATTCATAATTTATCTTCAAAGCACATTTTCCATGAGTATGTACTTCTGTAAGCCTTTAAGTCATTTTTCATCAAAAGGACTACCTAGAAAAAGCCATTTTTAAAAAGATTTCTCATTAAGTTGTAAAAAAAAAAACTTATTTTTTCTTCATGATCTAATTTCTATGTCATATGTATTTCTGTAGGTAATAAGATATGAAGAAATATTTTACAGTCACGAAAAATAAGATGATGGATTTGATTTACCTAAATATTATGTTTGTAATTCAGTAAGGGAGTATTTTGTTTATTGCCAAAATTAAATGATAACACAATGTTGATGTTGTTCAATGAAATTTAAAACTGAAAATGTAAGTAGGAAAGTAATAACACCATTATGGGGACATTGGACACAAGCCAGGTACTGCAACACACCAGACTCCCTGGAGTATAGACTATAGAGATTAAGTCTTCAATCTGACAAATGTCGTGATATCATAAAAATGTACTGACATCTTGGGGAAAATAGAAAAATCTGAAAGATTCAGAATTTACTCAAAAAAGAAGTAACAAAAAAAACAATGTTTCAAAATAATTTAGGGTCAAAAGACAAAATATCCTAATTGGAAAGTTTAAGATATTCCCTTTACTAATCCTGACTACCACTCATTTTATTTAGTCCTAATATTGGAATGGAATTAAACCAGCAGATAGTTGGATAGGGCCTCATGCAAAAAATTCAATCCAGGGAATTATATTTTCTTTGTACATCACTGCTCATCTAAATGTAAAGTACAAAATTTACATTAATGCCAAAGGTAATAAACATCTCTAAGAGTTCAATACATAAAAAAAACAGAAAATATCTAATTGCAATGGCAATATACATACAATCAAGGTACAGAAAGTAGTTGCATTTCTATACACTAACGAATGATTCACCTTAAAAAAAAAAAAGGAAAATATTCCATTTACAACAGTGTCAAAACCAATAAAATACTTAGGAATAAATTTAATCAGGGAAGGAAAGATTTGTACAATGAAAACCACAAGATGAAACCACTTTGATTAAATAAATTGAAGAGAACACAAATGAAAAGATATCTCATGTTCATGGACTGGAAAAATTAATATTGTTTAAATGTCCATACTACCCAAAGCAATCTACAGATTTAATGTGATCTCTATCAAAATTCCAATGACATTTTTTCACAGAAATAGAAAATGATCCTAAAATTTGTATAGAATCACAAAAGACCCCAAATATCTAAAGCAGTCATGAGAAAGAACAAAGCTGGAGCCGTCAAGCTTCCTGATTAAAAACTATACTACTAAGCTATAGTAATCAAAACAGTATGGTGCTAGCATAAAAACACACATAGAACTATGGAAAAGAATAAAGAGCCCAGAAATAAACAGCCCCTATATATGGTCAACTAATATTTGGCAAAGTAACCAAGAATATTCAATGGGAAAAGGACAGTTTCTTTAATAAATAGTGGTGGGAAAACTGGATAACCACATGCAGAAAAGTGAAATGGGACCCCTATCTCATACCACTCAAAAAAATTAGCTTGAAATGGGTTAAAGACTTAAACATAAGACCTGAAATCAAGAAATTTCTAGGAGGAAACAAAGGTTAAAAAGCTCCTTGACACTGGTCTTGGCAATGATTGTTTTGATATGGCACCAAAAACAAAATCAACAATTGTGACTATATCAAACTAAAAGGCTTCTGCAAGCAAAAGGAACAACAAAATGAAAAGGTAACCAACAGGAGTGAGAGAAAACATTTTCAAAGCATATATCTGATAAAAGGTTAATATCTAAAATATATAAAGAACTCAAAAACTAAATAAAACAAATAATCCAATTAAAAAATGGGTAGAGGATCTGAATAAACATTTTTCCAAAGAAGATATACAAAAGGCCAATATATACATGAAAAGATACTCAACATCACTAGTCATTAGGGAAATGCAAATTAAAACCCCAATGAGATATCACCTTATACCTGTTAGAATGGCTATTATCAAAAGAGATGACAAATGGAGGTGTGAATATGGAGAAAAGAGCATCCCTATGCACCATTGGTGGGAATGTAAATTGGTACAGCCACTATGGAAATAGTATGAAGGTTTTTCCAAAAATTAAAAATAAAACTACCATATGATCCAGCAAGCCCACTTCTGAGTATATGAAATGAAAACAAGATATCAAAAAGATATGTCCTTTCATGTTCATTGCAGCATTAATCACAATAGGCAAAATATGAAAACAACCCAAGTGTCAACTGATGAATGAAGGTGTGGTATTTATGCATATACATATATGTATATACACACATATAAACACACACACAGTGGAATATTATTCAGCCATGAGAAAGAAGGAAACCCTGCCATTTTCAGCAACATGAATAGACCTTAAGAGTATTGTGCTAAGTGAGATAAATCAGATAGAAAAAGAAACATACTGTGTGATATCACTTATATGCGAAATCTTAAAAAGCTGAGCTCATGTAAACAGACTCAGATGGTGGTTACCAGGGATTGAGGGATGGGAAAAGGAGGGTATTAGTCAAAGGGCATGCAGTTAGAAGATGGATAAGTTCTGGAGACCTAAGCACTGCATTGTGATTATAGTTAATGATACTGTAATATATACTTCAAAGTTGCTATAAACTGGATCTTACATCGCACAACCTTAATGACTTGGTCTTACTTATTTGTGAACCTGTCCTGTACTATTCTTCCTGGCTCATTTTTCTTTAGCTTCATGAGCCCTCTAACAGCTTAGAACAGGACAAAGCCTGTTCCTGCTTCAGATCCTTTGCAGTAGCTATTTAATTTACCAGGAGTGTTCTTCCTGAGGCTTTTGTGTGATAGGCTCCCTTTTGTCACTCAGGTTTCATTCTGAATGTAATCCTTCCAGAGAGACCTTCACCTTCTAACTTTAGAAAGTATCACCTGCCACAAATCTGCCCCACTGCTTCCCCTCGTCACAATTACATCCTAGTTCAGTGGTTCCATAGTGCCTGCTAACAAACACTTGATTTATTTGGTTGTTTGAATGTCTCTTCACTATCTCCTCCCTCTAGAAGAAAAAGCTATAAGGGCAGAAAACTTGACTTTCACCACTTTATGTCCCATATTTAGAATAGCACCTGGCACATAACAGGCATCTAATAAATATTTTTGACTGAATAAACTAATATAGAAAATTATGGTCATTGGAAGAAAGGAAGTATGTTATTGGTTTTTCTTAGTTCGACTCTTACTTGAATCTTGATCTCCAAGGCAATGCTGTTTAAAAGAAATTTGTGATGATGGAGGTGTTCTAAAATACAAGCTGTTAAATATTGTAGCCACTAACTGCACGTAGATATTGAGCACTAAAAATCTAGCTAATGTGACTGAAAAACTAAATATTAGATTTATTTAATTTTGATGCATGTAGGTGTTAATTTAAACATATATAGCCTCATACGGCTAGTGGCTACCATTGGAGATACAACCTAAGGTATGCATGATTTGGTAAGTTAAATACATTGTTTCATTCTCTAGTAATAGGCAAAAGCACAGCAAGGACCAAAATAAAATGATCCTTTCTATATTTATTTGGTCAAAAATTTGAGTGGAATTTCAATTTTATGGTCAAACTTCTTGATTACTTGCTTCAGCCATCAGAAGTGGAAAGCGATGTTGAGGTTTTATTATTTCTGATAAGCAAACCAAGCTACAGCCCAAGCTTATTTTCCAGCAGGGTTACTAATTTGTGTATAAATTTCTCTCTTGTCAATACTTGATTTTTCAGCAGAGCCGTGACCTGATTTAAAATGGATGTTTTCATGCTTATGTGTGGATTTCATCCTCTCACTAAAAAAACAAGGAAGAGCTTAGTCTTTACACAGACATCCATTTAACTTATTCCCCAAACTGTTGCAAAATCTTCACCATAGAGCCAGCCTTCATATGAGCAACCCTGAAAGGAATTTAATGTTATTTTTCTTATTCTCTCAGTACCACAGAATATCAATGAAAATTCTGCATATGTCTCCAATAACAGAAATAATCTACCCATTCCACTACTTGCTAGTCATTTAATACTGAATAAGTTATAAAATGTCTCTGAACCTTGTTTTCCTCATCTGTAAAGTGGAGCATAAAACCTGTGATAGCTATCACTCAAACAGATTAGAAGAAAAAATAAATAAAATTGAGTGTGTCTATGTGAAATTAAAGGTTTTACACAGTCATATCACATCTTCATCATATCACAGTCTCATATAAGTTTTAAACATTAAAATATTTTCAAAGTTCTGCAACTAGGAATAGATGTATGAGTTCATGCCAATATAAATAAGCCTAACCAAAAGCTATATATACTGCAAATTTCCCACAAAATTCATATTTAAGTTCTGGGAAATATTGAAGAGAATGGAAATTTATCATTCTGATATAAATCTCCCAAACCGTCTTATGAAATTTCTATGCAGCTATTACAGTTATTTTAACCTTAAAAATATTTAATATAGTCCCTTAATAAACTGTATCAACAATGGAGTATTCTCTCAAATATGAGCTGGAAGTGCTAAGAAATAAATATATACAATCTAAGCAGTCAGTTTGAAATGAAGTTGACATTTTATTTTGGATTCATACCATTTCAAATTCAATACATTTCTTACAATTGATAATTAACAACCAGCTAGAAAAATTTGCTTTCATGTTCTTCATTTGCTGTCTCTGTGCTTACAAGCAGAAATGAAAACAGCTTTTGAATATCAGGGAAATAGAAGTCTGCCTCCTGAGACTACTGCAGATTTTTGTTTTGCTCTCTTAGTTTCTGGCCATAGAATCTTGAGCACTTTCAATATTTTCAAATATATACAACTTCTATCAATAGTTAAGGTCAAGTAACATATTTCTATTCTATTCTACAAAAGCTTTAAGAAAGGTACCCCATAGTCTATTTATAATGTTTCCCAAAAATCTCATAATACATTGGAACAAACAACTTGCTCTATCTTGTCAATGACATAGCAGATATTTGCATTTTAACAAAGTCTTATATAACACTGTTTTAAGTGATTTCAAATATTAACTTATTTCATTATCAACTATATTAGGTACTACTATTGTCCTTAATTTATCACTAAGAAAAAAAATGAAACAAATAGAAATCAAATAACTTACCTAAGGGTAAACAACGAGCAAATGATGAAGCTCAGATTTAAACCCAGGTTCTGTGCTCTTAACCTCTTCAGTAAAATATTCCATATTTGATAGAGGCATCAAAGATTATGCTATCAAAGTCAGTGTCAATAAGTGTAGCAAAACTGAACTCAGTCAATTTATTCTTATATAACTCTTAGGTTTTGGGGTGTAGGGATTGGTAATTGTCCACATTTAGAGGTAAATTATACCTGTAAGTCACTACCAGGTTACAATGAAGGCAAATCTTAGACAAAATTATGCCACATGTACATTTATTACCAATAGGAACCATACAATGAAGCTCGGCTCTCTGTCCTTTTAGATACTCCAGTACACCTTGCCTAAATGGTACATGCGCAATAATTAGGTTACTAGTCTAGATACAGACGCTGATAAATCATGTAGGCAGAGGCAGGAGTCCAAGAAAACTTTGAATTAGCAGCTGAGCCCAGAATTATTTGGGAATCAGTTATTGATTTCACAAGATTCTTATACCCTACCTCTGGAAGTAGCTCTATATTATTTCAAGGCAGTCTATATAATGGATATTATGAATTATACTTATCAAAAGCCACTTCTACCAACTGCTAAGATAACAACAAAGCCTTTGATGTAGCTGGGGAATAGAGATAGCTGGAAACTTGTAGTAGCCTCCTTGGGTGTTCTCTTTAAACTAAATGCCACCTGAGCACCTATTGAATATGAATTCCCTATTAGAGAAGGTGACATCTTCTAGAATATAAATTAGAACTTATGCCATACTATCAATGTTGAAGTATTTTTAAAATAAATTCAAAAGCATTCCTATTAAGTTTGTCTTCCATTTCCTTTAATTCTGGAATCAGCCAGTGCCAGCATTAAATACTCATTAGGTAAACTAAGCATGCACTTAAATTATAATTTCATCCCAGGAGAGAGAAAACTGTCTTTTCATGCACTTTCTGAAAAAGAAAAAAGTTTTCTTGTTGGCAGTAGAGCTATTAAATGGCTGATAAATGTACTGTAATAATAAAAGGATGAATAACTCAATACAAAATGGGCAAAAGACCTGAAAGGATGCTTGAAAAAAAAGATATATGAATGACTAATATATCCATGAAAAAAGTACTCAACATCATTAATCATCAGGGAAATAGAAACTAAAACCACAATGATACACCACTACAATTCCATCACAACAGCTAAAATTAAAAATATTGAAAATGCCAAATGGTGACAAGGACATAGGACAATGGAACTCTCATACATTGTTTATAGGAGTTTAACATGATATAACCATTTAGGAAAATTCTTTATAATTTTCTTATAAAATGAATCATATCTATAATAGGACCAAGCAACTTCATTTTTGGTACTTATTCAAGGAAGGTATGTTCACAAAAATATTTAAATAATATGTATAGCAGCTTTATTTGTAATAGCTAAAATCTGAAAAACCCTAGTGTTTATCAGTATGATAATGAGTAAACAAACTCATGTATTTATATGATTGACAATAAAAAATAAAACATTACTGATACATACACAGATGAGCTCAAAAACATGCTGATTAAAAAAAGGGTCTTACAGAAAGGACTAGTGCTGTGATTCCTTTTACTTGAAATTCTAAAAGTAGCTGGGAAAAAAGTCAGAGTAATGGTAGCCACAGAGTGGAGAATGGAAAATTGATTGAAAAGGGCATGAGAGAACTTCCTGAAGTGATGGTAATATTCTGTATCTTAACAGGAGCTTGAGTTGCACAGGACAAAATTTAATGAATGTATATTTTAGACTGATAATTATACACAAGTTTTACAGCAAAAGAAAAACTGTAAATAAATATTAAACTTGAATTTAAAAATTTCATGCTGAATTAAGAAGTATACAGGCCTTTAGTTTGCATTGAAATATGTCTAAAATAAGATAGATTAATAGACGGATAAAGAGAAAACAAGTATATATATACATATATATATGTGATGAAAACAAGCACAATAAAATGTTAATGGAAAAATCTAGGTGCTGAAAATATAAATGTTTAATGTCAAAGTCTTTCAATTTTGCTCTATGTGTAAAAATGTTCATAAATAAAACCAAAACAGACAGGCTTTATAATATTTAAGATCTATTCAATCAACATTTTTAGAGTACTTGATATGTGTCAAGTATATTCAAGGTTCTAGCAACATGGTAGTAAAAATAAAATAAAATCTTAGCTCTAATGAAGCTTATATCTCTAGTCTACAGAGAAATAATAACTAAATGTTTACATAGGTAATACACCAGGTGGTGAGAAATTCTAAGAAAAAAATAATGCGGAGTAAGGATAGAAGTTGCTATTTAGATGCTGTTAAGAGGAAATAAATCTCTGATAAGTTCACATTTTTGCAAGGACCTGAATGAAGTGATGAAGTATATCTGGGTTAACAGAGTGCCAGGCAGAGGAACAACAAATGAGAAGCTTTGAGGTATGTCTATATCTGATCTGTTTAAAAAACAAACAAACAAACAAACAAAAAAAAACACACACAACAAAAAAAAACAAAAAAAAAACAAAATACATGGGGACCAGTGTGGCTAGAGCAAAGCAGAATTGGTAGAAAATAATATCAGAGAGTTGGAGGTAGGCAGAGGTTTATGTAAGGTTTATATACTATGGTTAGAAATTAAGATTTTATTCTGAGTAATATGGGAAGCCACTGAAAGGCTCTGAGCTGAGAAGTGATGAAATTTGACTTATATTTTGTAAGGGTCAACCTATTATCTTGGTAATAACCTATAATGGGACAGTTTTGATAGAGACTCAAGGGAGGAAGATATGGGAGACAAATTAGGACTCTACAAGTCCAGTCAAAAATAAAGGTGTGTTTTGTTAGGGTAGTTTTAATGGAAGTGGTAGGATTATTTGTGTCCAGATATGTTTCTGGACATGTGTAGATGGTAGGGCTGACAGATTTCCCTCCTTTGTTGGATGTAGGATGTGAGAGAAAGATGACAAGTAAAAATGGCAAATGGAGTTGCCACATCCTAAAATGAGAACTCACAAAGGAAGAGTAGGTTTGGAGTAGGGAGGTGCTGAAGCCATGGAACTATGTGAGATCGGTGGTGGAGTACAGGTCGACTGAATAGGAGAAAGGTAACACCTAGTACACAGCTTCAAGGCACTTCAACCTTGAAAGTTAGGAAGGTGAGAATCACCTCCCACCCCCGAGGAGATGAAGAAGAAATGTCCAGTGCAGAAGAGGAAATAAGATAGTGTCTTGAAGTTAAGAATAGGTTTCAAGAAAGAAGGCATGATGAAATGTGCCCAATGCTGCTTATAGATTAAGAAGACTGATAATTAACCTTAGGCAGACATTTAAAGCTTATTAGTGACCATAAATGCAAACCACTATAGCATGTTTTCTAGTCATTTAAAAATTCTCTCTTCTCCTTTACTTCTTAATATTGCACATTTAAAGATTCTTAGGCCTCCTTTTTTTTTTTTTTAGTTTGATCTATATTAACTTCGTGTGCTTACCCTTGAAACTGATGGGGAAATAAATATCACAAAAGTAAGGAGAGAATGTTTTCTCTTCCCTAGAGCAGGAAAACGACAATATTCTGCAATATAAAACAAGTCATGATAAGTTAACTTGACAATGGTTACAAAAGGATTCATCTTACTTGCCTGTCTATGTGAAGTCTTGTATAAATGTATAATTCTATTCTACTTTTCTAACATCATAAAACTGTCCTTGAGGTATTATTTACACAAAAGTATGTAAAAAGTATGCCAATGTATGCTGAAGAGATTATTCCTAAATCCTGAGAAATATTCCCTTTAATACCTAAAATTCTACAGTCCTTTATTGTTGTTTTAATTTTTCTATGTAATGATATTAAAATAACATCTTCCAGAAATTTAAATAAAAATGGGACTCTCTTAAGTAAGAAGAGGTGCAAGATTTCCTTCTCTTCCCTTTATTGGTAAAGATATAATACATTTCGTGACTCTGTTGGATTCCCTCGCCAAAGAACTGAGTCTTTGTCTCATTTGAATTAGTAGTGTCCTTGATTACAGCCTTTAAGTAAAAGAATGACGTAAGAGCCTGGTAGATGTGGATGCACAAGAAGATGGGAAGAAAGGAATTAGAGACAGTAAGGCAACTTGTTCAAGTTCTGCTGAAAGCAGCAGAGAAATGGAATATTAGCTGAAAAAGGATGTCAATCAAGAGGTTTTATTTTTTAAGACAGGAATAATACATCATTTTTGTATGCAATGAGAACAACACAGTGGAGACAGAAATTCTGAAGATGCATACACAAGGAGTGGAAAACTGCAGGGAAAGTATTTTTGAGGAGGCTAGGGATTAGAGCACAAAGTCGAGTTGTTGACCTTAGGTAAGACTGCAGGCTTCATTCAATGGAACGGGAAGGAAGCAAAGAATAGATTGCTAGATTTTGTGGTGAGGGCATATGGACATTCTCTTTGCGTTTTTCCTATTTTCTTGATGAAAAAAGAAATATGTTCATCAGCTGATATGAGGAAGAAAAGGAAGTGTTTCAAGGTTAGGGGGAGAGAAGAGATTGCAGAGAAAAGATTCAGGGAGAACATGCTGACTAGGGAAAAGTAGCAATGCTAGTTTCTCTCGGGGCCTAATGATATTTGTGATCAAGAATTCAAGGCAACACCTTGAAGACTTAACTGAAGCATAAATACCAAGTAAAGTTGCAGTACAAAGGAAGTAGCATAAATCCATAGTCTTCATATTTACCCTTACATCTCTTTCTCTGCTATAGATAGGTGTAGATGAATGGATGGACAAATGTACAGATGGACGGACACATACAACAACCACACACACACTTTATTTTAAATTTAAAACCCTGAATTTTCCAGAACCCTCACTGCCACTACTTTACCTAGCTGACTCCCACATAACTTTCTGATTTTAGCTTAAAGTTCACACCCTCAGAAAAGTATTCACTATTCTGCCAAACCCATCACTCACATATTCTCTAATTACACCCTGTACTTCTCTGTAGGATTTATCCAATCATATCAATAAATTCTCATGCAATTCTTTTTTAATGTTTATCTTTCCTTGTGGGCTGTGAGTTTCATGAGGGCAAAAGACCTTGTCAGCCTTAGATATTATGTTCCCACTGGATTTCCAGCATCAACAGAGCCTGACACACTAAATATATATCATTCACTTATCCACTTAGTCACCAAAGTTGTGTGAGTGCCCACTCTGAACCATGAACTATAAAGACAATGCACTCTCATACAGAATTTATGGTCTCAGAAAGAAAATATTAATCAAATCATCATGTAAATATCTAATTACTAGATCTGTAATATATTTAAAATATAGAATTCCATGAGATTTTTAGGAGACTTGACCTGATCTACGGAGACAGGTAAAGGTTTTCTGGATGAATTAATTTAAGCTGATGTTTGAAGGGTGAGCAAAAATTAAGTAGATTGAGAGTGGAAGGAGAGCATTGCAGGCAGAGAAAACAGTAGGTACCAAGGCCTATGGCAAAGTGTATATGCTATGTTCAAGCAACCAAAAGAAAGCGATCAGTGCGCTACATCACACATAGGGAGACAGAGTAAAAGCAGACAGTGTTAGATGAATATGGAGAAGCAAGCATGGACTGAAGGAATAAATGGATACACATACACATCAATATATACACATCACACAAATAGCCACAAATCTTGATTTACAAAACCACTCATGGATATAAATAAAATTTTCAGGGAGCAAATTAATTGCTCTTATAATGTGGCTGGCCAGATTTTCTCATTAAATTCTTTCACAATGTTTCTCACCACTCAAGAAAAGTTCATATAAATTTAATAGTCAAATAATGCATTTTTGTCAAGAGAAAGGCAAATGACATCGCAAAAGTAAATAAAAATTAAAAAAAATAAATGTGAAAGGAAAAGAGTTAAAATAAAATCAACATTTATCACAGAGGAGTAGAAACAAGCCAAAGTCAAAAGAACCCATACAGTAACAGAAAGAATATTTATATTGCAAGCTCCTGTTTTGTTTTAGCAAAATAATCATCTATCAGATTAAATTAAAACTTTTAAATTTTATTAATTTACATTTATGTGTACTCTAAATTCCTCATTTTATTACTTAATAGCTCATTAGAATCATGTAAACATAAGGAATTTATGCCTAGCTTTATGTTTGTACAGAGCTGAATAATTATAATCAATTTAATCAAGTAGAAATCTGTATTCTTTTTTTTTTTAATTTATTTAAATTCGTTTCAAGTATACAGTACATTGGTTAAGCATCTATATATTCATAAAATGGTCCCCCTATTTGCTCCTTCCCTCCCCTGGCCCTCCACCTAGCTATCATATCAATGATAACTGCATTCCCTGTGCCATGCCCTCCATCCCCGTAACTAACTACCAACTACTGATTTGTGCTTCTTTAACACTTCACCCCATTCTCAGCCCCTCAACCCCCTCCCCTCTGTCTGTCACCAAATTGTCCACTATATTTTGAACATGTATCTAGGATTTTTTATATTGTTAACTTCATATCTGAAAGCTATAAAACATTCTCTACATCCAAAGATTTCAAATATTTTATTTACTAAGAATATAACACTGACATAGAAACCACTTTTAGTTATGTGTCAGCAAATTTGCTCGACAGATATGTTAATGTGCTAAATTATTGAAATATGGTATGAGAAATTTTCAAATAAGATTTCAAAGAAATTCTCAATCATAAATTTACCCACATAGAATGAAAGAGATTTCAGAATATGAAGTATTTCTGAAAGATTATGTAATTGATTTTCATCTCAAATTCATTTTTTGTTATTCGAAGTGTTAATACCACATTAATTATTGGTGTTTTCTAAAAATCCATCACAAAATAACTTGTTTTAAAGTTAAAAAATTTAGTTGATATTTTATGAGAATTCTTTATATTTGAAAATTATCATTGCTTAGGAGACCAGAAATCAATGATGCCTAAAATACTATAATTTTCCTTTTTGTTTAAACCTTGCTTTAAGATGGCAAAACATATGGCTCTTATAAAGAGTCACCACAGGAAATCAATTTAGCTAAGAAAAGTATATGAAAATATTCAACCAAAAGGTACATAAGCTCAAGCTAGAAAAAGAGTGTTTTGGCAGAATGAATGAATGAATGAATGAATGTTCTTTCATGTTCCCTTGAATAAAAAGATGACCTGTCTACTGATTTTAGGAATTTAAAATAGTTTGCCAGCCATGAGATAAGCAATAGCATAAGGAAGCTCCTAGGGCTCTTTAGAAAACACAGGTGCATAAATGCAAATGGCTGCAATTAGATATAAAACAAGTACGCTACAAAAATGGGAGATGAGGCAGCTCAGAGAAATAATCTGAAGGTGAACAGAGAAATCTGCTTGAAGGACCAGACAAATCAACATGAAAGACTTCATAGAAGTTAGAGGTAAAACCTTGTTTAAATGCAAAGGATATTCCTTTGTGTGTAGGAGAAAGAATTTCTGATCCATTTTCTTTTTACTCTTCAAAAGCACAAAAAGCAATGAATTGTATTCTTCCCAATTTCTATGTATGAGAGAAAAAAAAGTTTTGCTACTGTGAAATATTTTTTTTCTATCCATGTCCCTGAAATTTTATACTGCAATAGCCACAGTACTCCTGGCCAGAAATAGTTCAGAATACTCCATCACCAAAACATTCATCTGAGATCCACAAGGACCTAAAGAATGAGGGCCAATTGATGCCTTCCTATAATATATTATACTCTTAAAGCAAACCCCAGGGATAAAGCATTTTCACTTTGTAGTGTGTATTTATTTTTATTTAGCAAAATACTAAATTATAACAACAGCAAGAAAGTTCAGCCTGATGGTTATGAACTTTTAGACAAGAGCCAGGGCATCTAGTACCAAGATGATTGCATTAAGTTCAGCCAATTGTGCTAACCCTTGGGCACATCCTTTCAAAGGGACATTCAAGTTAAGAGATGAAAAGCTGCAGCGCTCTAGTAAACTCTTGCGGTGTGATGAGGGCTATGCCACCTGATAACTGTACAGATTCTACTGCTGTTCACTCAGTTGATCCCAAGAGGCTCCCCTTGTAGCCAAGTGATCTGGAAGAGGGGTGACCTCATTTAGCACTGGCATGTGGCAAGGGCTGAAGACAAAAGAGGCCGCCCCTCCTGTAGGCAGGGTAAGCCAGAGGGCTGAGGTTTAGCTCTAGCCTGCAGGTTACCATTCTGGTTTAGCTTAGAGGCCTTGGTATCCATTCTTCACTTGCAAGGTGCTGGTTCCAAGACCCAAGGCATAGTGGGCAATTGTATACAGTGGGTCATTGACTCTGGGCCTATGAAAACTATCTCCAGGGAAGCCTTTAATTGGAACCACCAATGTAATCAAAATACAGGAAAATGATAGTTTTATAGTATAGCCACCAAACTTAAATAAATCTCATTTTCATTAGTAATATACCCACAGGATTGTTTTGAAGATATAGTGTTTCATATCTATTATATATAATAGGAGTCTTGGGTCTTGGAGGAGGTCCTAATGCTTCCTAGTTTACCTTGGAAACCACTGGCCCCAAAGCCTTTTCTTAGTTATGTGCAATACTCCCGTGTACCTTCAACAAATTCTCCTTGTTAACCAGTAATTTCAAGTTGGATTTCTGTTATAGCTACAAAGAGAACTCTGATTAATATACAGAAGCATATCTAGGCTACAGTCACAAACTCTAGTTGGTACTACTGCACAGGTAAACAAAAAGAACTAGGAATTGTGCTTTGATAGCTTTTAAGCATTAGCAAAAAAACATGACAAATAATTTAGGTGACAATAAAATTATTTAAAAATATTTAAAACAAAATACTCTGTTTGCATTTTATCCTTACTTGAACATTTTAAATTTGATATAGTATGCTATGAAAATAATATAATTTTGTTTTATGCATAAGATTTGAAATAAGGCTAATTCCCTCAAATGAAAAATGCATCTTGAATTTCAGTTTCTAGCTGTGTTCTTGACATATGTTCTTGACACATGGTAGTGCCAATTTAACTGAAAATACCAATAATACTTATCATTAATTTCAAATTTTGAAAAATTTTAATTATGCATGTTTTCAAGGCTGCAATCTTTGTGTAAAATATGATATTGTGTCATTAATTAATAAATAGCATAGATGAGTCTTGAAAATTGATACATGTTGGTTAAGAAACAGTAGCATCAAAAAGTAAAGTATAGTCAGAAGCTGATTTTCAAATCATTAGGTAGACAATATAATGATTAACAAAATCTTTAAACTACTATAAAATTTTATTTTAATGTGATCAATTATATTTTAAGCATTTATTAGGACATAATAAATGATGACTTATTAAGAGAATAGGCATTCTCTAAGATCCTTAGGCATCAACAAAGATATTTAGTTAAAATTATTTTTGTATATACAACAAAGATGCACCAGCATATAGTAGATAGAATAACTGGCTAGGTAGCTAGTAACAGATTACATTGTAAAACATTTAAACTGAATCAGAAATATATGACAAGCAATGCTAATAACTAAAACATATCGAGCATTTGAATATCTTTCAGTGTGTTATATATTAACTCATTTAATACTTAAAAATGTATAAAGTAGATATTACAATAATTCCAAGATGAAAACTGATGCATAGAGGCAGTGAGTACCTAGACCAAGGTCAGATAACTACTTAGTAACCAGTATTTGAACTTGGTAATCTGGTTCTGTGGATCTGCACTCTGAAACATTATTCTGTTCTCTACATATTACTAGCCAGGAATCTTAGAAATTAAGATGTTAGGGACTGAATATTTGTGTCCCCCCAAAATTTATATATTGAAATCCTAACCCCCAATGTGATAATATTAGGAGTGGGGCCTTTGAGAGGTGATTAGCTCATGAGGGTGGAGCACTATAAATGAGATTAGAAATTCCTCCATGTGAAGACACAGCAAGAAGATGGTCTATGAACTAGGAAATGGGACCTCACCAAACACCAAATCTACTAGCACCGTAATCTTAGTGTCCCTAGCCTCTAGAACTAAGAAATAAATGCTTTCTGTGTAACACCCCATCTATGCTATATTTGTTATAAGAGCCTGCACAGACTAAGACATAAGGTAACACTGCCCGTGTTGGCATCAAGAATAAACTCTATCCCTGCTTTCTGCATGAAGGTAAATTTTGTGTACTGGTTGGAGAAATGGGGGTAGGGGAGGTGAGAAGTGTTGGGGCAGCAGTGGAACATTTTGATCACGAAGAAGGGAAGACCCAGAGACTCATGATACTCTTAATGGCAATAAAAACCATAGATGAGCTGCTATGGGATACTGGCGCACCAGCCCATCAGTGGGCAAGGGTGACAGACAATGCCTTCTTCTAGTAAAATACCAATTCAGAGCAAAGAACATTCACTGTTCAGAAGCAATTTAAAAGTGCCTGGAATGTAGATGTTATAAAAGCTGGGACAAAAATATCAAAGGAGTAAGTAGGCGATGGTGAAACAAACTGCATTTAGAACTGTGCTCTAAGTAAAGGAATATGCGTATATAGGGCTAGTCAATGTGCTAGAGAATGTTAAAGGAAGCTTCAGAAATCAGGGCAGCCCCAGAGTGGGAGCGATCTGCAGGCTGCCTGAAGCAGTGGGTAGGAGACAATAGGGAAAACGCAAGGTTCTTCTGGATGGAAAAAAAATGCCTGCAGACTCTGTTTGAAGAGCAATGAAAAAGTTGAAATGAAAGACTATGTAGCACTATCAATAATTAAAATGAGAGCAGAATGAATGAAAGTCAAGAAATAACTTGAAATTAATGATTACATTGAGAAATAAGATAATTAATTATACCTCTATACCAGTATGCCCCTTTGACAAGGTGGTGGAATATCACTATGTTGTAATTTGGAGAACAATTTTAGACACTTGTCTGCATCTGTTCAGGCTGCTATAATACAATGCCACACTCTGGGAAACTTGTGAACAACAGCAAATTATTTCTCACAGTTCTGGAGGCTGGAGAGTCTGAGATCAGGTGCCAGCCTGGCTGGGCAAGGGTCCTTTTCCAGATGGCAGAACTTAACCTCACATGGTGAAAGGGGCTAGGAAGCTATGTGGGTTCTCTTCTATAAGAACATTAATCTCATTCATGAAGGCCTTGTCTTCATGACCTAATCACCTCCCAAAGGTCTCTACTACATATGAATTTTAGGAACACAACATTTAGACCATAGCAACATTATATATATATAATATATATATATATATATATTATATATATATATATATATATATATATAAATCTTCCAATGTATATGACCTGACCTTGAGAGAAAGTAAAACAAGGTGTTCTTTCTGTAAACATTCACAAAATAGATGAGCCCACCTCTACACAACTTGTTCTGTATAAAAGTTTTAAGTTGTTTTGAAGAGTATGTGTCTTCTTAGAATTCTCAAGAAAAGTTTAAAAATAAATATTGACTTTCTGACAAGAGAGAATCCTAAAATAGAGTGAAATTAAGTTCCAAGAGATCTTTTTTTAGCTTTATTCTTATGATGTTGTAAAACATCAGACCCTCTCCACCTCCCTTATGTAGAGGATGAACAGTGGGGCAGTGCACGGAAATCTGAGCAGAGCTCTGCATAGTCTGTTTTATACACTAGTATCCTTGGGTAGTATTTTAAATTACCATTTTAATAAAAACAATTGTGGGTAGAAAGAGAAGGACCTGATTCTTCTTGTAGAGCCAATTGACCTCTCTTTACAGGCTAAAGGCTAGAGGTACACATGGGCCCCAAATATTCAGTGCATTTATTTAATGAGCATCTACCATGTCGAGGGGCTAATTCTAAGTATTTGCTAAACAGCAATAGACAAAAAAGTCTTTTTAAACAGCTTGCATATAGTAGAAAATACAGGTTATAAAATATTCACATAAATGTATAGTCTATCAAAGGGTGGTAATATTATGAAGAAACAGACAAAGCAGCATCATAGATAGCAAACTGAAAGGGGATTATTTTCAATAGAGAGACATACAGGCCACTTTGTTAAGGTGATAGTTTAGCAGAGAACTATAAGAACTGGGACAATAAACCAGAAAAATAGTGTACCAAACAAGAAGAGCAAGTAGAGAAACCCTGAAGTGGAAGTATGCTTACTGAGTTTGAAGAACAGTAGGGAGATTGGTGTGGAGTGGAGTGAGGGGAGCCATCAGAATAGATGAGCCAGGGATGCTGTTGGACTAGAAGGACTGAGTGAAATGGAAAGCTGTTGGAAAGTTAGGACCACAGGAGTAAAGAATAACCTATAGGGGTACAATTATAAAAAGAAGGAGACCTGAGAAACAGAAGTCTATGGCAACTAGTCTATTATAAGATGATGCTGGCTTGTCCACGGTAATAGCAGTGGAAGTTTGAGAAGCAGGTTAGATTCTGGATATATTTTGAAGGTAGAAGCAATAATATTTGCTGATGAACTGAAATGAGTTATAATAAAAAAAGAAAGTCAAGGAAAATGTCAAGGTTTTCAGCATAAGAAAGAAAATTTAGAGAACAGCGGACAGTTGTAAGCCGAAGATATAAACTTGAACTTCACTGAACAGATCACCTAGGAAATGAATACAAAAAGAGAAGAGATTTGAGGGCAGGGTCCTGTGGCATGTCACAAAAGTAAATTAACAATATGGATAATAATAATATTTGTATTAGTTGTTATGAGAGTTTAATATGAATTATATTTTATGTTAACACTTTACATCCCATATCTCATTTACTATCATATCAATGATAGAAAACAGCATGAAAATTCACTTTTTGCAAGTAAATATTTAGATAATAGCTGCTTAAATTTGGACCCGGATAATTTATAATAAATGATGGAAAGGCACAGAATCTTAGCAGCTTCGAACCCATACGTCTCTCATCTAAAATATTTCTATATATTATACTTAGTCTAGCTCACTCAATGCTAAATATGGAAACTGTTAAATACCCTGTATGACCAATTGTAAGCATAGATTATTTAATATCCAGCATTGATTTCCTCTAAATCACAGTAACAATATTTCAGCTGTCTTTGAAGAACAAGATCTTTGGAGACCTTGTTGAGCTACAGTGTGGAGCCTTACCTAATGAGCATATTTTTTGGACTTTTTAGTTACATATCTGGATAAGTCAGTTTTGATTTATGTTCTATTACTTGCCATCAAAGACTGCTAAATAAAACAGACTCATACAAACAAAAATGGTGACGTGAAATTTATTTAATGTTCCCTCACTCACATTAAGTTACCTTTTCTTATTAGAAACATTTAAATCATTCACTGTGAAAGTAACAAGCCTTAAGTACTTGTGTTTTTATATATTAAAAAAGCATATGTTCTAATACATTAAGGTCTTTATATAGCCCAGGAGATAATCTTATCAAAGAACCTAACAGCTGTAATCAATCATTCAATGAGTATTCACCACTAAGTACTAAGGGCTTATGCATTTTTAGTTTAATGGTCATTAGTACTTTACTAGGCATCTCCTAATTGAGAGGGAGTAATCACACTCTTCTTTTTGCATTCCATTTGGCTAGGTTCACATTTCAAAAATTAAAACTATAATAGTTTGACTAAGTATACTATTTAAAATTAGACTAATTAACAAGAAAATTTAATTTTGTTTCTGGAGAGCAAAATTTGCTAACTGGGGAAGGGATAAGATACAATCTTGCTTTTCACTATATACTCTTTTATATCATTTTGATTTTTTCATCATGGACATATATCGCCTATTCAAAAAATGGTGATTTTATTTTAAAAGATAAGTTTTAAAGATTCAACTTGAAAACAGGCCATTCCTCTTCCTGATATCAGCAATACTCTTAATATTTATAACACTGTAAAAAAATAAAAATATTCTATCCTCCTAAAATATTAAACAGTATTAAGGTAATTAATTCAATTCATATACTTGATTTCACAAAGATATATAAAACATAGGAAAGATTTGTCTTACGCCCAAGTCCTTCTGCTTAATAAAGCTTGTTGCCAAAAGTCAATGCACATTTTTATATTGCTATGAGAAAAGGCTTAGATGTGATCTATTCTTATTGACCAAATTAGAAAACTGTAGTGTTGGTTAAAGATACTTCCTTCCCAGACCACACACTCATGTAGGAAAATACCATGGTAATGAGTTGATCATTACCTCTACATGTTAAAAAAAAAAAAAAATGAGAAAATATTTGACCGATTAACTTTATTGAGGTACTATAGCTAACATTTAAAGCCAAACTGCCCTCTGACACATTATACTCTACGGGGCCCTCCTCTTTCCTTCAGCCTCTTTTATGGGCTAAATTCTATCCCCCTAAAATTCATATATTGAAGCGCTAGCCCCCAATGTGTTTGCATTTGAAAAATAAGCCTTTAGAAAGGTAATTAGGGTTTACACGAAGTCACAGAAGATAAGGACCTAATTGCATAGGGCTGGTGTCTCTATAAAGGAAGAGAGACTTCTCTCCATGTTTGAACAGAGGAAAAGTCATGTGACAACACAGTGAGAAGGTGGCCAATTGCAAGCCAACAAGATTCTCACCAGAAACTGAATCTGCTAGCACCTCGATCTGCAACTTCTACCTCCAGAACTGAGAAAATAGATACCCAGTCTGTAGTATTTTGTTATGGAATACCATGACAAAAGTGTTGGTATTGGAAGCCCAAATTGACTAATACAGACCCTTTATCTGTGAAAAGGGATAACAATTATACCTGCCTTAGAGATATATGTGAGTTAATAAAATCTAACGTACCTGGAAATTAAGTATCTTTCATATTTTGTTCACTAATTTTTTTAAGCTATGTTACAGCTTCAGATAATTAAACAAAATGTTGTATCTCTTCTATATGAAGACACAACCCCATAAGACTCCATTGCTTTGGAATACTGGGGAGACAGTTAAACAAAACAAAACAAAAACAAAACTTGGGCTTCATTACCAGCAGCTCACATTATAGGATTTAGGTAAGTCTAATTATAGACTTAAATATTTTATAAAAATACCCCAGAATAGGTTGCTGTTTGATGAAGTCATGCTCTTATTTTATTAAACAGCTCTAGTTGCTATGGTGCACTGGTCTGTTTGAATAATATTTTCCAGTTATGAGAGTTTGGACACATAGATTGACCTCATGAATCACCATGGTGGTGATTCACTCTTTATTCACCAATAATGAGATTTAAGAAAGAGTTTTAAATATCAAAGACAAATACACTAGGAGAGAAGGTAACGAGATAAAAATGGAAACAATTTTTGCAAATGGAAAAGTAGATGGGTGACTTCCAACCTCACTTTGCCAGGCAGAAATAGCTGAAATTTCCCTTCCTGCTGAGGAGAAACCAGCAGCAACAGGCTGACCTCTGGAAACACTCAAATTGAAAGCTCCATGTGTGTCTGAAGACAGGATGCAAGAACTGTCTGAGTTTGATATAAGGGACAAGTGGACCTCTGGATTCCCTCCCCAGCCTGTGCAGACAGGCATCTGATCCTCCCTTCTCAGCAACAGTGAGATTCTGGAATCAGGGCTATCAGACACTGCAGAGGGCAGAAGTCAATCACAAGTCAAAACGGGAAGATTAAGAGGATTCTAAGCATTTCAATGCTTTCCCTCTTAGCAATCAAAATACTAGTAGCCAGATTTATAACACCCAAACAAAAAAATTGAAAAAGTTCTCCCTGCAGAAACAGATTCTCCCAAGAGCAATAACTTATATACTTTGCAGTTTTTATGAATATTGAAGTCCATGAGACAGCACGACTTGCATACATACCCAGAATATCCATATAGCTTTTCAGTTTCTGGTTCTTAAATATAAATAGCCATGGATCATGGACCATTGGAGAAGCCTCCAATATAATTTAGAGAAATTCAAAGAGAAAAAAAAATGTACAGTAAGCAGAAACAACGCAGGGAAAATAAAATACTTTCAGTAATGTTAGGATTCTCCAGAGAAATAGAACTTATAGGAGTATAGATGTGTCTATGTGTATATGTGTGTGCATGTGTACGAGCATGTGTATATGTGCATGTGTGTATATCTGTGTGTACGCATAATTATCCATATGTGTAGGAATTGGCTCACATAGTTATGGAGGCTGGGAAGTCCCATAATCTGCCATCTGCAATCTGGAGGAGTAGGAAAACTGGCAGTAGTATAATTTAGACTGAGTCAGAAGGCCCAAGTACCAGGAACTCCCATGTTCAAAGACAGAAAAATAAATATTCCAGCTCAAGAAGAACGGGAATCTACCTTCTTCGCCTTTTGTTCTATCTAGGCCCTTAGATTGGATGGTCCCACTCCCATGGTGGGGTGGATCTTTACTCACGCTCCCAAATCAAATGCTAATCTCTTCTAGAAACATCCTTATAGACACACCCAAAATTTTTACCAGCAATGTTGGCATCTCTTAGACCAGTCAAGTTGAATATGAAATTAACCATCACAAATAAACACTATAATTAATATCCACAGAGAAGTCAGAAATATATTGTATACATGACCATGGAAGTGGATGAAAATAAAAAAACTTTAAAAGAATTATAAATGTTATGAAAAACTAAGAAGATCACAGAAATAAAAAATTAGTAGACAAGTTTTAAAAATAAAGTTAAGGAATTCTCACAGACCAAAGAACAAAATAAAAGAATTACAGAAAAGTCAGAAGTTAGAAGATCAATTAAGGAGATCCAACACATACCTAATAGGAGTTCAAACAGAACAGAGAAACAGAATACAAGAAATTATTAAACCAATAATATGGGAAATTTTTTCAGAGCCTCCAATTACTAAGGATAAAGCTCTATTTTGGCATGCCTCCTATTTTATCTTGAGTAAAAGGCCAACATTCTTCTCTACATCTCCAAGTCCCCATCCCTCCATCATTGGTTCCCTCTTACTCATTTATTTACATCAGCATATCAATATGCTATTATTGTCTCATACCTCTTCCACTACTGTCTCATATCTAAGTTCTCTTATAACAAAGCCCCTTACAAAAGAGTTACTATTTACTCTCTTTCCTCTCTTTCCAGTCTTTCTTGAACTTACCCAATTGGGTTTCTATCACCAATTTTCCACCAAAACAGTTCTTGCCAAAGTCATCAATGGCCTCCTACACTGATAAATTCTGTCAATTTTAAGTTCTTATGGTATTATAATATGACCTGAACATTGTACTCCTAGGCATGTTTCTTAGATAAATGACTAATGTTCCCCCTGATAAATGTGTACATAAATATTGATAGCAGTTTTACTCATAATAGCTCAAAACTGAAAACACAGATTTCTTTTGATGGATGAATGGCTAAATAGACTGTGGTACATACTTACCATACTACTATTACTTAGCCATAAAGAAGAACTATTGATACATACAATAAACTGATGGGCAGACAATTATGCTCAGTAAAAAAAAAAAAAAAAAGCATAATGTGATTCCATTTATATGACATTCTTGAAAAAAGGAATGAGTAGGTAGAAGGTATGTCTGGCTATAAAAGAGTAATGTGAGGGATCCTCATGATGAGGAAAACACTCTGTATCTTGCCTGCATCGATGCCCATATCCTGGTTGTAATATTGTACTTTAGTTTTAGAAGATGATATCATGGGGGAAAACTGGAAAAAGGGTATATAATATCTCTCTGTATTATGTCTTCCAACTGCATATGATTCTAAAATTATTTCAAAATAAAGGAGATATTAAGTTAAATTTCATGTTGTTTTTCTCTCTTTTAGAGAGAACATTTAAAGAAAGTCATCTGGATAGCACTTGGGAGGTGACTCACAAAGATGAAATAGTAACGGATAGTTGTTTTTCTCATAGTGTGTAAACAAGCATTTCCTGAATACTTGAAGTCATTCAAACTACAATTTCCCCAAAATACATAATATAAAAGCCATCTGTTTTAAAAAGACTCTGCTAGGCAGATATGGAAGGGTCTGCCCCTGACGGCTGCACAGGTAGCCATCTTGTAATATTTTTATTGCCTGAGAGAAGTAGAATGAACAATTTGCTTTCAGGGACTAAAAAGGAAAGCTGTCTGACCCCAACATATCCCAGGAACTGAATGATGGGATATGATTGTGCATCAGTTCATACCACCATAAACCCAATGGAAGTGCAATGTTTCTGGATAGGTTGGCCCTTTCACAGGGAAAGATTATGGTTTATACGAAAAGGTTGAGCTCTGAGATGGCACCTTGTTAACCAGTATGCAGCAGCTCATACATGTCTAACATTGAAAGAAGAGGCTACATCTTAAAGAGTCGTGTGTCTCATAATACCAAATTGGTCTGTACTGGGAGCTGGGCCAGCAGACACAATTAGCAAGATTTTCGTACTGTGAATCACCTTTAATCAAAGGAAACATTGTAACAGGAAAAGGCCACAGCACCACAGGTCATGGCAAACAGATTATGAACTAGGGCACTCTCTATGCTTGGGTATGGCTTTCCTATGTACTTTCTTATAAACTGAATAAAACCAGACTTTTAGAGACTGGATGGGAAGGGAGATAGTCTTCTTATATATCAAATAGCACTTTGATTTTTAAAAGAGCAATTTCCTTTGTAGAAATAAAAGAGATGTAACAAAATCTGCAAATGTAAATAGCAATATTGAAAAAGAAAAATATGCATAGGAGAACAAGTGAAGCAAATACACTAAAGCATTAATGTTAGGCAACATTTGTCCTTTGTTTTTTCAAATTGTCTTTAGGAAAGTAGTATTCATTATCTAATGGAATAATAATAAACTAAAGAATATGCAAAATGTAAATTATAAAAGAAAGTAAAAAAATAAAGTATATAAGAAAGTTTACCCCTATCTCTTTGAAGCAATTAAGTAAAAATCTGACCTTGTACCTGCAATATAATTGAGTAGCACAATGCCATATTCTTCTTTGAATCTCATATCAATTATTTTTACAGCTTTGTTTTTAAAATTCTTACCCAAGACATTGCTATATTTTCTGGAAAGCAAGGTAGTCATTTACCAATGGGGATCTTCTTTTTCAAATTGTCCTTGCATAAATGAAGTCCAACATGAAATGCTTTCAGTTTTATACATTGTATTTATTTCTGTGAAACAATTTAATCAAATCTGCCTACTTGTTAATATCCTTTCCAACTGGCAGACTCAGATAATCTGGAATCAGTTTCTGAAGTGCAATTGCTTCCATGACAATGGAGTATTGCATAGTAAGATTAAATTTATGTGCAAGAATTGACATCTCCAAGATGAAATATGAAATTGAACTTACCTTTTAAACAAGGACCCCACAAAAAGACAATTCAGAACATAAGTCATAATCAAAGCATAGGTTGATGACAGCCAAAGCTGTCAGACAGGAGAGCTCTTTATTGAAGTAAACTGTACCTCAGACTATTGAGCTCAGAGGTAGTAGTAAAAATGCCACACAGAAGGTAAAAACAGACTTACAGAAAGGTCAACACTATTTGTGCATCAGATTAACACTCCCGCAAAGATAAATATACTGTGTGTGTCTGTGTGTGTGTGTGTGTGTGTGTGTGTGTGTATGTGTGTACAGTGGGTGGAAAAGAGATGGTCATGCATGTAATTAAAGTAGATGGATGCTATCTTAGTCTCTTTGGGCTGCTGTAACAAATTACCATAGACTAGGTATATCTTACAATCTTATTTCTCATGGTTCTGGAGGTTATAAGTTCAAGCTCAGAGTGCCAGCACATTCAGGTTCTGGTGAGAGACCTCTTCCAACTTTCACGCCACCAACTTCTCATGGTTTCCTCACATGGTAGACAACAGAGAAGAGAAATAACCTCTCTTATGACCCTTATGAGGACATGAATCCCATTCATGAGGAATTAGGTTGACTTTACCCTGTTGACCTAATCACCTACCAAAGGTCCCACTTCCTATATCCATGATCTGGGGTGTTAAGATTTCAACATGAATTTTTACAGGGATACAAACACTGTCTATAGCAGATGATTGTGATATGATTTCAGGAACACCAGGGAAAAAATTGAATACTCTTAAAATACCTGATCCTCCAGCTATTAGGATTACTTATTCAATTAAAAAGTCTCTTGTTAAGTGAACATCTCAAAGAAGTGAGCCTTTTTTAAAATCAAATTCTTTCCTGAAAACAGCTTTAAAACCTTCAGTACATGAAGGATGTATAGTCAAAGTCAAGAAACATGTTAAAGAGAGAAAAAAGATAAAATTGAAAAAAATCAAAAAACTAAGCTCATTGACATAAATTGATGCACATTTGCTACTGTCTTAATTAGGGTGCATAGAGCTTTTTCTGGTATCAAAACAAATCTCTGAGCCCTAAGCCAAACACATAGCAAATATTGTAACATAGGATAAAAATAAAACAAAACAAAACAAACAAAAAAACCCTTAAAATCAGTAATGTATTACCTTTCCATTCACTAGGATACTCTGACTCTTGATGTTCCAGATTTAGAGCCCACATGCAGAATCCCTTGAGACTATATGAGCATATTTCTGCCTCAAGGTCACTCTTAACATTACTTTAGCTAACATGATCCTCTAATAATTTCATAACTTTCTGTATTTGACCTATAACCTGCCCGATCTATGATAATAGCCAGGTTCTCTTTCATGCATTTTCTTTGCACACAACTACATTGCTTATATAAAAAAAAAAAAAATCCAGATTTTCCTATACTCAAACATCCACTTACATTTCCTCAGATTCTACCCTAACATGATAGTTCTCAATTCTAGCTGCACATTAGAATTACTTGAAAGTCCTAAAAATTCAAATGCCCAAGCCTCAAACCAATTCAATCCAAATCTCTAAATATAAGGCCCATGCATCAGTAATTTTTTAAAAACCTCCAGAAGATTTTAGTGTACAGTGAGGGTTCAGAACAACTGACAGAATGAGGCACAGGTTCTCCAACTAGAGCATACCTAAGAATCAGTTGAAGATCTTGATAAAAATTAAAATTTCTAGATTCTCCAAACCTTGGATAGGTCCCAGTAGTCATCACTTTTAACAAACAACTCTGAGTAATTTTGATCCAGGTGGAGGTAACACCTAGATGATATCAGGAATATACTTTCCTAGGAGCAGCCCTAATGCAAACCTGAAATTTAAAATAATAATAGTAATCAAAAGACCTAAATAGGACAAGCCATTAATTGGTCATTTATTATAGAGGATTCTCAGTCTAAAAAAATCAATAAAATGTAATGTGAAGGAAGACATTTGCTGGCAACGTGATACACTACATGTCAAGGAACACTTTATTTTATAGGATATCTGAAAATTCTATGTAACAGACACATTTGTTCTTTGTGGATATAAGATGAATATAAGGAAGTGTGGAAATTATTAAGAAAACAAAATGATTTCATCTCTCTGTCTTCTCTTTACACCCCAGCCTCCTAATGTTGGAGTCCCATAGGATTCAACATCTTAGTCATCTTCTCTTCCCTATCAACACTAACTCTTTAGGTAATGTCATGCTGTCCCACAGCTTTAAATATCCTATATATGCTCACAGTGCCTAACTCTATATCTCAAGCTAATCATCTAACCTGATTCTAGACCTCATCTCATAATTACCTAAACTTAACATAGGGCAATCAAAGCAGCTAGACTTGACAGTGAAGAGAACAAGAAAGAAAACAAGTGCATACAGAGAGAGCTCTAAAGATCTGCAGATCTTCACCGGACCTCACTACCAAACATTTAAGGAAGAAATATTACCAATACTTTACAGATTCTTTTAGAAAATGGAAAAGGAGGAAAAACTTACCCACTCATTTTTTAAGCCAGCATTATTACCCTGATACTAAGACCAGGAAAAACACAGAAAAATATTCCTCATGAATATAGATAGAAAAACACTTGAGATTTTACAAAATTGAATCTAAAATCTATAAAAAATAGTACCTCATGACCAAGTCAGGTTTATCCCAGAAATGCAAGTTTAGCTAGACATTAAAATTTCAATCAGGTGTATTCACCATATTAACAGACCAGAAAAGAAAAACATGTGATCATCTCAATAGATTCAGAACTTTTGACAAATCCAACATCTATTTCTGCACCCCTCCCCCCCAAAAAAAGCGCCTATCTCAGCAAACTTGAAATAGGATTTCACTTGCTTCGTTTGATAAAAAGCATCTGCATCTACCAAAAAAAAAAAAAAAAGGCAACAAACTTGCTCCATGATAAAAGGATGGTTTTTCTCTATGATCTGGAACGATGTCAGAATGTTCCTTCCTGTCACTTCTATTAACTTTGTACTGATGGCTTTAGTTGGTGCAAAAGGCAATGAAAAAAAAAAAAGAAAAGAAAAAGAAAAAGACTAGAAAGGAAGAAGTAAAACTATATTAGTAGGCAAAATGACTATAGAGAAAATTCCATAGAATATTTGAAAATGCTACTAGAGCTAATAATGGAGTTCATCAAATTTCCAAGCTATGAGATCAATATTTTAAAAATCTATTTTAATTCTCTATATTAATAATCAGATATTAAAATTTAAATAGCAATGCCATTAACAGTATCAAAAATATGAAATACTGAAGGATAAATCTAACAAAAACTATTCAAGACAGACCCATATACTAAAAAATGACAAAACATTATGAGAATTAAAGAAGAGCTAAACAAGACATACTTTGTATTAATGAATTAAAAGAAAATACAGTAAAGAATATCGATTCCTTCAAAATGACCTATGCAACCTCAATCAAATTCCCTTTGTGGGAGGGATGAGGGATTTTTTAAGAAATTAACATACTAATTCTAAAATTAAAACCGAAATGCAAAGGAGCCAGAATAGCCAAAACAACTTTCAAAAAGCACGAAGGAAGAGCCAGGAACGAAGACAGTGTGGTATTGCTGTCAACATGGACAATCAATGGAACACAACAGAGAAGAAAGAAATAGAGCCACACGTGTGGGTCAATTGATTTTTAACAAAAGTGCAAAACCAATTGAATAGGAAGAGGACAATGTTTTCAATAAGTTGTCCTTGAGCCATTCAGTAACCATGTGCAAAAGAACTTCAATCGTATGTCATAGCCTATGTAGAAAAATAACTCTAATCATAGAACTAAATGTAAAACCTGAAACTATATGACTTTTAAGAGAAAGCTTTTGTCATCTTGGGTCATGTGAAGATTAGCTACAACTAACTTCAAAAGTATGATTCATAAAAGAAAAGTAGCCTTCATCAAAATTAAAAATGCCTGCTTTTTGAAAGCCACTACTAAGGGAATTAAAAGACAAGTCACAGACTAGGAGAAAAGATTGAAAATATATATAAGAATTTGTATCCAGAATATATAAATTAACTTAAATACATTACAATGGGCAAAAGATTTAAATAGACGTTTCACCAAAGATATAGGTGTCAAATAAACACACGAAAATACATGTAACCTCAATTATTAGGGGAATGCAATTTAAACCCACAATGAGATATTGTCATATGCCTCAGAATGTTTAAAATTTAAAATGCTAGCCATACAAATGTTGAGAGTGTAGAAACCCTCACGGACTGCTGCTGGAAACAGAGAATATAAAACAGTTTGGAAAGCGGTTGAGCAGTATCCTAAAAAGTTAAACATACACCTACCATGTGATGCAACCATTAGACTTTTAGGTATTTGCCCAAGAAAAATGTAAGCATATGTCCATACCAAGAATATTTATAGCCACCTTATCTGTAAGTGTCCAAAACTTGAAACAAACTCAAATGTCCATCAATAGATAAATGAATGTACAAATCATGGTATTTTCATACAATGAAATAGTGATCAGCATTATAATGGAATAAACTGTTGCAATATCGATGTATCTCAAATTAATTATGCTGAATGAAAAAAGCAAAAGAAAAGACATACTCTATAATTCCATGTATATAAATCTAGAACATGCCTACTAATCTGTGTTACAGAAATCAAATCAGTGGGTTGCATGTGAAAAGGGTGTGGAAAGTATTACAAAAGAGCTCATAGAAACTTTTGAGAGTTTATAATTTTGGTTATGGCTTCATGAGTACATACATAAGTTAATACTTTTTAAATTATACATTTTAAATATGTTCAGTTTATTGTATTTCAATTATGCCTCAATAAGCTATTACAAAATTTACTGAGTGTCAACAAAAAAGATAGGCTAAATAGAAAACACAAAGTTAAAATTAAAATTACCAGAAACCACAATAAATTATATATAGATTAAACTTGGCAATTAAAAGTAATATTAGCCCCCCAAAATTTAGCAATATACTTTTTATATGTGATATAGGAACATAGAAAATTTGAGAGTAGATTTATGAAGAAATATATACCAGGAAAACATTAACACTATTCTAATATCATGTAATGAGATTTTAAGCAAAGATTTCTTAGAAGTAAAATGTTCACTGTATAAGTTTTATTTCACCAAGACATAATTATTAAATTGTATGTTCTGTACAAATTCAAATTATATAAAGCAAAAATTAATAAGATTGAATAAAGAACTTATCAAATCAACCAGCATAATGGGAGAATTTTAACTCATTTATCTCACTGATAGAATAAAGAAGACAGTAAAGGTAAGAGATTTGAACAATCCAACTAAAATTTTGGTCAAATGATCATACATAGAACATAACAATCAGTACAGAGTACACATCTTTCCAAACACACATGAAACATTTATAAATACTGAACACATTGAGTATTAAAGGTTTCAGTGGATTGCAAATATTTGATACACTGGCCACAATTTATCTACAAATAAAAATTAAGAAAACTGAAAAAATATATACATTTGAAATGACATTTGGAAGCTACTGTTCTAAGACACACTAAATCTGAAAAATTACTCTTAGCTCTAGGACTTGAAGATTCTGTGCTATGAAAAAGTAAATAATCCATGACCCAAAGGAACAACCAAAGAGAAGAAGCCAGTGGTACCACCAAGCTGGTGTTACAAATGACCCCCAATCATCCCATAAACCAAATGAAAGTTGGTGAGCTGCCTCTCTCTAGTTACACACATACATAGAGCATGCATACACACACACATTTATTTTATTTATATTATATATATATAATATATATTATATATATATATATATATTTGAATGAATAGATGATTATTTAATTTTCTCTATAAAAAACTACTAGGAAGTGGGATGTGCATTTGATCAACCCGGGGATGGCCCTTCCAAATATCAATTCCTATATACAGGAAAACGCTAGCTAAGACACCTCTCAGAGATTCACAAATGCATTAAAATATTAAAAGTTTTAAATATACATTTAACTTTGTTTAAACCAGAATTCCCCAAACATTAGACCCCAGAGTACACTGTTCACGTAATGCCTAGTAATATTTGGCTAAATTAGTATTCACAATCACTGTGATTGTTCTTTAATGCAAATTTACCTGAAAGATATTTGAAATGGAGCTTAAGGTAGCTCAGAAACCTTTGCAAATGTAGTCATTTTTTTTATGTTGGTTTTGAAAAATATTATGTTCTGTTCAAAAGTAAAGCAACACTCAAGTCTAGCATAATCACAAAGCTTATTTAGCTCCTCCAGATTCTACCTAATATGTATATTTTTGTCTGTTTTGTATTTATAGAGAGAACAATAGGCAAACAGAATGAAGGAGACAACAAAATAAGAAAATATTTCAGCTTACTCTCAACCAATTATAGAGTTGCCTCTATTACATGGAACGATTTCAGAATGAACTCACTTCATTTGCAAATTACTTGAGTTGACATTTCCATTATAGTGCTCTAATATTTCAGTCCCTTGTAAGACAAAAAGCTTGCATAAATAAGATGGCCAATTATGCTGAAACTATAGCCATAGAGTGTTTTTGATGAGAATAGTGCTAATTGACTTAAATTCTGTGCCAATGACAAGCTCAATATTGCCCACTAATTGTATGGCTTTCGACTTTTTCAAATATGCAGTCCTTTTTTACTATCAAAAAATGAATCAACATCTCCCACCCATGATAGCTACTCTTAATTCTATTCTTTTAAATGAACTTTCATTTCAATAATCAGGTGGGTACTAAATATAATTGAAAATAGTCTTACAGAAAATATATGTTCCGTTTATAGTCATTGCTTACTTGCTGATAGAGCACTGGTTTCACAGTGGCTCTAGATCAAAATGCTTGATTTTAAAATTCAGGATGGTTATATTACCTACTTCATGTGCTGTTGTAAAGATTAAATGAAGAAATATGTGGAAAATGCTCAGCATAGTGCACATCAAATGTTAAGCTCTCACTCCATGTTAATGTCTTCTGGTAGTGTACATATGGATCTACTGCCTATTTGCAATAACACTGATTCCCTTTCCACCTCCAAAAAATGGAGAAAAACAGTTTCATTCATTAGTTTATCCAGTCCAGGTTGCTGGGCAAAGAACATTTAGATAACAATAGCCGTAATGTAGAAATAGAGATGTTACTAATGTGTATGCTGCATTGGAAAATTTTTGGCTAGTTTATTGATAATTTTATTTAAAAGTCAGTTGATTTTTATTGGAATTTGACAACCTTGGAGCAAATTTAAGAATGAGCCAAAACATGAGTTCATTATTAACAGAAAAACTCTCTTAGAACATAATGCTCACCATTTCTTTGGTTATACTATAAATCAGTAAACATAGTAAAAATTCAAGATTGTTTATTTGTAAAATTTATAATATTCTGCTTACCAGTGCATATATAAGAAAAACAAGAGAGATAACTTTGGAAAAGTTAATTTAGATAACTTTTTAAAAAGTTTGGAAAAGTTAATTTAAATTCTTAAGATAACTTTGGAAAAGTTAATTTAAATTCGTAAGCACTGTACATGTCTTATGTAATATATCATAAAGGTAATATAAAAGTTGAAATAAGAGGTGATAATATGGAAAAATGACAACTGTTTTCTTCCCAACCTCTCCACTCAAAAAGTTACTTCACCTAACGTTTACATACTTTTCGTGGGGCTATTTATGTCGTTCTTTATACTTGCTAAATCCATGGATGTTTTTACTTTTATTGCCCACAGTTGTTGTACCTTTTACTTTTGTGATTAAATTAGAAATATTTTTTATTGACTTGAGGGGTAAAAACAAGTACAGCAGAATCACAGATCTAATTCTCCTTGGTACTTCAGTGACTTTTATTTTTAATAAAAAGGTACAAAACTTAAAAAAAACAAGTTGTGCTGGGATGGACTACTCATTATAAAACAATTTTCCTCAGGTGACAGTAGCTCAATTCTCCTTAAAATTAAAAATTATATAATTGTATCTACTAGAGGATTGTGAGTCTGAATAGATATGCCTCACACAATTCAGAAGCACCTGGCTTATCAAGTTTCTTGTGGTGTAAATTATCCGCATGAAGAGGGTACATTAAAACTTACATCACAAAGCAATTATCACTACTTAACATATAACTATTAAAATGTAATTATCATCTATTTTATCCCAATAAAATTATGCTCCATGAGGATATTTGTGTATGCATTTTTATTACCTTACCCCCAAAACTTAGAACAGTGCCTAAATCAATAAAAATGTTTGAATGCATGAACCAATAAAATGTTTGAATGTTATTAATGCTAGTCAAATTACTATAATAAATAATATAACAAAGAATATGTCATGAACAATGTGTTACTATACTTATGTCACAAGACTACAGATTAGAGTTATGTTTTTATTTTATTTCTTCCTCTGACTTATCATTTATAGAATCAAAAAATTTAACACACTACTCATGCATTAGCTATAGTTGTAAAAAACTATTTTCAAAAAACAGAAGTTATATTATGTGTGTACATTTGAATTGAGTTCTTGTGTTTGGCTAGATGCTTTAAGTAAAATTTTCCATTTACACTGATATTATTAAACTCATTGTATTATTGAATTAATCAAGGTTAATTAGTAAAGCCTGTGCAAAAATATTTATAACCAAAGTTCAAGCTCTTTTTACTGCTCTAAGAGATTGCTATTCTGCCAGGAGAAAGTCATCTCCTTAGCTACCAATGGTGATGATCCGGACAAATTCAATTAATGAAAAATATTTCTGATTTTGAAGTCAGATTCTATATTCTAACCTCAAAAATTTCAAGTACCATTGATACTCTGAGCCTCAGCTTCCTTATTTGTAAAATTTATAATGTTCTACCTATCAATGCATAAATTGCTGTCCAGAGCAAATGAATAAGTATAGGAAAGTAAATATAAACTATAAACCAATATTAAAATATGATATTGTAGATGGTTTTAATACTCATCTCTATCCATTCATATTGTCAAAAGACATTTTTTAAAGAACTATGACACAAAACTTTTTTTGTGAGAATGCAGTAGAGTCCCAGATATCTGAAGAATGATGACCAAAAAAGAAAAAAAAGGTAACTAGAATAACAAAAATAGCCACTGTTTGCATTGCGCTCTATTCTTTTATATTTAACTGGACTCCTTTTTCAGAGTGCATCCTCATACAGAATTCACATGGCAGTAACTTGAATAAAGCAAAAAATGGAGAATTATGTGAGGTTATCATCCATCATCTTGATCATACATTAACCTTCTGTGTGAAGTCTCCACATTTGAAATAAAAATTAGAAGTGAACTTTCTAATAGATAATCAGAGATTCCTTTTTTCTTAATAAACTAGATTAGAAATGGAATGAGGATAATTTGTTTTCATTACAACCAAATTAGAGTTTAGTTATAACATAAAACTGAGTTACTCAGTTCCTTTATATCTTTCTCACACATTTGAGTATTCCAGATGGTGTTCTGAATGAACTGGAATGCAATTTGACTGCTATTCAATTAATTCAATCAAAAGGATGTCTGAATGTATTAAACTCTGGAATATCAAAAAAGAGAAAAATAATGTGAAAATAACTTGTTATATAAAATTAAAAAATTAAACCATGTAAAATATCAAGTTGTTTTCACATTGCTTGTCTAGTTTATAGTGGAAAAAAATTACTACATATGCAAAGGAACAGAAAAATGTTACCCATAATCCAGATAAAAATAAGTCAATAGAAACCAACTTTGAGAGGGCCCAAACATAGTATGGAGAAAACAAAGACTGCAAAGAAGCTCTTATTAATATGGAAAAAGATTTAAAGGGTAATATTTTGAAGAACTGAAAGTAAACATGGTCTTAATGAGTAAACAGAATATCAGCAGCAAAAATAGAACCTGTTAAAAGAAAATAAATTTTCAAACTGAAAAATGCTGAATTTATTGAATGTGATTAGAGATAGAAGAATAATGAACTTGAAACTAATGAACAGGAATGATCAAAACTGAAGAACGAGAGAACAAAGGTTAAAGAAAGTGAATAGAAACTTAGAAAAGTATAGGATATCAAATAGTCAAATACACCATTGGGACTGTGTATTATTGAAGTCCCAGAGAGAAGAAAGTGAGAATGGGGCAGAAAAGTCCATCAAAAATAATAGCTGGTCACTCTCAAAACAGTATGGAGGTTGCTCAAAAAATCAAAAGTAGAATTACCATGTGACCCAGCAATCCCTCTTCTGGGTATCTACTCCCCCAAATTGAAAACATTTATCCATAAGGATATGTGAACCCCAATATTAATTGCAGTATTAACAGTGGTCAAAACATGGAAACAACCAAAGTGTTCTTTGATAGATGGTTGGATAAAGATGTGGTACATATATATAATGGAATATTACTCAGCCATAAGATGAAATACTGCCATTTGCAACAGCACGGATAGACCTCGAGGTAATCACGTTAAGCGAAATAACCCAGACAGAAAAATTTGATAACCATGTAATTTCAGTTATATGTGAGATATAAAACTGAAAGCTACAAATGAACAAGACAAACAAAAACCAGTTTAGTAGTTACCAGAGGGAAAGGGGGAGGTAGAGTAAAGGGGGTGAAATATATGGTGAAAGAAGGAATTTAACTTTGGGCGATGAACACACAATGCAATATATAAATGATGTATCACTGAATTGTACACTTGAAATCCATATAATTTTATTAAGCAACATCACCCCAATAAATTTAGTAAAAACATTGACTTAAAGATACAAGAAGTTCAATGAACCCTTATAGAGACAGATATGAAAAAGAACATCACTATGTACAGAGGATAATTACTAAAAATCAAAGGTAAAGTGATAACTTGAATGCAATCAGAGAAAAAGACACTACATACAGGATAACAATATCATAATGTAAGAGTTTCCAAAGAGTCTTGCTAGAAAGAGAAAAATGTGATAACAGAAAGAACTAATGATGGGCTTTGTCTCACAACTTTTTTTAGAGAAAAACCTAAATTTCTTCTGAAGCCAATGGCAAGATAGAAAAAGATGAGAGAGACTGCTTCTAATCAGTTCACTATGGGCAAAACAACTCCTGTAAAATTCCATTGCTTAAATATTTAATGAATTTTTTTTTTAAAAATCTATTTCTGTAATGAATTTGAGTTGCTGTAACTACTGCTGTAACAGAGTGTCAGAAAATTTGGCACAGTCTTTCTCACCCTTCTTCCTCCACACCTGACTTACTCAGAGTAGTCCTTGCAACATGAGGCTTCTCATTTAGGCCAATTATGATCATTCTTTCCAGTTTTAGAACAATGTAAGCAATCACCATTTGAAAGATTAAGGAAGTTACACAAACAAGGCTGAGAAAAGGTTCATGTATTTAGCTACCAGCATGTGAGTGGCAGTTTTCAGTTAGGAAAAGATAAACTCCATCAAGAGAATGCTGTTGGCTGGTGCAGAGATTTCTCAAGAGAACACCTAAATGAGATGTTGAAATTCTTGTTATACGTAGTTTATCATTAAACAAAAGTGGTAGATGTTATTGCAAAAGCAGAGATTAACTTATAATTTTTTAAAAAAAGTGAAAGAATGAGCTGGTCTCAAACTCTGTAGAGAAATCATAGGAAACAATTAGCTGTGTGTTGAGTGAATTAATCATCATCAGATGACTGAGATACTTTATAGTTTTCATTTTTATCTAAGATAATGTATCATATACACTTTTATAGTTTTTAACTACAATATGTTAACAGTTCTCTGAGTTCTCTGTTTCTCAAATATTTTTAAACTTTTGGCACTCTTCTAGAGTTTGTTTCCAAATAATTTACAGTAAGAATAAAGCATTTTTTAATTAACTTGCAAAGTAAACTAGGAGTCTAACCAAAGGAAAAGTTTAGGTTTGCAATAGGAAGCTGATCTTTGAACAGCTAGACTAACTTCTCATATTTCCTCCAGCAATGTTTACAGTATTTGCTAATCTCCTTTTCCATATGAGTTTCCATTGGTCTGCTTTGATCTTGTTTAGTCATCTTTTTCCACCTAACTGGACTCTACTTTCCCAACCGAACACCCAAGTTATTTTCAACATAGATGGAGGATTTGATTAAAAATGTGACTGCTTAGTGCGGTCTGAGATTTTGATGGAATTTGCCCTTGCAGTTAATCCTTAGCTACTAAATTGATAATGGAATTCTATATCACTTAAATGTGATGATTCTAAACCTAAAACTGGCTTTAAATTTTTCCACTGAGTTCCAAGCCTCATTATTTCCAATGATCTCAGATATAAATTTGGAAAGCTAGTGGAAAAAGTAGTAATAACTAGAATAAGACTAATGGATAAAGTTAACGCATGCTACTATTTGTTTGATATTATGGTAAACACCGCACAGGGATTATCTTAATTAAACTCATAACAATCTTGTGACAAAGAATTACCATTTTGCATGAAAAAATGAGACTTAGACAAAATAATTTCCCAAGGTTACATAGCAGATAAAAGCTGACAAGAGATTCGATTCTAGAGCCTTTATACCCAACCCCTACCTAACCCTGTTTTCTGAAAAGAGGACTAATGTAAAAACTAGGAACTGCCCTGACTCCAACAAATGATAACTACCTGTGCCTCTCTAGGCATGTCCCATAATCTATTGAGGACTTTGTTTCTTCTTCTGTAAGATAAAGATGTTGGATTCCATGGTCCACAAGGTCACTGTGAGCTCTCAAGTTACAGTATCCTAAAATGCACTAGTTGTAAAGTATTAGTAGAAAGAACTTTAAATTAGATGTAGTAAGTCCAAGATTCAACACTAACTTTTGTGATTGGATCAAGTCAATAACTCTGGTTATTATCTGCCTCGCTTCAAAAGTTATTTTTAATATATATATCAGTAGCTTCAAAAGTATAATATAGCCCATAAATAAAAAGCACTACCCCATCAAAAATTATACAGCATTAAAATTATGGATTGGAGCAATTGTGATAAATTGGCTTCTCACTCTTGTTTTTCCCCTAATTAAAACACCTAGTCAGCAATATTTTAAAATAATTATTATTTATAGAGGTTTAAACATAAAGGAAAGGAGGGATGGAGAGGATAGAAAAGAAAAATCTTTCAGTTTCCATTTATACATGAGAATAGAGAATGTCCAAAAATGGCATACAACCCTATAAAGAGGGGAGGTGAGAAATGTACCCACTAATCCATTAAATTTTAGTAAATGCATCAGTGAAAAATAATCTATGTATACCCTGATTCTTTGAAGTTTGACAAAGTTAATGATTAAAATCTCCTAGATTTGTCACATTTTCCCCAGGGTGTTTATTTGCCTTGATTGATATTATTTTATCTCTGTGGGCCAAGGATGACTACCCTTGCTTCTGTGTAGAGATTAATAATTGATTAGTTCACAGTTGGGAAACTTAGTAAAAGGGAATTGGTTACTTTGGGCTGTCATTTTTTACTGGGTAGCCTGCAGGAAACAGGGGTGCTGCAGGACTTGCTGGCAAGAAAATGAAGAGGATCCTGGTTCTCCTGCTTGCTGCAGCATTTGCGCATGCCCTAGAGAGAGGTAAACTTCCAGTGGTGTGACCATTTATGAGAACCTTACTAGTCTAATTTTGTTATTTTTAAAAATTATACAAAAGGTAAAAAAGAGAAAAACTGGTGAACATGTTGGGGAGAGAGGGAAGATCAAAGAAAATTACATCTGAGCTTAAATGTGGTATATAGCATTCAATTAGAATAGCCAAGAAATCAAGATTATCTCATGAAATAAAAAATTATAATTTGTCAATTATCCTTTCTTGCATTTTTGATAACCAAGACCTGGAGAGAATGGTTCTGAAATTAGAAATTTTTTAGTTGTTAAAAGATAATGCATATGAAGGCTGTGAACCATCACTGGGCTTTCTTATCAGACTTCAAATGTTTATTGCCATTGAGAGCACAATGTACCATATCGATGATATATGAGATCAACTGAGATTTCTTAGATCCTCTTCAAGGAATTCTGTATGTGTAATATTTGAAAATGCATTATAGTTTGTAAAATAGCCCATGTAAAATAATTCAATAGCTATAAAACATGACTACTCAAAGATAACTGAGCTATATTTTTTATCATGATTATTCTTCAAATGATGTCTTCATCATTCTTTTAGCAATGTTTAAAAACTTTTCCAAATGGTATGAACTGAAATTATGTAAAGTATGTAACTTTATTGAAAGTTCCCAAGCTATAAAATTTGTTATCAGTTTCAATTCTCTTTTCTGGCTGATTCTTTGATGCTGCTAAGGGAATCTGCATTCATCCTGCTTTGAAAATTTAATTTTCACTTAGTGTTGTCAGTTAATGGTCTCACTCAAGTCATATATTACTATTCACATTAATAATATATTTCACCAGTAGAAGAAAATGTGTATATCTCAGGAATTATTGGTATTATCTATGACATAAATAATATTACTCCTAACATTTTCATATTCATTTTACATTCGCTTTTCCTTGATTTACTTTTGTCATTTAAATTATTTAAAATTTTGTATTGTTCACCCACAGATTCTTAATAAGCTATAAGTCTTCATGTAAGACTACAAAGTATGAGATATATTGGGGTATAAATAAATAATTTATATCCCTTTTAAGACCTCTGAATAGGCCAAGACCAAGAAATCCTAAAAGCTTACTCCTTTGCCCAAGCTTTCCTGGAGCAGATATGCACCTGAAAAATTCCACTAAAGCAGGCTTATTTCAGGATGTTCAAAACACACAAGATCCAGTAAAGGCTAGGTTCTGGAATCATATGTGGACATCATAACGTGGGTCATGAGTCATAATTTTAGACTGCTGACTCAGTAAGTATACGATGGCTTCACCTACTACAAGAGTTACAGTATCCTTTGAAGAGCAGAGAATTCTGCAGCCTCTATTTTAACATCTTTCAGCATTCTCTGGCTTTGATGAAATGAATGCTAAAAACCTCAGGTCAGCTCTCTTGAAGGTCTAAACTTCACAGTGAACTTTAAATTACCCAGGTGCCCTAGGTCTGATGATATCCCTGAGACATAATATATTTTTTTTAAATATTTCCAAACATATTGGCTTTTCCCTAAAATGCCTATACCCCATTGAAGTATTTTCGGAAAACTTCAGTTCTGGAATGGATACTGCTGTCACTCAACATGACCATCAGCTTCAGTTAGGCCAGTCCTCTTCCATCGAATGGCCTTGGGGATCCAGTTCACTAGTGCATCTGGGGAGAGAAGGGCTTACCAACTATGCCAAATCTAGGTGATGTCATAGAAAACTTACTTTAGCTACCCCTTGAAAGGCAAAAAGGCAGTGTTTGCCAGTTGACTTCACTTGGCTTCTTTCCCCAAGACTGAAACGGATGTATCACTAATCTACAAGGTATTTCCCCCATCTCCCTTCCCCCCTAAAAAGCGATGAAGGCAAAGATTGCTGACACAGCTATATAATTGCCAAGGAAATAACGCTAACAGGAAATAAACCATTGTAGTTGTTAAGAGCTATTGGCAAGAACGGGATATTTACTATATTCTCATTTTTGCTTTAAGCACTTCATTCTCAGAATACATATTTTTCTAAATATCCAACAGCAAGAAATTCCCCTTTGGGTTGGTAGATGAGCTAGTTTTTTTCTTTCTTCCACTTGCCTGTCAAGATAGCCCTAGACAATGTTGGCTATCCCAATTTTCCAAACCACCACTGAATCACTGTTTCTCTTTTCTACAAGTTGCCTGTCCCTTCGTCAGCAAACATTTGAAAAACAAAATGGCCCTAAGTTTGACTCAGGAACACAGTTGTACAGAATTCCAGAGAGAAGTAACTTAGGATAAGTAGATATCCTATTTTCCCAAATAACTTTATGAACTTTCCACAAAACCTATATAATTATTATTGACAAGGTGGCATAGAATGTGAAAACTACATGATGAAAAGACATCCATGTAAAGATCTAGAAGTGAATTTCAACCAGAAGGAACACAGGTGCAAAAATCCTGAGCTAGGAACAAGCATGATCTGATCCAAGTTCACAAAGAAGCCAGAGTAAAAGCATGAAAGAGGATTAGTCAAGAGGAGAAAGGAAAATGAGCTGAAGCTAACTACATCATTGAAAGCAATATTAACTTTCCTGGACAACAGGAACAATATCGCACGTCATTATTGTGAGGTACAATGCCTACTACACACCATCACGTGTGTGGTATAGAGATCAGGGTGCACATTCTTTCAAAGACCACAAGATTAATCTATATAGGAAGGAGATGAAAAAATCCTAAAATGATTATCCTCTCCTCCAGTATCTGTGGTCACCTAACTTCTTTATTCTACCACTGTGACTCTTCTTTCTCCTATCCCTCCCTCATTCCCCCATTCACTCTGCTGCATCCCCGCAGATCTCCACACTGTCCCATACTCTATGTACTCTGCACCTCAGGGCTTTGTACTAGCTCTTCCAACCTCTTAGAATACTGATCCCCAATAGCTAATAGCTCCCTTCTCATCTCCTTCTGATGTTTGCTCCAGATTCATGTATAGAGAAGGCTTCATTCAAATAGCACCTACCATTCCATTTTCCCCTATTTCTTAACCATGCTTTATTTATTTTTCTTTAGCACACATCACTTTACCTTATCACCAGCTGTTCATTTGTTCATTGTAATGAATTAAAATGTAAAAAGTAAAATGTAAATTCTGGCAGAATCAGAATTTCATGCCAATTAATTGGGTTTACAAAGACAAAGCTATAACTTTATTATTGCCTTTGAGATACTGCAAATAAAATTTTTACTAATCTAAGACCAAGAAGAAAATAGAAATACTAGGCACTAACACCTAAATAAAACTCATGCTGCCTACTATGAATCATCCATAACTGGTCCAAATGCCAGTTTAGTCCTATTCCATGAAATTAGTTCTGTCTTCTAACTTCTCTATTTTTCTGGCACCATCATACCTGGATGATTTATCTTCAATCCTGTAGAGCTTTTTTGGCTTTCTTTACTTTTATTATCCATATTCGATCATTTCCACATTCTATAAATTTCAGCCTTGAAATAGATCAGCCTTATATGAAGCATTCTACTGTAAAAGCCTCCTTAGTATTCTTTTTGTCTCCCTTTATCTCTTGCATAGGCCTGGTTCTCCAGACCTGTGAACACCACTTCTCAAACCTACTGTTTTCACTTAATTTCTAAACACTGTCTTTGTCCAGGTCTTTGTTCTCTTTTACGTGGCTACTGTAATGCCTTCCTGACCAAATCTCTACCTCCCTTTCCTTACCTAATCAATTCATATTATTAAACTGCAATATAAAACTTGTCATGATATGATGAATGGAATCCAAAAAGAATTGATTACATTAAAAAATCAGGATTCCTACTGTGAGGTTAATGAAATGAGGGGATTGAGCATGTGTTGCTAGCTGGTAGAATTCCAGGAGTCAGGCCATCTGATACAAATCCACTCCTATTCTAGTCTGTGTTCAGAGTCACCTGATGGTGGATGTGGTACAGGGTTTAAATAATAATGAGAGTGTGGTTGGCAGAACAAGGGCCCTCCATAAATATTCACATCCTAATGCCCATAAATGAATAGGTTAAGTTATATGGCAGAGAAGAATTAAGATTGCAGGTGGAAGAAAGTTTGCTAATTGGCTAACCTTAAAGTGGAAAAATAATCAGAACTATCTGGGTAAATCAATGTAATCACAAGGGTCTTTAAGGTAGAAAAGAGAAGCAAAAGAGGAAGAGGTTGTTTAAAAAGAGAGGGGGGCACAGAAAGATTCAAATTGCTGGTTTAGATGATGGAGGAAGGGGGCCTAGAGCCAAGAAATGTAGGACACCTCTAAAAGCTAGAAAAGGCAAAGAAAAACATTCTCCCGCAGAGCCCCCAGGAGGAACAGCTCTGCTGACACACTTACTTTAGCCCACTGAAACCTGTGTCAGACTACCCAATGGAACTTTAAGATATTAAAATTTGTGTTGTTTAAGCCACTAAAATTGTGGTAGTTTCTTACAGCAGCAATAGAAATGTAATATGGCTGGGTCTTCCTGAAATAAAGGAGCACTGAGCCAAGCCTCTCACTGTTGATGGACTACCATTTTATTGGCCAGCTCCAAGTTAGTTGACCAGGAGATGAACAGGGTACATGTTAATTAACTTCCCTGCTTCCTGGGATATTTTCATTTTTTACCTTCTAGTCCACATTCCTCTGACCAGAAATAATTTAGCTATCCCCTGAGAGAAGGACAAGGGGGAATCACATATCCATATTACAAAGTTATGTAAAATCTGATACTATATATTATCACTGAATTTTACTGTAAGAATCACTAATATTCATTGAGTGTTTAGACATGTTAGGCAGGAGATGTGCTAAGCATTTTTATATAATTAACATGTTTCATAAAACAGCTTTATGAAGGTACTATTTATCTTAAATTTAAGATTACTATTCCTTAAATACAGCTGAATTGGTCATTCCACTATAGGAACATATGTCAACAGATAACTCATACTCTTAAAAAAATAAGTAACGCTTTGACTATCAAGTCTTTCTGTGTTTAAGTCCCCATACTCCAGATGCTTTATTGGACTACTCATTATTCTCTAGATATGAATTGTGATTTTCCAAATTCAGGTATATTTTCATGTTGTCCTCTCCATTTAAAATTTCTTTAACTCCTGTTAAAATTCTACCTGCCATTCATGGTCCACTTCAAGTAATAGTTCCTTTCATGACGTTCTCAAAGCCCTCTTGCATTCTAAAATTTCATAATGCTTTATTGCAATCTCTCCTATGTCAATGATCACTATTATGTTGTATATTTACCTCTACTCTCAGAATTCCTTTCCTTAAGTATTGATGGCTTTAAAGTTTTCTTTGATATGGTACCTCGCTCTTGGTATATGGCAACAGAAAGTTGTCTCATGCATAGTATGATGATAATCACAAAGCAACTTGATTTAACTAATAACTGACAAGTATATGCTGTTTATGTGGAGGATTCAGTATTCTGAGTATTTTATATATATTAACTAATATAACCACTACAACAATCCTATGAGATACAATTGTCTCCATTTTACAAATGAGAAGACCGAGGAGAAACAGAGAGGATAGGAATTTCTCCTTGGTCTATTAGCAGGGATTCAAATCTATGTGGTTTGGATCTAAAATCTCTTCCCTAAATCATGATAAAATGTGGCCTCCCACGTGTGTTTTCTTTGGGCTTATGGTTTAAGTCGGCAAAGTATCTTTAAGGTTTAACTTGACATTGTCAACATTTTAAAATCTGAAGACTTCACATAAAATTCCAGGTTTCCAGCTTTTCTAGAAGCATGAGAAGATGTGCAATAGGGTCAAATTTTCACATGGCAACAATGACTTGGAGCTGAATTACGGCTGCCTCCTTTTGACTAGAACCATGGAACCAACATAGAATTTTCCTTTTGTCACCTGGATCAAGTGTTAAGTTACACAATTCTTAGATCCTAAGGGTATTTGAATTTGCTATCCTCAGTGCCTTGGATAGTCTTCTATAATGAGTCTTCAGTTTCTCACAGAAATTTAATAATTAGAAATTTATATTCCATTAAGGGGGAAAAATAATGTTAGCACTTCAGCATAACAATTATATATTATATAATTGTGGCCTTGTAAGAAGTTTATACAAATAGTTTTTATAATAAAAAAGAGTGATCACCAAATTTTGAAAAAGAATTTTCCATATATAAAATATTGCCATGTATGGTCATCTGTTGGACTTAAAAATGTGTTTAAATGGCTCAAAAGATCTGTTTGAGAAAAACCATGTATGTTGATGGAGACAGATAGTGATAAATATGTTTAATATAGCCTTGTCATTGGATTAACTGTATAAATAGAAATTATGCATCACTTTAATAGCCATTAAGATATGTGGATAGGAAACAATGAAAGAAAATCATCTGTGTCCAATATTTTCTGAATTATTTTAATCAAGAGATAGAGTGCATGGCTAGCTAATGAAGCAGAATCATCACCACTTCTGTATCAGCTCAAAGGAATATAATATGATACTATGGCTTTGCTATTATTAGATGATACTTTCTCAGATTTCATAATAAATGCTTTTTGAATACTCGGGTCTGTTCAGAATTGTGCCAGGTACTCAAGACCTAAAAACATAATCTTTGTGTTGAAATAACTTTCATAGAAAATAAGACAGTTTTGATTAAACAGAACATGGTTAGTATTGTCCTTTCTAAGATGAGCAAATGCCTAGAGAGTAACACTGTAAGATCATCTATACAAAGTCCGAAACACTGGACTGAGACTTTCAGCCAATCTGTTCACCTTTCTATTTGCAAGGTTTAACAAAACTTGCAACCTTGTTTTTTAAAAAAGGGAATGGGGGCAGAATACGGAGAAGAATGAACTTTTCCAGGGATGGTAGTTATAAATTAAGACTTCACAAGGACAGAAATAATATAAGTCTTTCAGTACAATAAACAGAATATGACTAAATTTCAAGAATAATTCTCAAACTTGCAGATAAAATATGCTCAAACATTAATGTTGTTTGACTATTTGAATGTTAACATTTTTCATAGAAACAATTTATACTTACACAAAAACAGGTAAGTATTGGAGGTAAACTGTGATAACTACAAATCTCATAGGATTGTTGTGATTGTATGAGATAATATGTAAAATATTTGGAACATTACCTGCCAGATTACTGGCACTCAATGTGAAGCATTATCATGATATTATTCTTATACTTCTTTAAAAACTAAGCCCTGCAATGCATCCTAAGTTTCCAAGTAAGGATGTAGGGGACATCACCCTCACCCATTCAAATGCAGGAGGGGGAAACTTGTTCCTATTTTCACCTCTGCAAAAACATTTTCAGGTGACAAGGTAGCCAATCCATGAAGAAAAGGGGAGATGCAATGAGATGCATGAAGAAAGAATACTTCCTTTGGTACCTTGGTGAGCGTAGCATCTATATAGTCTACCAGCCGTGGTGAACCCAGACATTAGTTTGAGTAACTATCAGTCCACCTCTACTGCAACTGTAGTTTCTGGGCAACTGACTTATCAATCCTATGCCTTCTACTGTTTTTGAATTTTCAAGATTTGAAACAAAACTTCACTTGTTCCACTGACAGCATCCCAATAGGTGCCTCTAATTTCCTCTAGGTTAATCTATAGAAGTAATATAGAGCTCTACATTTAGTGTTAAAAGAATTGAACTTCTTTCCCTCGATTCAAACTCAGAAAATTGCACTCCTGCCTGCATACATCAATATTAATATGAAAACCCAGATTAATGCTTTATATATATAATGATTTTAAAATATTCATAGGAATGACATTTTTCTAAGCCTGAAAATAAAATGTTAATTCAATTGACATTTCTCCATTGACAGTATTTCTAGTGATATATCATTTTCATTAGCTCCAATAATCAGGTCAGTTTCCTAACTAGCCCAGCAATGTTTAATTTATCAAGTAAAACCACTGCTTTAAAGTCACCAATATCTAGCCTGACTGAATAAGCACTACAAACTATATTCTTAAAATACAAAGTTTTTTTAAAGCAAAACAAACATACTGACCTTTCTGACACAGATGAACCTGTTAGCATAGAATAGAAATAAAAGAGCCAAAGGAATAAAATTGCAAAAATATAAAATGCCCAACAGAGCTCTGAAACCCCACAATTCAGAACACAAGAGGAAAATAGCAATTTAAGACAGTTCCTAGCATTCTGTATAAGCATGTATGCAATTCAGTGTTATTTAGGGTCCATCAATTGCTCCTGGTGTACAAACAGCTTCTCTAGGTGACCAAATTGGTTTTAGAGAAAGATTATAACAATAGTTAAAGCATTTAAAATACTTTTTTAGTAAAGTCTGTACCAAGACAGAGAGTATCTTATTGTCTATTCCCACCAGATTGAAAATTCCATGAGGGTAGGGATGTTTCTATTACGCTTTCCATTGTATATTTAATACTGAATTCAGTGCTCAGCACAGAGTAAGTCTTCAAAACATCTATGTTGCATATGTGAATGAATATTCTCAGCTGTGTTGAGAGAACACTAAAGATTTCCCAAAAGTAAATTAAATTTGTTTTCAAAACAAAAGTTCAGAATTAGATGTGACTTCCCAGAATGTTTCACAATACAGATAGAAATGAGACATGCTATTTAAAAAAAAAAAAAAGCCAGAGTTCTACTAATGAAATGTGTAAATATTTAGTGCCAAAAGGTCACTGTGTGAACAAGATTTCACCAGTGTCACTTAGATTATGTAATATTTACTGGGGCCATGTCGAAGTCCAGATTGCCTTCTTTATAACCACATGGCACATTAAAGAACAGAGTATGTCATTTGCAATTAATTCAAGATAGAATTTAATTATATAAATCAAAGTGGCTCAACTAGTATGGAAAAAACATTTATTAAGCAGTACTCCGTGGAAGGAGAATGCAATTTGTAAAAACCATACTGCAAATCATCTTCAATTTTTGTTGTTTTTTGGAAGATGAGAAAATGATTAACATATTTGCCTAGGCTTATAAGCTGTATATCCTCTCTGTGGATAAATAAGAGAATTTTGTAATCGGAAAGATATTTTGAGTAGTCTACCTAAAGGATACATGGTACAACAGCTTCCTCTACAGGTCAGTTTTAAGAGCAGTTTTACTCTTATACACATATTAACTGTTTAAAAATTAAGTTGATTAGGGTAACATTGGTTAATACAATTACATAATTTTTCAGGTGCACCTTACATTTTTACACCTGTATATTCTATTGTGTGTTCTGAATTTTCTCAATGCCTTTCTTGGGGTCCTCCTTGCTTCTGCCATGCCCAACCTGAATGCTCCAGCAAAAATGGTTCCATAACCATTTTGTCTTGTGTAATCAATCTAGTTTTCCACTTTTCTCTAATAATTTGCATTCTAACTAAAGCAGTGTATAACACCTGTGGATTCTAATGTACTTCTGTGCAAACACAAGTAGTGATTTACTTAAAGATATTTAACAAGGGATAATCTGTAGTGGCCGTTTACACTACATTCACATGTACTCACACATTCTTATAACACACTGAATGAAAATTACGTTTTTTGTGAAGTGAGAAATCTAAACCTGGAAGGCTAGAAACAAAACACTTCAAAAAATGTTCACCAGAGGTGCTCATTTAAATACAGCCCTTTTCTTCGAATGTTATTGAGTGGTCAATATAAAAAGTATTTACAAAAATAATCTCTGCAGTTTCACAGAGAGGTTTTTAAAGTTAGCTCCTATGCATTAAAAAGAGAAAGACATCCTCATTAAAGCTATTAAAACAAAAAAAACAAAACAAACAAAAACAAAAAAACACAGTAAGCTTAGGGGGGGAAAGATTCCATACAGTTTAACTACTCTTAAAAGGAATTATTTTATAATCCTTTGAAAGTTATCTTAAAAATTAAAAGGATACAATCTTGTACTAAAATTGGGAATCTTAAATATATATGATTACACTCCATTTGAATATTTTCGGTGATGAAACAAACTCACTTCAAGAAGTTGTTCGTCATTTCAGTTATTAGACATAGTTATAGTAAAGTTCTCATATTGAACCAAAAGCCACTGCCAGCTATTTTTCCTAGCTCTATTTTAGGAGCAACATAAAGCAATTCTATTAACACCCTAATGCTACAGCTTTTTATTACAGGAGGACAGCTCTACCTTTAATTCTGTCCTCTATGTCCTAATCACCAGTCCCACAGAATACCATTAATGATTAATAGAAATTTTCTGTCCTATTTTGACCTTTTGAAACTGTGACAATATACAGCTTTGTAAACAAGTCAATAAATTCCAGAAAGTGTCCTAGATGTGAAGGTTCTCAGATGTAATAGCTTTTTGTACTCCATTGACTATTAGCTTTATCAATCCTACTGTGTTTGTCCTAATTTCCAAGATAATGTGAGATTTGAACACGTGGCTTCTTCTATGTGATTTTGATAGTGTTTGAGTAGATCCCTTATTACCAAATGTTGCTTAAAAAATGACTTTGTCCCTCAATTCCCACCCTTCTCACCTCAGTAATATACTTTGAGTTGTCCACCTGAAAGATACAGAGTGCCACAGCTTCCTCTATGGGCAGTTTATGCTAGTATTAGGCATTTCACTATTAAATCTAATAAATCCTAAAGAGAATCTTTATAAAAAGAAAATCTTCCCTAGCCTGTATCCAACCACCCCCACCCTTCACTCCAAACCATAAAACAAAAAATTCTACCCTGGCTCATGTATAGTCATTCTTCCACAGAACTATTAGGGAGACGAGGATATTTGGGGGATACAAAGGAATAATAGCAATTACCATCACCTGAGATGGATTTTCTAATATTTGAAGCTAGGAAGTTACTAAAAGTTAATACCTCTTTTAGAAAAGAAACTGAACCAATGATATACTTCTTACATTTTTTAAAAAAGCTATAGCATCATAAAGGATTAGAAATTTTCTTAGACTTATTTGCATAAATGACATATCAGAGAAAAAAACATTGACTACCTTCCACGTGTCCACCCCCATCATATCTGTAATAGGTGTGTAAACGAGTGGATTTTACCAACAACAGAAAATTCATCTTTTCCTGTACAAACTAGCTCTGAATAGGTTCTATGATTTTTTTTCTATGATTTTTCTGTTCACTCTCAAATAAAAGGTCCTCTGGTCTTTTAAATGTTGAAATAACTACTTCATAATAGTCATGGGACTAACAGCTTGTGTTTAGTAGTTAAAACTTCGTCAATTTGCTTGAAGATGAAGCTATTGGTTTCAGTGCCATTGCCTGTGGTGGGAAAGGAAGGCACGTATACTTTCCTCTTTCTCTGCCTACTTGCCTCTCCCTCCTCCACTTGCTAGGGTGCTTTTGGCTCATCAAACACAGGGAAAGAGAGGTGAAAAAACTTGTGCAGTGGGCAGCTTGTGAGCTGTGCAGTTTCCTCCGCTATGGGGGATGCTCCACGCTGACGTTTTCTCTTCATAGCTTCTTTGGAGATCTCTTTTCCATTATGCCTGGGGATCTTTCACATCCAGCTGGCACCTTAAAACTTTCCTTTGCCCTCTGATTTTCAAACTGTATGCCTTTGTACAGAAGTGTCCTACTGTTGGCAGCCCACAGCCCTCTCTAGACAGCTCTATTTTTTAGGGGGAGGGAGAATGGAAAGAGGGAATATTTAAAACATCGTGAGGCTGGCTCGCTCTCCTGCTTTTCTACATCTAGTCCACAAGCCACAGCACAGTTTCCCACTCGCAGCCCTCTCTTTTGTTGCCCCAGGTCACTGAATAAGCCCCCTCACCCTTTAGATTTCTCTAGTTTGAGTCAGACATCTGTCCTTGTACCCCACACTCCATGTGCCACCTATCGAGGTCTGAATGCCTTCTGTGAAGCCCTGTCACTACATGTTAAGTGAAACTAAGCATTCCTCACCATTCCTCCAAACCCACCACAACACCAGCTTTCTCCAAAAAATATTTTGCCTAATTTTCATATTTTTCCTCAGCTGGATTCCTAGCTTTCTCTTACAGAGTGTGGGGGTGGGTAATGGCGTAAGGGTGGCAACACTCTCACACACCTCCTTTAAGGTCCTACATTAGTGGGGCCAGCTCTGCACTTTGGAATTAGACATACTCTCCATTTATTTTTTGTTCTTTTTCTTTCAAGACCTTAGGTAAAACTGATATAAAGAAAGGAGGAAGAAAATGTCCTACTTTAGCATTAGTATAAGATAGGATCTAAGAATAATTGCCATATCAATAGGTTCTGATTCACTAGTTGGCATATACCATTTGACTTATCTACTTTATTCACTCTTTTTTTTGCTGTCCGTTACAGTCTACAGCTTACATTAAAATTCTGATTCATTTCGACAAAACAGCTATAAAGTCATCAAAAAATGAAATTGCATATAGATGGCGAGAAAATGCCCATTTCACTATACACAGGTCGTGTGAAGCACTCCTTTAAATGTGAAGTTAATGTAACATTTATTAAAAGGGAATAGATTCAAAATTTCCATTTTTGGTTCCTAGGCCGAGATTATGAGAAGGATAAAGTCTGCAAGGAACTCTCCAATCTGGGAAAAGATGACTTTGCATCTTTGTAAGTATGAGGTATTTACTCACTCTCTTGGTTACCTGACCTTGAATGAAACTGTGTTTGAGGCAAATTCAATTCAGCTTTAAGGTCTGAATTGATCTCTGCTAAGATTAAGAGGACAGAGCCCAGGGTCAACATGAGCCGAGATCTCAGGCAAATGGAGGACACTCAAGGATTCCAGCTGAGCTGTTGTTACTGTGGTCTAAGAATCCATCAGTGCATTTAGTAATGAGTTAAAAGAAAATAGATAAGCATAGTTTTCAAAGGTAAATTAAAATGCAAGTAATACATGCTAAGACTGGCAAGGGCAACAAGGTACAGAACAGGTTTATTTGGGGAGGCTCAAGAGAGAGAAAAACATGAGGGTTCCATCAAATCAGCCCTAAGTCTAATTTCTGCTTTACAAGGTAAATTTACGTACAACAAAAACTGATTTTAAAAGGCAACTTCATATTCTTTTCATTAGTCAAGAAAATGAAATATTTCTTTAAAAAACTGAACAGATTTTATATTTTAACATGAACATGCGGAAAATATTTAATTCTATTTAACATATTGACTTTATATTTCACCTCAGAGCAATGGTCCTATACAGCAGAAAATTTCCAAGTGGCACATTTGAGCAGGTCAGTCATCTTGTGAAGGAAGTTGTCTCCTTGACAGAAGCCTGCTGTGCTGAAGAGGCTGACCCTGACTGCTATGACAACAGGGTAGGTTTTTGTGGCCTGGCCTGTCTTGTGGTCCACATAAGGAAGCCCAGATAGGCCTTTATGCCATATTTTGGGGAAAATCCTAGACAGCAACTCAACCTAGTCAAATTTTGGAGAAAATATGAGCCTTATTATTCCTAGAGCCCAGATGTTTTCTAGCATAATTAATTTTGCCCATTAGTCCTACTGGTTCAAATGAGAAAACTGGGGCATAGACCGACTCATAAACCTCTTAAAATAATTCTAATGTAATCTGTGTATCTTAAAAGCCTTCCCATACCTTTATTATGCCAAGCCTGGTACTGATTGCCACAGAACAATTTAGTGTTGGTCTCAAACTAATTTGAGGTTCGAAAGTTTCCCTACATATGCACACTACTAGGTTCTGTGTTTTCACTCCTGAAGTATGCAGAAATTAAAATGATGCAATGACAGGGTTCAAAATATAGACTTAAATGTAGCAGGAAAAAGTGAAATGACAGGTGGTTCTAGCCATTTACTAATATAGTCAGGCCTGATGCAAATGACTTTTAAATGCATCTTGACAGAGACCTCTACAGACAAGTATTTCCTGTTCGAGCCTACAGCAATTAGCCTGCAGAAAGAATGCTCTGAAGATCTGACTAGAATATATTCTAGGCAACAATTACTCTCACTCATTAATTGCTTTCTCTGATTCTCATCTACTTTCTAACAATTTTATAATCATATTCTCCCATCATCGAAGTTCATAAAACTGCCATTTCATATCTGACCTTCTTAAAAGAAACAAGCATCAAACTACCAACCATGATAAAAACAACAGAATATATTTTCATTTTATATATTTGCTAACCCATCCATTGATTAAAGTGTAGGACTGTAATAACAGATCACAAAAGAACAGAACTGACACACATTTTTGCACATCACCTTCCTCCTCCTCCTGTTAGTTCAAAGCAGTTTTTTTATAATGTGCCAACACTTTTCCTTCTAAAACATCTATATTTGAAAGGAAGGAGTAAAACAGGAGAAACAGGAAAATTATCAGAGAAAGAAATGGAAAGGAAAAGGAGATTCACTAAAAAGAGATATAGAATTCTAAGATTCCTGAGAGTCTGGCAAAGGTAAATGTGGGAGACAAGATGTTTTTTGGTTTACAAACTTAATTTATCATGTTGCTTTTCTTCATTGACAGGAAGATTTTTAGAAGTTTTTCCTTAAATGTTAGATAACTAACATGTAAAATAAGTGTAAGAATGTCAAAGTATTTTTTCCCATGTAAAACAATTTTTCCATGATGACTATTTCTAGTCTATATTTTTATTTCAAATTCTTTCCAAAGAGAACCTTTTGTTGTGACAGTTGTGTTGGATGTACACTTACTATGGGCTTACTCTGTCCACGTGTATCAGTGCTGAGGCAGTAGATTAAGTTGTCTTAGTGGTTTTCAACTCATGCTATATATTAGAATAAGTTTTGGAGTTTGGGGAAAAACAAATCATCATGCTTCATCTTTGACCTATTGAATCAGAATTTCTGTATCGTGCAGCCTAGGCATTTCTATTTTTATACATGCTCTGAGAGATTCTGATACAAAATCAGGCTCAAGAACAATTGGATAGGAGAATGCAAATCAAAGTAAAAGACTGAAGCAGTCAAGAATTAAGAGTCTGATTAGGTAATAAAGGGAGGAGAGAGGGGCAGAGGGAGGTCCTCGTTCTCATTGGGCATTTGCAGCAAAAACAAACAAACAAACAAAAAAAACAAAAAAAAACATGAAAAAAAAAAAGGTAGAAATCATATCAGAGCTTTTTGAAATGACCTCCCTTATCCTCAGAGACATTAATATCCCCATGAAGAAACACTGGGCTATAGAATAAAGCTTTTAATGGCTGCAATTAAACATAGTCCACTTACTAATGAAGGTTCTTTTTTTGTTATCCTCTGAAGAAAGTCATTAATTAACACAAATAAGACCTTGTTTGTACCTATAACTATGATTATGCAACTTACCATGTTGACAGATTATCTCATGAAACCTTTGGGATGAACAGTTTGATACCAATGAGAATTTAAAACTTAAGACATTACACTAAATGGAGAATGTATAAGACATTACACTAAATGGAGAACTGCAAGCCTATAAACTTATATGAGTTTGCCTGTTTCTTCTCTCATTCTAGACCTCAGCACTGTCTGCTAGGTCCTGTGAAAGTGATGCTCCATTCCCAGTCCACCCAGGAACTCCTGAGTGCTGTACCCAAGAGGGCCTCGAAAGGAAACTCTGTATGGCTTCCCTGAAACACCAGCCACAAGAATTTCCTACCTATGTAGAGCCAACTAATGATGAAATCTGTGAGGCGTTCAGGAAAGATCCCAAGGGATTTGCTAACCAGTAAGCTGCTTTCATAAGAAGTAGAACATTAGGGCATAAAATCTCAGAAATGTATCTAATCTAACCCTTACTTTATACAAACACTTCTTCTACAGCCTCTTGGACAGCTTCTAGTAACAAGGACTTGACATTCACCCAAGGCAGTCCTTCTGTCAGTCAGTGGCGATTATTATAAATGCCTTTTTCAGACAGAGTTGAAAACAACTTTCCCAGACTCCCTCAACTCATCCTATCCTCTGAAGCAGAACTACTTGGATCACCTGATTTCATAACATATTTTCAAATATTTGACAGCAGTATTGTGACTCCTCTTAAGCTAGAGATTTTTGCAAAATCCATCTGATAGAATTTTATTGCATTTTTAATACTTAATTGTCAGTAAAACATAAGAAAGTTTTTCTTTACTCCAACAATACATCCCCAGAAACAGTTGTGATATAACACATGTATTATCTAAGTGAACAAATTATTTGACCTTCTCATTGTTTAACATTAATAAGATGCCAGATTATATATTGATTCTTTATGTTAGCCTTAGCTCATCAAAAATGGAGAAAAAAAATGGGGAAATCAATAATAATTGAAAATATTTATACAAAAAATCAAAAGCAATGTTATTTAAACTGGCTGAAATTAGGTCACAATTTTACAATAATTGATTGACTTACCCATGCCTGTAAGATTTCAGGGAGAATTTTGCCCAAGATTTCAGAGTCTCTTTTAGGCCCATAGGGGCTTATGCTCCTAAAAATTAAAAAGATTTCAACAAATGAGCAAACCTAAATATAACAATTGTCTGAAACGGTAAACTAAGATAGATAATGAAAGGTAAACCCATTAATTACATTTATTTTAATTAGTTTAATCAATATTAATAAGCAGCTACTGTGGGCCATGCACCTGAGATATTAAGTTAATAAAGGGACAAATAATGCTTCCTCTCAAGCAACCTGCATGAGAATTTAGAAAATAATCTATTTTTGTTTAATGAAAATGATTAAAAGTGACCGGCATTATAATTCTTTCTGTAAATAGTGATTTTTAGGTATTAAAACTATAAACTAACTTAACATGCATTCTTTCTCTATCAACATACTTATGAAAAAGTAGATTTTGTTTCCTACAAATTTTTTGACTGATGCTATTTTCCTCCCCCAGATTTATGTATGAATATTCCATTAATTATGGTCAAGCTCCTCTGCCACTTTTAGTCGGTTACACCAAGAGTTATCTTTCTATGGTAGGGTCCTGCTGTACCTCATCAAGCCCAACTGTATGCTTTTTGAAAGAGGTAGGTATCATTTATTATGTAGCTCTTTCCCCCTTTATTAATGTTATTCCTTTTTTTTTTTTTAATGGTAGAAGTTCAGATTCTGGAATCAGTAAAAGTTTCTAACGTGCCTCTTTTGCATTCTGTAAATTGGGAAAACAAACAAACCACTACCTCTGAGAAAGAAATAGCAATACATTTCTTTGGTCAGAATTCAGTTTTGTAGAAATCAAAAAAATCATGATCTTTAGTCTCTTTTTGCCATTCCTACACACTGCTTTCAATGGATCTTAACCATCTAATGAGCTTCTCTAATTTATTTTCTAGAGACTCCAGATTAAACATTTATCACTTCTCACCATTATGTCAAATCGAATCTGTTCACAATATGCTGCTTATGGAAAGGAGAAATCAAGGCTCAGGTAAAGATTTAGCACCATTAGTATGTTTAGCTCTTTGATTCTGCACTATCTATTCATATTAGGATTATCTAAGAAAATGTTTGTAATAAAAGATATAGACTATAGTCTCATGTTCTAATAATTCTCAAAAATATGTTCTAGTTCTTTTCTCTACACAGAATATGAACAATAAGGAACAAAACTGTGTAGTAAAACATGTACTCACACAGAAAAACTGATAGACCATTAGGAATAATTTCAGAATTTATATTAGCATATATTACAAATACAAAAGCAACAACAAATTCTTTTTTGTTCATCACCTGTTATTTGCTTTGCCTATTTTCTTCTTGGAATGAGAATTCCTGGATTCTTATTATATGAAGCTTTGTGCTATATAATGTGTATTTAAGCTTTGTGAATTTATACTAATTACTTAGCAACTTTCTTTGTAACCTTTGTGTTGATTTTTGTATGGCTGCTATTAACTCCATATTTGAATTTTGACAGCATCTATGTTTATACTTTTCTCGTATCTCCTCAGACATCTAGGATTTGTCAGCTTTATCTTTTTAGTATTTACAGTCTCTTTCATTTCTCTAATCCACAAACTTTTCCTTTAATAGAAATAAAGAATTTATTTCATGTTGGCACCAGATCCTAAGCTTCTCTAATAGGAATGAAAACAGCTCTCATTAGGCCTTTAAAAATAATTTTCCATTTGAGTAGTTATAACACTAAATGTCATTTTCTCTAAACCTTCATTTTAGCTTTCCTTTTGCATTGAGGTGGTGTAGTTGGCAAGAAGTTTATAATATAAAACCATGGATACATTTACATATTAATCATTACTTTACACTTGCATTAGTCTCTAGGAACTACCCCAAGAAAACAGCACTGAATATGAACAAAGACTTAGCCACAAATATTGCTGTTCCTTTTTTCAATATGAAAAAATTAGAGACTTACTAAATGTCCCTAGGAAGCATACTTAAATCAATTATGATATATTCATATGAGAGAACACCATACAGTTTATTATATTATAAAGAAACATATAACAAAAACTACAAAACATTAACAAAAGAAATTAAAGATACAGAATAAATAAGACATCCCATGCTCACAAATTAGAAAAATTAGTATTGTTAAAAAGTCTGTATCATCCAAAGCAATCTATAGATTCATTGCAATTCCTATGAATAACTCAATGACTTTTTTTCAGAAATATGAAATAAAAAATCATCTTAAATTCATATAGCCAAAATAATTCTGAATAAAAAAAAATAAACAAAGTTAGAGACCTCATTCTCTGGTTTCAAAACTTACTACAAAGCAACAATAATTAAGTTTCTGTGGTACTGGCATAAAATGATATACAAACCAATGAAACAGAATAGAAAGCTCAGAAACAAACCCTTATATATTTGGCCAAATGATCTTTGAGACTACGCAATGGAAAAAGGACAGTCTCTTCAACAAATGGTGCTGGGAAAATTGATATCCAGTTGCAAAAGAATGAAGTTGAATCTTTACCTACACTATATATTAAAATGAACTTATATTATGCAAATTAATTAAAGGCCTAAACATAAGACCTAAAACTATAAAACTTCAAGAAAACATAGGAGTAAAGCTTCAGGACATTGATTTGGCAATGATTTCTTGGAATTAACAAAGCATAGACAATGAAAGCAAAAATAGATGAGACAATATTAAACTTAAACTTCTATACATTAAAGGAAATAATCGACAGAGTAAAAGACAAACTATGGGAGAAAATATTTGCAAATTATATATTTAATGAGTTTAATATCCAGAATCCATAAAGACCTTCAACTCAACAAAAACCCAAGTAACCCAATTTAAAAAAAAATTGAACAGAATTCTCCAAAGAAGATAAAGAAATGGCCAACAAACATGAAAAGATGCTCAACATCACCAATCAAAAACACAATGAAATACAAATGCAAGAGAAATACAAAACAAAACCACACTGCCAGTTCACACTCATTAGGACAGAAAACAGTGTCAGTGATAATACGGAGAAACTGAAATCCCTGTGCACTGTTGGTAGGAATGCAGGATGGTACAGACAGTATGAAAATACAGAGCCTTCTCCAAAAATTAGTAAAATTACCTTAGAATTTCACAATCCCATTTCTGCACATATATTCCTAGGAATTCAAAGCAGGATATCAGCTATATTTGCACACCCATGTTCATTGCAGCATTATTCACAACAGCCAAGAGGTGAAAGCAACCCTAATGTCCATTTACAGGTGAATGGATAAAGAAAATGTATACATATATAATGGAATATTATGCAGCCTTGAAGAAAATCCTGTCACATATTACAAAATGGATAAACCTGGAGGACATTATGCAAAACAAAATAAGTAGTTATAAAAGGACACATACTATATAATTCCAGCCATATGGAGTATCTAAAGTAGTCAAAATCGTACAAACGAAGTAAAAATGTGGTTGTCAAGGTAGGAGGATCAGTGTTTATTGGGTATAGAGTTTCAGTTTTTCAAGACAAAAAAGTTCTAGAGATCTGTTACAACAATGTGAATTTACTTAACATTACTGAACTGTACACTTAAAAATGGTTTAGATGGTAACTTTAATGATATGTGATTTACCCATAATAAAGAAACATAATGATAATAGAACATATTCTTGATATGTTAAAAGAAACGTCAAAGTATATCAGAGCATATCCTTATAAAATATTTAATACATGTAAACATTAAAATACTACGATTTCACACCAAAACATCGAAATCTATAACTGCGGCTTAGAGCTATAGATCTTATTACTCTTTTATCTGCACATAGTTTTAAAGTGAATGTATAAAAACATTTAAGATGACTAATGGGGCCCAAAAACACAACATGGCCTTATAGAAAAGGCATTAGTGCTTTCTGTATTGCCTTTTTTAGACCTAACATTTTAAAGTCAATCTTCAATTAGTAGATCTGGCCAGAAGAGAACGCAATGAGTACTGAAAATCTGAAAAGATTCATTGGAGATTGAATTTGAGTAGCAGTTCAGCACATAGGATCCATCACATAGCAGATGTCCAGTAGCGTTGGGAACAAAGAATTGAAACTATGTTATCATTCCCGATTGATTCAAATGAAACCAAGAACGAGACGTAAGCTAAAAATTCTTTTTAACTGTTCAGCCATCTCAATAAAATTAACAAAAAGCTTACTGCTATCAATCTGCCACTAGCTGAAGATACGTACAATTCCTCTAAGTGCTGTGAGTCTACCGCTGAGGACTGCATGGCCAAGGAGGTAAGAGAATTGTCACCATCATCATGTGCCATTACTAAGGAGCAGCCATTCTTCTAAGCTGCTTTTTATCATCATCTCAATGATCTTCACATGTATCTGAGGAAAGAAAATCTTGTTAAATCCATTTTTCAGATGAGGAAACGGATTAGCAAGATTCAATAATTTGAAGTCACACAACTAGTAAGTGGCAAAGTCCACAAAGAAAACATTATCTGATTTCCAAGAATTTAGTCAACATGTAGAGCCCAATACAGTATCCGTTAGCTGTCTATGTTTACTTAATTACAATTAAACTTAAAATTTAAGTCACACTAGCCACATTTCAAATGCTCAGTAGCATTAGTACAGATACAGATAATTTTCATCATCACCTAGTAAAGGTCTGTTAGACCACACTGCAATCATCATGCTATTAGGAGCTACTAATGTTTTTATTATACCTGTTGTAGTTTGATCTTCATCTTGATTTTTACATTGTTTTTTGTTTATATAATTCTTTCAAGTAATACAAATTTGAACAGTTACTTTAGACAAAGTTCATTCTCCAAGTCTGTGGACCTCTTTAAGAATAAATATGTTGTCCTGTTTGGTCTTTTTCCATTAAGAATATGTCTGTTAATAGGTGTTTTTCTATAACCTGACTTGTAATGGCTAGTGGGACTCTATCACTATGTATCTATTGCACATACTACAGCTATCTAACTAATATACCATATTTTATTTAACCAGTCCTCTATCGCTGGGTCTAGGTTGTTTTAGTTTTTATATTTTAAGCAATGCTGCACTTAAATCTTCTCTTCGCCATGATTATTTTCTGAGGATAAATTCTTAGAAGTCGAATTGTACATTTTAAGGCTTTTAGTACAGCGACAAATTGCCCTCCAAAAATATTCTACCAATTTACTCCCTAAGAGCATTCACACTGACTTTTATATACATCATGCTGGGGCCAATAAGCCTATGTAAACCTTCCTTATTTTTAATTGGACCTACCAAGAAACTAACAGTGCACAAAACTGCAATTACTTTTGTAGCTGCCTGAACACACTGTAAAAATTTGTGACAACTTATCCACAAAGAATAGTAAATTTAATGACTGCTGTCAAGAAAAAACACCCATGGACATTTTTATGTGCACGTACTTCACGCCAGCTGCTCAACCACCTGAGCTGCCAGAAGCCGAGCTGCCCACAAATAA